>CM056583.1:33420619-34020619 GCA_029721435.1 Gymnothorax reevesii
ATTCTTTTAGTGACATGACATTCAACTACAAGGGTGCGTAACACTCTGAAACACGAACTGCCAAACCGCAAACATGAAAAACGCGGCTTGTCGTGGAAAAAAAAATCTCATAGCCTCGGTTAGTAACATTGAGCCTAAAACAACCACAACCAGTTAAACACGTCGACCCGGTTTATTAAAATAGTACCCTCCGTTTATTCCCAAAAGATTTTTTGAAGATCCGTAATTTCGAAAAAATGCCCATTTTTAACAGAGGAAGAAACTTGTGGGAAATAGCTTGCCTATAAAACTAATTTTATCCAAACAATGACGCCGACATCTAAATACCTAAAAATGACTCCTAAATAAATGCACATAGGCCAAAATACAACTGTGTCGAGGTATTATATTCCGAAAACACTTCTGTGAGTGATATCTATCGATAGTGCAGTTTAGCGGCCAAAGGACAGGAAATAAGCAACCGGCCTCTATCGGCACAGAACAGAGAAGGCTTCAATGTGCAATTACTCCGGTTACCAAGCAACCGACAACGTGTGGCTTGCAGACACGTGACCGTTTGTTTTTCGGACATCCTAACAATCTCGATTTCTAATGTGTGCGCAATTGGGCAAGACAGTGTGGACTACATTAAAATTTAATGAGGTAGTAAAAAGATGCTAGCTTATTAATAAAATGTGGACTGCTTACCTTTGGGGTCCAGTTCCACGTTGATAATATTCCCCATGACAGATGTGTTATGGAGATTTTGCACGGCATCCTTTGCTGACTTCACAGAGCCAAAGACGACTTTAGCGATTCCCAAATGCCTCTTGTTCTTTGGATTGTAAAGTATCTCCACTTCCTCCATCTCCCCGAACTTCTTGCACATCTCGGTCAGAAAACCCTCTCGAATGTTATCGTTGAGTCTAGCGAATGTCACCTCCTTCGGAGGTACACGTCCCACGTAATTTTCGTCTATCTGAAAATGCATTATAACAAGTTTAAGGCTTTGGAATACCACCCATTTTGGGCAAAACTAAACCTGTTCGCAACAAAGTCGCAGGAGATGTCACCCGTTATATTTAGAGTGGTTAAGGTAACACATCAAGAGGCACATGGCACTTAGGCATTAACATTTAAATGAGATAGCCAACCTTCCCTCTCTACGGGCATTAAGTCGTTCAAATCTGAAATGTGCATTTCTAGTCTTGCGCATAAAGCAACAAATCTGCAATAATTAATCATCCCATGAGACAAATACCAACCCCAAAACAACGTTACAGGAGTGGCACATGTACGTGGTGCATAGCATACGATGCTGCATTTTGAAGAAATCTGTAAAAGTACGTCTACATTCAGGTTCACTGAAAAGTAAATATTCAATAGGAATAAAGCACCGCTGTAAAACATGAACAAATCCCACGAGTCAAGTTTGTCAAGTCCATCGAGGGGGTGCGACAACCTTAAACTTCGGAACCGGGAGATCGACCTCCCGGTACTTGTTCCACAGACGAACAATCCTCGGGTCTCTAACGGAATCCACAGGAAGCATCCCCGTGTGCTGAAAGAATCGGGACAGAAATTACATATATGAAGTGACACCAATTCAGTGCTGTATTTCTTCAGAGCTGACAGACTGCAGGTGAATTTCCAAACTTTTTTCAAAGCAAGAGCAGGAAACTGATACGAACCATGTTGAAAACAAAGCAATTTAGAAATATTGTTACAACCGTAACTTCGGGCCAGCGGATCTATTGTTATCGGTACCGATTTCATAACAACACCGGTTACACTGACACTTTGATGTACCATGTCAGGTGCTGAAGCCAACCAGTTAAGTGCGTTTAATACTGTATGTCCACACACGACAGCCGAGCATAACAAAAACTTCCCCGCTTCTCAATTTTTACACAGTTTGAGAGAAAACAAATCACTCACTGGCATGCTGAACGTCTGTCCGTCGAAACGGTAGAGTTTATGCGATCCCTTTTTCAATGCTGGGTCAATAATCAACTTGTAACTTCGGCAATGGTGCATTCGTTTCTCCCCCGATCCGGTGATTGAGTGATTGCTTTCCATTCCGTTCGCCAAACCTGTTAAATTCCGCAATAGGTTCATCATTTAAACAAATATGAAGCAACAATTTACAAAATACGCATTAGTGCAGATCACCTTATTAAGAATCGGACACTTCGATCCACTCAAACAGTAACGAAGAGGGAAAAGAGAAAGCTTACTGCAACTCTGTTTTCTGTCGTGGTATTCCCTTAGTCTGTTTCTTTCTTCCGAGTTGGACATGATGAAAGTTATTCGGATCGAGACTTGTTTTAACTCTACAGAAACGGCGAGATCGTTTTACCTTTTCCTTACTAGCTAGCGAACATTTCATAATTTAATAGATCCTGCCTCTAACACGCGAGCCAGCACACACTCTGTGCCTCTACACTGAGCTTTCTGTCTCTCCAAACGCACACGGCAGTGGAGCTTAGCCTTAGCCTTCATTTACATTCGCACATTCGATACTTCGATTTCATAAATGAGACTTTGCCAGCGACAATTTAACAAATAAAATAAGATTTTTCAAAAACCATTTTTATTTTGGACATAATTATTATCAACCGGTGTAAGAATGCGCTTTAATGAAAAACCGTTTTAGACAATAATGTTGAATCTGCCGCCTGTGTTTTCGGAAACAACAGATAGGAGACGGACATTGGAGGCTCAACTAGTTCTGCACGATCAGGAGGATTCTGGCATAAACCGCCCAAACCCGTATAACAATAATGGATATTGACTGATTCGCTTTCTGTGTTTCAATTTGATCATATATGTTCCTGCTTGATCTCTCGTGTTCCGTGTTTGGCTCAAGTAAATAATTTAGAACATTTTCCTTGAAGGGGCATACAAGGAGACAACTATAATAACGTCTTTTAAAGTGTCCGGGGTCTAATGCGTAATTTTATGGACATACAGAGTCTTAGGATCGCTTAGTACAACTAATTTTTCATTGTGTTTTGACTGTAATACTAGTATCGTGCCGAGAGCATGCAAGTTCAGACACTCTCTCATTTTGCTGGTAATTGGCTGGTTAACAGGAGCGGTTCCACCGGCCAATCAGATTTGAGCATCATTGTGACTTCTGCTTTTACAAGCAGCGCAGAGACGCTTTGCTCCACAGCGCGGAGTTGGGCCGACAGTGCCGGCAGCCATCTTATGCTTTGGAACCGAATAGCCATTTTCTTGCTGTCCTTTATTCCAAAAGGATTTTTTTTAAAATCGAATTCTGCATCTCCTTCTGGAATACACGTGAATGTGTTACAAGGGTTGCGTCAAGGACCTCAGAAGGACGACAAGTAACGGGATGCACCCCTTTGATCATTTATTTAATTTTTCCCTTTATCTTGCTGGAATCCATCTTTGTCTGAACTAGGTCAAGGCACACCCTTTTGTCTGAATATTCTCTCAGCAAAAGCTTGTGAATAAATGGCTGGCATGCAATTTTAGTAATAGTGGTAGTCATTGTAATAATAACGATAATTTTCACCGAATACTTAAGTGGCCAAAGAGGACTAGTTTATATGCAAGTTTTTTTTTCTGCTAGAATTAAAAAAAGCTTCAGATAATTTTCAACTTAGAAGTATTTTATGTAAATGTTAGCTCTCCTGTGAGGGTGGTCATTTGTGAACGACTCCCTACATTCGTGAATCAATTCCTTTTTCAATTACCATTTGCATTCAATTTTCTTTCTCCAGGCTCATATTTCAGAAAACAAAACAGGCAGGCTGAAAAGCCCAAATGCCTTTAAAAAGTGCTGATTCACTGTTGGGGCTGGTAAGTGCAGCTGTAAATCCCCTAACCACTCCTTTAAACAACAACGATCTTTTGAGAAGTATAGACGCATAAACCCCCATCTGAGAAGAACAGTTTGAATACATAGATTGGAATACATCATTGAACAATGGAATGGAAATGTAGGTTATTGATGTGTATATACAATAACATAACTACTGTATGTACACACAAATAACACTTGCTGTGGGATGAATGCAACCAAGGTAAGTAGAATTATATGACCTTGTATCAAGGACATATACAAAGAGCTGTTTATCAACTTGCATTAACCTCCTGAGTCAATACACTTTAAGATGGAAATGTGTCACAAATCACTGAAAAGGAAAAAAAATAAATGAGGAAGGTGAATACATAAATACTCATTAAGAATATTTACCTTAACATTTTGATGGCATTTATTTATCAGGCCTACACGCCGAAGAAAAAGGAACTTTGTCTTTCTCATCTTCGGATCCATGTTAACAGGGAGTGCTTTATAAGGAGGGTGGGGACGCCTCTCCTAAAAAGAGATTGAAAAAGTATTTCTCGTGAGATCACTTCAAACGCACGCAACCCGAACGGTCTCTGACCACCAAAAATGCAGAAAATCTACTTGCAGTATTTGTGCGAGATGTAATATGCAAACCTGCCTTTCAGTTCTTCCTGGAGGCAGGCAATGCTGGAGTCAAACGCTTTAAGCTCATCGCAGCAAAGACGACAAGGCAAACGTTTGTGCGCCTTTTTAAGATATGGACATCCTATTCAATTTAAGGTAATCAATTTGTGTGTTGGCTAAATTGTTTCAGCCAAGTGAATAATGGCGTAAAAATCTGAGACTCAAATTTGTCAATTTGTTTAGCCTGTAAATAATTCTATAGGCTATTTGTTCTGTTATTCCCCCCATTTAACCCCCTTTGTTAACAATTTACATTTTTACCACTATGATTAAACACAAAAGCCATACATGTGTTTTAAAGTAAAACATTAAAAATATGACCAGATATTAAAAACTTACAATATTATGAAAATGTAATCCGTGTGACAGGAGATGCACTATTTATAACAATAGATTCAGCGCATTTGGGGGTGAGCTGGCTTGCCTCCCTGCTCCTCTTTTCTCAAATGCGACTTGTTTTTTTGAACTGAGTTAATGGCTTCTATGCCGTTCTTATTTTCAAAATGGCTTCTTCTCACGCAGCAGGTCATAACGTGCTGGAAACGTTGCTGGGCGAGGTTTTCACTCTGAAAAGAAGAGCTCTGCATTCCCCACATATTTACAGTGTCTTTTCCTCCCCCTCTCTTTTTTCATGTTCATCAGCAGTAGGCTATCAGTGGCGACCGGGGTGAACATTACAACTGTGTGCAATTTTCGGGGTGATGTGGCAGCAGACATTTTTCGTGGCGCAGTCAGTCAGTCCCGCTCGCACAGCAGCGGCGGGTGTTGTTGCTGACGGCTTGGAAACCGGTTTGCTATTCAGAAGCGTAATCGGAGAGTCTGGCTTCTCGCCAACTCCTCGGGGCGTTTTTTTTTTCTTTTTTGGGCGGACTGCGCTGCACAACCAAATACGGGAGGAAAACAATTTCTTGTCGGCAGCTGTCTGCTGGAAAGGGAATTGCTCACTGCGGCCGCGTTTCCTCCTAGTCTTTGGAAAGATTATCTACTTCATGAACAAATTCGACGTTTTGTTACATTAGTAGCCTTTGTATTGTTGCACAACCACTATAGATTAGTTGAAAATGTCTAGTTTGTGTATGTCTGCCAGAACGGCCTCGGTTGATTTCAGTGCAGTTAGGCGATAAGGCGTTGTATGGCTTCAGTGTAAAACACAGCCAATACGTGTTACATTGCCACATGTTATTCGTCAATCTATTTTTGGGCAAAACTGCGGAATCAACAACGTAAGTGTTTGATATGACGATCTCGAAAAACAGACAGCCATTGCATGCAGCGCCTTTGGCATGTAGAATGTGCCTATTTCTGTCTGAGTCGTTTTAAAGCGAAGTGGGACAGGCTGTTTTTTTTTCTTCTTCTTTTTGTGTGGTGCAACTTGTACAGCGGCCGTCTGAGCGAAGATCTCAAGGCGCTACCGGGCGGAATTGCATTTCACCAAACTCATCACGTCGATTATCGTGTTGGTAAATACTTGCATTTCGCCGTCAAAGTCCCATCGACGACTGACCTTAAAATGTATTCCACCCCCACTCTACCGGCCTGTTGCCTACTTACGACAGCAGGTCACGAGGTCAAGTATGTTGACGCATACTTTGGACTTAGGCGAATTTTAGTTCGAGGCTTCAGCATGCAATATGTTTTCCAAGTGGGACTGAGTATCCGCGTATTTATTATTATATCATCATCATTATTATTGTTGGTGTTATTGCAGTAGTAGTGGTAATGATGGTGGTAGTAGCAGGCTAGTAGTGGCATTGGCATCGTCATTATTTTCGACTGTAAATTTTCCTGAAGATATGTAAACCTGCTGATTTAATGTTTGGCGGAGGAAATATCCTCAAGTGAGTGTGGTATGACTGCCGCATATTTTCCCATTGCGTTCTTGTTGAATTCAATGTTTTGTCTTTTAAATAAATCCCAATTAAATATGTTTGTGTTGTGTAGGTTTATTTGTGCGCCCGCGTCTACACATGACCTGACTTCGGTCCTCTTTTCTTGCGCTAAGGTTTTAACTCAACGGTTAAATGTTATTAAAAATTGCAGTTGACAGGAAATGTACTTCCTCCGGCTTACCACAGACGGAAAGCCGTTGAAATATTGCTGAAAGTGTGCCATCGGCCTACAGGCCTGTTTTCACATATAGGCCTATTGGTGTTATCTGTTGTGTTGGAAGGAAATATGAGACTAAAACTAAGAAGGTATTTGAAATTGTCTGACGGAACAGGCTATTTGAGCAGCGTCGCTTCTTCGTTGAACATACGCCCTTTATTACGGTTACCATGAACACCGTAGTCTTAAAGTGCGCACACAGACAGTAGAGTACCTTCTTATAACTTCGATCAGTAGCCTTCTCTCACTTACTCGGCATTTATACAACCCAATGTCATGATAGAATTAACTAAAACCTGAAAGATGAAAATTCCATTTATTCGTCTCGTTTTGCGCATCATCTTATTCATGACTTTGATGAAATGGGCCCTATTTAGTCTTCTTTTTGTGTGTATGTGAGCTGTATATAGGCTAGTATTGCATTGCTGCATTCTATCACAGTAAATGCTAATGGCCCTTTGGGAATTGGGTGGATTTGGTTTATTCAAAACAAATGATACAAAATATAGCATTGACTAAAGTAAAAAGCACCTGGGCACGGTTATGTGGATAATTTTGCATGTACTGGCTTCCATTCCAACAGTTATTGCTACCAGTAATTGGCTACCGACTGACATCACATTATCAAATTCCACTTGGCCAGATTTTGGCTGTATTTGGTCTTGTCATAAGTGGATGAATTGTTCACGAAGAAGAAATATGAAATTCGCAGATCAGGTGGTATAACTTGGATGAGCCAACAGATTATATTTTTATTGGTTTAACTATGGTTTTCTGTATAATGGGCAGTATACTGCACGCATCAGCAAATAATTTGATTGGCGAGTGAGTGGAAACCATGCCACTGAAACAAAACTATCCGTGCAAAATGGATAGCTTAGAATGATAATATTAATCATTATTTGTAGTAGTAGTTGTGGTTTTTAAAACTCAGTATTGCTGTCATAGAATGACTGTTTTGGCAGTAGATGTAGTTTCAGCATATCCCTCTAGGTGATGCAAGAGTTGCATAACACCACTGCACAAAACTTATTTCTTGCTCATAGGCAGAGATCAAAAACGGCTAAAAGAGATGTTGTATATACATCTGTCAGCTGCAGGGCGATCTTTGCACGAATTTTACCGTGAGTGGAATCTACGTCGAGACCCTGTCCAATGCACCTTCCAACTCCCGCAGATGCACACAAGTATGTATATAACCGGTTCTCCCGGAACAGGCAGTTCTTCGTATACGCAACTGAACATACTTTGACTGATGACACGAGGGAAAGGGAAAACTGACCTGAGGCTACCCAATGTAACCTGAAAACAATCGGAAGTCCAAAGAGATCAACAAATGAAGTGAATGATTAATTTCACTCATTAGTCACACTTCAGAGTTGCTCTTTTTGTTTTAACAAGGCCTGTTTTCTCGGAGGTGAGATTGATTGCTGGGTAACAGTTCAGGTTTCCTTGATCATTGGCAGTTGTTCCTGCTTCCTCATAGCTAATGGGATTTCTGGATGTCATTTAAACCCACTGGAGAGGACGGAGCACTGAAATGCTGGCAAGCTGACTTGCGTCCATGGAATGGACAAGGTCAGTGTTACCATGGTGATTGCGGGGCCTCGTGTGTTGTGAGACGTGGGCTCGGTGATTAGAACAGCGTAAAACGGTCTTTGGCTAAACCGCAGCGGAGACGGAACACCCCTCCACTCCTCCTCCTTACACTACAATCAGCAGATTTTGTGCGGTGTGGGGGACAAGTTTTTATATCCTGATGGGAACCAAAAGACCTCCCAAAGATGGTAAGGTCTGAGAAAACGAGCACTGTGGGGACCTTTTTTGGGTCCCCATGAGGAAAAAGCTTAATTCTAGACTTAGGGCTAGGTTTAGATCTGGGGTTACTATTGGAGTTATTGTTTGGTCTAATTCTAGTTTTTAGTTGGCTATTTAAATTAGGCTCTAGGTTAAGGTGAGGCTTTAAATGAAGGTTAGAGGTGTGGCTGTTTTGGGGGTGAGTAGGTTTAACGATTAAGGTTAGCTTTAAGATTGGGGAAAGGGGTAAGGGATTGGGTTAGGTTTAGGCCTAGGGGGCACGGAAATAGGATTTTGGAGCATATTATATTTTATTATTTTTTTTTGTCTTGTCCCCACAGAGATAGAAAAACTTGGTTGTGTGTGTATATGAGTGTGGACATATGGTCAGTGTCTGGCAGTTGCATCAATGATAATGCAGCACAGGGTCAATGTACTGGAGTCAGTGTCCTTATTACGTCCAAGTGCTGACACTTAACTCTACCTGTGTCCCTGTCTTGTGAGTTGTAGGGGCCTCAAGGGCCTTTGGGCAGAAATGGCTCCAGAATTCCGCTGGCCCCTGACAGGAATGTGCTAGGAAGTGCTCTGGGAAGGGGGATGGGGAAGGTTACGCAGCAAAGCAATTGAAATGCAGTGCTGACATAAATTACAATGCTGTGCAGTTAAAACATGTTCAGATGAAACCAAAAAAACACTCTGGTTGTGTTGCTAAGACATGGCTACGGCCCAAAAGGACTGAGTTTGGGCAGCAAGCAGCTCAGTCTGAGAGCATGGAGGAACACACTGTGTACCCCAGCAGGCACCAAACCACCCCTACCCTCCTACTGCTGATAAGCCTGGAAGAGGAACAAGACATTTGAACAAGATATTTACTCTGTGGCCACATGAAGAGGAACAGGGTGTGCCAAGTCCTGTGGTGAGATGAGGAGAAACAGGGCAGGCCGGTCCAGTACCCTAACCCTCTTACACAAGCATGCCTTTGTAAAACATGCAGAATGTGGCTTTGCTTTGTCATTTTGAAATACTTAAGTGTCCCTAGAAATGTTGTCATCTTGAAGGTAGCATATTGTTATTCTCAAATCTTCATATTTTCTGGCATTATTGGTGCACCCACAGCAGTGCATATCTTCCAAAAGTTATGCACCACAGAGCAGGAAATATCAAAATCTCCCCCAGTCTGTCTTTGAGGAACATTGTTTTTAAATCTCACATTGATTTTCTAACACAAATGTGGGCAGATTGCTGATCCTCAGCCCATCTTTGCTCCTGAAGAACGTGGCCTTTCCTGGATGCTGCTTTTGTAGATAATTACTGTACAAACATCCACTCAGCTGGTTTAAATTACATTATTATTCTTTTCCCCATCATTACCAGTCCTGAATGGCTCTGTTCCAACTTTTTTTGGGAATGTGTTGCAGACCAGAAGCAATGTATATTTATAAATAAAACGAAGTTGACCAGACAAAACGTGAAATATCTTGTTTTCAAGCCGTCTACATGAAAGTAAGTCAGTAAATTTTATAATGATTTTGTTTTTATTTGCATTTTACATTCCGTCACAACCTTTTCCGAGTTGGGGTTGCATGTAAAAATGTATTTGGTATGAATAAATTAATGTCCTGCGGTCTATGATCTATTCTGATAGCGTCGCAGATGCCTCAGAACTGATCTGACCGCATGCTGGGTCATGTAAAACTCTGCCGTGCAATGTGAGCCCAGGATTTTTATATAAAAGATCAGCTGGAGAAATGTGGGCACGGAATATACATTTAATGTTAATACCAGTTAAATCTAAATTCCTAAATTGTTTAAGGCATTGAGATGACAGGATCAAGATGTTTATCCATTCTTACTGTAACAATCTGTGGTGGATGCCATTGAAAAGCAATAAAATTATCCCTCACCCCAGTGACATTATAGTTATAATTTCTCAGGAGTTATGTATATTGGGGAGAACGTGCTTAACTCCGGAAACATTTACATATTTAAAGGAGCAACATGTAAGAAATGTATGTTGATTAATCATGAAATGGCCCTGATGTATCACTAGACATTAAGGAATGATGTTAATTTCAAACACGTATCACTGACAACAGTAGTCTAGCTAGAATATTCTCATTACAAAAGCGAAGTTGCAGCCCACAACTAATGTTGATGTTGTCATTTTGTGTTTTGGCCTGTTGCCCGCCCTCCACCTATCTCCCAATCACGATGTCAGTAGCATTTCGGCATCCAGGTTGCCAGTTACCACTGAGCTGCAGCAACCAGCGTGTTGGAGCACAATTGTCTGACATTTTTTAACCTAAAAGGCCTCATTATGATTCCATATACATCGTGTCAAAGTCAGAGACAAAACAAGTGTTTTCCACTAACGTGGCAATATCCCCCGCCACCTCAATTTTATGTGTCCGTACGGACGGAGCCCAATGATATATCCCCCGCCGTGCTAATCGTGGGATATAGGATCTGTATTGGACATGCCTTTGAAAGATGGAGACCAACGCTAAAGTTGCTCATTTTCTCCTGGACAGGTAAGATACAGATAAGTTTGGCTAACTTAGCTCTATTTAATGTAGGCATGGATATTACAAATATTCTCTAAAGTCGAATAACATGTATGTTTGTTCATGGTACGTTAGCGCGTATGCAGGTGGGTCATCGAATTGACTAGGTGACAAATTGTTTGAGAAATAAAGGTAACCATGGCTCTCCATTGCTAAGATTAGCTATGTATTATTAGTCTGTTTCTCTTGCTTTATGCTGAGACGCAGTGGAAACCGTTCCAACATTAGCACTGTCATTATGGCAATATGAAATGTAATTGAAACAGTACATCGGTCAAATGATTCCTCATTCATTCTTTACGCATATTACAGTATGGACTTTAATGGGCTCTCCACACAGAAGAGTGACGAGCAAGTTGACCAATATGACCATTGCTAAAGTTACTTAGTCATTAGTCTCGATCTTTTCTGATCTGAACTGAACTGAACACTACCCTGTGAGAGAAAATCATTGGTGATATTGAAACATAGCCATGGTAGCTCTGTGTAGTAGACGTTCTTGCTGGATCCGGCAACCAAGCTGGCTCGTCTGGGGGAGAGGAGGAGGGGATACTGCGCTCTGCACTATTTTGAATGTGATTGCACCATTGCACTACCAGTTTCGGCCACAAACACTTGCACATTGCTCCTCTAATTGAATGACAAGCACAAATGGTCAAAAGTGTTGCAACAGTGCGGACTAGTGGTGAAAATCTGACTGCAAGTTCATCGAAGGCTCAGTAACAGCAGATGCGTTGTCACCTAGTGTTAACGCTATGCATTTCATCTTTAACTTGGAGGTCATTAAAGGCTGGCTACACACGCATTCCGACACAATCGGAATAATACTCATCAAATACCTGTATTTTTGAAGTAATTTGACCAAATTGAACTTTTACATTGGTCATACTTGTCTCATCTCTCTTTCTCACATTCATAAACATGCATGTGCACACAAATGCACATTGGCCTCCTTTCTGAGTTGAATTCTAGCCAATTAGGGATTAGTTTTAGTCCAGTCTTAATGGCTTATAAATAAAGATTAAACAGGAAAATTACCACAGTGACAGGAATGAATTTAAAACTATTTTATATTTTTTACAAGATGTGGAACAAATGATGAGACAAAAGTGCAGTTCATTTTTCAAGTGAGAAGTACTAGGCGCTAATGTCAAAGGGAGAGGGGGGAGGAATCAGTGCAGACACAACCTTAAACACTAAGCAGCTGTGCAATCTATACATCATAAAACATAAAATACAAGTGAAACACTTAATGTACTATCAGCAAACAAAATAATTCACCAAACAAGCCATTTACACTCAGACACGGGAAACATCAGAAGGGTATCAAAAGGGAAGGCATAAAAAATGATTAATCTCATGAACCTTCTTATCAATCAGAGAACTGCAGTTATTTTTGTCTTTTTATGCTCAATAAACCAACCTATCGCATCAACTAGATACAGACAAACAAGCCATCATTTGGCCATCTTTGACAGACCTGCTGAGATTGTCAGTGAAGTCATGAACACCACGTTGTGAGGAGCTAAATTAAGCGATTAATAATCGTGAACAAACTAGCAAAGACTAACCGCAATGCAGCAAATACTTTGAATACGCGAGATATGAATCAAGTTATGCTGTTTCGCTGCCCTAGAACACCTCTCTACTTTGGCTAGTTCTTGCCATCACACGCAATTTGGCACACACCTCTTAAAAGAGGTTTCATAGTACTTAAGGGGTCTTTAGGGTAAAAAATTTCAATATTTTCAGTGAGATTCTAGCAAGCACCTTCTGTTTTCCTTCTGCCTCAATTTTTACTTGTGACTTAATATTGCAAATTACTGAAAATCACAATTTTGACTTATTTTCAACCTTGTGGCATTCATAAGATCATTAAAATTCATCTGATTGACTTGAAATTTGGACTGATGTTTTTTCTGTTGGAGATCTATGAAATGACATAGGATTTTATAGATAGGTGCATCCCTAGGGGGTTAATTTTATGGTTACATAAGAGCTCATTAAATATTCATTAATGTTCCACACAAAAAAAAAATCCTGTAATTTCATATAACTATCTTAAACTTTTCATATTAGACTAATTTGAGTAAAATCTGACCAGGCTTATTGAAACATCAGTGCCACAAAATATTTTCAGATTTTGTCATTAAAGTGCCGTTTCCATGGGAACCATGTACATTTTTATCAAAATGCTACATTTTATAAGGTTAAAATCATGTTGAGTATGTTTATTTCTAAGTTTATACATTATTATGGTCATTTCTACTCTTCACCCTCAAGACCCCTTAAAGTCATTCCTTGACCTTCATCATTTCCACTGGTATCACTGACGAAGTACAGGTTTAGTCCAGGGCTATACTGAGTTTTGCTTGGCGAATCTCCACATTCTACGAAGTGACTTAATGGGTGTCAGTGAACCGGCTGCCAATCAAGGCAATTATGGTGTGAATACTTGGCCCGGGGAATATACTATATACATTACATCATGATGTAATAAGAATTTTGGATGATAATAATATATATCCCAGGACACATTTTTCTACTAATTTTAAGAGAACATACTTTATAAGGGGTACAAGGAATTTGGGTTTAAGCTTGACTGGGCAAGTAACAAATCCATCAGCTGCCCTTGACCTATTCCTAAGCAGCCCAGAGCCACTGGGCTCTCCCCAATTTCTAGCCATGTTTTCTGGGCAAAATATTTGCAGCAATGCTCCAATATGAAATTGTTTTTCCTCTGCCAGTATGGCTGGTACAGCCAAATTTAGTGGTACATATTTCTCTCAGCATGTAGTTTATTGCCCACTCCCATTGGGCACACTTCAGCCAATCGGTGCAGAGCTGAGAGACACTGGAGCCAAGATCACCTTAAAACCAGCGGAAACTGCAGCTTTACACTATAGTGTGACATCTGCGTCAGACTTAAAACATAACATCAAAACCTTGTATTTTTTGACTGCAGCTGTATGATAAAAGAATACATTTTAAATGTTACTTTTTTGTTTATTGAAAAAAAAAAAAAACTTCACTTTCAAAAAGGTTTAGTTTCATACTGGCCAAAGTTCATGTAAAAATCCTTCAATCAATGAATTTTAAAAAATATAAATGGCACTTCCACTGGCAAACTGATTTTCTCAAAAATACTCTTAATATATTTAAAACTACTCTTGAAAGCAGCATCAACATTGTTTAAGAAGTATTAACTTATAAAACATAACATCTTAACAGTCTGTACATGCGATGCAGATTAACTGACCATGTTGTCAAGTTTTAATAACTACACTCCGAGGCCACTTAAGTAGGTGCATTTTTTTAATACCGAGTCAGACTCCACCCCCCATTTACCCTGGAACAGCCCTATTCTTCCTGGAGCAGATTCAATAAGGTGCTAAGAAATTCCTCCGAGATTCTGGTCCATATTGACATGACAGCATCCTGCAGTTTCTGCAGATTTGTCACCTGCACATTCATGCAGCGAATCTCCTGTTCAACCTCATCCAAAAGGTGCTCCGTTGAATCGAGTCAGTCGAGTCAGGAGACTGCGGAGGCTACTGGGGACCACTAAACTCATTTTCATGTTGGTACAACCATCTTCAGATTACATCCTTCCTGACATGGGGTGTTATCCTGCTGGCAGTGGCTGTAAAGAGATCCACGTGATCAGTTAGGATATTCAGTTAGGCCGTGGAATAACATAATGCTCAATTGGAATTAAGGGGGCTGATCATTGCAAAAATATTTGTCATGAAATTAAGCTACTACCATCAGCCTTAAACACTGACAGAAAGCAGGACGGATCCATGGGTACTGTCTAAGCCAAATTCTTACCCTGCTATCTGCAAGGCCCAGCAGAAACTGAGATTCGCCAGACCAGGTGACATTTTTGCAATCCTCAACAGCACAGCTGTTTTTTTGAGCCTTTGTCTACAGTGAATTCAATTCAGTTTCCTGTTCTTGGTTGACAGGAGTGGAACCTGTGGTTTTCAGCTGCTGTAGCTCATCTCCTTCGAGATTCTATGCGCCGAGTACAGAGATGCTCTACTGCATAGTACTGGTGTAATGTTTGGTTATTTGCGCTATTGTTGCCTGCCAATTTGCTTGAACCAGTCTGGCCACTGTTCTCTGACCTCTCACACAAAGACAGTTTTTCCCCGAAGAACTGCTGCTCACTGAAATTTCTTTTGTTTTTCTCTTCAGTCTCTGTATACTCTTGGAACTTCTGCATAAAATCCCAAGATAAAGAGGTTCAGGGACACTCAATTCACCCCGTCTGAAACCAACAATCACTTAACAGTCAAAGTCAAGTATATGATAATTCTTCCCCACTCTGAAATTTGGTCTGTACCACAAACCTCTTGACTATGTTTGCTTGCCTTTATGCATTGAGCTGCAGATTGGCAGATAAAATGCTTGTATTAACAAGCATACGCATAGGTGTACCTGATAAAGTGACCTCTGAGTGTATAAGTACAGGACAAGTTTTCATTTTGGGCGATAAGAAGCATGTGCCTCATTAAAAACATGGGGAGACGGTGTGGTATTATTCAAGGTACTCAATGGCAAGAGGTAGGGTGGGAGAAGGGAGAATTTGGCAATAGAATTTAGGTTTGGGGTTAGAAGAATTGGGTGGGATAAGACAGATTTACAGTTAGGAGGCAATGGGTAGCAGGGAATATGATTTGGGTCTGGATAAAGGGGTGTAGGAGTTAAGTTTGGGCTTATCCCTATTGGGTAGTAGGGTTTGGGGTACTGGGTAGCAGAATATGGGATAAGGCTTAGGGGAACAGCGTAATAGATGGGTTAAGGGTTTGGGATGTTGGGTAATAGATGGGTTAAGGATTAGGGCTACTGGCTAACAGAGGATGGGCAAACAGTTATGGATACTGGGCAGCAGAAGGCAGGTTCTGTGCCTCTCCTCGTTGGTCCAGTTGGTTCTGCAGTCGGGTGAGATTGGACAGCTCTTCCAGCTCCTGGAACTGACGGTCGGTCTTGTGGCTGACGAGAGAGCGGTAAAAGTGCACGGCGAAGATGATGAAAACCAGGCCGAAGGGCACCATGATGGATGTGGAGGTGATGGCTGCGGCCACCCCGGCAGAGAATGTGTCGTTTTTTTTCTCTGATGAGTGTTTGATGGGCAGGAACTTCACCCAGCAGAGCAGCACAACCTCCGCCAGGAAAAGTAGGGTCCCGATGACTGTGGAAAAGGCCCAGGCCAGTTCGATGTGATGGTGCATGCGCTCGTGTGGGGATTCTTGCACCGAGTTCAGGTTGTGCACGTTGCTGACGGCCTCGATGTTGGGCAGGATGCAGGTGCTCACCATGAGGGCGAACAGGTGCACTGCCACCAGCACCGTGGTGCAGGCGCTGAACGCGATCAGCAGCCCGGGTGGATACTCGTGATTTCGCTCCAACTGCACCTCCACCATCGCCACCTGTCAAAGCAATGCAGAGAACACCCCTTTCACGTACGGAAAAAAAAAAAAAAAACACTTCACAGCAGAGTCAAACGTTTCACAGCACAGTCAAATACTTTACAGCAGGACCATACGCTTTACAGCAGTGATTGACACTTTGCAGAAGTGTTGCTTTACATCAGTGTCTAATTTCACAGCAGGGCAAAAGGCTTTACAGCAGGGCCAAATGCTTTACAGTTGAGTCAAACACTTCACAGCAGGGCCAAACACTACAGCAGAGTCAAGTGCTTTGGGGTACATCCAAGTGCTTTACTGCAGGGCAAACACATTGCGGCAGAGGAACAATTTACAGCTGAAGCAGGATTTCAACTGGACTCTGTCTAATGAAAGGATCCATAGGCTTTGCAGCTGAGCCACACAATTCAGAAACGAATACCAAAAATGGAGCATCTTTGATACAATGCTCTGAAATTTTAAAACATGGTTTGAGAGAAGGTTAGTCTATTCTTGTGGGTCCCATTAATTCTGATGTAGTAGCAGGACTCATGGGGGGAGGGTATGGGAAAATTTTTAGATGTTATAATTCACTCATTTTTGGCACAGCATGACAACCTCAGGAGAGTAAGCCATTTAAGCTCTGGTACTGCAATGTCCCTGAAAAAATATGCAATATAAGGGTAACGGAGCCACTTGGGGCTAGTGGTCTTTCCATCGTTAGTTTTTATTAGTGTAGTGCCTGTTTAAAACATGCCTGTTTGGAATGGGCCAACTGCTTGTCCAATTGTTGACTTGTGTGGTATAGCTGCTTCCAGAGCTGCTCAGCCGAGCAAAGGGCACTACCTTGGTTTCTCAACAATAGACCTGCTAGGTTTGAAGTCGATGGGATGAATGGTTATCAAGAAAATTGAAGGAAAGTCAGACAGACTGATCACTCCATTCATAGTTAGATGCAACTGGCCAAATCAAGAGGGCCTCCCGTTGACCATAATTTTTATTTTATTTACTTATATTTTAGCAATGCTAACTTCAAGCAAATTTGGCACAACAGATTTGGTGGCACTTTATGTTTCCAAGAATGTGAATGAATTGTGTGGCAGTTTGAAGGGGATTAAACTTGATGCAGAGAGTAAGTTCATTCCAATGGTGAGCACATGATCCAGTGCGACTGAGAAATAAACCCCCCACCAAAACACCTTACACTTTAGAGCCACCAATACACACGTTTGCATAGCTATACCTGTGTAGACATGGTATTGGGTTACATTCATTCTCTACAGCCTTTCTTGAACCCTAGCCATAACCTAACTGTAACTTTAACCAGTTTTCAATAATCCTCTTATCTTCCATAATGACCATGCAGCATGTCCTCTGAACATCTGTGATTTCTCAAGAGATGGTTTTTACAAGTACAGCAACAAAAACCCACACGAATACACAGGTTCAGTGCAGGAAAATAATTCTTTATTTGCAAAAGAAGCACTTTGTGGAAGGGCTACCATCAAAATCACACATGAATATCATGATTTGAAAGGGAAACTGTGCAGGATGTTTTTCCATCTGCTTCCCTCATGTAAAATAAGTGCAGTAAATTTATCAGGACAGCTTTAGCTAAATACTCATGTTTAGTTACTGTTAGCACAGCATTGAAAGATTCTCTACAATTCCAAGAAGAACAGCAAAATTCTGCTTCAAAAGCAGCCATATACTCAAAAATACATCAATTCAAGGGCGTAGGTTTGCGTATGGACGGTAGGGACATATCCCTACCAATATTTTGGGAAGCCAGATTGTCCCTACCAATATTTCAGCAAACTTGTTCTTGTCATCTTCCCAGATAAGTCATATTAGACCCAGTAGTGGAGGCTACATCTTCAAGCATTCTAGCATCTGATTGGTTGAAAGGGAGGGGCTACTTGAAGGCTAAAAGTCAAGTTAAATAGACCACTCTACTCAGGTCATGAATATTCATTTTTGTCCAAGGCAGGGCTTAAGATGCGCAACTAGATCACCGGCTTTGATTGCATAGCATTTGTAATGGCTTACCCTTTGAAGAGAACCGTAATTTGGCATTTTTTCCATATTTTTCTTCATCGCGCAACTGTAGAACTTTTCCCATGGCCAGAATCATGTCATATATTTAATATTACCTGAGGTACGTTTCACTTTTGCGGAAATTTCATTGTCCGAATAAGAAAAAAAAAAAATCTATGTAATGCTATTAAGTGCGTGTCCACGAGAAGACCATACAAACGGTGACAAGGTGGGGGTTGGCCAATTGGTTGAAATTTGGTATTGAGGTACCTTCTATGAAGGCATGAGGACATATTATTCCATTCGCTTGCACCTTGTGGAATTAGAGCCAAAAGCTGGAATTTGGTAGTTTTAAGCCTTTTTTTTACAGCGTTTTTAGGTGGGGATTTTGAGCAGCTCTATACAAAATACTCAAAACCCAAGAAGATTGCAATTTTGACAGTAGCATACCTATTATGTGTTCTAATTATCTGTGGAAAATTATTAGGATACATTCATCATTAGCACAGATAACATGGACAATACACCCCCTACCCAAAATACAAGTTTTGAACAGTGGTTTAAAAGTCGGACCTCATAACTCAATTGCTGCAGGGAACTGGATGATGAGCCATACTTCATAATGTACCTTTTGACCTCCTCTTTCGAAATCAGAAATAAAATCTTTGGGCGCTGCTTTCTGTAAGGAGTACCAGTGGAATGAATTTGGTCTATTTTCAAGTATTTTGCAGTGCTGCCACCTATCGGCAGTGATTAAAACTAAGCTGTAATGTCTGTTGTACAATTTTCTCATGATGTGGGATGTTATAAATTAACCCATCTTACCACGTCACAAACCCAGAGCACCCCAGATGGCTAGTTCTTAGGGAAATCCACTCTTAACGGTATAGTCATGGCATTTCTAGTGGCCCAATTGTCAACACAGATCGTCCCTCAACTACTACTACTCAACAAGGACACGTAGATAGTGGTTTGGTTGTTGAATACATGTTGCTTTTGTTCAGGGATGATACAGGATTAACTCTTTAAAATCCAGAGGAGTGGAAGACTGAACTGAGGTCTAGCCCATCACTCAGCGGACTTCAAAACCGACCAAAATTCATTTTAGGTGACTTTGGTCATTCAGGCAAAGATAAAACACAAAAGAATTCAATATAATAGAATTAGTTGCCATTATTAGTGGCAGAAAAAGAAACAAAACATTCAAAGCACATGAGCCTTTCCTCTGTTAAAACTTAGTTCCAGTGCTGGAATAGGGTCATTTCAATAAAGCAAGTTCTTTGATAAGTCTATCAATCATGTCAATCACAGTCACCCTCCCCCCATGATATACAACCCCAATTCCAAAATAGGACGAAGTGTAAATTGTGAATAAAATCAAAATGCAATGACTTTCAGATCACGTGAGCCAATATGTTATTTATAGAGCATAACATTTCAAATGTTGAAACAGAAATTTTACATTTTTATCCAAAAAATGAGTTTATTTCAATTTTTTTGGCTGCAATGGGTCTCAAAAAAGTTGGGAAACAGGCAAAATAGGGCTGAAAAAGCAATTGATATACAAGAGAATTAGCTGAAAGAACATTTAGCAAGTAATTACGCTAACTGGCATCAGGTGTGTAATATGATTTGCTATAAAAGGGATGTCTTCGAGAGACTGTCTCTCCGAAGTAAAGATGGCCAGAGACTCTAAAACCTGTGAAGGCTTGCATAAAAAAAAAAATAAAAAAAATTGTGGAATACTTTAAAAACAATGTTCCTCGACGTCACATTGCAAAGGCTTTGAAGGTCTCATCATATTCTTATCTCTATGTAAATGACTGTGAAGCACTTTGTGACCCCATCTGTGAAGGCTGCTATATAAATAAACTTTACTTACTTATCGACGGTGCATAACATCATTGAAAGATTCAGAGAAACTGGAAAAATCTCTGTGCGTAAGGGACAAGGCCTAAGACCTTAACTGGATGCCCATGATCTTCAGGCCCTCAGAGGCCACTGCATCACTCACCAGCATGATTCCGTCATTGACATTTATAAATGGGCCCAGGAATACTTCAAAAAACCACTGTCAGTAAACACAGTCCACTGTGCCATCCACAGATGCCACCTAAAACTCCATCATGCAAATAGGAAGCCATTGTTGTGCATGATCCATAAGCGCCCCTGTGTTCTGTGGGCCAAGGCTCATTTAAAATGGACTGTAGCCAAGTGGCAAAGTGTCCTGAGGTCAGTGGAGTCCAAATTTGACATTCTTGTTTGAAATCATGGGCGTTGTGTCCTCCTCGCTAAAGAGGAAAAAGTCGGCTCCTCCTGTTGTCAGCGTTCGTTTCGAAAGCCAGCATCTCTGATGGTATTGGAATGCAATAGTGCATATGGTGAGGGACAATAGCATGTTTTAAAAAGCACCATGAATGCTGAAAGGTATATAAAGGTTTTAGAGCAACATATGCTCCCCTCCAGACAACATCTATTCCAGGGAAGGCCTTGTGTATTTCAGCAGGACAATGCAAAACCACATACTGCAGCTATTACAACAGTATGGCTTCGTAGTAGAAGAGTCCGTGTGCTGAACTGGCCTGCCTGCAGTCCTGATCTTTCACCGATTGAGAACATTTGGTGCATAATAAAACAAGAAGTCCGTCAAAGGAGGCCCAAAACTCTCCAGCAGCTGGGAGCCTGTATTAAACAAGAGTGAGATCAAATTCCAGTGGCTAAACGCAAGAAACTTGCCTCCTCAATGCCCAGATGCCTTCACTCGGTCTTAAAAGAGGGGATGATACAGTATGGTAAATGGCCCCTGTCCCAACTTTTGAGTCCTGTAGCAGCCATCAAATGTGAAATGAGCTCATTTTGTGGATAAAATTGTAAAAATTTCTGTTTCAACATTTGCTATGTTATCTCTGTTCTATTGTGAATAAAATACTGGCTGGTGTAATTTGAAAGTCATTGCGTTTTGATTTTATTCACAATTTACACTCTGTCCCAACTATTTCAGAATTGGGGTTGTAGAAAGGTATGCATATGAAATAAGACCTTTAGACACAGAAAATCCCAACAGAATACTGCGATCACGACGAGGCTTACGTGCAGGTGCTGAAGCTTAGACAGGGTGCAGGCACCGACGAGAGGGGTTCCAGTCCAGACCCAGCTTATAACAATGCATAAGGCAGATGGTTCGGTTGTCTAGTACACTGCTTGCAAAGTCAAACACTCCTGCACGCAGAGCAATTAGCTGCCACTCTGCTTGTATCTTTGCAATTTCAACAGCAGGGACCTTCAAACTCCTCAAATGCGATGCCATGTCCTTCGTGCACTGCTTCAACAGCACAACACTGTCATTCTTCCCATATTTTCTCAACAAGCATTCTAGACCAGTAGAAATATCTAAAAAACTGCATTTCATGGACTTTTTTTGCTGCACTGGAAGATTTTTCCTGTTGGATGCCATTTTCACTGCTGCATCTGTTGTTGCTGTTAGGTATGGTAAGCCAGACGATAGGCAAATTAATAATAATTATAAATAAATTGTATGATTATTATTATTATTATCACTTTACATTTTAGCAATCTCAAAGTGCTGCAGAGTAGAGAAGTAAAGAAACACAATACACTTAGAAAATTTAAAAGGGAGAACCAATAAAAGACATTTAGTAAAAATATATATCTTTTTACAAATGCATTAAAGTCCCGTTTATAAGCAGCTGTAGTCTGTGGGGCCCTCAGGTGGTCAGGGAGGGCGTTCCACAGCCTCGGAGCTGCCGAGCAGAAAGCCCGATCGCCCATAGTGCAGAGCTTGGTTCTGGGGGCTTGGAGAATGTTTTTGGTTGCAGAATGGAGGGTGCATGAGGAGGTCTGGAGGGTGAGGAGTTCCTTGAGGTACTGCGGGGCCTGTCCGTGAATGCACTGGTGGGTGAGGAGGGACACCTTGAGTTATACTCAAATCTGAGTGGGACAGGGTCAATTCTGAGTGGGACAGGGAGCCAGCAGAGATTTCAGAACGGGAGTGATGTGATCATATTTGCGCACCCTCATCAGGACCCTGGCAGCGCTGTTCTGGATGTACTGCAAGTTAAGAGTGTAGGGGGAGAAGTGGCCAGGGCCTGAGGGTACAGTGGGAAATGGAGTTCTCCACTAGCGGCAATGGACATGGGAGATTCTTATAGACTCATAAATGTGTTCACTACTATGAGCCTCATCATAGTAAAAATTAGTCGTATGAAGCCAGCTTGTTTGCTGAAGTCGGAACTGTTAAAATTGGGGTAGAGGGGAGTGCTCTACCAACATATCTTAAGGGGTGCCCGAAGATTTTATTTTTTTAACTGAAAGAGAGGTTCCTCTCCTTCAAACTGTGAAGAGGATATTAACAAACTCCCTGCAGCATTTCAGATATTGACCTTTACGTAGGGCCCAGTTTCTATTATTTTGAGGATAATGCTAATTTGTGGGGCATGGTGCATTTAAGTGGAGCAAGACTGGGAGACCACTTGATCTTGGAAACATTACATATGACAATCAACTTGTATTTTCATAATAGTAATACGTGTTCATATTTTCTGTAAATGTGAAAACCACCTTCAAATTTGTCCATTTTCAATGAAAATCAGGCTAATAATCTTAAAGGAAATGAATTAAAACTGGTTTCCCCCTGTTACTTCTTCGCCATGCGATCATTTGACAAGGTTTTACCTGCCATCATCTATAATATATTTGAGGTCGATGTCTGTCTGTCTGTGTGTATGTACACGTTTTTCTCCTACATTTCTCAACCGATTATCACCAAATTTGGTGTGAATATCCACTTGGACACCAGGAAGGACTTGACGTCGCCCGATTTTTGAAAAACGGTCATGCATGCAAAAAAATATGACAATTTCACTCAGGGTAGCGGGTAGCAGCTAGCTACCATAAGACCAGTTTATGGTAGAAATTTGAGCTCGATCTGTCGACCCCCCATCTTGTCACTTTTTGCAGATTTTGCATGGTTTTCTCATGGACACACACTTAATATTCAGCCAAACGGATTGCCAGGTGTAATGTTGGGAACTTGAATCGCTCAGTGCCTCAATCATAACAAAGTGTGCTTGCAGTACCTTTCCATAGCTAACCATTATATAACATCAGACTAACCAGTCAGAAACAGTCACCTATTTCAAGTGAAAACTTGCTAGCTACCTAAAGTTACTTTTTATTGGAAAATAATGTCAACTGATGTTAGTTAATCATGTTTGCTAGTTTCTACTAGCGAACTAAACCTGGTTTCTGTCGCATGTTGGCCAGTAGTGAAGTTGCTAGCTGTAGTAGACATAACACGGGTGGATATATCAAATTATGAAATGAATTTCAGTCTAGAAATCCCGCGATGGTGCCATTATTAATTTATTATTTTGTATGCAAGAACAACGTCAGCAAGCTGCTGAGGATACAGGTGTATGAGAGCTGCAGGTGAGGTCCTCATTATGAATTATAGTACAGAATTTTAGGGAAAGCATTACAGTTGGTCTCATGATGTTCAGCAAATATAACCTTTGACAGTCAAAATGCCTCGACCAACTTGGCCTCAGTAGGAAAAATGAAAGAAACACGTCATCGTAAATCGTAAATCTGACATGATTCACTCAGATAAAACGCTCTATTTGCGGCTTGTCCAATTCGCAAATAGTGGTCTATTTTGAAGCGTTTATCTTGGCTGCAGTCGCGTTACCGCACAGAGAGATGCTTAATAGACATAAATGGCCTATAACGATTTTAACATTCTCTGATAATAAAACATACCATTATGTAATTAAGAAACTTATGAATTGGTAAGAGTATTTCAATTGTTTGATATTGCTAACCTTCATAATAAATGTTCATAACATTAGTATCAGTTGTGAACTTGTATTCAAAAATCAAGAGTATTTGGATGGCTACAAAATAGAAACGGAAGTCTCTAAGAAGATTATGGAGGAAGTTTGCTTTGCATCATTAAAGAAACAAACAAAAACAAAAAACAAAACAAAAAAAAAAACCTAAAACACCCATTCGGATAATTTCCGAAGGCAGTATCTGCACTCAGAGTTGCAAAAATTTTCCAGCGCTCACATTACATGTCGGTCCCTAGTCATTGTCACATTAAACCTACGCCCTTTGAATTAATTCACTGTCACTCATTTTTATCAGACAACTCCAGTCTCCCAGAACTGATTTCAGCATTAGCTACCTGCTACTCTACTGGAAACCTGTAGCAGTAGCAACTCAGGGAGCTCAACAAATCACCTATCAAAACCACCCAGGGAACATGCATAAATCAATTTCAAACACAAACATGGCTGTTCCCTAAAATGACTGAATATTATGGAAGACTGACAATCCACCATAAATAGGGAGACATACTCACAAACACATCACCTCATTGTTTACTTAATTTCCTTCCCAGAGCTCTGGGAGTCTTCTGGGGTTTGGCATGAACTCCCAGTCAGAGAGAGGGATGGATCCCCGGAGAATACGGTAATACTGGGCAGGGGAGACGCAGCGATCACGAACAGGCTAACTGAGAAGAGTATGTTGATTTACTTGGCAAATACCAGCAGCTACTTTGAATCACCTAATGTTGGTCAGCCATTTTTTAAATGTTTTGTCCATCTACACGTCCAGTCAACCCATAGCATGTCTCTTCTGGATCTTTTCTGCATTCCTCAGCCGACCACTTGCATTTCAGATATTGTACATAAAGGGCCACATACAGATAGGCCCACACAGATGTACGTAAATAAGGCACTGAGTAGTTGAACGTTATTGTAGAAAAGGCTACAACGACTGTCATGCTGGCTCCTTTAAGGGGCGGAGCCTAGAACATCGGTGCACGCAGCATGCAGATGAGCGAGACAGCGAGAGAAAGAAGATAATGAGACGGGTGCGAGTTTACAGTCTTAAGTTTTTAAGTAGTTAAGTTCCAGTCCACAGTTTGTTTGTCCTGCTTTAAAGTTGTGCGTGAAAACAAAACCACACTGGCTTGAAGCATTAAGAAGTGCAAGCTGTGAATACAAGTTTATTACACCCCACTAAAGCATCAGAGCCTCTTTATTGGAGTTTTAACCGGACTCTCAACAGTGATTTGAATATTCCAACCGGCACACAATCTTCGCTATCTTTTAATGGTCCTTCGAGCCGGATTGCAAATTGCTGTTTGAAGATGCAGAACCCAGAGTCATCAGCAACTGACACTAGACCCAAACGATAATTGTCAGTGCCTTCCTACCTATCTGATTATGACCTGAGTGGACCGGGGACACAGGTTAAATTTCGAATACCAGTTGTACCTGCAAAGGCAGTACCAGTGGAGCGCCCAACAAGCAGATCTCCTTCACCACCAATTAGTCAGGGTTCTGACATGGTGAATTTGGGGGATATTGAGCAAGAACAGGAGTCCAGGCAATTTATGGGGCAAGCCACCGGGGGGCAGCAGACCTACCCACTTTCTGAGTTTAGTGCTGCTCTCAAAGAGATACGCCAAGAGAATGCTGAGCTCCCCAAACAGTTCCAGAGTCTGATGACCGCTTTACAGACGCAGCCCGCAGCCCACCAGTCTCTACCCCCTCCTCCTCCACCACCTCAAGGTGCATACAGTGGTTATGATGGAAGCTACCAACTCCCAATCAGAGCACCACTAAATACTCCCGCCCACCCACAGCTACCATATCAGACACTCAGATCCAGCGGAAACCTAGTTCAAGATTTCTCCCAGCTCAGGGTTTCTCAGCCACCTAGAGATCTAGCCTATAGTCCGTACTTTGCAGCCACACCCCAGCAGAGTGCACCCTATGCAGACCGGTACGGCCAAAGATATTCTGCCTGCTCACCACAAGTCGGTGATTCACAGTATGGAGCTTCATATGCAGGCAGAGTTTCATCATTCCCCCAAACGCCCTTTTCTAATGTTCCACAGAGAGAGACCACATACAGGGGACCGACGCCCACCATTCCTAGCCTTACATCTCCAGACCCCAGAGAGTTTGCGCGCATGAAGATTGCCTTAGAGAATCTATTACCAGATGATGCCACTGAGAGATACAAGTACCAGATCCTCACAGATCACCTCAAGTGTGAAGAAGCCTCACTCTTGGCTGACTCGTATTGTAATTCCAGGCAACCCTATACAGATACGATGCTGGCTCTCACCAAGATGTATGGGCAACCCCACAAGCTTGCTGTGCAACGGATTGCAGAGTTAATGGATGGTCAAAACATACGCAGTGGTGATGTTAAGAGCTTTCGTTTATTCGCTCTCAATGTGCGATCACTAGTTGGCATGTTAGAACAGCTGGGTCAACCAGGCCAAGTAGAGTTAACCTGTGGCTCGCATGTTTCGAGGCTGTTAAGTAAACTCCCCCACGACCTCAATGCCAGCTTTAAGAGATTTATCCATCCACTGAGAGTTGCCATTCCCACCCTTGTAGATTTTGCTGATTGGCTAGAATACGAGCTAGAAGTTCAGGAAGACAGCATTAAACCCCCGAAGAGAGAGGAGTCATTCAACAAGAAGTCTTATACTAAGCAAACTCCTAAATCCTCAAGTAAATCTGCTACAATCCTCCTGGGCACTGAGAAAGCCTCAGGATCAAGCTCAGCAGCAGCATCACCTGCACCTGAACAGTCAGCCAACAAGTTGGAGAGGGTGGAGAAGGGAAAAGCCTACTGTCCCTATTGCGACGATGACAAGCACTTCCTGAACAGCTGTTCTAATTTTAAAGACTTGAATAAAGAGCAAAAGGTGACGTGGATTAAAGTTAATAACAAGTGCTGGCGTTGTGGACGCAATCACCAAGCTGCAAAGTGCACGCTCAAAGCCCCCTGCAAGACTTGTGGGAGGAAATATCTGCTCGTGCTGCATGAGGTGAATGAGAGGGGAAAAGCAGAGGAACAAACACCAGCTCCAACAGAAAGCTGCCTTGTAAGCACTGCTAACAAAGTTCTGTATGTTGATCGCCCAGTCTACAACTGCAAAGTGTTACTGAAGATCAGTAAAATCTTCCTGAGGAATGGTGACAAGTGCATAGAGACATATGCACTTTTAGACCATGGTTCTGAGCGGACAATACTGTTCCAGTCTGCAGCCAAACAGTTGGGCCTTGATGGAACAAAAGAGGTGTTGGCAGTCCGTACCGTCCGACAGGAAGTAGAGAAGCTCCATGGGGCGGCCGTGTCTTTCACGATTTCTCCAGCCGCCAGTCCTGACAAGATGTATAGTATCCAGAATGCCCTCACAGCTGAGCAACTGAGTTTAGCAGAGCATTCCCATCCAGTTACCTCACTTCAGCAGAAGTACAAACATCTGTCAGGTTTGCCTCTCCCGCCTCTAAACGGAGTTCGTCCCATGCTGCTCATTGGCGCCGACTATACGCACCTCATTACACCTATAGAGCCAGTCAGACTAGGACCACCCGGGGGGCCAGCAGCTGTGAAGACACTCCTTGGGTGGACGTTACAAGGACCAGCTCAAGCCATCAAGTCCGGCCCTAATGTAAGTCACTGCCTTTTCACATCTGCACCATCATCCACAGAGCTGTTCTCATGTGTAGAGAAGTTATGGCAGATGGATGTGCTCCCTTACCACAGTGAAAAATTGGCGGTTAGGTCAAGACAGGACCAAGAGGCAGTTAAGCTCCTTCAAGAAGAAACAGTTAGAGTAAATGTGAATGGCATTGATCGTTACGCCACACCCCTTCTTCGAGTCAAGAACATGCCTCTCCTCAATGCCACTCCAGAAGCAGTGTTGCCACTCCTTAGAGGCACAGAGAAGCGTTTAGCTAAATCTCCAGAACAAGCTGCTGCCTATGAGGTGGAAATCAAGAAGCTTGTAGATGCTGGCTATGCCATGAAGTTGGCAGACCACTAAGTAGAGAGCAGTGCAGAAGCATGGTATATACCCCATCATATGGTCCAACATAATGGGAAGAACCGGGTGGTGTACAACTGCTCATTCCAGTACCAAGGCCACAACCTCAACCAGCTCCTGCTACCTGGTCCCACTCTTGGCCCCACCTTGCTAGCCGTGCTACTACGCTTCAGGGAGCATGCTGTTGCCTTCAGCAGTGACATCCGTGGCATGTTCCACCAAGTGAGGCTCCTACCTGCAGATCGACCACTGCTGCGATTTTTATGGAGAGACATGCAGCGGGATAGTCCGCCTGATGTGTATGAGTAGCAAGTGCTTCCCTTCGGAACTACTTGCAGCCCCTGCTGTGCAACATTTGCACTGCAGAAACATGTCACTGACCACAGTCAACCGCAAGAAGATGTGCGTGATGCCATCACCAAGTCCTTTTACGTGGATAACTGTCTACTGAGTCTCACCTGCCCAGCAACTGCTAAGACTCTTGTAGATAAACTGCGCCATCTTCTGACTGATGGTGGATTCGAGCTGAGACAGTGGACAAGTAACAATCCCAGTGTCATTGACCACCTCGTACCAGACCTGAGATCATCCAGCTGTGAGTTGTGGCTCAGCCAAGGTCAGCCCAACATTCAGGAGCCAGCCCTTGGACTACACTGGAACTGTAAGTCTGACACCCTCACCTACAAACACAGACACATTGACTGCTCAGTGGCTACGATGAGGAACATCTATAGAATTTTAGCGAGCCAGTATGATCCTCTTGGCTACATTGTGCCTTACACAACCCGGGCTAAAGTCATTGTGCGCCACCTGTGGGAGAAGAAGAGGGATTGGGATGACCCACAGCTCCCAGAAGAGCTATTAGAGAAGTGGCATGCATGGGAGGCAGAACTAGTGCACTTGTCTGAGATAACACTGCCTAGGTGCTACACCAGTCCTAGCTTGGACCAGCCTAACTGCACGAGAGACATCCATGTATTCTGTGATGCATCTGAACAGGCATATGGATCAGTGGCTTATCTCAGGACAGAGAATCCGGAGGGAGAAATTGAGGTTGCCTTCCTTGCAGCCCGTTCTCGTATTGCCCCCAAGAAGCAGCAGTCGGTCCCCCGACTAGAGTTGTGTGCTGCTCTGACAGGTGCACAGCTCTATAAGGTCATCAGCACCGAGCTAACTTTTTCCATTCGCAGCTGCACCTTATGGTCAGACTCAGCTACCGTCTTAACCTGGTTGGGCTCAGACTCATGCAGATACAAGGTCTTCGTGGGTACTCGTGTGGCGGAAATACAAGAGCTGACCGAAGCCTCTATATGGAGGTACGTGCCCTCACGAGACAACCCGGCAGACGACATCACCCGTGGCTTCACCCTCCAAGACATCAGCCAAGGCAGCAGATGGACAGATGGGCCTGGGTTCCTGAAACAAGCTCCTAGTGGCTGGCCTGATCTACCTCCTTCACCCCAGACTGACCCTAAAGGGGAGCTGAAACGACACATTGTTCTAACTATGTCCAGTTCTAGTGTTCCAGACCCTCTCCAGTACCAGAGCTGGGACAGCTTCCTAGAGGCCACTGCGCGTCAACTTCATGGGGCGGCTGATTCCAGCAAGCCACTCACTGCTGATTCCTATGCTGCTGCTGAGCTGGAAGCCCTACAACAAGCTCAAAGAGAGTCATTCCCCGAGGACGTCACCCAGTTAAAGGCTAGGAAACCCATTGCTAAATCCAGTCGCCTTCTCCTACTTGCACCTGAGTTTGATGACGAAACAGGGCTCATCAGAGTAGGAGGCCGTCTTCGCCGTAATCCCGACCTGGCTGTCGATGAGGTGCACCCCATTGTTCTGGACCCCAGACACGCTCTAACACGACTCATCATCCATGACTATGATGGAAAGCTCCAGCATCCAGGGCCGGAAAGGGTGTTTGCTGAGATCAGAAGAAGATATTGGGTGCTACGTGGACGTGAAGCAGTACGCCGCCACCAGAGATCATGTGTGGAGTGCAAGAAGTGGAAAGGACACCCAAATCCTCCCAGGATGGCTGACCTCCCTCCAGCTAGACTGCGCCTCTTCAAGCCGGCATTCTATTCCACCGGCGTAGATTGTTTCGGGCCATATACTATCAAGGTTGGACGCAGGAATGAGAAGAGGTGGGGTGTATTGTTTAAGTGCCTAACCACTCGAGCAGTCCACCTTGACCTGATTCCCAGTATGGATACAGATGCGTTCCTAATGGCCCTGAGACGCTTTGTAGCCAGACGAGGGAAACCCAAGGAGATTCTCTGCGACCAGGGCACAAACTTTCGAGGGGGAGAACGCGAGTTACAGGAAGCATTTCAAGAGCTTCATCCTGACCTCAAAGAGCAGCTTGCTAGCCAGCAAATCAAGTTTGCTTTCAACCCCCCCGGATCCCCGCACTTCGGAGGGTGCTGGGAACGGGAAATCCGCTCATTGAAAACTGCTCTTCGAGTCACTATTGGAGCCTAGACAGTTACTGAGGAGGTGTTGCGTACAGTTTTAATTGAAATTGAAGGGATGCTCAATTCGAAACCCCTAGGCTACACCTCATCCGAGGTAGCGGATCCTGACCATGTTACCCCCAACTGTCTCCTTAAGGGGCGGCGGGACGCCTCACTGCCACAAGTCGTCTATGAAGGCTCAGAGGTTCTCGGACGGAGAAGATGGAGGCACAGCCAGATCCTAGCCGATCATTTCTGGCAGCATTTCCTGAAGCATTATCTGCCAGGGCTCCAAGCCCGCCAGAAGTGGCAGACTGAATCGGCTAATCTGCAAGTGGGAGATGTTGTCATAATCGTGGACGACCAGCTGCCACGGGCTTTGTGGCCCGTGGGGAAAGTCTCTCAGGTCTTTCCTGGACCAGACACCCGGATCAGATCAGCTGAAGTGACTGTAAAGGGAAAAGTCTACGTCCGACCTCTGGCAAGACTCGTCAGTCTACCTGCCTTGCCTAAGGATGATTAATCACCCTTTCGTGCAGCCTTTTTTAGTTGTTCGTATTCACAGGTGAATACGGGGGCGGCTGTAGAAAAGGCTACAACGACTGTCATGCTGGCTCCTTTAAGGGGCGGAGCCTAGAACATCGGTGCACGCAGCATGCAGATGAGCGAGACAGCGAGAGAAAGAAGATAATGAGACGGGTGCGAGTTTACAGTCTTAAGTTTTTAAGTAGTTAAGTTCCAGTCCACAGTTTGTTTGTCCTGCTTTAAAGTTGTGCGTGAAAACAAAACCACACTGGCTTGAAGCATTAAGAAGTGCAAGCTGTGAATACAAGTTTATTACACCCCACTAAAGCATCAGAGCCTCTTTATTGGAGTTTTAACCGGACTCTCAACAGTGATTTGAATATTCCAACCGGCACACAATCTTCGCTATCTTTTAGTTATCATACGGCTTTGACCACATCAAGGCGATGAGCTTTAATGAATCAAAACCTATAAAACAGCGCAGAGACACAGCACTCTTTGCAGCAGAATCTTTCACTTCATGGCAGATGGGGGGGCTAGTTCCATTTGCTTATTTTTCATAGCTTTTCTACCTTTTCCTTGAAACTTTTTCACTCTTAGCTCCACCCACAGAGTAAACAGGAAGATAGAATGGGAGGTCTTTGCTACTTTGAATCACATTAGTAGGTCACATAAGTTACAGACAGGTACAGATATTTCCGATAGGAAGAGGTAAAATCCAACAACAATCATACATCATACTCTCCGGAAAAAAAAAAAAAGATTATTTCTGCGAAGGATGTTGTTGATGTTCCTTTGCAGTATTTACCAAGGCGAACCCTCTACTCCACGGTCCCAACTCATTTCACAGATTGGAACCACTTACCTGATGGCGGACCATGATCGATTTCTGGATCAGTTATGAGGGGCAAAAAGTAAGTTATTGGGTCCATCCAAATTCCCCTAAAAGCAAGAAACCTTCCATATAAAAGGACGTGAACTGGAACTAGTACTGCTGGTAGCCATGATGAGCCATTTCAAATGAGCCATTTCATGAAGGAAAGGTACAGTCATCTCCCTTGTTGTTTCCTTTGAGGAAACACTGGACCAATCTTGGAAGCCAAGACAGATGAAAAATGGAACATAATCCTTTTAGGCTGTAGCGACTGGATATGAGATTCATGTCCAATGTTTTCCGATAATTGCAAAGCCCATCTCCACCATCAAGCTCATGAAGTACTGAAGAGGCATATTTTTGTGCTCCAAGGACATGGAATAGATTTCAAGAGACTTTTAAACTGGATGCCTTAATCTCTTTGGAGAGATAGAAAAAAAGTCATTAAGGACTTGGAAGTGACAGTGGCCCTCATTTATCAAACTTGCGTAGGATCTGGTGTAAATATCATCGTTCGCCAGGTGTCGCGTCTGATTTACTAGAAGTGAGTACGTCGCAGATTTCGGTGTAGAACTGCCGTGGCGTTGATAAATCTGGCGGCAGAAACCATCGTAATTTACATGACACGCCCCCAAAAATTCATGCTCCTGGAAGCATAGTCCTGCCCACTTTACGACATGGACTCTCGAAAGACGGCAAAGAAGAGAGAACTTAAGTGAAGAGGAAATATCGTCGGCCTGCTGATAAACCTCGTATCTACATTTTAATGAGAAACAAATACTCGTATGTCCACGATAATAGCATAAACATTGCAAAATACAAAATTTCATTGATTGGGTACATTCTTGGAGGAAAAATAGTCATCCTACCCGAACACAGCTCAACTTCATTCTTACATGCAAAATTAAACTTTTTTTTTTTTTTTGCTCTCCTGTAAAGTTTATCATTTTGAAGATACGAGGTTTTATCAGCAGGCCGACGATAGATGGAGAAAAACAAAATTATTTTATTTGGAAGTCTTAAGAGTGGCAAAAAGGGAGCCGAGTAGGCTGCAGTTTGGAAAACTATTGCTGCTGCAGTAGTAAACACCGTTGGGGTGGAAAACCGGAGTGCAGCAGAGGTTTTATTTAATTTATTAATAAATCGAAGCGACTATTCGCTCTTAATTTTTGTGCTTGGACGCACTTAAATGACCAAAATGCTTGTTAGACGCGTTTATTATTGTGGCCAAGACGCACATTTTTCCATTGCCCACACTTATTCCAAAGCTAAAATTTTTTCTTGGCCAAACTTATTTTAAGCGGTACTTTCTAAGCGGCACTGGGATGGTCATCAACTTGCGCATTTAGTGGTCAAGAAAAAAAAATTAGCATTGGCCACACGTAAAAGTGCGAAGAACATCGGCCTTAATAAATTCAATTTATAGATCCACGATATTTCATGTTATATTGCCTACATAATTGACAATCCAAATGCTTTACATGTAGGTTAAAAAAGTGGTCCGATTTTAAGATCGCCTCCTAAAAACGGGTTGCAACAGCGCAGGGAGCGGTGGAGGCCAACCAGACTCGAACCTCCAGCTGTCACAGCACTGATGGGCACCCCTCCATCGTGGGAATGCGAGCCGGTGGGGACATGGATGAGTCCCCCCCGCCTCGATCAGAGCACCATGAGGGTAATTGGTAAAATACAGTCTGCAGAGATCACTCTTCACTGTACTTTTATCAGTATTACTCCATGACATGTTATTAGGTGCCACACAAAACGAGCAGCCACTCGTCACATTCCCGGATGAGATCTATGTGCCGAAAGTTCCTCTCACTTCGGACAGAAGCTTATTCCTCTAACAATGGAAGATCTGCCATTGTCAAAATGTCATCATGGTCGAAGTGTCCGTAGGCATTTACATACTAAGCAACTAAAGAAACGCAAGCTAGCTAGTCAATTAATGTAGGCTACTGTTATGGTTACTCAGTCGAAGGGACCGCAAAATAAAAATAACTTTGATGAAACGAGTGTAAATGTGCACATCCTAGTAATAAATTTGATTTTCTAAAATAATTACGCGCAAACTTATTTTCCAGCCTGCCTTTAATTAGGCTAATTTTTGTTTCTTTTGTTGGTCAGTATATATCTGACTGGATGAGCATCTGACATACACTGCATATCTGCCAAGCTGCGCATTGCGTTTAATCAATTTGATTGTAACCGTCAGCCGTCTGGCCTGTCAAGCAAGTTGTTTCCAAATAAGAGTAACTAATTTCTCAACACAGGTGCAATTTATTTATTTATTGAATAAATTTATTAAATAAATAAATAACGACATCTATGTAGAGAAATTAATTACACTTTATATATTTGGAAACAACCTGCTTTTATTCATTTATTTATTTATTCATTAATTTAGTCTATTTTTTATTTTACTAATAAGAACAAAAACAGCATGACGTCCGCATCGCTGCCTATGGTTTATTTCTTATTTTGACTGCTGCGCTCGTTCCTGCATGTTGTTCGCCGTTATCAGATTTGCAGAGCTGGCGTGAGATTTTTGCGGACCGTTCGCTCTCGTTCAGATTGATAAATGCCGATTCTTGCGGGAGATTTGGCGTACACCCATTTTTTTTTGGTGAACGCAAGTTTGATAAATGAGGGCCTGTGTGTGTATGTTTTAAATGACCTTTCCATAATACTATCAGCTAAATGTTTGAAATGTATTGCTGTATGTTGATTTTTGGTCAATAATATGGCATGTTGTTAATGTTTTTATGATTGTGATCATGTAAACAGGGCACCACTGCAAATTAGAGGTCTCAATGGGTAACACTGTCCCCCCCCCCCCCCCCCCAAAAGCAGGCCCCCGCATCTCTTCTCCATTTACATCAAGTACACCAAAAATCCCACTCCAAGCATACACCACCATCTTGATTGCCCCCATTTTCATTTCAGTCTCACTGGCACAGCACAGTTTATGACAAATGCAACAGTCACAAAACTCTTCCTCAATCAATTCTCATGATCTCCCCCTTCATATCCATTTTCTTTTCCACAAACTGAGCTCTGGTCTGCCCTTTTCCCACACTTTCCTACTCTAACCTCACATCGTTTGCAGCCTTTGCATAAAACATTTCACCGTGTCCACTACTCCTTACCTAATCATTCTCCATTTCCCTTTCTTTCACACTGCTGTGGTCCTACTTCAAAATTTCCAACTGAGGTCATTAGACAAACTGCACTAGTCTTCCAACACCCACCTTTCCAAAACTATCCACACCCATGCCCTACCCCTCTCCTACACAGAACTGCAACATATCCATACTCCAGGCATCATTTACACCTAGCTCTCTATTGAACTGAAGCAGTACTGACCCACTTCCTGATCCTTCCTTTCCCTATGGATTCTCAACTGCCATGCAACACAAACTCCCTCAGTTTCCTAGAACGTACACACCTCTGCGAGGTTCGGTAAATAAGGAAGTGCCATGGAGTCCTCGTCAGGTGAAGAGCGAATGAGTGAAGGCGGGGATGCACGCAATAATGAACTTTTTCTAAAACATAACAGCTGCAGTAAAAATATACACTAAATAATGGTGTGATACAGGTCTTTTACAGTCATAGTGCAATTTTGTGGCTTTGGGAGACTTTGACTATGCTTCACAACCTGTATGAAGTAATTTCTTGGGCATTACTGCCTGTTTTTGGACTCTAAAAAACACTAATGATCGAGTCCCCATTTACTCCAGTTGTTCTGGAGACGGCAGCCACGAAATCCTGCAGGTAAACTCCATATTTGTTGTATGGATAAACAAACTTCACCTGTGTTTTAACAGGCATTGAAGTGAGTAGATAATGATGGAATTTTCATTTTTGGATAAACCGTTTCTTTAAGGGATATGATGTTGAAGTCTAAAAGGCCTAACGATTTTTCAGCTGGGCAAACTTGGTGTATTTAAGACAGTGTGTGTTTGGAGGGTGTTGCAGGTGAATTGGAACATTTTGGGAAAAGGAAAAAAAAAAAAAAAAAAAAAAGGGTGTCTGCTGGCCAGAATGAAAGGGTTTCTCTTTAGTCTCTTTTTTCGTGGTCTCTCAAATCACCTGGAAGATGATGCGCTGAAGAGTTTTGAGAGTTGTTATTCTTTAGAATTTGATTATGTATCCATTGTTTATTTTAATTTCAAACAGACAGTTTCATTGCCCATACATGTGTTTGTAAATTGTTATGGTCCAAGTAATAATTACGGCAGAAATATCTCTGCAAAAATATAAATGACGTGGATGGATAATCAAGATGTGTATTTTGGCGTGACAGCACAAGTGGCTCAAGAGGACAAATAACTAATACCCATTAATAGCTAGTTAATATCCTGTGATTATACTAGCGGTTGGAACCAAAACCAGCATTCACTCACAGAGGAACTCTGGACTAAACCCCTGCCTGCCTCGAGTTGAAAAAGACTGAAATGATGCAGTTCTTACGGGCTATAGTAAATGACATCGAAGATCGTGTGGATCTATGCATTCATGAGGATTTCGTAGTCTGTATTAAGCCAAAATGGAAAAACTCTCCCCGATAATCATGTGGTTTCCATTTGTAACATAATTTCAAACATGACGATGCTGGAGTCAAGACTGCTAAATCACCAGTTAGGTTATCAACACAGACATGTTCGTAATAAACAATTATTAGGAGCGAGCTGCGAGCATTAACAATCCTTTCAGAGAGCAGCTTCATTTGACAGCAAAATTTTACCAGCAGATGTCACCCACGAGCTCTATGGATGAAACTTGAACCCATTTCCAATACAAAGATTGAAAACTGTTCAAAAACGTAAAATGGCCCGATTTCGCCATCGTTATTGTTCGCTGCTAATAAGGCCACCAAGTCTTCGTCACGGCAAGACCTGCAAAGTTTGTGCCACTCCTTGCTAAACTGGCATCTTTGGCAGCAGCACGGTATGAGCAGTCTCCACGAAAAGGGTCGCAACAACACACTGTTCCAAAGTTTCATAAGTTTACTGCACGTTTTATCGCTCTCAGCGGAAATATGCCATTTCCGGTGTCAATGCACTGGCCTACAGTGACAGCAAGTCATATTGTATGCGGAGTTTTAGACTGAACTGTTGAATTTCCGTTGATCTGCATTTAAATGTATAGTGCATGGCATATATATACACACACTACGATAATCATGAAACCATTACAAAAATCTTGCGTTAAAAGCCTACCCTGAATCACCAAGCCCAATTTGCCTCCTTTAAAAACATGTTCCTCAGCGCACGATCCCAAAACCATCAAATATGTATGTAATCTGCTTGTGATTATAGGAAAACTACATTTACATTTTTCACCAGGTTCAGATTTTATGCAGTATACACAACTTGCCATTACAGTATGCATTCTGGGGGTATTCCTGAGTGCACTGGATGAAAAAGTTGTTTAAATCTGCCACTCGCAAGCTAAACATATGTCCTAAGTAAACAATAGGCAATATGTAGAAGATGTACATTTTCGGGATGCAGGAGGAGACGTGTTGCGTGGCTCTGAACATAACAGAACAGTACTGCTTTAAAAGTATGTAGATCAACACTTTACCTGGGTTTTTTTTTTTTTTTGCCTCATTAAATGAACCTCCGGTCAGTTATTTAAGGGTTGCCAAATGGACTGAAACTGTGAAAAAGGGGTTTCCATGGTAGCATTCACGCCACAAAAAGCCAACTGCCAACTGCGTGCTGGGTACAAAAACCCAAACAACATTGTTTCCTTGATTGTTAATCAGGACCACAAATGGGACGCAAAAGGATATTGGATGGGTCTTTCTTGAAATTAATCCCTCTTCCACTAATTCAAAGGTTTCCAAAATCAGTCTTGGCCAAGGAAGCTATAGAGATGCCTGTCTAATTTGGAGGGTGCACACATCACCAGCCTATCGGTTATATAAACAAATGAAAAAGAGTAGTTGCATCACAACAGATCCTCAACCCTGTTCCAGGAGAGCTACCATCCTGTAGGTTTGTACTCCAAACAGCACACCTTATTCAGCTAATTAGCAACTCAATAAAGTATAACTGGGAAATGAAATGTGCTTTGATTTGCTCGAAATGAAAACCTTCAGGATGGTAGCGCTCAGGACCGGGGATAGAGACCACTGCATTGCAACCTCCAGGGACATGCAACACATGCGCTATCCAAATTAGTCTGCAATAATTGATTGAGCTGTCAGAGCAATATGGCGCAATTAAGGACTACTATTTTCAGTGGGAAGACCAAAGCAAGATAGAGCAAGCTGCTTTTCTAAGCTCTTAGTTCCCAATACAGCGTTAGGCTCTGTAATAGAAATAAACGGACAATCGTGCTAGCATATTGAACCAAGCTCAAGTATGAATGTGCGTTTATTGACCAATTCTTGCGTTTTGCGTAAACGGGTCGAGCCCACTGCAACCGGAGGGGGAAAAAAAAAATCACGTCAAGTAGGTTACCCCAGGTGCATCAAATGCACCGCCGTTCTGCAGTGTACTGTTAACATGCAAATGTATACATAACGGGGCGAAATAATTCAGGTGTTGAACATCAAATAAGATTCATAATAATTCAACACATGTAATTGACTTCCAAGTTCCTTACGGTACAGCCGTAAAATGTGGTGCTAAAAACAGCCAATTCCGGCACCACCGATTGACACCGCGGACACTAAAAAAGCCGTGAGAATGGGGTAGCTAAATGTACTCATGGTGTATTGCGGAATTGGTGCAGACTTGAGAGGCACCAGAGAAACATTATCTCGATACTTTCATTTTGCGTTGCATGGGGATGGGACACACAGATGCATAGGCTGCAAGATTACTTGGCAATTGACGGAGATATTATGTTGCCAAATAATTTACTGTACACCGGTCATGACATAATACTGCAGTGAAATGCCATGAGATAACGGCGATGTGGACGCATTTTATTCATTTCAGACGACCAGCGCAGAGACTATGCGTATATTGGTGCATGAAGCGCGGCAAAAAAATGTCAAACTACTGTCAGCACGCGGTGGTTACATCCGTCTCCAAAGCGATCCACAAGTAGAAGGCAGGCATGGCAGGTGAAGTGAGAGTTTTGGAAGATCAGCAAACTCAAGAAAACCCACATTCTATAAAATAACATCAAGCAAATGGACTGTCCTTTGTCCATCATCTGCATTTAAAACGCAAGATTCCCTAAACGACATCCAATGCGCAATAAATGCAATTAACTTTTGTCAGGAACACTGTCCCTCGCAATCAAAGAAATGAGTGCGTCTCATATTGTAAATAAATACTGGGAGCCTAATTTAGACCTACCATTGCGAAACCCGAGAGAAGAGCTGACGTCCGGCTGGAAGCCTTCAGCTTCGCTCGGCTTAAGTACAGCTTCCTCCAGGACAGCGCTTGCAGTGAATGCTCATTTAGACTCATCGCTGCTCCTCTCTCAGTTATTCCCACTCGACCTGCGTCCCTGACGTACCGTTCTGACACAGCAAGAACGCCCAAAGATAGCAACTCGTCAACCTGGGCGCATTTCAGCAGGTGTGATTTGCCTCACAATACCCAAGTAACTTTTCCGCGCACCAACTACATCAGTAACCAGTTACTGCTATCAAACCACTTTCTCAGGAAACTACACCCCCGAGCAACCCATAAGTCAATGCGGCAGAGTGTTCCGTTAAACTCCGCCTTCCTCTGTCTCAGGCAATTGAAATGGTTGATGGTCTTGCCCAGTTCCCACCATTCTTAAAATCACCTATAACAATAAATACGCATTACCATGCTATCGGAGCGCAGTGAGCAGACTAATCCTATATAACAGCTGAAATAAACCATGATATTTCAGCAGTGGTTATGGTTGGGCGTTTTTTCAGCCTGGCCAATGCACTGGTCACATTTTAATGCTATTCTACGGTAATTGTCCGACTCTATGAGGATAAACTGATCAGGATTGCGTTTACCGAAATTACAGATGCTAACTTATATGGTTGTACCCATTGTCTGTGAATGAACGAACTATGTAAGTTGCTAATCTATTCAGCAGCTATACGCTTTTGGGAAACGCACCCCAGGACAGCAGGCGTTGCACATTCATAAACCGACTATCTGGACTTGTTATACAGGGAGATTATAGACAATCACTGCAATGAGTAATGCGTCCATGAGCAGGAATTTCCACCATGGATGGAATCAACGAGAGACACAATATTTTCATTATGGAGAACAATCCACGTTCGCACAATTCTAGTTTTGCCCCCTTTTTTAAAATCAATAAATTTATGTCGTCGAGGATGGATAAAGGCGTGACTCCCAAGACAACCAATTTATACCCCCGAATAAATGCATTTATCCTGGTTTTTAATTTGTCTTATTTTCTCTTTAATGGTCGGACATCCGGCCAGTTGTTGCCTCGAATATAAATAAGCAAATGGATGAAGTTAACACTTCCACTTATCTGCCTCTCGCGCAACCGCTGCGGCGCGTGCGTGCAAGATGATGCAGACCCGTGACCTTAGGAGGAGAAAAATAAAACAATCGGCGCTATTTTAAGATAATTTACTTGATCTGTGCGCTCAAAACACATTTATTCACTTTAGTAAATACGAGGTGCGTGGCGAAGAAGCCTTAAACTTGTGAATGCTGATGACGCATGACGTTTTCTAACAATGTTTTGATTCGGCCATGACGTCAGTCAGCACTACACAAAAATGGTTCCTAGTTAGTTTTGATTCGGAAGGCAAAGTGATTTATAACTTTAAAGCTGCCATTTTCAAGAAAATGAAGGGCTAAAGTGGTAAACTGGCGACAGCTCCGAACATGGAGGCGTGTGCAGAACCTGGACGCAGACTGGTGTGTAGCCTTATTGTGTTGTTTTATTGCTAGCCTTTGAAAGGGATGTGAAGTCGATGAGGAACGTGCATTGTTTGACGAATTTGCGATATTTGGATCTCATTCTTAATTTCGGTATCCATCACTTTGAAAGGAGAACCCGAACTTTGTTGCATAATGCCTTACGCATGTGAATTGTCTATGATTTGATAGTATTATTGCACAAAGGACGCCGCGGTGTGTATGCATGTATTGTTTTCAACATTTGGCCATCTTTTTCTGCATTGGTATCTACTCTGGGACCTGTGGTTCACGCAGGAGTAACGTGATAAACGCATGCTTAGCCCCGATGATGCGAGTTTCAGGGTGTGCTGGAACATTTTTCAAATACTTGAAATTTTATTAGCTTCTCCTAGGCCCACAATTTATATATTTATTTACACACGCACACGTGCTGCGTATTGTCACCGAGATGCTACTGCACGTGGGAAAAGGACACATTACGTTGTTTTGGACTGAGCGGTGAGGATAAATGCAGTGGCACTCACTGTTGCATTACGTAATTTTGTGTGACTGTTCTATTGACACTGTTTATGTTAAACGAAAATTGGGATGAAAAGACGTAGGATGTAAGCAGTAGGCTACTGTAGCGCAATTGACTTTCTGCAGGACACGTGCTAAATAATTAGGAGTTCTAACATGAACCGTTATGGAATGAATTCTCATGTGATTCAAATTTTGTATTTGATTTGCACGGACAGCGCTCCGGCTGTAGGAGAATGTACGACGAAAACGATGATCTGTCCGATGTGGAGGAAATGGCCAATATCCGAGGGTTTGACGTAGAAGAAAAGCTTGTGAGCAAGTCCTACAATTCTAACTTTGTGAAGTTCGTGGATGGAAAAGGTAATGTCGATTCACCTCTCTGTTTCAATAACCGGAATAGTGCCAGAATGTAACCGTTGGCCCACACTTTTTTCCGCCGATATGTGTAGCAAGTCTAACGCTCTCTTATTATTGCACTCCAAAGACGCCCGTGCGGAGGTTAAACGTTTAAAGGCAAAACTGTCAATCTGTATTTTGCGAAAAAGATCCAAGTTGAATAATCAGAGTATGATCTTTGCTTCTGTGATTAATTGTCAAATTTGCTGTGAAACATATTTTGTCCGTCCTAACATATAACGTATGGCCATGATGTTTAAACGGAAGTTGTGCCAAGTCGGCTCCCACAAACGCGAAAAACTTGAACAATGTATCAATTTGTCATTCGGAATGGTTTTATGTCTGCAGAAATTGTTGCGTAGAAGTTCAGTGTGTAAAACTATTGATTTAAATTCAGAATGTATGAAAGAGCAGAAAAAAAATCGATACATGTTTTGCTCATTCAAGTTGTTTACTTCTCGCGCGTGGGAACAGAACTAGTTTCCGTTTGGTGTGGCACCAGTCGCGTCAACGACCCTCCTGTTACTTTCAGTATCGCGGCTCCCGTCGTAGCGTGTCCAGTGAGTGCGTACTCAGACCACACCCATTTACAAACTCAGCCTTCCTTTTCATCCCCACTACTCACCTGTGACATTTCGTGACTGGATCTTAAAAGGTTGCAGTGCTGTCGTGTTCACTAGAATTGTTAACAGGCAGATACACACACACACACACACACACACACACACACACACACACACACACACACACACACACACGTGTAAACACCCGCAAAAATACTCAATATAGTTTGCCTAGTAGCTTTTTTTTACAGCAATTTGGTTGTAGTGCACCTCGATGACACGCATACATAAATCAGATGAGAACAATGTCAGCATTGCTATGGTGGCTGGTAATTAAAAATGACCTGCCTTGCCAGTTCTTTTGTCTGCCTCTGTGACCTACAGATTTCACCTATGAATATGTGCAGAGAGAAGCGCTCAGAAGTCCCCTCATCTTTAAAGTCAAAGATGGATTGGGAATCAGGTGAGGATCCTATTCCTATCCAGCCACTGGTACATCAGTCGTGGTTGTTGATATCATTTCATTTTTTCAGCGTGTAGTTCAATGGTTCCAGTGTTTATTATATAAACTTACAATGATGCATATTTTTAACCAAGGTCCTTAATTGTTTTAACCTAGAATGCCAGATCCGGATTTTACCGTCAGTGAAATTAAGGGACTGGTAGGTAAGTGTTTGCTGGTTTGTCCTTTACCCCTGGATTAAGCCATCTGTGTTGGCACATGTTTGGTGTTAATGTGCAAATAAACTGTTTGTATGGCTCTAGGAAGAATGTGGGCCATTCCATGCCAAATGAGCAAGAGCCTCCAGGGGGGTCCATCTTCGATTTGGCCAATTTTTTTTTTTCTAAAAACAGCTTACAGTGTCGAACAAAGGAATCCCAAGATTCAGCTCAATATCTCAAACGGTTTTCATGTGAGAGCCATTTTAAATTAGGACGTCGCCCCCGTTTTTGCGCTCTGGAATCGCAACATTAGCTTGTGAGTATTTTTGGAAGGCTGTAAAATCTTTTCTGAACCATTTGGGATCTATGAGCACTTGAAAATGCGATTTTTGGTTGGACGGAATTTTTATTTATTTTAATGTATTAATTTTTTACATTTTGATGGCGCACTGTGTGGTCAGTTTTTTACCGAGACACAAATATCAGATAAATATGTGGTTTGTAGGTAAAAAAAACTATAGGCAAAAGCAATATAACACAAAATAAGCCTTCAACGAAAAAGCTATGGGTCTCTGAATATGGTCACAGAGTAAAAAACGCCTGCAGTACCCCTACATTCAGGGTGGTGGTTGACCACATAGATGGTCAGACAGCTTAATTACATTTTGACCTCTTCCAGATGGAGATCTTACTATTTTTCCCAAATATTGGTATCTCAACTCAACATTTTCACCATCAACCTAATTTTTGAAAGGGGGGGAAAAAAAATCTTGGCCTAGGTTTAATGTTAACTATTATTATTAGGCACTAGGTCAAGGTTAGGCTTGGAATGAAGGTTAAAAAGAGGGGAAGTACAGTGGCGGATCCAAGGGGTGCCTGAAAGAATAAAGCGCATACTATTTCTTGAATAAGACCTACTCCATTAAGTGCACGCTGACATTTGCAGTAAGTGTTATTTCTAATCATTTTTTTGCCTATATCCAGGGCTGGTATAACTGTCCTCACGGTTTATACACCACTTTTAATGGTTCGACTTCACTATTCCGGTTGTCTTGCATCGTGGCAAATTTATTTGGAGCCTGTTGTATGTAATTGCTTTATGCAATAGGAATGACCGAGAAACTCTTTTCTTGCGAATAAAAAAAATGATACATGGACTTAAGCTATGTACAATTAATGTAATTTTGTTGTTTTCATCCTAAAGTTTAAGAAGGCAGGCTTGCTGGGAAATTTGTTTGACTACTGGCCTTGCTTGTCCCCTGTTGCAGTAACAGTCTAAAAACGCATTTCAATGACTATGACTTCAGATGTAAATGTCGGAAAGCAATGGTAAGGCGGAAAAGCTTAGATAATAAAGTAAACTGACATTTGAGGCTCAGCCTTTCAAATACAAAAAAATGACCAGCTGTTTGGCCATGATGATCCTCATGTAGCAAGCAGTTTTCATTTGCAGGGGTACGTGGAAGCGGTAAGACCTACGTTAAAGTAGTAGGCTATTGCAAGTATGTGTTCGGTTAAAATTTTCTTGAGCTTACGAAAGGACCCCACTGATGGACCAGTTGTTCATAGCCTATAAAATTTGTCCTGGAATACCGAAGACTCTCATAATGTTCCATTCCAAAACCCCATCTTGACGTTGGGAATCAGCCGTCATTAAACTTGTAACCAGCGAGTACTGCGGTTCTGAAGCTAGCGAGCAATGCTATGCCCTTAAGGGTCTGTGAGTAAGATATGTAACATTATTTTAAAAAGGTTATGTTTGAGTCAATCCAAATAGTTCAATGGTTTTATTAAAAAATTCTAAATGGCCCTAAATTCACATTTCTTTTTCACATTCATTCATGTAAATATAATAATAACTAGAAGAGCACTCAGAGAGCGCAGAACCTCCGCCGCCAGGGGGCAGCAAAGCCAAAAGCACGGCGATTGGAACTCCGGCCCATTGGGAAGACTTGAAATCTTGAACTTTGGAGTATATCTCAGCAGTACTTTGGCCTAGATATGCCAAAATTTAATCACCTCTTCCTTGACTTAATACCCACCTACCCTGAAAATTTCATCAAAATCCGGCCTTTAGTTTTTGAGTTATCTTGTACACAAACCAACAAACAAACGGCACCGAAAACATAAACCTCCTCGGCGGAGGTTAATAATAATAATATTTCCATAAAAAATAGTTTATATGTTGACTACGTTATGTTTTAATATAGGACACCATCATTGTATTGAATTTATATCAGGACATCTTTAGGATAAATAGGATCTTTAATACAAATAATGTTCTAGAACGTTACCCACGTAACCACTGCCTCCAGGTTAGTAAATTCTCTCGTGCAGAAATTCAACTTAATGGCGACTCGGATTATGTGTATGACAACACTTCCTACTCTCACAACACCTGTGAGTGTTTTGGAAGCATTAAAGCCTCATCTCTTACAACCATTTTGAAAAAAAAAGGCGATCGCAGCATTGTAATAACTTTTTACAAGCTGTCGAGGGTGGTATCTTTTACTAAACCTGGTTTAGGGACTTAGAGGGGAGGAGGGATATGCTGATTTGTTAACATCTGCTAAAATCACAGATGCATATACCCACTGGGTTTGCATGTAAGATATACACCACAATTATTTTGTTGGAGGCTATTTGGTGTTATAAACTCAAAAACTAATAATATAATTTTTTTGTGGGAAATATGGTCAAACCCTTTTACTGCTAGTGGTGATTTTGTCAACATTTCTTGAAACATCAAAACCTTAGAATATCGCTTGAACCATAGCACATTGGTATTCACTGGAATGCTCTCATCAAGCACTTTCCAATGAATACCAACACTGTAGGGTTTGAACGATTTCAAAAGATCTTCTCACTCTTAGAAATTTTGACCAAGTCACCAACAGCAGTGATAGGGTGAAGGTCACGAACTTTGACCGTAAAGTGAAAGTCTTGGGTAAAGGTAAAAGTTGTAATTAAACGTAAAACTGCCTTATAATGGCACTTTGAAAGTTGTTTTTTTAGCTTAATTTTTGGAACCTTGGGAGGAAAATCATTGAACAGACAGGCCAGATTTTTCTCCTAAGATACCAGGAAAATGTGTTTTCAGCACATTAACTTTTAAAATTTTTCTGGGGGAGGGTCCCCAGACCCCTCCTTGCTGCACCCCCCCCTTTCAGCAATTCCTGGATCCGGCCCTGAATTTGGTTAGGGGTAAGCTTTGGTTAGGACTTCGGGATATTGAAATAGGATTTTGGAAATAAATTAATATAGAAAAATAAACTTGTGTTTTCAGGCAGCCGCCGGGCAATAGACGTGATGGATGCCAGCACTCAGAAGGGTTCGGAGATGAGCATGGCGCAGTTTGTGCGCTACTACGAGACCCCCGAGGAGGAGAGGGATAAGCTGTTCAACGTCATCAGTCTGGAGTTCAGCCACACCAAACTGGAGAACCTCATCAAGCGGCCCACGGTGGTGAGTGCCCAGCTGGCCAGCCGAGGTTTAATATCCTGCAGCTTCTCACTCCGAGCCAAACGGAGCACGCAAAACTCGACTCTGAGACATATTGTTTACCTGCTGAGTGTTGAACCAGGTGTGCCAAATTGGGATTGTACTGAATACTGCTGGATGGATTATCTCTTAGAAAAGGTTTGGGCAGCCCAGATTTAGAATAACGTGAATTGAATTATGTGTGTGGTTTATGCAGGTCTTGTTCCTATCAACGATGGAAACAACCTAGACTATGATTACTGTTGCACAAAAGAATATGAAACACGCTGCACAACATAATTTTTTGCCAAGTATAACAAAGATAATTATCAGAGATAAACAAAAATAAAAATCAAGATGGTATTGTCATCATTATCCCCCACCATCATGGAATCCCATTTTTGAACCCAAAGTCATGAGTAGTAGCATTCATGTGCTTGATTTTATTCACCTTGGAAATCTGGTTTTTCAGAAAACTTGAAATACTTCTCCAGAAGGAGGAATAGAGGGACGAGCTCCATTGCAGTGTCCCTTGCTCCATTTTGTTTTTTGGCGGGGGATAATAATTAAGTGAACATGGGAATTTTCGTAAATTTCTATCCCTCGCCAACACAAAGTGGGAGGGGGATATAGGTTTGACCTCCGTCCATCTGTCCGTCCGAGATAAAGGGGACAGCTTTACTCAGAAACTACTACAGATGCAGTAACCAAATTTGGTGTGTTGCTTTAGATCATTAAGGCCTTGATTGAGTTCGAAAATAAGAAGCGCACGATTGGCAGGGGATGTTGTAGACCATGTCGACTTGTTGTATGTGGTCTTGAAATTAAGATTACATTCTTCTGAAACACTCAGGATATTTTCTAACTTGGCTTAAACCTCTGAAAATAATTTTATGCTCTTGTGAAATTATGAAATAAGCAATTACTTGGCCCACGAGGCTTTACTTTGAAATATTTTGTGGAGATTGGAGCATGATTGGAATTATAAGATGTATGTGCTAGAATGCTGAGAGAAGTTGTTAAATGGATGTTATCTGTGCTGGATACTGTGGAATTGAGGTCCCACAGGGATTAGTGCTGGGACCTTTGCTGCTTTTCTTCTAATGACCTTGATGGTAACACTGAAAGTAAACTGTTTGAATTTGCACATGACACTAAATTGGTTGGTTTAAATAATAATGTAGAGTTTTCTTAGCCTTCGTCACAGACGTCTAATGTGGTTCGCCTCCCTCCCGCAACAGCATCTGTGCACTTGAGCTGGGTTTTGTGTCCCATGACGTAATGGCATTGTGCGAAATAAGCCAATCCAAATTCTTGTTATGATATATGATAGTCCTTTTGGGCCTCCCCTGTCAAGTATTAATAACAAAAATTGTGGGTGCAGGAACTCCCAAAAAACTTGTTGATCATGACATTTGTTTTTGTATGTAAAATAAGAATCAGATTGAAGAAAGCAAAAATATGTGTATATAGAAAAGGCCAACTCAATCCTCCAGTTATAAGTAGCATTCTTTCAGTAAATTCTGCTGTATATTCCGTAAGCGAACTGTTTGTGTGCGGTACAAGATGCTACCATTTATTGGAAAAGTTCTCAAGAATATAAAGCCCACTGGATGAGACCAGTCAAGGAAATTAAGCGACTTAACCATGATGGCGACCGGCCCCGCGTCAGATGTCTACCTACTAAGCACTGACTGAAGTGCGCTGCTTCCCTCCCGGGCTCTCACAATGGCATGTGCTTATATAACTAGCTAGCTCCAGAAATTTCAGTGTTTCTCTCTGATTGGTTGAACATAAAAACTGACTCGAGTACAGATGTTGTTATAGGAGGGAAGCAAACCACATAAGTCTGCAACAGAGGCTAGAGCTACTATGGTGATTTAGGATTTGGATTGAATGCAGAAGTGAGCAGAAACCTGGCAAATTAAGTTCACTAAAGCTTAAAGTGAATTTTTATATGTAGGAAATGGATTACTGTATTGGAAGTTCAAATTTGAAATGTGCTGTATTTGAAAAAGACATGGGAGTAATTTTTGCCCTTAGACTTTTAGGTTCTTTTCACTGTGCTCCCTCAGTAAAAGCCAGTTGGACTCTCAGATAGCCTCAAGTATTCAGAACATATTAGACTAGGTTTTACTCGATATGTACAAGACCTTTATCAGATCAAAATTACGTTGTACAATGTTGTGTGCAGTTTAGAGGACCAAAATACAGGAAACCTATAGAGGAACTGGAAAAGGCTCAAAGAAGACCGAACAAATTAATTCCTAGAAATAAAAGATAGAAAACTACAAGGACAGCCTGAAGACCCTTTTCAATCTTGGTAAAAGGAAACTTTTGGGGTGGTCTGATTGAGGTTTTCAAGTATTCAAAGGGATTAAGTTGGGTAAGTACAAAAATCTTTAGGCGCGCAAACTTAATTTTTCAGCCTTTGATGCGCATTTTTTTTAATGCAGCTCAAATGCTATTTTTGGCGCGCAAACCGCGCCCTGCATGAAAAGTTAAGGTGATATGAATATTGTACATAATTCATCTAAACTAATAAAAGCAATATGTTATGGCGATCTTTAAAATATGTAAATCTACCATGTGCCCTAGTAATTTATTAATTAAATCACAGCAAAAACTGCAGCTGAGATGTGAATGGAGCCAATCTGGCTTGCGTTTCCCAAAATCACTGGTGCAAACTTCCATGGTTGGAACCATTGACTTTGAATGGACGAAGTGGAACAGTGGAATTAACGCTGGCTTATAGGCTTGTGACTTCAACCACAACATGCATGCAATATTTTTTTATGAATCGGCGAGTTATCTTGATGCTTTGTTGTACCGTCGTCATTGGATTAATACCAGAGTTTGGATAGTCTCCTCATGTCCACTAACGTTATGTATCCAGCCATCTAGCTACGTTAGCCTGCATAACACGGTTTGTTGAGTGTAAAAATTAGATAGATGGATAGATAGATATCTAGATAGCAGGCTCATACAGTAAGCAAACACACTAGAAAAGGTGTGTAAACAAGCGTGTAAATGGACCACAGAGACCACAGAAGGCAGAGGTGCTTTCCTTTGATGACATCATAGGAACATGTGACTTGCCTGATGCCCAGACTGCCTTAACTGACTCTGCTCTCAACACTGAGGGGCAGCGGTTCTGCTCTGAGCCTCTCCTGGATGTCCGAGCTCCTCACCCTTTTCGCACTCCATAGGTTAGGGTTGGAATGTGGATCGATCAATAAATCGAGAGCTTCACTTTTAGGCTTGGCTCCTTCCACACCACGACAGACCGGTACAACGCCCGCTTCACTGCAGATGCTGCAATAATCTTGCTACATGTGATTATTTGGGTTTAGTTTTGTCTCAAATGGAAGTTAGCTTAGGCAAAATTTAATTTTAGTTTGAAAGGCAGAGGCAGATAAATCTGCCCTTATCTCCCCATCTGGCAATTGGCCCCCCGATCATGATTGTTGCGATGCCAGAAAGGCTGTTGAAGTGCCTTGGAGTGAATCCTTCAGAGATGAGGAAATGACTGATGATGGATGATGGATGATGGGTACATATGCCAGGGGTTCTCAACCCATAAAGATATTCAGCAAAGACTCCAGGGGTTGATTAACAGTCAGATGTGTAACTTCATTGCTGGAACGAAGGCCTGCAGCCACTTTGGCCCTTCCTGGTTACCGCTCAGAACTCCAGGGGTTGCGTTATGAAGAAAACTCGAGTTTGCCTTGTGAACTGAACTCTTGCATGTGTGTGTTGCAGGTTGATCTGTTGGACTGGGTGGATAATGTGTGGCCTCCTCAACTGAAGGAGAGCCAGACTGAGGGAACGAACGTCATCTCGGAGATGAAGTACCCCAAAGTGCAGAAGTGAGCACCAGTTTCCTGCAAGGGTTCACAGCTCAATGGGGAGTTTAATCTCTTTAATGGGCCACTTCAACAAAGTGAACTGGAACAGAAGCAAACGCAACAGATTTCATAAAGCAGTTGCACCATGTTTGTCAGTATTTCCCACACTTGACAGCTCTAGTCGTAAAATGTGATGAAATAAGATGCTATGGGTCTTTGTCTTGTTCTTCAAAAATATTCCAGTTTAAGAGGTGGAACATGAGGTCAAAATCATTTATTGTTACTGGGTATAGTAGTTGGCATGTCTCATTATTCATTATGAGTTTTGGAATGAACCTTTTTTTGTGTGTGAAGTAGAGGAAAATGGGAAGGAAAAGGGTAAATTGCAGCGACAAGGGTTTCACTTCTCATCTTTTCTATTCTATTTGTTTTAGTTGTTAGCAGGCTGTGTGCGCCCTTATAGTAAGACTGATGACAATCCAAATTGGCCATTTGAAAAAAACATTAGATTTATGTTGCTGATTTGCGTGTTACAGCTAATGATCGCACCAGCTATAAGTTTTGTGCTAAAACTGTCTGTTTAGGCTGTAGACTCGGGAAAAAGCATCATGGGTATTTGGAAACAGGATATACCCCAATGCTCAAAGTGCATCTTTACCCAGTCTTCTGTTGGGTAGAATGTGGGGAAATCATGAGTGAGGGGTCTGAGGATTCTGTTATTGGACTTGGGTTTTGGGGATTTCACCAGTAATGGATGTTTTTGAGGAAATTGTTTGTTCATCGGGGAGTCTGGGAACAGGAACTAAATTGCAGTGTTTTCCTCAGGTACTGTTTGATGAGCGTGAAAGGGTGCTACACGGATTTCCACATCGACTTTGGAGGAACCTCTGTCTGGTACCATGTTCACAGAGGAGGGAAGGTGCGCGCGCTCTCGCTCTCTCTCACTCACTCACTCACTGAAACAGAAATGCCTCCATTTACAGTGCTGTGAAATAGTATTTGCCTCCTTCCTGATTTCTTTTTTTTTTTTTGCATATTTCTCACACTTAGTTTCAGATCATCAAACAAATTTTAATATTTGACAAAGAAAACCCAAGTCAATATAAAATGCAGTTATTCAATGATGATTTCATTTATTGAGGGGAAAAAGCTGTCCAAACCTACCAGGACCTACAGTTGCAATAAAAATTATTCAACCCCCACTGCAAATTGGGTTTAATAGCAAAATTTGCAAACTTTTATCTGTTTGTGATAAACAGATTAAACGGGAACATTTTAAATAGCTCAACACAACTATTATTACAAATGACTACTCCAAATTTAACACGAAATGCGATTTTTAATGACTACTGCTGTCTCAAAATGATTCAACCCCTGAATAGAATTCCTCATAAGAGCATATTTGCAAATCATGTGTTGTTTCAAGCACACCTAATGCTGCAAATCAAGAGCTTTATTAGTTGCATCAGGTTTGCTTGACATAGAACACATCAAACACTTGCATTCACCAGGGGTTTGTTGGCAGTGACATTTGACTGCATATTAGAAATATGGCTGTAAAAGAATTGTCCAAAAAGCTAATAAAGGAGATCATTGCCTGGAACAAACGAGGAAAAGGATATAAAAGGAAGCACAGGCACTGAATTTTCATAGAGATACAGTTGGAAGCATAGTTTGCATGTTCAGAGGTAAAGGAAGAGTGGCAACAGTACCAGGATGTGGCAGAAAGAGGAAGCTATCAATGACTGTCACCAGATTCCTGAGGAGACTCGTGGTCAAAAACCCCAGAGCGACTGCAGGAGACCCACAGCAAGACTCGGAGGCAGAAGGCTCTTAGGTTTCAGGTCACTCAGTAGGGCGCCTACTAAACGTTGAAGGTCTCCAAGATATATACCACAACTGATCCAAAAGCGCAAGCTCCAATATGCGTAAAAGCATATAAATAAGCCACTGAAGTTTGGGGATACTGTTCTATGGAGTGATGAAACAAAACAAATATTTTGAGCTTATGAATCAGTGGTATGTCTGCAGGAGGAATAAAGAAGCATATGCTGAAAAGTACACCTTGCCTACAGTTCGGAATTGTGGGGGCTTTTTAATGCTCTGCAGCTGCCTTGCTTCCTCTGGCACTGGCAAAGTGCAAAGGGCAAGATGAATTCAGTCAAGTACCAGGATATCCGAGGAGAAAATGTCATCCTATCTGTGGGGAAGCTGACGCTTGGGCATTATTGGACCTTCCAGCAGGACACTGATCCTAAGCATAATTCAACATCCACCACGGCTTGGTTTCAGAAGAAGTCTGGGAAGATTCTAGAGTGCCCATCACTGTCACCTCACTGAAACCCCTTTTAAGAAAATCTCTGGCAGGATTTGAAAAACATTTTGTCTTGAGTTTGGAGAAGCCACTTGTAGTATTTGCTGTGTTGAGCCGTTTAAATTGTTCTTGTTTGATTTGTTCATTGCAAACAGCTAAACGTTTATAAATTTTGCCGGTAAACATAATTTGCAATGGGGGTTGAATAATTTCTGCTGCAACTGTATGTGAAAAATTAATTGCCCCCCATTGTTAATTCATTAATTAATTGTGATCAACCACATTTTTTGAGTTTTATTTCACCAGCCAGACCCTGGATAAATCACTGCCAGACCCATTGAATCAAGAAATCACCTAAATAGAACCTGTCTGACAAAGTGAATTAGGCTAAAAGAGCTCAAAAAGCAGCACATCATGCCGTGATCTAAAGAATTTCAAGTACAGATGAGAAACAAAGTCATTTACATCTGTCAGTCAGGAAAGGGTCTAAGCCTTTGGGACTTCAGTGAACCACTGTAAGAGCCATTATCTACAAATGGAGAAAACTTGAATAGTGGTGAATTCAGTGTTCATGATTCAACAATAAGAAAGAGCATGTGCAAAAATAGTATCCATGGGAGAGTTCCAAGGCAAAAACCGCTGCTGACCATAAAGAACTCAAAGGCTCATCCCACATTTGCCAAAAAACATCTTGATGATCCCCAAGACTTCTGGGAAAATATTCTGAGGACCGACAAGGCAAAAGTTTAACTTTTTGGAAGGTGTGCGTCTCGTTACATCTGGTATAAAACTAACACAGCATTTCATAAAAATGACATCATACCAACAGTCAAATGTTGTGGTATTGTGATGGACTTTGGTTGCTTTACTGCTTCAGGACCTGGACGACTTGCCGTAATTGATAGAACCATGAATTCTGCTCACTACCAGAAAATCATGAAGGAGAATGTCCGTGACTTATACCTCAGTTTGTGACCTATACCTCAAGCGCACATGGGTTATGCAGCAGGACAATGATCTGAAACACACCAGCATGTCCACCTCTGAATGGCAAAAAAAAAAAAGAATAAATAAAAAAATAACGGTTTTGTAGTGGCCAGGTCAAAGTCCGGACATTAATCAGATTGAGATGCTGTGGCATGACCTTAAACAGGCCGTTCATGCTCGAAAACCCTCCAGTGTCGCTGAATTAAAACAATTCTGCAATGAAGAGTGGGCCAAAATTCGTCCACAGCGATGTGAAAGACTCATTATCAGTTATTGCAAATGCTTGATTGCAGTTGCTGTAACCGAGGGTGGCACAACCAGTTCGTTGGTTTAGGGAGCAGGTACTTTTTCACATTTGGCCGGATAGGTATGGATAGCTTTTTTTCCCCCTCAGTGAATGAAATCATCATTTAAAAACTGCATTTTGTATTCACTCGGGTTATTATTGTCTAATATTAAAATTATTTTGATCTGAAACATTTTAATATGACAAATCAGGAAAGGGGGCAATACTATTTCACTATTTATGTGTGTATGTATGTAGCTCTCTCTTTTTGTTAATGTATGTATACATGTACGTACGTATGTATGCAGGCTTATCTGTTCTTTGGTTGAAAGCTCGTCAAAGAAATCGATCGATTTCGACTCTGGGTAAATTGCTTAGGACTCAAGAAAAATGGTGTTGATTTTGAGGTTGTTTGGCTGAGTGAAATCTTGAGAAAGTTGCAGGCAGTAGCACTGCACTCACGACAATACTGCAGGCTAAGAAACCAGCCTGTTCTGAATACAAGCGCTCATCATGGGCTCTGCCGTAGTTGTAATGACGTCAGCACGGTTGCAGACGTGTATTGGACCTTCCCTTGTGTTCCCCTGTGGTAGGTGTTCTGGCTGATTCCACCTACTCCTCAGAACCTGATGGTGTATGAGGACTGGGTTCTTTCGGGGAAACAGAGCGATGTTTTCCTGGGAGATCGAGCTGATGGCTGTCAGAGGGTGGAGCTCAAGGCGGGCTACACCTTCTTCATTCCCTCCGGTGAGCCCCACCCCCACCCCCAACTGTCCTGTGTTTTAGCCTCATACTCAGCTGCCCAATTCTGTGCCTAGGGGATCTACCTTCCCGTAGGTTTTCATATCAACCCTCTCAAAGTACATCTGGGTCAGCATCAACAGCTGGATTACATTTGTAGAATATTAGCTGAATGAATTTGCATAGTTCAGGGCTGAAATGATAACCGACTGAACTTTGGATTTCTAAGAGCTCGGTTGGTCTGCCCTGCCTTGGATTTTTGTGAGCTGTGGTGCCAGTGCGCACTACTGATCACTGGGACTTTACCTGCCAGTGTCTCATTCATCTGTTCCATTCAAATAGTCATTCATCTCTTGTGCTTGCCAGTCACATACACTCCCTGAAAAAACATTGAAAAATGTATACAACTGTGTGTTGAGGATTAATTATAGTTGAAAATAATGATTGAACAGTGAAGACGAATAGTATTTTATTTATTAAAACAAGTTGAATCGGGTGTCTCTGTGGCGCAGCCTGTGGACTACTATCCAAGTCCGCATCATGAGCTGTGACATCTGTGGTTCAAATCAGGCCACTGCCTTCAATCGCCCCTCTCTCTCGCTCTCTCTCTCCTCATTCTGCTTTTCTCTCTCTTAAATGTCCTGTCAAATATGCCCTTAAGACAAAAAAATGTACATTTCTGCCTGCATGTATGTTTCATGCGTTATTAAAATCAATATGAGAAAGATTTATTTTATGCTGATAGTGGCATCAAAGGGCTTCATTAATTAATTTTCTATACCCGCTTATTCCTCACTAGGGTTGCGGGGCGAGCTAGAGCCTATCCCAGCTGACTACGGGCAAAGGCAGGGACCCACCCTGGACAGCTTGCCACACCATTCACAGACCATTCACTCTCACACTCATTCTTTGGGCAATTTAGTGTCTCCAATTAACCTGATATGCATGTCATATGCATGTGGGAGGAAACCGGAGTACCCGGCGAAAACTCACGTGAACACAGGGAGAACATGCAAACTCCAAACAGAAAGGCCCCAGGCCGGATTTGAACCCACAACCTTCTTGCTGTGAGGCAGCAGTGCTAACCATGTTTATTTATTTTTTGAGACATAGTCTGTGCCATAGCTCTTGGGCGCGTTTTGCCTGTAGGTGTAGCTTTTATAAATTCTGGGTGTATTCTTGTGCTAGTGCTGTCTGGATGAATGATTGTCTTGTCAGTTTGGTACAACAGTTGGTCTGTCATCTGCCTGCCTCTCTGGAGAATGTTTCCCAGCAGCAGCTTACATAGTTTGAACCATATACAGTCACTTGTTCCAGTTATTTAAGTAAGCAACTTCGCTTTCGGGAAACATACCCCTGGACCTCTGTCCTGCTCTTGCTTTGTACGTCTGACAGATTGCTCCATGTGTCCACTGCGCCCCCTGGTGGCCGGATATGTATCTCGCCCTGTACTGCGAGAACCTGCTGTGATTGTTCGGTGGCTATTTGGTTTCAGGCTGGATCCATGCAGTGTTCACGCCGGAGGACACACTGGTGTTCGGGGGAAACTTCCTGCACAGCTTTAACATCCCCATGCAGTTGTGCGTTCACGAGATTGAGAACCGCACCAAGGTGCGCTCGCCTCCTGGACTATATGCCTGCACTGGCATACTCAACTGGAATTTACCTGTGTGCCCACACACACACGTGCACGCCTCTCTCTGATTTGCCTTTCAAGATCTGCCAGCTCATGTACAAATACAGTTTCCTGCTCAATTCAACACCGTAAACTCCATAATAGTTGGGACAGTAGCGTGAGTAATTAAAAAATGTACACTCTTTTATTTAAGGATACTTTGTGACCACATTGCCCCCCCAAAAAAAATCTTACCAAGCATTTTAATCTTGTATTTGGACTACAAACACTAAATTTCTATCACTATTTTCTTTGAAAAAAATTGAAAATTCGCTTGTCCCTTGTGCAAATCTAGTAACAAAACACAAGGATGTCACATTGGTGGCGGTCATTTTTTTCTGAGAAACAAGGTTTTCGAAATGAGCGTTGTAATTTAAATACAAAATTTAAATTCTTTTCTTAAATTCTTTCGCAGTGCATGTTCAATTTATGGCACATTTTATAACCCCCCCCCCTCAGCCCAATTTCAGGGCACTGTGCATTATGGGAAACATTAATGGCATGTAAATGAAAATCGATGGCTTTAGCATTTCCTCACCTTGCCTTTGCATGCAATTACTGCATGACGTAAGACCAGCAGAGACTAGCAGGTTTGCATTTTGTCTGGTGATGCTCTGCCAGGCCTGAACAAGGGTCAGAGTCCGTGTGTCACAGTCGTTTCTCGCCTCTGTGTTTCAGGTGCGTGCTAAGTTTCGCTACCCGTTCTTTTACGAGATGTGCTGGTATGTTCTGGAGCGGTATGTGCACTGCCTGACGGGACGGTCTTACTTCAGTAAGGACGCTTGCAGGGAATCGTCTCTCAAAGGTGAGGGGGACATCACGGAACGTCCGGGTGATGGTGTTCAGCTGTTAGCTGCAGTAGCGTGATCTACAGAAGTTAATTTTGTGTGTATGCATGCAGGATCATGAGAATGATATTACATAGCAAAGAGCTGCGAGGATGTGTGTGTGTGTGTGTGCGCGCGTGTGTTCTTGTTCATGCTAAAATGTTTTTTTATTTTTTTATTTTTTTTCCTTCAGAGTGGGGACATTATTGGGAAGTGAGCATATTTGCAGCTGTCCTCACAACTGCAAGGGCAAATTGTGACTTATTAACGTTAAGGATGAGGTTAGAATGAGGGATAGGTTAGGGTTAGCGTAAGGGTTTGGGTTAGGCATACATTGTTTATTGTTAAGACTGGGGAAAGACTGTAGAGAAATGCAAAGAATGAATGGAACTCAATGTGATGTCCTCACAAAGATAGAACTACAAGGGGTGTGCATGAGTGTGTGTGTGTGAGCGCTTGTGTGTGTGTGCGTGTGCGTGTGCGTGTATGTGCGTGTGTATGTGTGTGTGAGCACTTATGCGCGCGTGTGTGTGAGCGCGTGTGTGTGTGTGTGTGTGTGTGTGTGTGTGCGCGCGCATGTTCATTCTGTGGCTCTTTTTTATGCAAAAGTGTGAATGCTGGGGTGAGTTTAGCAACACCCAAACATTGGCTGACATTACTGTTAGCCTGATATTCTCTGTTGAACACGCTGTTTCCATTAGTGGTTAACAGTCAACCTAAGCCCAAATCACTGAAAATGCCTCTGCAAGAGCTGCACAGAGACAGCAGTGTGTCTGCTGCCATATTGAAAGTTAGCCGCACACCATCTCCTCAGAGCATTGGCCACTGCTACCCAACGTTCTCTGCTGACAGTTAATTTGAAGTTGGCCTGTTGAACTCACCTCAGCTGCGTATGTATGTGTGCTGGTGTGCATCTGATGACTCGTGGCAAACGATGAGCCCATGGGGAGATATTTAGCGAGCGGAGTGGGGACCGCCCTCTCCCTCATGCTCCTCGTCCTCCTCAGACACCGAGATGAAGATGGAGACCGAGGAAGACTCTGGAGGGATTCAGCCGCAGGCTGGACCTGGAGACCCCCCTGCCCAATCGCAGGACGCCAATCTGTGTGCTAGCCCAGCCCCAGAGGAGTCTCCCCGTGCGCCGTCCCCTGCTGCGGAGCCCCAGGCCAGGTGGAGCCACCTGACGGAGTTTGAGCTGCGAGGCCTGGAGGTGCTGGTGCAGAAGCTGGAGTCTTTACCTGAGAGCAAGAGGAGCGTCGCTCAGGGGATAGAGCGACCTGACGCCCTGCTGCAGGAGATGAGGGTGAGTTACTGCTGTCTCTCTCACACACATTCACTCACTCACACTCACTCACGCATACTCTTTCTCACAAACACATACACACACACACACACATTTATATGCACACTCACACATCGTTTATTATCATAAACTATGATATCTTATAAGATATAAGTGAACATTACTGGTGTTCTACTTTAATAGTGCAGCCGCAGTAAGTAGTGTAGATGTATATACACGTACGTTAGAAATGTGAAGGCTTCAATAGTTTACCAGTTGTCAGACCTGCAGATGTAAATTAGCAGTGATAAGGCTTCAGTAGTTGGGATGTGGCAAGAAGTGGAGGTGTGCATTAGCTTTGCTAATTTCCTGTTTTAGAGCTGTGCTCAGTAGCGCGGTGGTATGTCAGCCGTACCAAGTTAACCCTTCCCCTGACGTGACCTCACAGGTGATCCTGAAGGAGCATGCGGATGATGACCCCCTGCTGGCCCTCTCCGGAGTCCCTGTGGTGTGCTGGCCCAATAAATCTCCGAAGGTGAGGGTATCTCTCCGTCTGAGTTGCCAGGGCTCAGGTGTTGGCAGGTTTGACTGTCCCTGGAATATGGTCTTCCCTGATAGGTGCCCCCCCAGCATGGCGTAAAACATGGTTTGTTCCCTCAATCTGCGATCCATGATGTGCTGTTGTACCATTGTTTTGATTGGTGTGGAGCCGTAGCCCCAGTGTCACGATTGGTGTGTTGCTGTCGCCCCAGTGTCATGATTAACGTGAAGCTACAGCTCTAGCGTCATGATTGGTGTGTTGCTGTCGCCCCAGTGTCATGATTAACGTGAAGCTACAGCTCTAGCGTCATGATTGGTGTGTTGCTGTCACCCCAGTGTCATGATTAACGTGAAGCTACAGCCCTAGCGTCATGATTGGTGGGGAGCTGTAGCTGCTATGTCATGATTATTTTCCAGCTGTTGTTCTTGTTCTTGTGCCCTGTATTACCCAGATTGATCCTGTATTTGATCTTGTCAGTCAAATCAGTTTTTTTTTCCCCTGACTTTCCTTTTTTTTTTTTTTTCTATTTTCAGTCTCTTGAGGGAGTAAAAAAGGCAAAAAAAGTCCCCAAGGGTTATTATCTCTGTCAAGTCTGTACGTCCATCCTTCAGAGCATGTGCGTGTTCGCTACTCACTTGACGTGACCTAGTTTCCACCACCAGGCGGCGAGTTTGCCGGCATTGAGTTAGTATACCTGGCTTAGGATGAATTGTCTTTGTACATTCTGCTCGGCAAAAAAATTAACTCGCCAAAAACATGATATTCAATGCAATACAGTGTAGCTAAATGAGGTCACCGAATGTGCTTTCATCTCAATTTATTTATCGTGTCTTCAAGCAAGTCAAGACGAAGTTCTATGTGATCTGGGGAGAATGTTCCTTGCACGGCTTGAGAATGATTAGTATTGGGTTTATAAATGGTAAATATCCTCGAATGCGATTTTGTTTTCATTTCAAAGATGCCAAAGCCTATGGTCTTTATGTGTGCCGTACTAGGAAAAGGGACCACTTGGGATTTTTTTCCATTCTGAGATTAATGGGGTATCTCAGTGATATCCCAGTGATAGTGATATCCCAGCACTACTGTACTGTCACTTTGCTGTGCACACATTCACCCAATTTTTTTTCAAAATGAAAAACTTGGATCACTCTTTGATTTTGTTGGAAAATCTCAATTTTCATAAAATGACCCAAGGTGACCCCTTTTCAAAGTCCTGCACACAAATTGTCATATTAAAACTGTGTTTGCATGGCTGAGAATGTTGATACAGCTAGCGTTAAGGAATATGCATATTTCTGGACTGTGTTTACGATGATTTCAGAGGATTCTTGGGCCAGAGAAGATGGAAAAATTCCAGTTGGAATAACATTATTATCCCTCTGCATATAATGCAGGGGGATATAGTTTTCAGTGTGGTTGTCTGGTTGTTCGTCTGTCCTTCCATCTGTCTGTCCATGTACAATTTTTTTCCGGAGCAGAACCCAAACGCCGTTCAGTATTATACCCTGGTATATAGTATATACAAATGAATTCCGTTCGTCCGCACCAGTCTGTCCGAACGATTTCTCTAAACCCGCTCACCAGATTGTTTTCAAATTGCATTCTGAGTTTCATGTAAATATGATTTTTTTTCAATAATTACCTTTGTTTTCTGCATTTTTAAACTTAGGAGGTTTACCACAGCAAATGTTGTCCCACCGATTGCTCGAAAACCTCTTATCAGATTGTTTTCAAACTGCAGTCATGCATTCTATACTTCATGCAGAGATGCAGTGCCAATTTATATGAAAATATCCCTTAATCTCTTCAGTGCACAAGGGTCAGAGGTATAAGTGAGCTGTGCTCACGTTTTCACTTGTTTGTAATAAGACTTACTGTGGATATTAATCAGGTCCTAGACTGATGCCTTTTGATATTTTGGGATTTCTGAGATTAGATTGCGGGGGTCAGGGAGATATGTCATCTCTGATGACTCTTGCTGAAAAAGCACGGGTTGGCGGCTCAGTAGCAATCACTAACCCAGCATATTTAAAGTCATTCTTGCTACTCAGCCTTCCAACTGTTGCTCAAACAACAAGGTTAACTAGGTGTAGAGGCCGAATAATAATTTGCTGTTTGTCAATAGCCCAGTCAGTAGCTTTCTTGCAGAAATCCTCTTGTCACGCATTTCCAACTTGAAATATCTCCTCTATTGTGAGTGCCTTGTCAACTTTTAAGCAGCCTCAAATAGGTCTAGCTATTGTGAACTGCTTGAATTTGACAGGAGAATCACCTGATTTTTTTTCTTATAAATATCACCATGTTTAATCTGAATTATGTTAAAATTAGTTTGTGAGTACAGCATACAGGATATTCCACTCAATGCACTGCGCAATGATGTTCTGGAACACAAATACCTGATCTATAACTTCAGCAAAATCCTCCCTGTTCTGCTGTAGCATGACATCTGTGGTGCTTTTGATCGATTTGAGGATTCCGCAAAAGCGGAAATGGGTTGTGGGAATAGAGGTAATGGTGTTAAAATGGAGTTGAGGGTATGGGTTTTGGGTAGCCCTTACCTCTCTTGGGGAATTGCAACAGCTTCACCCATGAGTATCCAGAAATCGAATGAACCACTTGCTCTTACTATAGATTAAGATTGAGTTAGATACACTTTATTGAACCCCGTGGGGTAATTTGTCCTCTGCATTTGACCCATCCTATAGTTAGGAGCAGTGGTCAGCCACAGAGCAGCACCCGGGGACCTACTCCAGTTCTAAAGCCAGTTCCTTAGTCAGGGGTACTGGTAGGAGTGTTCCTGTAAAGCATTTTTCTGGCTGGGGGAAACCAGGGTACCCACTGAAAACCCACATGAACACAGGGAGAACATGTTAACTCCACACAGAAAGGCTCCAGGCAGGATTCGAACCCATGACCCTCTTGCGGTGAGGTGGCAGTGCTCAAGAGAGTCAGATGACAACACTGTGGAACAGCCGTTGATGAGAATATTAAAGCAACAACTAGAGACTTCTGTCCACTGCTTCCATTGATTACAATGGGGAGCTACTCCGTTACACATGAATTCAGTTTCAGGAGGCTGCTTTATTTGACTACGTTCAGGCGTATTGCATCTTGGACGACGACTCGGGGATACCATGGCTCAGCGATTGTCAGGCCGCGTCCGCTGCTGTGTCTTTAGAGATTTTTTTTGCCGCTCTACAAGCCTCAAATTTCAACCGATTCGTTTCATATTTGACGTGGGTTTTGTGTGCCTTAAGGTCACTAAGCCTGTCGATTTTGGGAGCGATTGCTTTAGGGGATCTGGGGATCCATGTCAACCAGCGGGGGATCGATTGTCCACAGTTTTCTAGGTGCTTGACCAGGGAACAATGAACAGGCATGTCAGAAATCTTCTGTCTCCTTCTGTGTGAGTCAGAATTTTACAAGTGTTGTGGAAAATGGCATAATTTCTCGGTGGGGAAAATTAAAATTTTTGATGTACTGGAATATCTCCTGACACCTCTGGGAGCTAAACCCCTCTCTGGGGAGTCGTGACTGGGCATGAACACGAGCTGTCCCCCCTCTCTTCAGCCCACTGTAATCAAACACCATCTGCTGCCCCATAATCTGCTTATTCATCAATAGCTAAGGTCCTATTGGCTGAACTGTCCTCCACAATCTGCATATCCTGCAGAGGCTGCATTGCCATTGGCTGGGCCCTCCTCCTTTGATCAGTATGCTCTACAGGCTGAGTCCCCATTGGCTGAATCCTCTTCAGTGTCCACAAGGAGGATGTATCTTTGCACTGTTGCCTGGGCTGCATTGCCTTGCGTTCGGAGCGTATTAGTGAGGTCTGGTGCGCGGTGTGCGGCTGCTCTAGCCTGTGGGGGAGGAGCAGGAGGGGCCCCGAGGTGCGGACATGTTGACGAGCGGCGTGCTCGAGCGGCTGTAAACCCGCCACGGCCATGTCGCTGAGCGCGGAGGAGGAAGAATACGGCTCCGACCCCGAGCAGGTCTGCATGATCACGTTGACGTTAGCCTTGGCACAAAGACCACGCTGTTCTGTTTGATTTAGTGTTGTTCTTGTGCTGAAATGCTCACATTTCTGAGAAAGAGACGTGTCCCTGTCGTTTGTATGCATGTACTGAGAAATCTGTATGGCTGTATGTATGCTTGCATTTGAGGAAAAAGTGTGTTTGTGTGTGTGTGTGTGTGTGTTTGTGTATGTACTGCACATGGCTGTGTCAGAATACTATGCATGGTTTTCTGCCTGTGGTTTTCAGTATGTAACTGGATTTGGTTTTGTAGGAAGACTGAAATAGTTGATGAATGGTCTTATGTGCCTGTGTGCTTGCGTGGTTGTGTGTGAATGCGTGCGTGTGTTCCACTGACTGCAGTAATTCTTACTCCGTATGTGCATTTGTTTGAGAGCGTATCAGTGTGGGTATGTGCGCAGAATTAGGCCGGTGCATGTATATGCTCTTTGTGTATGTCTGAATTGTGTAATGTGTTCTTTACCCTGCTTATAAAAATAAAATAATTCAATAGGGTTGAGGATCATATTCCTGGACTGGTGGGTTAATTGTTAACATGCAGTCTGTTTATGGTGTGTTTTTATGCGTGTATGGTTTTCGTGATATCTGTGTGTGTGTGTGTGTGTGTGTGTGTGTGTCTGCATTTACGCGTGCATGCAGGATGGATCTTATTTTTGCCCTGCTGTAACAGTCATGCTGCCCCCTTGCTGACAGAGTCTCACTTGTAAGAACATCATCATTTTCATCTTTGAGTGAAAGCAGGAATCTCTGACTCTGAACTTTAAACTGGTTTTTCCACAGACTGCCCTAATGAGCCATATGCGTTTGTTGCGCATTTGTTTGTAGAATGTGTGTTATCTGAATATTTTTGCTGTGTTTGTGTGTGTTAGCTTGTGATTGCAACACTGAATGTTAGAGCTTGGGTTTAGCTTGTTTTTTTATGCTTTGTGTCAATGCTTTTATGGGTTGGATGTAGCTCTTAATATAGCACTTTGGTTTTTGGTTAATGCAATTAACATGTATTAGAATCTTTAGGTATAGGTGATTCTTTACTTCCTGGTCCGCAAATGTTTTTATTTGTCATTCCTGGCTCTGTTGCTCATTACAGACAAGTACGTGTCTCCGATTATGTACAGAGCCTAGTACACATAAGAGTGCCTGCTTTTTTATTTGTGTATTACATGGTGTGTGAGTGGGTGGGTGAACACAGTTGTGTACTTTTCCGACTCTGTCGTAAGGGTGTGTTTTTATATTGGTTATCTCTGCTGCACATCTGTATTTTTGATTTCCTTCTGGTTTGTCACAGTGGCCATTTCCTCTCCGGTACTCTGTTTGAAAACCTTCCACTTGCCAGTGGAGGCCAGCTCCTCTCTTTGCGCTTGTGTAGTGTTTGATTGCTTTTATTCCGATTGCCTGATGTACAGGTTGTGGTCACATCATCAGCAACACAGTTCGCGTTTGTGGTCGCTGTGTTATTTGGTATTCGGCATGTTTTGTAATCATTTTTGGCGCCGTTTTTCTTGCCACCTGAAATAATCTAGCAGATTGCTGGCTAGTGCACCTGCAATTTGAGCGCCAATCATTTTGCACCTTCGGTACTTTATGTCCACATCTTGCTCTGTGAATGTCTGCTGTTTCGACCTCTTTTGAGCTGTGGCATGCTGCTATCTAGAGTTCAAATCAATAAAACTGACCTGAGTAGTTGCTTTTTCAATCATGAGCCAGTGACGTTTTACCTCCAAAAGCCATGGTTCTTGGCTGTCCGTGTTATTTTGACCACCCTCCACATGTACATTCTTTGCTCCTGTAGATAAGGCTGGCAGAGATGTATTGAGATCACTTTGCTTTCTCAGTATTAGAGGTTGTGCTGTATGTGATGAATGAGGTGATCCATGAAAAGCATGCGCTTAATTTCTCAGATTTTTGGGATTTTTCTACCCCTGCTGTTCAGCCGTTAAGAGGGTCGGAGGTCATTGTGTTTAACCTGGACGGGGGAGGGGTGAGGTCACACAGACATGTTTACAGCAGGTCTGAGTCCCTCCCCCTCCAAAGAGTCGCATGAAAAGCCAAGGCCTGTGCGTACCAGAGAACTCTGTGTATCTGAAACTCTGATGTTATACGCACAATTACGAAGCACTTTATTAGGAACGGCATTCTAATACAGGGTAGGGCCTCCGTTTGCCCTCAGAACAGCATCAGTTGGTTTTTGCATGGATCCCACTTTTACATGTTCGAAACATTCCCTTGAAATTCTGGTCGATATTGACATGATTGAATCGCTTATTTTCTTTTGATTACATTCATTGTGTGAATCTCCCATTCTACTACATCCCAAAGGTTCTGTACTGGATTCAGGTCTGCCGACTGAGGCCATTGAAGTTGAAGGTGTGTTGTCGTGCTCATGAATCCAGTTGGAGACCCATTTTTTCTTCGTGACCTGATGTCTTTCGTGGACTATGCTGCTGCTGCAATGATGACGGCCATAAAAATTTGACACATTTGGAGATTTAATTGTCCTGACACTAAAAAACCATGGACAAACAGTCGATTCGGGTGACCTTGAGGTCATTTTCAAGGTCACAGCGCAATTACATAGATTTTGCCTTAGTAGACTTTTTTTTTTTTTTTTTTTTAATAAATTTGGCCTCCAATCCCACCCAAATCTGGAATGCCCAATTGGTGAACTATGTACAACACTTGCTCGTATGCGACCCCTTGCTGCCAATTCAGGAGAGTGTAGACAGTTTGCTGCTCTCCTCTGAAGCACACGCCTTTCAGCCACCACTTCTTATACACTCATTGGTTGAATCTTTACAAGTTCAGAACGAGGGCGGAGGATACCCGGACGTGAACAGACTTAGAATCTTCCTGACAAGCGCCTGTCTAGCCAACAGGAGGCGCTTGAGCAACGAACAAGGCAACTATTATTTTCCCTTCCCAATTTGCAACCCTGTAGCACGATAGCCAATTGAGTGCTACTCTGAAAAAGCTGCCGACCACTGCCGGCTGGTACGAAGCGGGGCTCGAACCCGCGACGTGATAGTCACTTCTGCTTCGCAACACAATGCTTTACCGAATGAGCTATCCGGCAGCCCTTTGGGGACTCTTTTCTACCACCCGGTTGTGCGAAAAGTGATACTTTAAAATTTGATATGCTGGATAAGAATTTTTTGTCAAAACATCTTGCATGCGGCGGGGGACACAGTCACATGAAAAACAATCAGCTGTTTTTACTCTCTATTTGGGCATTTTTCTTCCTCCCTTCCTCTGGATGCTTGTGTGCCGTTTCCGGGTGTTTTTGGTCCGTCTCACTGGGCGTGGTTGTGCCCTGACCTGGCTTTTTTGAGTCCTGTCTGCGTTGTTTTGTATTCTACCTGGGGGTTTTAAAACTCTTTGCTCTGTGGCTGTACTGTGGGCAGTTCCAGTGAGGTACTCCAGGTACCTCCAGAGAACCCTATTGGACACTACAGCTGTGCGTGTGACCTCAGTGTCGTTGCTTACTAGACCTGTTGAGTGTTTTTTTTACAGTTTGAGAAGCATCCTGGACTCCAGGTGAATAACTGCGGATGTGACATGGCTAACAAACTTGTGAAATGTAGCTGCTGACACTGTCATGTATTCGAGTGAAGCTCACTGTAACACCCCTCCCTCCCAGCGGTTGGCCAATCGGCCGAAGCTGAAGATGGGGGGCTCGGCGGCGGCGGCGGCGCGGCTCTCGGGGGGGCGCTCCTCGTCGGGGGCCCGCAGACGCAGGACGCGCTGCAGGAAATGCGAGGCGTGCATGCGCACTGAGTGTGGCGAGTGCCACTTCTGCAAAGACATGAAGAAGTTTGGGGGCCCAGGCAGGATGAAGCAGTCCTGCATCATGAGGCAGTGTATCGCGGTGAGTGTGTGTGTGTGTGTGTGTTTATTTCTGTGTGTGTGTGTGTGTGTGTGTGTGTGTGTGTGTGTTTTTCTATTTCTGTGTGTGTGTGTGTGTGTGTGTGTGTGTGTGTGTGTGTGTGTGTGTGTGTGTGTGTGTGTGTGTGTTTTTCTATTTCTGTGTGTGTGTGTGTGGTAGCGGGTTTTTTAATACATGTATAAAAAATACTTGCTTGCATTAAAAATACTTTTTCAATACTTTAATACTTTTTAATACCTACTAAGAAAGGAGTTTGGTGTCGGTAATTAATTACTCTTCAAGTGGCACAAATCGTCATCAGGGTGTGTGGCAGATTTCATATTTAAAGAGTGCACTTAAAATTCAAACTGAGCCATTGAAATTGAAATGTCAATAATTCAGATTAAATTTCTAGTGGCACATATTTCTGCCCATAAATGTTAGGCATTAACAGTTGGGTTATTTTGGGGGGTTTGATGGTCAGGGTCAAGGTTGGGGTTGAAATTGCGGTTATAGTTCGGGTTGAGGTTAGCGATGGACTCAGGGTTAGGGTTAGGTGGTATGATGACCAAATTTTGGTCCAGAAATGATTTTTGGTCCCCAGGAGTATAGGAAATACAAATATGTGTGTGCGTGCGCGCGCACGCTTGTGTTTGTCTCTGTGTATTTTTTCTTTGTGTTTGTGCGTGCGTGCGTGTTTCCAAGCTCTACATCACCTGCCTGGTGTTCGACCCTAAGTGTGTGTGTGGTTGTGTCCCCTGACCTGTTTCTCTCCGCAGCCTGTGTTACCGCACACGGCGGTGTGTCTGGTGTGTGGGGAGGCGGGGAAGGAGGACACGGTGGAGGGAGAGGAGGAGAAGTTTAACGTCACGCTCATGGAGTGCTCCATCTGCAACGAGATCCTGCACCCCTGCTGCCTGAAGGTCTGAACATCTCTGTCTCGAGCGATGAGTACTGTGACCCTCATCTCCTGCCTGACTGTCTGAGGCTGGACCTGTCCTCTTCACACCCTCACATTACTGCCAATGGCCGACAACAATTAACTCTGTGGAGCTAAAGGCCTGAGTCCACACTGCTAATTTCAGTGGCAGCTGCTGAGCTGAAAATGGTGAAGCACAGCACATCCCTTGAGAATAATGATTGGTCTTTACCAGAGTTGGGTCCTAGTACTTTCAAGTACTTTTGAGAATTAGACATTAGGCCTAATAATATTAACAGGCCTAATGCCTAATAATAAGTACATGTACTTGTATCCAAGTAATTTTCAAGTACTTCACCAATCTCTGTCAGCACTTAGGAGACAGATTGGTCAAGAACTTTGAAAAATACTTGAATACAAGTACTTTAGGCATTAATAGAAAGTACTTTAGATATTAATAGGAAATACTTCGATACAAGTGCAAGCACTTTGGTATTTAAAAAAAAATACCTGCATCCAATTCTTGAAAGTACTTGAACCCAACTCTGGTTTTTACCCGTTTTCAGTCATTCATTTAAATTAACATTTCGGCCCACTTAAACTCGGAAAATACTGGACATTCATTACCAGGTGTGGCCATTTTTCCTCGCGTTACCAAGATGAGAAGAAAAACAAGTCATTTTGATGTGAAATTGGCAAATTGCATTTCAATCAGTTTTGCTTATTTGTGTATATTTTTTTTGCTAATTTTATCTGTCATTGTAATTAAACAATCACAAAGCTTAGAGATTGCAGAATGCGCGATAAGCAACCATGGAAGTTAAGTTGGTTCATCCTTTTGTGAATGAATGACACATTTTCTATTTAATTGCTTCTACACTGCATTAAGAAGCTGTATGTTTAACTGTCGATGGCTAATTCCTGTCAGAAACCTTGTTCATCAAGCAGAATGACTGGAAACAGATCTAGACTTTTTGTAGTTGTCATCTTACTTTACTGAGGAGAACTGGCTACATGTGATGGTCCTGAGTGTTTTTGGAGTTCACAGAATGTAAATTTAAAAAATAAATAATTGAAAACCGTTCAGGACCAATCGGACAAAGCAGCAGCTGTAGATTCGTGGTCATTGTCTGCGCCACCACCGCCATGACCGCAGAGATTTTCTTGTGGACACTCTAGAGGCCACAAATTTCAACCGATTCCTCTGATATTTGGTGTGGATTTAGGTTATGGTTGGTTCATGACTAGAGATGTAATGATATGAAATTTTCAATCTGATACGATATCATGATTAATGTCACAATATCATGTTATAACCGTTAATTTCTCCCCTTTTAACTAAATGTACTATGGCTGAAATAAAGCTCACAAACAATTACTTGTTCTGAAGAAAATATCTCTTAAATTGAACTTTACTGGCTGTATTATGTTGAGCAATCCAAATAGTATGCGGTTGAATTTAAAAAAGTTAATAAAAATTCTCACCAAAGCCAAGACACTGCCCTCCATTGCTGTTTATGAAGCATTACACTATAAAAAATTGTCACAAAAACTAAGACACTGCCCTCTACTGCTTTTTATGGAGCATTACACCAATTTGATCTGAACCTAAAACACCATTTAGCGTCAGGCTGTGAGGACATGCAGGCTCCCTGCAATACCGTGAAACCTTATTACAAAAATTAGTTACGATATCCATGGCCTTTTTCTTTTGTACTATACTGTTTTGCGGTATATAGTTACATCCCTAGTCAGGACGCCTGTTAATTTTGGTTGCCCTGGCAACAGAACTGGCCAAATAATGTAGTTTCATGTTGAAAATGTGCCTGTTTCAGTGTATGGCTTGTGAATGTTCCCAAGGTCAGAGTTTCAAGATAGCTTTCGAGGAATGTCCTCTGTTTCCAATTTTTAGTTCACGAGCCGCCACTTTCTTCTGCCCACAGTTGATCCAGGGGCATTGGGTCCATTCTTGTTCCCCCCAGCCTTATAAAAGTTGCTTCTACCTTTTCTTTGAATCTCTCTCCTTCTCCCTCTTAAAGGTGAAGGACGCAGGAGGTGTAATCAATGAGGAACTCCCCAACTGCTGGGAATGCCCGAAGTGTAGTCATGCAGGAAAGACTGGGAAAGTAAGTGTCTCAGTGGTATGTTCTCTGTGATGGGGAGGAAGTGTACTTGTGATGTACAGTGCTTGACCAAAAAAGTCACCGTTTGGATTTTTTTTTTTTAAAAAGCAGAACCATTAGGGCCGATGATTGAATCACTATCGCAGTGATTAACATTGTCCCGCCGGCAAAAATTCTGATATGGTGAATAGCTTCTCATTTTTAAACAGCCATGTTCGAAGACCTATCCCTGTGTATTATTAAAACCTGGAAGAGTAGAAGTGAACCATCCATCTTCGAGGAAGAAATGCGGTCGCAAAAAAATCTTGAAGGATTGTAGTTGGAGATCTCTTAAACATTTGGTGAAATCAAACGGTAAAAAATGAACAGTGGAAGTCATAGCTGTTTACTGGTGTAAGTAAGAACATTTCCTTACGCACAATGGCAAGAGAACTCAAGGAATTTGGAATGAACAGCTGTGTAGCCTGAACAAAACCACTTATCAGCGAGACTAATTGGGAAAAAGACTTCAGTTTTCTTGGGAGCATGAAGATTAGACTCCTAAGTAATGGAAAAACATCATGTGGTCTGATGAGTCCAGATTCACTCTGTTCCAGAGTGATGGGCACATCAGGGTAAGAAGAGGGGCAGATGAAGTGATGCACCCATCATGTCTAATGCCTGCTGTACAAGCCTGTGGGGCAGTGTTATCATCTGGGGTTGCTTCAGTTAGTCTGGTTTAGGTTCAGCAACAATGTGTGCCCAAAAAATGAGTACAGCTGACTAGCTTAATATACTGAATGACCAGCTTTTCCATCAATGTATTTTTTCTTCCCTGATGGCTCTGGCATACTCCGAGATGACAATGCCAGGATTCTTTGAGCTCATATTGTGAGAGAATGGATCAGGGAGCAAGAGATGTCATTTTCACTCATGGATTGGCCACTGCAGAGTCCAGACCTGTACCCCATTGAGAATCTTTAGGTTCTATTGGAAAAAACTTAACGCAACGGCTTGACTGTCCCATCATCAATGTAAGATCTTGGCAAAAAAAAATTTCAACCCCAGTCAAAAATAAAATGTTGTGATATTGCATAAGCCTATCAAAACGACGCCATGGCAATTGCGTACTGTAATCAAAGTGAAAGATGGTCCAACTAATTGGGAGAGTGCGTGACCTTTTAAAAAAATTTTTTTTTGGTCGAGTAGTGTATATTTATGATAAATGCTCACTAATTGGGCTCAAGTGTAATTATGACCAGTATTTGTGGAACGTGTATTTCAAGTAATGATGCTGGCAACGATAGGCATAAGGTATAAAGTTGTCTCTTCGGCTTTTTCCGTCCTTTGGCCTTAAAGCAGAAAAGGGGTCCAGGGTTTAAGTACGCCTCCAACCTGCCTGGGTCCCTGCTTAAGGAGACTCGACCCGGGCGTGACATCAAGGAGGAACCGGACACACCTCCTGCCCCGCCCAAGCGCCGGCCCCCCATGCTCACCCCTGAAGACATGTCTCAGCCACGCCCAGACGAAACCTCTCTCAGGAAGAAGAGGAAGCTCTTCGGCTCCACCCACGACCCTGCCCTTCCCAAAAAGGTACTGGCCACACACTGAAAAGACAGGAGACAGGTCTGAACTGCTGGTCGGCCAGTCTAGCAGCTTCACTCTCTGATTAAGAGACCATAGTTTTGTAATATGAGGAGAATGTGGCCTGCCAGTGTGTTGTGGAAAGAGGCAGAGGTGTCCTTGAAAATATGTAATCTACAGTACAGTGTGTATTGCTCTAAAATGCTTACTTGCCCTTCAATATCAATGGTACCTTACTTATACCATGGGGACTATGACACCCCCTAACATGAAAGATGCTGTCTTGTGAGCCTTCCATTGCTAACACCCAGGATGGGGCTTTATTCCTTGAGAACATAATGTTTGTATTACTATCACCAGTTTCATTGGTTGGCCGGTCCAAGATCAGCATGTTTTTAATGGGCATCAGGCTATTTCAAATGAGCTCAAGCTCAGAGAAGACGATTGCGTTTCTGAACATTTGTCATATGGGCTTCCTCGTTGCATAGTACAGTGTTCACTTCTGGAGTCAGTGGTGTGTGGCATTGGCATCGGTTTTCCAAAGTAGTCCCAGCCCCTGTGGTTATATTTACCTTTCTTGTGGAAAAGTCATTGCGATGCATTTGGATTCATTAATTTTGCGTTTATCTCCTTCCACTTTGAAATGGAATTTGTTGAGTATGGCCTTCCTGCCACATATTAAAATGGGATGAATGCTCTCTAGTTTGAATAACAAAATACAGAAAGTGCAAGCATGTAAAATGCAAAAAGAATCTTTTAACTCAAGGTTCAATATCACTGAGTCAGATGACATTGTTGGTTGTCTTTAGGCACTCTACTCTCACTTTCACTAGATGTAGCTCATAATTGGGGAAAATGGTGTTTTATGCGCTCACATGTGGTTGCTCCATCATTTAGCTTGGCATCCTAGGATATGAAGTGTAAAGATTCTTCTGTAACTATCTATGAACAAAGGATGTCATTAGATCCAGCAAGACCGAAAACTGTTGGTAACACTAAGAAGGATATTTTTCATATCTCACTGATGTTTAGTGGTCCCTCAGGAAATAAGGTTACTTTTGATTTTGATTGAACAAATTTCATTAATTGTACATTAAGGTCAGATTAGGCAGTAATATTATATAGTATATAATTAGGCAGCTCTTTTGCTGAAGAGATTCTTTATTTCCATTATCTTTGCCAATTAAGTAGATGTTGATGATTTTTAAAAAACTGTGGGCCAAGATTGGACCCATGGGTCACTAATGCCACTATTCAAATGCATGTCCCTCCCTAGCAGCAGAAGTTTGATGACCCGCCTGTCCCTCAGCTGCTGCGGCAAATCAAGATGGAGAATCAAGAGCAGGAGGAAGAGTTTGGGCAGGTGCCTGAAGAGCGAGGGGCGGAGCTTGTGCACAAACAGGAAGAGGAAGGTGAGGACATGGGGGGACGGGAGGAGAAGGAGATGGAGGAGGAGTCACGGAAGGCCCCGCCCAGTTCACTGCTCCAAACACCTGAGAGCGGCCAATTGCATCCCAGCTCCCCACGGGCGGGACCCAGCATTGACGCTGGTTGGGAGGCGCAAGAAAAGGGGCGGAGTCGGTTGCTGCGGCAAAGACGGCTGGCCAATAAAGAGCTTAGCAAGGAGCTGAGTAAGCAGCTGAACCAGGAGATTCAGCAGACAGAGGACAGCCTGGCCCAGGAGGCATGTCCACTTCTCAAACCCGAGCCTGACAGTGACCTTGCACCCCCCGATGACCCCCTCTTCCTCAACGGCTCAAGCCCGCCTCCCCCACCAGCTGCCCAGCCCCTTCACGGCCTGGTCCCCAGCAGGTCGCCGCCCCGCTGCCTCCCCATGGAGCGTCATGTGATCAGGCCGCCGCCCATCAGCCCGCCCCCAGACCAGCTACCCCTGGAGGAGGGTGACCTCCACCTCATGCGCCGGGAGGGCTGGATGGCTGTGTTCCGTCTCCTTACGCATGCAGAGCTGTGCGTGTGCATGCGTGTCTGCAAGACCTGGAACCGCTGGTGAGTGTGTATGTTTGTGTATGTAAGTGTGTAAAGTGTGTTTTTGAGTGTGCTTGCCCATCTGCTAGATCCGCTGATGATTTAGTGTACATTTATGCATGAGTTTTATAATGATAAAATGCAAAATTAGCAAGTATGCCCATCAGGTATGCTTTCTGTCACAATTGTTTTTGCTGGTGGTGGTATCGATCGTTGGATGATTTTTGAGTGTGTAGATGAGTGAATGTTATTGGCTCTGTTTGGATATGAATACTCCAGATTGGTGGTGTGCATGTGTGAATGAAGTTGGGTTCCTCAGAATGTGAGTTGGTCACTGTGAATGTAACTTTGATGGGCTCTGTAGGTAAACTGCTTGCAATGACTAGCTGTTCTGTACTCTCCAGGTGCTGTGATAAGACTCTGTGGTCCAGTATTGATCTGAACCGCTGTAAATCCCTCACGCCCCTCATGCTGAGCGGGATTATTCGACGGCAGCCCATCTCTCTGGACCTCAGCTGGACCAACATCTCCAAAAAACAACTAAGCTGGCTTATCAACCGACTGCCGGGTCAGTTACACCTCCACACAGCCAGAGGGAGCTGTTTCGAACACCATTACACCTCCAAACAGCCAGCAGGAGCCATCTGAAACTCCATTACTCCTCCCCACAGCAGGGGGTAACCATCTCAAACACGTCCACTCAGACCAGGACCGCAGTCTTAAATACCACCAGACCTCCACACTGCCAGAGGGAGTCGGTCACAAACACCATAACACTTCCAAGTAGCCAGAGCCTGCTCAAATACCACCACACAACTCCACACAGCCAGGGGGAGCCATCTCAAACACTATTAAACCTTCACAATGCCAAGTCGGGCTATTGCAAAACTGCTCATGCACGATTTGCTTTTGTCAAAATTTGTGTGGGTATTGTTTCTTTGTTTGTAGTTAAATGCAATCTGATTTTCATCATTTATGATTTTGCTCTGAAAGTGATCATAGTGAAATTGACATATTTCAGTTGTGTTTGTTTTTTCATTATGCCTCTACTCCTCACAGTGGGTGTGAGGCATACTGTTTTGCAGTCATTTGTTTGACTGTGAATGTCCTGCGCTCGCATCTTGTGCGCACGCTATCTATTAAGGAGTAGAGTGGTGGAATGATTTTCACCAATTCAGACATTGTAACTCACTGCAGAGGGTTAATGAAATGATTCAGTTTTTGAGGTCATTGGGTCATAAAGGTCAAGGTCACATAAGGTCAGGTATTTGAGGGGATCAAAGATCAACTTTGAGGTTGTATGAAGCTGTGGCACTTGGAGACGTAGTTTTGAAGCTTTGCCTTGATTTCTACCTTGTTTTGTCACTAGTCTGAAACGGTTTTTGAATATTCATGAGGAAGTAGTGTCTATAAACATTGTAGAATACGCATGAGTTGAGTCCCATCGCTGTTTTTCAGGAGTTGCCTGAATTAAACTCCTCAGCTAAGCCTGATATGCTAGCAGCCTGACATACTTGCCCATAGTATCTATCCAGCAGTTAATGAAAATGATCAGCAGAAAAAAATCATTGTCCTTTGTTGCAACCATTAAAGCTATAATTGGCCAAAGGTATCCCAATTAAGAAGTGGAAAAAAATAAGTTCTCATCCAAAAATGTAACATTTTATTGATTCTGTGTCATTCTATTATCAATTATACTCAACAGATATTCAAAAATGTGTGATCCTCTACCATTGATGTACGTGTAGATTTGTTCCTGGAAGAATTCAATAGTCCCTTAAATCCTCATTCGACATCTCACTGAGATGCAGGCACTTAAATGTTTGCTGAGGCTTATCTGCGGAAAGCATATAGTTCATACCCTTGTGAAACTTTTTTTAATTTAATTCCAGTCGGTATAAACTTTTCATAGTGGTTGAAACACATTGAATGGACCCTCAGAATAGTGTTTAAACCCTTGCATAACAGCATGTTGGGTTGTATTTTCTCAACTGTGTGCAGTTGAATGACATGAATGCATAGAAAATACTTCCAAAAGCAATCATGAAGTGCTCAGGTTACATTTATGGAATGGAAATGTGATACGGGCATGGACAATGGAAAGTGGTTTTGAATGGAACAAGACTGGAAGTTTCCTTGAACCAGATAGCTGCGCTTCTCTGGAGGAGCACTTCAGTGATGGAGAGTTTTTCTTCATTATGCATGAGTATCATGAAGTAGTATGGTGTAGTTATGGCTAGCTAGCTTGCTGGCTAGCTGTTTTTCGTTTCAGTTTACCATAGCCATGATGATCACAGAGCTTGTTTGCCACATTGAGCGCCACCACATGCAGTATCAATGTGGCCATTTGTTTTCAAATTTATACCTCATTCAATGAAATAGAATGCCTTAACATTAAGTTTCTGCTCATTTAAAATGTGAACAGCTAGAAGACTTCAGTAAATCACCTGCTACGTTCGTTGTTCCGATTCTGTCCGATCTAGAGTAGCATATTGCCTGCTTTTCTCCCAGATAGTGGAATGTCTGTTTTGTTAAAATAAGGCTTATTTCAGATATTGCTGTTTTAGTCAGTTGTAATTGCTCCCTATAGGGTGTGAAAAACATTTATATAAGCATGCATTTTGCTTGGATGATCATAATTGTAAATGGCAAGCTGTCCTCTGCAAGGTGAATGACCTGACCAGAAACTAAGCAGTCCCTTTAATGAGTACGTGTGCTAGCTGATGGGGCTCTGAAGAAAAATGGACAAATCTTTAAATGTTATCTTGGAGAAAACGCATGTTTTTGGTTTGGATCATTTTCTGGTGACCATTGATGTCCATCTATATTGATAAACTCACTCTGAATTCTACTATGTTTAATTCATATTGAACTTACTGAGTCAAAGTCAAGTAAGGGATAATGCCCGACGAGGTGTCCATTATTAGAAATGAATGGACGACGCAGAAGTCCATTCATTTCTAATAATGGACACCTCAAAGAGCATTATCCCGCTTATACCATGGTCACTTATGAAAGAAATGAATATTAAGTCTATTATAAATACGTTAGTGTTGTTTTTTACCATTTTACTGTTAAAATCGTAAGTTTTTCACAAGAAGCGGCTGAGTGGACTATTTAATATCTCTCATTGTGATGGGTTGCCAAGGTAAACGGCTCTGGCCACAGAACCTACAGCTCGGTCGGCCGCAGCGGTTATATTAGGCCTAATCAGTGGAGGGAAGTGAGATGATTGCTTAACGTTGTTACGTGATACAAAGTATCATTTCAGAGGGCAAGTGCACTTCTTACCGCTTGTGTGTGTCCAGAGGATGATGCGAAATTTTGTGTCAAAGAATCAAAGTCCATAGATAGTTTCCTAAATCGTCTTTATTGCAAGAAATATTATCCACCATTCACTCTGATCATCATTAAATGTGTATCAAGCAAGTAAGTAAGTAAGGTAAGCAAGACAGAAAGATAGGCGACAAACTATTTAAAATTAAATGAAACTTTGCCATTGATCATGAAATTCAATAGTTTCTGTTGCCACGGTTACCAACTAGCGTTTGAGCCAGCGCAATAATTTAGAACAATCAGGCTATTTGACCGGAACTTTTTTATAGGTGTCCTACCACACTTTTTAACGGACACCCTGCAGCCAATCAGAATCGAGTATTCACCCAGACCATGGTATAATTTGTGTAAAACATTATTTTATGATTTCACAGTGTGCAATTTTGAGGGCTCTGATAGTGTGGGGACTGGGAGCCACTAAGTTTTAGCTCCGTTCTTCTTTTTTTTTTCGGGTTCACGATCGTCCTGCTCATGTGCACACGCGCGGTTTCGCAATTGGCCCATAGATATACATATAAAACACTAGATTGCTGATAGGAAACGCTCAAGTGAAGTATCTGTCCCAGAAGCGTATACACTGGGAAGTTAAATTCGCCCGGACACTCCCATTAATTTTCGCCTACTGTAAAATTATATTTATATCCCTGAACGCCGAATGGCGTTCCGGGGATATTATGTTTTTGGTCCGGCCGCCACCGCCACCGCACTACGTGTTAAAGCGATAACTTCAAAAATATTTCAATTAGAAATTTCAAGTTTTGCATATTGGTAAGTATCATAAAGAGCAAGAACTGATTCGATTTTGGACAGTTTACGATTTGTAGATTGGCCACCAGGGGCCAAAAACTGATTTACGTGTTAACACGATAACTTCAGTTATATTTCAATTACAAATTCCAAGTTTTGCATATAAGTAAGTATCATAAGGAGGAAGAACTTATTCGATTTTGAACAATTTACAATGTCTAGATTGGCCACCAGGGGCCAAAAACTGAAAAAATCAGTTTTTATCATATCTCTGGAAATATTTGTCCGATTGACCTCAAATCAAGTGCAAATGAAAGGTCATGACCTGATGATGTGTCCCACAATGACATTATACCTGCTTGGTTCAAAATTTTGACGCAAGGTGGAGCTTTGTCACATAAAATTCACCATTTCTGCCATATTTTTGGAACTATTTGTCCAATTGACATGAAACTATGTGCAACTGCAAGGTCATGACCTCACAACGTGTCACATGATGACATCATACCTATATGGTTCAATATTTTGCCACCAGGTGGGGCTTTGTGATGGAAAATTACCATTTTGGCCATATCTTCAGAACCATTTGTCTGATTGACCTGAAATTAAATTGAAATGAAAGTCTATTCAAGGATTGGGGAATTGGAGGATTTGGGGCGTTCGGGGATATACCCCCAGCCGTCGCCTCCGGCGGCATAAGCCTAGTTTCAAAAACACTTGTGTGCAAGTCGGGGTGATTTTGGTATCGCTGTGCAGAGCTGAAAGTTCAGTTAAGGTGACCGAGGCTTTTAATGACCCTCTGATAAGAAAATTACTTCAAAGTTTTTGCCGTTATATGCAACGTCGATGAATGTCCGTATACATTATCAAATTACTCTCTGGATGCCTCACTTCATTGTATGCTGATTGAGCATATCTGCTGTTGACCGAATTGTTCATACTGAATCATATGCCCAGTAAGCACATATAAGTCACCGTGATGTCATGAGAATGTGTCGGGAAGATGTCGTATTTACGTCGTTTGCTCATTGGCCCTACATTGCTGAGACATCGGCATTTGTTAAAATGCATTTTACCTACACATTCTCATTACATCGCCAATGCATCGCAGCAAAGTACATGTGCTTACTGGGTGGCTAATGCCAACATTGTTAAAAGGAAGTGCTAGTTAACTCTTGCTACTCCATTACTAAGCGTCATCTTTGCCCCTGTCCCATTATAACATTGCTCTCAAAAAATAATCACTGCACAGCACGAATCGAGGAGATAGAGAGGTTTTCTCCCTCTGATTTCTAACAGGCAAACGTTTCTTCCCTTGTCTTTTGGAACTGTACAAACGGACAAAGCGACTTTTCCATTGTATTAAATATTATGCAGGTAAGAAATATTGTTCTTTAATGTCAATTACAAGTAGCTAGCTTGTTAGCCGCCTTGTTCATTTTATTGACTGCTTGGTCAATCCAGTCCCCACAACGGTAAGGCTACCTATGTAGCTCGCTAGAGACCGTTATCAATTGCTAGCGTATGCTTTAGTCAGCGGTCTATTTTAGTCAATGGGACGGCTAATTAGTTAGCTGGCAAGCGACCGTGATTTTTTCTATTAAAATGACAAATTTGCGTTTCTATGTTAACTTACGCTTGAAACGTTTTATTGCAGCCCTTCAAATGACTATTGCTGCAAAAGGCAGCCGCACATCTTGCCATTTTAATGCTCATATTGACTTCTTTGAAATTGGCCTCATTAGAAACCATTCAGTTTTATGAAGAAGTTGGGTGTATCAGTATGGCGCCCGGGTGCTTCGCTTTGGATAATGTAATATGACATCATCAGCAATCTATTATTCTACATAAATTGATATATCTATGGATATATATGGATTGGCCCAGACTTTAACCCGGCCTGAGTACAGGCTCTGAAGAGCCTCTTGTTACTTAATTATTTGGCTCATAAACAGTAGATAATTTTGAATATCATTATCAGATGAGGTACACTTGTAGTTAAGGAGTTTATGATCCCAGAAATGTATTGTTTTACCTCCCAGCCATTTTCCTATTCTCATTTTTACCCCTCAGCTGACGAAAGTCGCGGAAGGGCTTCGTCGTGGCAAGCGGCGTCCGTCTGTCTGTCTGTCTGTCTGTCCGTTAACTTCTCATTTCCGGACAATGGCTGAAAAACGCCTTGGCCTAATGCTCTCATTTTCTGGTGGTATGTTGGGGTAGGTTAGAGGAAGCTCCCTATTGATTTCTGTCCTGCTGCGATAATTGATATGCCCGCCACGGCAGGGCAAGTGCAAGGCTGAGGGGTCCTGCTTGCGACAGTGCACTATATTTTTTTTAAATAATTTCATTGCTGAACTTTCATGACGATTTTAATGTTTGTAGCCCTTACTCTGTGCTAAAATTATGAAAAGTAACAGAAATATGATGTAATTCTAAAAGCTGCAAGTGTCCAGTTTCATTTAAGCCATTTTCCCCCTCTCTGTGATGCTCAAATCTTGAATTATAAATCCGTAGATAAGGTAAGACAGATTTGGCCTCTGCACAAAGGGGCGAAACAAAGTATAACGCTCAAAGTTTCATGAAAATGATCTGATTTAGGATAGTGAGACTGGCAATTGTTTTGGTTTATGGTTTCATTAGTCATTTCTCTCTGGGTAACTCCTTCATCTGTGCTGTCCCATTGGGTAACTCCTCATACAGCATTGTGCCATAGGCCATAGGATGACTTTTTACTCAGTACTGTCCGATTGGATAGCTCCTTCCTCAGTGTTGTGCCATTTTGCAACTCCTTCATCCCTGCTATCCTATTGGGTAACAATGAGTCTGCCTCACAGGTTTGAGGAAGCTGTATCTGGCTGGCTGCTCCTGGGTTGCAGTCTCAGCCCTTTGCACTTCTAGCTGCCCCCTTCTCCGCACCTTGGACCTGCAGTGGGTAGAGGGCCTGAAGGATGCCCAAATGAGAGACCTGTTGTCCCCTCCCACCGACAACCGTCCAGGTAATGCGCCTACATCCCGTATTCCCACATTCCCGCACACCCTAACACCTACACCCAGCACCCCCACACAATTACATACCGTAACAATTATACTCAATTCCACTGCACAGCCATGCACCTAACACCTTCACACAATACCCTTACATTACCACACACCATATCACCTGCACCCAGTACCCCTGCATAACTACACTCCCTTTAACCAACACTCAATACCCCACATAACCACACTCATTTTCACCTACACCTGCTAAATAATGTTATATTACACATAACTGCAGTACTTTGCCCTTAGCCCAGCCAATGACATATTTTTATATTACCCTAAGTTAATATAACTTTTGTGAAAATTTCACTGGCTGGGAGTTTGGGGGGGGAAAATCGCTCTACATTACATCACACTGTTAATATGTAGCCAAGCTGAACACCAAAGTGTCTTTATCATCTTTGGTAATTTTGATTGAATTGGCATGGCCCAGTGCTGTTGCTGGCTCGCTAAGTGCCACTCAAAAAACTCAGTTCACGTTACTTGGCTAGCTAGCTAGTGTACACGCTGTATGTTTTCGTAACCATTACGTGACATTCGTTTATTGGCTAGTGAGCTAACGATAGCTAGCTACTCGGTTAACTGAATTTGCAAACTGTTGCCAGTTTAGCCGCAAATATCTGCGACTCAGTAATTAACTTTGTTAGCAGAGTGGTGGAGTTAGCTCAGTGCTAACAAACAATGGGCGTTAACGGAAATAAAATTTGTTTTCCATTAAATTACGCAATTCAGTTATGTGATAGACAGAATCTTGATCGTGTCTTTACGCAGTTATGAAACTTGTTGAGTAAACTTTGGGTTAGTTGCTCGCTAAAGCTCACAACAAAAGCAAAATTTACTCAACTTGTTTCATAACTTTCATATGACACCCCCACTCATGTGAGATCCTCTGCATGTTCTCTGCTGCAGGTCAGGTGGACATTAGCACTAATACTGTGCTTAATTGTGGCTGGTTGTGCATGATGGGCAAACATGAACACTAAGACCATGCTTGGTTGTGACTGGTTCCTTCAGACCAGGTGGATGGTTGCTCTGTGGTGGTCTTGGTAGTCATTTGATGTCGTAGGACAGGTTGAAAATATTTTTATTCCTCACTGTAGATATGGTGGATAGTAGCACTAAGGCCTTACGCTGCTGTGATTGGATGTTGTAGGTCAGGTGGACAGCCGGAGTAAGCTGCGGAATGTTGTGGACCTGTATTTGGCGGGGTTGGACATCACTGATGTTTCTCTGAGGTTGATCATACGCTACATGCCCCTGCTGTCCTGTCTGGACCTTAGCTACTGCAACCACATCAGCGACCAGTCCATCAACATCCTGACCGCGGTGGGAACCACCACCAGAGATTCGCTCACTGAGGTCAACCTATCAGGTAAGAATCTTTACTACATCAGCTAAAAAAAACATAGTATCGGTCATGATTCTCAACCACATCCTGCCAGAGGACTTGCGTGGTGAGAATCTTCATTTAATAACTATAACTCTGGTTTAACTACTGATTCCTAGTGTCAAGTGCATCAGATTAGGGATGAAATGTGAAACATGTCGACTGTAGGTCTGCAGCAGCAGAGCGTCTTGCCACTCACCTGGAGGTCAAGATTTCTGTGAGGGAATTGGTTTTTCAAAATCTGTTGGTGTTTAAACCTTAAGAGCGCTGTAATATTTTTTTCAAAAATATTAATTGAATTATCTTGTGCTGTTGAAAACCTATCTTGTGCCCACTTATTTTAAACAAGTCGCCACATGATGGGTTTTCAACAGCTTTGATTTCGATTTCATCATTGAGATGGCTGCATGTGGCGCTCTAAGGGTTAATTTACGCACATCAATAGGCTTAACACCCCCCCCCCCCTTATTTCCACTCCACAGTATGCAACCGAGTTACCGACCAATCGCTGAGCTTCTTCAAACGCTGCGGCAGCATCTGTCACATCGACCTGAGGTACTGCAAGCAGGTGACCAAGGCAGGCTGTCAACAGTTCATCGCTGAGATGTCCGTCAGCGTGCAGTTCGGACTGGTGGGGGAGAAGCTACTGCAGAAGCTGAGCTAGTGTCTAGTGAGCAGTGGGGAACAGGAACAGCAGGACGGGGGAACAGGAATTCGCACTGAATGGGATGGGAAGACTGAAAACTGGATGATGAGTTGGAGCAGGAACAGGAATCCATGTAGCGCAGGAATAGGATTGAAAAGCCATGAGTCCCAGGAGGCCGGAATGGGAAATTCCAAGAAAGAACAAGTCATTTTGTGAGACAGAACTCATTTTGACTTTGATTCGCTGGGAAATAATATTGCATGAAAAAGGGAATGGTAGAATAAGTGTGTTTGTGTGTGTGTTTGTATTCGTGTGTGTGTGTGAGAGAGAGAGCGAGAAAGATGTGGGGGGGGGGGGGGGGGGGGGATAAGACTGAGTATGTTGGTGCCTGTAAGTGTATGAGCATATCAGTGAGTACGGCTGCGTGCGTGCGTGTGTATGTGTGCGCGCCCGTGTGTGTGTGTGTGTGTGTGTGTGTGTGTGTGTGTTAGCCAGTGTGTGACAACTGTACACCGGGGTGGTATATTTGCAGGCACCTCCAAGGAAATGGTATGATTTGCACTTGCTGCTGCTGCCTGGTTCAATATGTACAGCAGGTGGAACTGGGCTTCTGGGCTGAGACCAGCTCAGGACACATCACCTTCCTTCACGGTGTCTTGCAGACCTTTAAGTGAAGTTTTAAACAGTGAGAACGAAAAAAAAAAAACAAATCATCACAGTTTGGTGCTATACTCTTATACTCTTTGACACACAGCATTTTGTCGCCACGCAAATCTCACGTTATGCAGGCATATTTTTGTACTGGAAAATGGCCAGGTTCTCTGCATTATTAATCAGCAGTTTGAGTGCTGTGTCACTCAGCGTTCAGTCTGTATTACTGACAGGCCGTGGGCCGGTCTAACTCAAATTTTCCCAGTCAGCAGTGTATTACCGCTGCTCATTCGGTTTGTGTCTGAACAGCAGGGATGGAGTCACTCCATTTTTCTCTTGTTCCGCTGTATTATACTGTATTATAACATTCAGTCCATTTCAATGTCTTTATACCTGGGAATAACGGGATAAAAACAAATTTTGCACTGTTTAACTTGAGGACATTTAGCTACTTTTTTCCCCAGGTGTAAGATATTTATATGGGGTTCTTTGTGGGGCCTGTATTACTCTTGTCCTTATGTAGGCCTTCCGAGCCTTTTTCCTTCTGCGTAGATCCAGGAGACTCTTTGACTAAAATTCTGTATTTTCTAGCCAGCCATTGGGTTTTTGGTGAGGAGGGGATAATTTGAGCATGATGTGTATATAAAACCCCTTATTAAAACCAATGTTTCAATATGGTGTAGTAACAGCAGTATTTTAGAGTGAGTTTTTATGTTCTTAAATTCCCAGGATTTTTTTTTTTTTTAACGTCAGAATGTCAGTATAGCTTACTGCCACTTTTTATATATGTTGTGGTTACAATGCAGAAATTGTATATGTTGTAAAATGACATATTTATGCACTTCACCTTGTGCTGGAGTATAAATATATGAGTGGCAGCATTTTTTTTTCTTTTTGATTATCCATCATTTGACATAAATGGACAATAAAAACCTTGTTTTCTACTGGCAGTATGTAAAAAAATACTGTACTCATTTGCCTGGTGTGTTGTAGTGGGCTAATGGTGAAAAACTGGTCACGCCTTGTTTCTTTTGACTGTGGTTTGGGTCGTATACGATATGATTTCTCCTAGCTCAAGATTATCACAGCAGGCAGAGCTCACTACTCCGTAGAACAGCAGTGAAATGTTTCTTGGAGACTTTCCAGAATATACTTTTTTGCATGAAAATGTTTTGAGTGATTGAATTTTTGTTAATTGGATAATATAATTTGCCCCTAAATGATTTTTTTAAATATATTTGAACACTGATAGCTTTTCAATGCCTTTTGTCTAAAATAGCCAGAGATGCACTCTCCTTGAAGACTAGTGGTCTTACCTCTGTGCAAATCCACAGTTTGGCTGGGAGGTGTGGTCTAAAATCCAACTCCACCCCCCTTCATAAAAATGACAGCCATTTCTGCCTTCCCCGATTTCAGTTAAATGGTAAAATGAGTCAGGAGGGTGCAGTGTGCATTCCATGTTAAAATACCCTGCTTTAAACTAATAGATGTATATTCACTCAGGCATGAAAGGGGTATTTGATTCAAAGGGTACTGTGAGTAAGCTGCTGCACAGCCCTGGAAGGACCTACCCAAACAGTGCATGGCTTCTGCTGATGTCTGTGGGTTCCAGATATTAGTTGATCCTCAGATGCTAATAATTTCCAAATATGACATTTGTTGTTCTTTTAAAATTGAGGAAATGTGTTTGAATTCTCAGACTAATCACTGAATATGGATGGCAGTGGTCTTCTGACAGTTTAGCGACCATGTCTTCTCCTATCTGCACGACTATAGTAACACTATGAAAAACAATTCACTAATTGTAACTGTCGTCACGCATGGCGTCCGTCTGACCGTCTGTCCTTCCACCTGTCTGTCCGTCCACATTTGATTCTGTGCGATAGCTGAAAAATGCCATCGCTGATCATCATGATTTTTGGTGAGGACATCGAGACACGGTTACTACACTAGCCTATTGATTTTGGCCTCAACCCAGAGACAAATATGGCTGCCACAGCCGCCATCTTGAATTTCCATTCCGCAGGATAACTCAAAAATGTCAAGCAAAGCAATTTTTTCTGTGTTGCTTGGTCTTGTGTACCTACAGAAACCTATCGATTTTCACGGTGTTTGAATGTTCAGTATGGCCCCTACAGCGGCCATCTTGAATTTTGTATTCCGCATGATAACTGGAAAATTCCCTCATCAATCTTCGCTATTTTTGCTCTGTTGCTTGGTCTTGTGTACTTACAGAAGCCTATCGAATTTGACGGCACTCGGATATCCAGCATGGCTGCCACAGCCGCCATCTTGTATTTTGTATTCCGTATGATAACTCGCAAAGGCCTTTTTCAATTTATTTTCATTCAAAATAATCCAGGGGCTGAGGGGTAACACGCCCTTTGCAGGGCTATTTTTGGAAGTATAACCAATCAAAGTCAACACATCACACACCCAACAGTGAACACAACTTTAATAGGTAATACGAAAATCAGTGAATGAAACAGTTATGTCAGCTACTATTAAATATTAAACATTGAAAACAAATGAAAAAATATATGCTGTATGTACATCAATTAACAGTAATATCAAACATATGCAATTAATGTACAGCAATTCATTTTCCTCTACATATTTCTACATACAAGTGCGAGATAATCTTTCTTTATTTTTTATTTTTTTTACAGAGGAATGTATGATTGCTAAACTAAGAAACAAAACAATCATAATCCCACCTCAAAGAAAAACATTAAAACATTTTTTAAAAAGTTGTACTCAATCACAACATAACCAAAGACGTAAATTTTCAAGATTAATACGCAAGACTTAAAACTAAGGGAAAAACATTGTAGCACCTGTATTGTCCTTGTAAAGTCTGGCCCCTGCAGTGCAGACACACCAGTCTGAGAACACGATGTTGGATGAAATGAACAAATGCAGTGATATTGCTAAGAGTTATAAAACTGTGTGAGTAAAACACACGCCCCAAAACTTGCACATTTTAGGCCTGTGTGTTTAGTGTCCTCACACGGTCAGGCATTCAGTCACTGATCAGTGTGATCACCCAGCACTAAACTGCCTTCTTGGATGTTGGGATGAAAGCAAAGCGTGTGTGTTTATTTCCTTACGCGTGTTCATCCGTCTAATAACGGTGGTCCATCTAGACTGGAATGGCCAATTATATTTCTGTATTGCAGTCTACTGCAGTAGAACAACTTGTTCTTGTGGATCAGACCAGTTGTTCAACACCAGCTGCTACTTAATTCACTGAGTTTCATTGCTGCACACATCAGTGTAAAACACTAACGGAGTAATATCATAGACATATCTTCCATGGACTCTTAAACATAGAGTTAAAACATTTTAGTATATACTTATGAGTTGAGGATTTTAGTGTAAGGTATCATATCATAACCCCTGATACTGAAGCTTGGGTATGTGTTAAGGTAACTTAGTACAAAAAAAAAATTATATAAATACAAAAATATTTAGCTGGACTAGATGTATTGTGTCCCAGTGAAAAAAAATGGTTGCAATGGGATTGTGTTATGTGTCAGAGATGCGAGTAGCGTGCAGTGGATGTGTACTTTTTATCTTCTGAAAGTTGTTCTGCCAGCGAGATGATTCCAAAATTTTGTAATACACATACGATAAAACATGCCAGCCTCACAACATGTTGCCAAGGAGATGGAACATGTTGTAAATTTAGCAATGTCACAACTATATCTTTCCTATCTCTCACCCATTGCATGCTGGGACAGACTCCAGCCACCCCGACCCTTCAGTCATAAGCGGGATAAGATAATGGGATAACTAACTAAAATAGTACCGTGAAAGTGACAGAGTAGTTACTGTCACAGTGTGTGCACTTATTGTGACAGAGGGTGTGGCTGTTGAGATTCAGGAAGTGGTAACAGCAACAGAGGGTGCAGGAAATTATGAGGGGTGTGAGAAAGAATGGAAAAATTTGCACGGGTCGGCACATTCCACACCCATGCTACGAGCTACACAGATGCACCGTTTTCCAGGTAAGTCACCCAGATCACTTTAGTCAGATCACCCCCCACCAAAACCCTGCTTTAACCCCCTTACTATAATTAATCTGGCGTCTCTGCACAGAACCTCTAATGAAACAGAGAGATGGAGGAGATCTGTTATTCAGCTGTCAGTGCCGTTACGTATACATGTTATGAGGTCTTTACATCCTCTTTGGCAGTGGTCCAGGAGTGAGGTTAATGTTCACAGAGGGAGACCATCTGAGCTGGATCACAGACACCAGGCCCGTTTCAGAGTTCGAAATGCCACCAACTCTTGTGGGAGATTTTCAAAGTCAGACGTCGTCATTCATTTTCTCAGTGCTTGGGGCAATATCATCTAGTCGCCATAGTAATCATGATTTGCTTTGTCAGTGGTTGTGGCGATGGTTGCAATGGTCACGGTAATTCTGATCGTCATTGGTTGTTCTGAAGAATTGTGGTAATGTTCATTCTGGTCGTTGGTGATCGTGGCAATACTTGTGGTGTTTTTGCAAATGATAACATCAAGTGGGTGTGGTCAAACCAATTCGGGGCATCGGAATTGTTATTTCAGAAATATTGGTGTTAATGCTGGCATGATCTGTGATTCTGGCTTTCATTCATTGTGTAGTCAGTTATTCTGGAAGTCTGGTGTCAGTGGTGACCGTGTTGGTGATTCTGAAGGCCGATGGTGTTGGTGCCCATGACCATGGTATAAATGCTTAGCGTGTTGGTGATAAGGATTGCAGATTGCCGTGTTGTCAGTGATTTTGGTGTCAGTGGAGAGGGTGTCAGTGATTCTGACTGTATAGCTGAGTGTACTGCCTTTGATTGTGGTGTAAATGGTTCCAGAGCTGATCATGATCCTGGGTGTCAGTGATTCTGGTAGTAAGAGGTTGGGGTTTCAGTGGTTACAGCCTGGAGTTAGGACTTGTAAGATTGTCAGTAGCTGTGGCCTAGTGTCAGTGTTTAGGGTGCCAGTGGTCCTGGTCTAGTGTCAGTCGTTGGGCTGTCGGTGCTTTCAGCCTGGTGCCAATGGTTTGAGTGTCAGTGGTTCTGGCCTAGTGTCAGTGGTTCTGGCCTGGCGTGAGTGGTTAGAATGTCAGTGGTTCCAGACTGGTGTCGGTGGGTGGTGTTTCTCAGTGGTTGAGGCTCCGGTGGCTCCAGCAGCAGCAACTTTAGGACCTGAAGACGTGCACGGCGCGCACCACATACTGCCTGCAAATCGGGCACTCATTCATCCGCTTCCCACACCGCGTGCAGGTGACCATGTGACCACACTCCAGCAGCACGCAGTCAATCACTGCGTCCATGCAGATCCGGCACAGAGACTCATCCTGATTGGTCAGCTGGGGTTTCACACTCTCTGTGGAGAGAGAGGGTGAGAGGATTGACTCGTCCATAGGCCTAGGAAATTTCACCAAAAACGGAACAAAACCTCCGCCCATACATGGATTTTCAGTTCAGAGGAATGAATTTATAATACTAATGGATGACAGTGCTAGTGAAGAGTGCTTGGAAACACCTCCAGATGCAACCCTTTGCGTGATGTAGCAATTTTGTGACGGGTTGCTGACCTCTAAGCTCTTAGCAAGTCGGTGTTCTGATTCACACAAGAGTTTTAGGTTTAAGAAATTCATGTTTCATGCTCAAATGTCTTTCTTTGCTATAAGGGAATTAATTAAGAAATGCCATTCATATCTTCACCTGATTGTCTACACTTTGATCTGGCAGTTTGAAAAAGAAATGAGGGAATGACAACAGCCACTTTGGAGGCCACTTGGCAAGCCCAGTGATTTCTGTAATTTCACTAAGATGGGGTAAAAATGTTTTACTCTGAAATGGCCGTTCATATTGCCGATTAATGTTTAGGTCAAGTAAAGAATAACAAACAGAATCGGCTATGTGCGTGGGATAGGGACGTGATCATTTGGCCTACAGCCGAGGGACTGAGACTTTTAAATGTGACTCAGAAGGACAGAGGTTCTGGCCCCAGTGCAGGACTGTTGTGGCCCTGAGCGAGACCCTTCATCCCACATTGCTCTCGGGAGGACTGACCCCTCTGAGTCCAATCACTCAAAGTCACTGGATAAAACTGTCAGCGACACAAATGTAGTATATGAATGTTTCAAACATGCCTGATTGACAGTTTGGGACATAGGACAGATGAGATGGTGTCCAGGGAAGAGGACCAATCACAGCCAGTGGCAGAAGCAAGTTTCCATGATGAGGAAATATTCTGCTTCTGATGCCTGAATGCCAGAACTGTGCATAACACTTGTGCCAAAACACCTCCCCATTCACACCTCTATCGCTACTGATTCATGCTCATAAACACCCAACACTCAAGCACTGACAATACCTCAAATAAACAACAATAAGACTACAAACAATACAAGGGAATGTAAGTAAGAAAATGCACATTTAAAACCGCAAGTCTGCAAAGAAATAGAGCAAATTGAAAAAAAGACAACGTCCCATCACACATCACTGTGGTTAGATGTACCTACATTGTGGCTCCCTGGTTGGGGTAAGGAAAGATGTGAAATTGTATTATTAAGGGTGCAGCAAGAAAGTGGTTTAAATGGACTCACCATCCAATCCACCATTGCAGATAGGTGGGGGATATGCAACCACTGTTTTGGAGGAGAATGAAAAAGACATTAGTACTGTCTACTCTCGATGCTGAGGAAATTTCTGCATTTAACTCTTTAAATTCCGATTTTTTCACTTAAGTTTTCCCTTAAGTAGATTCAACATTTAAAAAAAAAACATTTTTTCACATTGCAGGACACAGTCAGATACACATTCTTTATCAGTCGGTTGCAGCGCTTCACTCACACTACATCACATTTATATTGGGAGAAATATTCAAACCCAGTATGCCATGTTTTATGGCCACAAGAAATGGAATTTAACTTGATCTTGTACATCATTACATACACAGTTCCCTGTAATTCAACGGGTCATATCTGGGGTCATCGGAAACCTTCGGATGTCCACTAGAATTTAAGATAGGCCAGAGGTTCCATATGTTTGAATTCAGCAGCTGCATTTTTATGAGGTCATAACCCAGAATCAGCGTTGTACATGCAGGTATCTGATGTTCACTTTTCAGACAATCCGGTCAGTTGATAATCAGTCTGTCCATCACATACCTGCTGTCTGGCTGTTGCTGATGTTTTCCACTGAAAAGGCAAATGAAGCAAAAGATTTAATAAACTTGAATTGGATAAGATCACTACCAGGCAGAATTGATAAGGTTTTTGTTGCTAATAAGTCCCTAATGTCAGTGATGAATCTTGGACTACATTATAGAAGAACTGAATAAATAATATTTGGGATTCTGGGCTTTGCATTTAAAAGAGTGACATAAAGTGATGATGCTTCCAAAAATAATTCAATTCAATGTTATTAAATTTTTTTGAAAAAATGCACTATTTAGAGTCGTTAACACTTAACCCAACCTCTTTCTATTGTCTATCCAAGTAACGCCAGACTGTTTTCATAATGCTGAGATCAGGGCTTCGTCAAGGACATGTCATCTGTGTCAACTTTCATCAACCAAATACATTCTTTGGTAGAATTACCTTATAAATTAACAATAGCCAGCTGAAAGGTGCTTTCTATGAATAGAAACACAATGAAAAAAACAAATTTAAATGCAAAAAAATCGACACTGCCCAAGATTTCTGCACTGAAATGTACGTGCAAAAACTGAATAATCTACCAGCAGTAGTGTATTAACGGGAGGAGAAATGAGATAATTAAGCCCTGAGGGTTTTCTGTCGGAAACATGCTGTGTGTTGGTGAGAGAGAGTAATTGCATGTGCAGATAATACAGATATCTTCAGCAGCCCAGACTAGCACTACACTGACTCCTTTTCTGCAGTATAGTACACTGCACCACGGACATCTCCTTAGCAACCTAGAGTGAAAAACCACAGATATCTCTTCACCAACGTAGAGAGGAAAACCACCACAACTCACACATATCTTCCTCATTTGTACCCAACGGCACCATACTGTTGGCATCTGTCTGCCTGTGTAAAGATGTTACAGCCTAGCAACCAGGGAACTGACACAAACCGCATATTAGTGCACGTGCATGTTTGGATGTGAGGATGAGGATGTGTGTGCGTACGTGTATTGAGGTGTACGCATGTATGTTGGCACGGCCACTCACGTGACTTCCTGTTGTACTCATTCTCCCGGTACAGCCTGCTCACCCGCTCCACCAGCTCCCACTTCTCGCAGCAGCCTGAATAATTCACAAAATTCCGCGCCAGAATCTCCTTCAGCTGCCGCACCGACAGGCCCTCAATATCGTCCACATTCGCAAGGTCCGACAGGGACGCCCGGGCGTGTCGCTGCGTCAGGGGTGTGGCCTCCTGAAGGGGGAACAACCAACACACTCTACCTCAGAGATGCCAATCAAGCTGCCGGCTGGCATACGAGCAAGCTTTGTACATAGTTCCCCAATAGGGCATTCCAGATTCGGGTGGGATTGGAGATGCCAAATTTTAAAAAAAAAGATTAAAAAAAAGAGATGCCAATCAAACTGGACTCAAATTGCATGCTACTCTCTAGAACATGACCATCCCATCAGGCCCCTGTCTGGCCGGGTTTTACTCCATTTCCAATAATACACCCCTCATTCAACAGCCAGAGTGCACATGAGCAGAGTCAGGTGTGCCAAATTAAAGTTGAAATTAATCCTGCTGAACAGCCGCATTGACAATGTCAACCATGTGGTGATTTGTGCTCCAAAAAGGGGGAGGATGGATATCTAGCATCCAACTTCTTAAGTTGACTGAAGGCCATTTTCTCCCAATCTTTGCTTGACCGAGATCAAAGCATCTAAAAGGTTCCTGGTTCAAGATCAAATGATACCACAACCCCTCAGGTGCTTTACAGTCCGCTAATCAAGGAATGGCCTGCACAAATAAGGGCTGCTCATTCCCATTGAATATAGAATACGTAATAGAGCAGAAAAGAAGGAAAACTCAGTGCAGAGGAATAAGACAGCCCTGCTAGAAAACCTCAGCACCACCAAATTAACAGAATTTTACACCATTTTTGTAAGGCATTCACATTCTAAACTGTTTACATAACCCAGTATGCTAGTCTTTTTTGATATTTTGACCAGGCAATATGATTGTGCAACTCTTATACAATCCGCAGCATAATTATACAGTTCTACGCCCAAACTGGGAAACAAGACGATATACACTGCCCGGCCAAAAAAAAAGTCGTACACTGAAATATTTAGTTGGAACCCCTGTAGCTTTGATTACAGTGCATATTCTTCTTGTCTTTGTTTTAACATCTATATGCAATGCCAGAACATTTATTTTAGATCAGAAATGCCATAATTTTTGGCCGAGATCTTGTCTTCTCGACATACTGGTTGAGCCACTGTGGTCTTTCTTGAGCACATCCCAATAACTTTTAATGTGTTTAAGGTCAGGATTTTGTGGTGGCAAATTTGATTGTGAAAATGATTCCTCATACTTGTTTTTGTCATTCATGGTTTTCTTTGCTAAATACAGGCCAATAATTTGCCCGTACTGAAATATTGTAACATCTTTTCCACCATCAGGGGATGTCTTCCAACATGATTTTTTAAGAAATGAGTAGCGACGCACTTCATCAGTCAGGGTAAAATGATTATTGCCAGCTGAAACATATTAATAACCACAATAATGATCCCATTATTGAATTTGTTCGTTAATTTCCAAATGGTGACTTTTTTTTGGCCGGGCAGTGTAAATAAAAATACAATTCACTGCCGTCGTTCTCCGTATTTAACAGTTTAAAGCGTTATTTCTTCTTCCATCTCCTTCAGACTTAGACAAAAAGGGAGAAACAAACAGACGGACAAACAGACAGGCCAAAATGGACGCCAGGCTCCTTACCTCTGATTCCAAGTTTGGGAGCGATATGGAAGTGGGCTCCCTGTTGTCCTGAGTGACAAAAACACTGCGTCATCCATCCATATCAATGCTGGCACACAATACATAAAAACTACTTTTAAAACCACAACTGGTGCGGTTTCCATAATGCAAAGACATAAGGTAAATAATGAGAGAAACAAATGCTTCTGAGCATTTCAAGTTAACAGTTAACCCACCCTCCGAACGCTGTAAACTCTGCTACCGTGACCCTAATCTTGCAAGTCTGCACAATGGTCATTTCTCAAAGCCTAGGGTGCATTTCTAGGCTGCTACTTCATCACATGCTTTTCCACTGTGAAGGCGCTTTCAAATACAGTCGAGGAAAGGAGGCTTCGTCTTGCCTGATATCAGAAGGAATTGTCAACTCGTTCACCCTCCGTTTTAATGTTGACAATTCCGTCTGATATTGGGCGAGATGAAGGCTCCATTTCTCAACTGTGTTTGAATGCGCCTTCACAGTGGAACAGCCTGCAATGACATCGCAGCCTAGCAATGTAGCCTTCCGAGGCTTCAGCCTTCTGTTAGTGTTTGAGATCTGTGTTAATTGTGTTTCATATCAATTATTGTAGTTTCACACATTTATTGTATTTCTGTCTATTATTGTTTTCCCCTTTGTTTTCCTGCCGCTCGCGGTGCAGGAGCTATGGTATCGGGCTCCGTCCGTGCGCGTGTGTGCGTGCGTGCATCTGTCAACACATTTTGCTGTATCTCATCAACGATTTCAGTTACAGGCTCCTTATCTCAAAAAGGCTTACAAAGGATGTGCCTAAAGGTGACCTTGGCCTATTTTTCCAAGGTCACTGGCCTAAACATATCACCAAAAACATTTTGCTTTATCGCATAAACTATTTCAGTTACAGCCTACTATTTTTTACTGGATATGCATCTCATAAAGGCCTACAAATGACGTGCCTAAAGGTGACGTTGGCCCATTTTTTCAAAGTCACTGGCCTATAAATTTCACCAAAAACATTTTGCTTTATCTCATCAAGTATTTCACTAAAAGGTGACATAGAATCAAACACCGCATCCAAGAACATACGAAAAGTGCTAGACATTCTGAAAATCTCCATTTCATAGAATTCCTCTTTTAAAAATGACCGCCAGAAATGGCCAATATGAACAACGCATACATATGATGTCATATGTGTCTCACTGCCCCCCCCATTCCATTTCCTCCCCTTCAAAGTAATTTGCATATACCCGGCCCTACGGAAAGTAAATTGCAGCAGTGTTCATGAAGTTCAAGGCGAAATGGCTAGTCGTGTACGGAGGTGTGCTTATCCAGGCTGTGAAAGCAGTGTGCAAACGTTCCATAACCTTCCAACCGAAAGAAATGCACGAGATGCGTGGCTGCTGTTCATTTTTAATCGGATTCCCACTACATTCAACCACAAACTGTTACTTTACTCAGCCCATTTCACCTCTGACAGTTTTACTAACCTGGCACAATTTCAAGCCAGCTACTCGCAGCGTTTGGAGCTACATTGCGGAGCAGTTCAGACTTTGCGTCTACCTCAACAACCAGTACAAACTGTATCACGTTGTTGTTACATTGTTTTTAGAACGTTAAAAATAGAATATATTCATTTTGGTTGTCTAGCCAATGTCGTATGACATGATTATCACTCAACAACAGCTTTGAAATGAAATCTGAAATAAATCTGCGAAGATTGTTTTTGCCTGTGATCCTGCCACGCTCACATTAAGACAGTGGGAGGTCGGCATCTGCGCCTTTAGTTTGTGAAAATGTTTCGCCTGGTGCGTCAACACCAAAACAGATGCCAAGTCTCACGCATTCGGCTTGGGTCTAGCGCATTTTTTAGGATTATTCGCCGTAATCCAATTATTCAATGAATGCTTATTAATAAGATTCTCACGTGGAATTAAAATCTTTGTGCCTTGACATTTCAGTGTCACTTGTGTAAAGGTGAATTTCACATCAACTAAACATGGTAAGCGATAATGAATTGCTTCGCTTTAGGCAGCAAAGCCAGCCAATGAGCGTCAAGTGCTTGCATTTCATAATGAAGTTGCCAGTTAAGCCCGAAAGGTCGCCGAATAGGTGCAAAACAACGCGTTCAAAATCCAACTCCCTCACATAGCTTTTTCAGAGAGGTTTTTAGGAAGCTTCTGAGGCATTACAGACCCACCCAAAATTTTGTTGTGTTTATGTCACATCACTGAACACAGATAAATACCCCGTTCAACCATTCAAGGCTCCTAATTTTTAGAGGACATGAATCTCATAAAGGCCTATAAAGGATGGACCTAAAGGTGACTTTGGCCTATTTTTCAATGTCACTGGCCTAAAAATATCACAAAAGGTTTCGACATTTTGCTTTATCTCATCAACTGTTTAAGTTACACGCTCCTAATTTTTATTGGACATGCATCTCATAAAGGCCCGCAAATGACGTCCCTAAAGGTGACCTTGGCCTATTTTTTCAAGTTCACTTGCCAAAACATATCACCAAAAAATTCGACATTTAGCTTTATCTCATCAACTATTTCAGTTACAGGCTCTTAATATTTACTGGACATACATCTCATAAAGTCCTACAAATGATGTGCCTAAAGGTGACCTTGGCCTATTTTTTCAAGGTCACTGGCCTAAAAATATTATTAAAAACATTGACAATTTGCTTTATCTTATCGACATTTTTAGTTACAGGCTCCTAATTAGCAACTGCCGCCCCAGTGGCACGGGAGCTATGGTATTGGGCTCTATCCGTGCGTGTGTCTGTCCATGCATGCGTCCATCAACAAAAACTTTCACATTTTGTTAATCTTAGCGATGGGAGCTTCTGGCGTGACCAGTGCCCTATATTTTCCCTTTACTTTCCCCATATATACCCTTATCTTTCTTTAGTTCTTCGCAGGTTTGTTTTGCCATTCCTATGCCTGACAGGTCCTTGCCTACGACCTCCCAACTCTTCTGGCAGTCATCCAGGCACCTGCTGCACCTTCCTATCCCAGAGTTCCCTGGCATTTGAGATCCAACCCACGACTTTCCTTACTGATGGAATCAGGATATCCTAAATCATCACACTGCTGACCGGGCATGCGTGTGAGTGGGGGACTGTCGTGTGGAATGCCAGTTCACCAGAGTGTAATTCCCTGAGTGCCTTCACCAAGGAAATGAGAAAGTTGTTTTGCTGATCTACACACAGGCATGGAGCAGCAAAAGAACTACAACCACTCTACCAAGTTAATCACTCGGTCTCCGACTATGTCACCAACTTCCGCAATCTAGCCGCCACTGCCAGTAGGAATCTCTATGCACAACATGACGCCATCTTGAATTGTTTTTCCATTTAAATTAAGGACCACTAACCCAAGATTTACCTGAAGAATTTGAGAGCGATTGACAAGGCAATTCCTGTTGATCATCCTCTGACAAGCCGCTACAAGGAGCTGAGCTGCACTATCAAGGGCAGTACACCCTCTCTGGGGCCTGCACCACCTGTCTTTACTCCTGTTCAGCCGTCCGCACCTGCCTTCAGCCCCCCTGCAAACCCGAGCCACAGTCCTGAGCCAACGTCCTGGAGCTAAGAAAACTGTACCCGATGCCCTGTCCTGAGTGTATGATTACTCAGAGGAAGAAGAAGATGGGTCTAATGCCATTCTAAGTGTACGTTTCCAGCGTTCAGCCGTAGCAGCACCGTGGGACAAAGACACGGTTGTCTGCAGTGCGCAATCGGTAGGTCCTGCCTCCAGTGCCAGCCCAGTGAACCGTATACTTGTGCCCCAACCAGCTTGCTTGCAGGTCCTTTAGTGGGTTCACTCCTCTCAGCTGTCTGGACATCCTGGGGTGAGAAGCATGGTGGCGTTCATCAAACAACACTAGTGGCCTTCCCTCACAAAAGGATTTTTAAGAGTTTGGTTTCACACTGACCAAGACTTCGTCACTGGACCTACCCCCTCAAATGACAACATTGTCATACTCACCACAGTGGACCAATTCTCCAGAACTTTTACTCATCGCCTAGCCCAAGCTACCCTCTGCCAATGAGACTGCTCAATTTCTCTTCGCCCATGTCTTCTGGCTACGTGGTCTTTTCACTGACGTTGTCTCTGATTGGGCCACCAGTTCATCTTATACTTCTGAAGGGCCATTGGCAAGTTGCTGGGGGCGTCCATGAACCTCTGCTCTGACTGTCATCCCCAGTTTAATGGCCAGATGGGGAGAGCTAATCAAGAAATGGAGACTATGCTCCACTGCCTCAGCTTTGCTGACCCATCTTCTTGGAGTAAACTTTTTGCCATGAGTCGAATTCTCTATTGTCTTTCTCACCTTTCAAGGGCTGCCTGGGCTATCAACCTCTGCTGTTACCTGCTAAGGAGGACATAGTGCGAGTCCCATCTATTGACCAGTAGATCGGACACCGTCACACTAGATGGAAAAGGGCCCACGCTGCTTTGCTGAGGGCTAACCAATGCAAAAAGAGAGCCATTGATCGTCACAAGGTTCCATCTCATCACCATGTCCAGGGACAATCCACAAAGGACCTCCAAAGTAAGGCTTGTTCACCCCAGCAGTCTTACCATTTTATTAGCCCCTTCCCCATTTCCAAGGTTGTGAACTCAGTGATGGTCAGGCTCCAGCTCCCACACCATCCCAAATTTCATGTCTCCCGGATATCAAGCCCGTCTTCTGCAGCCCTCTGACATCCGCCCCCATAACACCCCCTCCTGTCCGCCTTTTCGACTGGGCAGAGACTTCTATAGAGGGGTGCCTTCTGGATGTGAGGCCGTGGGGCCGTGGACAACAGTACCTCATCGATTGGCCAGAGTATGGGCCTGAGAAGCACAGCTGGATATGCTGACGTGACATCTTGAGTCCACAATCGATTGAAGACTTTAAGAGAGCTTATAGGCTCAGGGTCTTGCCCGGTCACCAGGTGTTGGCAGAAGGGGAGGGAGGATACAGTCAGTATTTTAAGTTCCAGGTTTATCGTTTTTTCGTATCACATGATTATTGTATTTCTATGGATTATTGTTTTCCCCATTGTATTCTCACACCCATTCAGTTCCTTGCACACCTTAGTGTTTTCTCTCACACCCCTTTCTTTCTTTAGTTTGTCACAAATTTGTTTTGTCATTCCTATACCTGACACTACAAGCCTTTTCTGATTCCCAAGAGCTTTCCTAGTTTTGATTCTGTTTGGTTTTTCCAGTGTACGAGATTGCCAGCCCTTTCGTGTATTGTGATTTACTAGAAACAAATTTGGCTCGTCTTTCTGGTTATATGATTTGGATATCCCTCGGCTTTAGCAATCTTCCTGAGTGGCTTTTGACTTCTCGACTGTGTCCAAATAAGGATTTGGCTTTACTCTTCTCTTCTGCATTCTTCTACTTTGAATCAGATTCTGATCTGCTACCTGTGCTTGAGCTCTGCTTCTGAGTTCTGTCACCTATGCTTTGAGAAAAGGCATTGTCCCAACTGCCTCAATCTAGCTTGTCAGAGTACTCAACCTAATACCTCTTACTATCGACAGCCAGTCCTACCACAGAAACTTTACCCATTCATGAAATCCAGCTCTTCACATTTCCAAACCCTTCACATAAATAAGCCGGTATTTTGCCAGAAGAAGCATGATCTCAGAAAAATTGGAATTAAGTGTCTTTACTTTTGCTGCATGAGGTACCTTATACTACACTTGATGACCCAGAATTGAGGGATCAATAATACAGATCACAATGGATTCCCAAGGTCAAAACCCAATTTATATACAGTGCATATACTTCAACACCAAGACACATGCATCAGACATTTTGAAATATTGATTTATGGGCAGATGGGTCGGTGCTGTGGGATGGAGAGGCTGATCTATCAACATGGCGAACATTGCAGTGTTTCACCCCACATACAGCACTGCTGAGGCCGCACCCAGTCTTGCTCAAATCTGAGCGTCAAGGCAAATGAGTCCACTGGCTCAGAATTACTTAATCAACATAAACAAAGAAATCAGTGACCAGTAGTATCGGTAGCCTTTTTCAAACTGCCCAAACTGGCCTAGAATTGAGAAAATAATAATAGCCATTGACTTTAGCTCTTATATATCATCTTGTAACATAATGTCTTAGGTTGGATCTCAGTTTACACCTGCAAACAGAGCACTCACGAAGCATATACCTCCACCCCGGCCCAACAGACCCCCACATGTAAGGGACATGTACGAGTAGAGTTATTATGTACCACCTCACAAGTAAGTTCTAACATTTAGGCACCCTCATCAAGGAAGTATTCATCTGAATTTCAGTATCGTTGAACGATGAGTATTTCTCAAGTTAGAAGCAAAAATACCAAAAAACGCTCTCTCTCTCAGTGATGAAGAATCCTTGAAATTCCTGGATCCAGAATTTGATCCAGAACACTCCCGAAATGAAATTACTTCTGACAGAGTTGGGCCTTCTACCTCTGGTAATAAGTTCTCAAAAATCTGTCTAATTTCTTTTTTCCGTAATATTGTGAACAAACAAGAAAACATAAGTATCCACAAACCACAGGTAAGACATAACCTTCTTGGTGAAGGTAACCTTGCCTACTCACTCATTGTAGTACATAGTTGGAAAGAAAAGAGTGGTGAAATGGAGGAGGGACAGAGAGAAGGTGGTACCTGGTTGCTGGTCCCTGAGCTGTCCCTCCTGCCGAGTGGCTCTCCCAGAGGGGCAGAGACAGTGGAGAGTTTGGAGTCGGAGCGTGTGGTGGTGCGAGGTGGGGCAGACGGGGGGCGAGAGGGAAGACCGCTTGCGCTGGGGTTACTCAGGTCATCAGGGCTGTCAAAGTCATCAGGTTCATCCGGGTCATCGCTGTCGTCTGGATCATCCGGGTCGTCTGGGTCCTCAAGGTCGTCCGGGTCGTCGGGGTCGTCCGGGTCATCAAGATCATCAGTGTCCTCTTGGTCATCAGGATCGCTGTGGTCCTCGGGATTGTCAAGGGCAACTGGATGACCAGGGTCGTCGAGCCCCGCACCGCGGTGGCACAACACTAGGTCCACCAGGTCAGCCTTCTCCCTGCAGGTGTCCGTAGCGACGTTGCGCAGCTGCAGGTACTGCCGCAGGTCCTTGACACGCAGCCGCATCAGCTGCGGCCGCTGGAATGCAGTACCTCTCAGCAGCAGGCAGGTGGCACAGCGGTGCAGGCTGTCCTGTGGCTCGGTGCACAGTGAGCAGAAACTCTTCTTACAGTCACAGCACACATACTGCAAGAGAAAGAGAGAAACAGAGAGGGGCAAAGAGAGAGAGAGGAGGGAGATCGTTTTGAATTAAAACAGTCCAAAACTAAATGTAAGCAATGGTTGTAGTCTTGATTTATTACTCAGATGACTGGCACCAGATCTAGAGGACAAAACATTCACACTTTCAAATACATCGTTCACCATTGCATTTTTCCGTACTCTGACCCAATTATCCTGCTCTACTCGGCCCATTTCTAGACTCCAGTTCACTAAGCAGACAGTGATAGTTGTGGCTGCAGCCCCATGTGTTCCTGACAGTGCCAGGCCCACAGCACCCCGAGCCGCACCCAGTGCCCCCCCCACCCCACCCACCCCCGTCGCTCAGCCTCACCTTCCTCCTGAAGACGGAGAAGGCCTGACCGCAGGCCTTGCACACCAGGCCGGGGGAGGCCGAGGCAGAGGGCGCGGGGGTGGTGGCGGCCGAGCGGGGGTAGGCGGAGTAGGCGGCGCTGGGGGCAAATCGGAAGGGCTGCTGGCCTCGAACGGGCCCCCCGGTCCCCATCACCTCACTCAGGAGTCCACAGCAGGACGCCCAGACTGAGGACGCCCCCGCCTGCAGAGACACACACACGCACAGTCAGGGGCGGGGCCAGGAGACACAGACACACACACACACACACACACACACAAATACACAGGCACACACACAGTCAGGGGCGTGGCCAGGAGGCACACACGCACAATCAGGGGCGGGGCAAGAAGACACAGCACACAGTCAGGTGAAGGGCCAGGAGACACACACACACACACAGTCAGGGGCGGCGCCAGGAGACACACACACATGCACACACACACACACAAACACAGTCAGGGGTGTGACCAGGAGACACAGACAAACAGTCAGGGGCGGGCCAGGAAACACACACACGCACACGTGCGCGCGTGCATATACAATCAGGGGTGGGAATTTTGTGAATGCAAGGCGGGGCGAATGTGAGGAAGTGAATATAACAGGTAGCAGAGGGGTCGCCTCACATTCGCTCATCTTTGCACATCCTGTATTTCTCACGTCCTTGGGCCTGACATACAAATCAATTGAGATGCATCATCATGAAGGAGCTCCAAATCTGTTAAATGACTCAGGAAATATGAATGACAGGATTCCTAAAGATGTCTACAGCAAGGAAACCCTGGAAACCAATGGAACTACATCTCCCAGTCTGCAACACATCTCCCACTCCTGCAAGTGATGTCGCTTCAAATGAATTCTGATGGAGTGCGGGCACTCCCTTTCTCTAGCTCATGTTTCTTTGATTCCTCAGATTTCACTTCCCAATGGGCGGAGTGAAGTGAGAAAAGGAAGGAGAAGGAAGAAGGAAGGAGGGATATGCAAAATAAGCGAATGTAATGAGGCGAGATGGTATCTGTTCCCACAGAGGCCTGAAAGATAGATCATGCAGCCTAAGTTACAGGACACAGCACAGCGCTTTAAGTCATTGTGAACTACTGCATTCCCGCAGGATCCTATTCCCTCTAGCACATATAATTGATTCCCATAATTAATTAATGAAAACAAGCTTTCCAGCTTGTCCACTAATGATGCTAAAAACAATGTTGGCTAAATTATAAATATCCTGTGTTACATAATAATTACGGGGCTAGTTAGTTTCACTACCAGAGTCAACAGAGATTATATTTTCACCCTATCCCAACAGAACATTTGCATGACAGCCTGTCTGTCCATCCATCTGTCTGTCTATCTGTCAGTTACCAGAATAACCTCCTGTGGTACTTTTTACAGCAATTGGGTAAAGAGGACATTTCAGAGGGTGTCCCGAAACTAAAAAACATTTCCCAAGGGTCGCATAATGGCAAGAAAGTCTCATTAGAAGAAGCACCAGAGACACCATTTCCAGCTACAGAGCAAACATATTGCTGACTGGCCAGATTCCATTGAATGACTGCGCTGACTGGGAGTGTAATGTTTCAATAACGAGCCATAATGCTTGAGTGTGACTAGAATTTAAATAAGCACAACTTATGTCCCATTTTAGATACGGTCATTAAACAGCAAGCATTTCCAAGTGTGAAAGGCAAGAAATAGAGGATCGGATGATCATTTGGGGAATATCTACGATGCGGAACTTGTACACCTCTGACAATTACGCAGCAGAGGCCAAAGTGCACGCTCCAGTGACTGCCATTTCCTCTGTCACAACTTCAGCACTGTCTGCATCTCTCTTGATACACAGAAATCTGATTGGCGAGTTCAATGATGCCTTCTCTTGAGTTGGTTCCTCCATTATTGACAGCCCAGAGCTCACACCTTTCACTATGGCAACTCCTGTCACATGATGGTTTTTAAAGCCTTCGTATTCAATTTGCTGCCTGCAGCTACAGACAGTGTAGTCTGCCTCAACTCTACAAGCTCAATGTCTGGCCCTTGGGCACAGGCAGAAAGCATATGTTATTCACAATATCAAGTATTAAGCAAGCATTCAAAATCAGGCAAGACTAACCAGCAGTTAGGAATATATGAACCATTAATTCAAATTCGAACCGCTTAGTCCTGGACTAAACTTTCTGCCGGTGAGATCAGCCCGAGACGTGAACAGAATACAGAACATTTATAATTTCATCCACAGGGGAAAAGGCGAATATAAAAACAAACTAACGAAACAGAAATAAAACTAATAGGTAGAACACGTGAAATGTCCATTATTACAAGTTAAATTACAACAGCCCAAAAAGTACAAAATAAATGCATTGGTGTGTGTGTGTGTGTGTGTGTGTGTGTGTGTGTGTGTGCGCGCGCGCGCGTGAGTGTGTGAGTTCGTGTGCACGAGTGTGTTTGGAGTGTGTGTGTCTGTGTGAATGTGAGGAGGGGGTCAAATCACTCAGTTTTAGTCTTTTGTTTTGCCGAGTCTCGAGCGAGCCAGTGACACTAATTGGATGACATACTGCCTGCGGCACAACGAACTGCGCTCGCCTCTTGCGCCAGGCAATGCATTAGCTCTTACTCAAACAACAATTTTCTCAAAAAAAAAAAAAAAAAAAACGCGACATAATACTGAGAATTTTGAAAAGATGATTGCCTCCGAGAGACGTGTAGTTCACTCTATGATACCGGCCCAACCAACGGCCATGAATCATTACCATCTTCATCATCATTGTCGTGCTTGGTCAGCTGGTCGCAAGTTGCTCGATGACATACCATTTTCTGCCGGCACGTTTATTCAAAGCCTTCGAATTCCCCTTTTACGGCAGCGACAACCGGGATAAAAGATTGGTGCGTTAAAAATTATCACGACCATCCGCTCAGTTAATGACCTCGCAAATTAGATGCAGAAACAGAAATGTGCCGCTTGAGTCTCAAAATGCAGTGCCTCCCGATATTACAGCAGTTTGAATGGCGACACAACCGTTCAATCGTGATATGGTGGCTCGATGATGTATTTGGAGCTTAAATATTTAAATCTTTGCAGCAGGCTAGACCTGCCGGTGATAATGAACTGACGTAGACCGCAATTCACGTTTGCTTGCCGCCCTCTGCTTATACATATCGCAATATTTAGTACCATCCCTGTTAATGACAAGATGCCGTAATCGTTTTTTTGTATTCTTGTGAGATCTCACGACACAAAACGCTTTCATTCATTAATGCCACAACAATGTTCAAATTAACACAGAATTCCACGTCAAATTTTATAGGTCACAATTATTTACACATTCATAAGATAAGAAGACTACCCTACCTTCATAGTATCGCCTGATTGCGGAATTTACCAAAAATATTGAAAGGATGACCATTGCAAGAGCAGCACTGTTCTCCCCATTACGTATACATCTTTCTGTCACTGGCATTGATTTTTTTTTTTTTTTTTTTTTTTTTAGAAAACGTGAAATATAATGAACAGGCCCCTTTCCCAATCACAACAGAGACTATGTGAGGCTTATTTAGTGAAAGCCAATCATCGATGCGCATCATTTCTAGGGGCGTTTTCTTTGAATTCCATGATTTCAGTGGGCCCGCGCGTGTAGGTTGCGCTAGCTACCCGAGGTTTCATTTGAGCCCATTTTTGATCGCAGCCGACGCAGCGTGCGTGCAGACATTCGCCTTTATCCGCTTGCCAGGAATAGAGGGAAACGAAGTCTCTTCGTTTAAACATAACTTGCCACGCTGTATCATATATCTGGGCTTGAGAGGTTCCGCTTGTCATATCTTGCCAGGAATCCATTGTCGCAGTAGCTTAATGGTTTACCATAACGAGTATTTTTGCGTTCGGAGATTATTAAATTCTTGCGAATTAATAATCGTGCGGGTAGCGCTGGCAAGTCGGTTAATGTCTTTTAAGTACATTCCTCATGTAAGACCCTTTCCGGTATTATGACTTTTTGAGCATAATTAATTGGACGTCTAAGGCTACGGAACTTACAGTTAAACTGACTGCACAATGACAGTTAAGCAACGAAACAGCCGCACACAGAAGCCTATGTTCGCCACTGTCAATGTATCATAGTGAGTTACTAATGGAATTTTCTCGTTTCCTGTCGGACCTTCTTAAATCTTACTAGTGTGGGTCCGCGTAAATGGTTATAATTTGGTCAGCATCATATGCTTGGCCCTGATATGGATCTAGCGTTATGGATTTCGATGAATACTTGTCATGTTCTGAATTATTCGTTAACTAAAAAAAAAAAAAAAAAACATCCGCGGTCTCAAATTATTCCGATCCCATGAGTAGGTTTTAAGGGTAGGCCTACCACAGATGTGCACATGCAGACACTCTGTGCCAGTACGACTAGAAGAAATGCCGCGGCGACCTACACTGCCCGGCCAAAAAAAAAGTCACCGTTTGGAAGTAAATGAACAAATTCTAAAATTGGATCATTATTGCGGTTATTAATATGTTTCAGATGGCAATAGGCCTAATCATTTTAACCCTTACTGATGAAGTGCGTCGCTATTCATTTCTTACAAAATCATGTCGGAAAACACATTCCCTGATGGTGGAAACGATGTTACAGTATTTCAGAACGGGCAAGTTATTGACCTGTATTTAGCAAAGAAAACCATGAATGACAAAACCAAGCAGGAGGAATCATTTTCACAAACAAATTTTCCACCACAAAGTCCTGACCTTTTACGTAATAAAAGTTACTGGGATGTACTCAAGACCACCGAGTGGTTCAACCATTATGTCGAGAAGACAAGATCTTGGACAAATATTATGGCATTCCTGATCGAAAAAAAATGTTCTGGCATTGCATATAGTTGTCAAAACAATGACAAGACGAATATGCACTGTAATCAAAGCTACAGGGGTTCCAACTAAATATTTGAGTGTGCAACTTTTTTTTTTGGCCAGGCAGTGTATTATACACTCAACAAAAATATAAAGGCAACACTTTTGTTTTTGCTCCCATTTGTCATGAGATGGACTCAAAGATCTAAAATTCATTCCAGATACACAATATTACCATTTCTCTCAAACATTGTTCTCAAATCTGTCTAAATGCGTGATAGTGAGCACTTTTGCTTTGCTGAGACAATCCATCCCACCTCACAGGTGTGCCACATCAAGATGCTCATCAGACACCATGATTAGTGCACAGGTGTACCTTAGACTGTCCACAATAAAAGGCCACCCTGAAATGTGCAGCTTTGACTCACAGCAAAATGCCACTGATGGCGCAAGCATTGAGGGAGCGTGCAATTGGCATGCTAACAGCAGGAATGTCAACCAGAGCTGTTGCTCGGGCATTGAATGTTCATTTCCCCACCATAAGCCGTCTCCAAAGGCGTTTCAGAGAATATGGCAGTACATCCAACCGGCCTCACAAACGCAGACCACAAGTAACCACACCAGCCTCCGCATCCAGCAGGTTCACCTCCAAGATCGTCTGAGACCAGCTACTCAGACAGCTGCTGAAACAATTGGTTTGCATAACCAAAGAATTTCTGCACAAACTGTCAGAAACCGTCTCAGGGAAGCTCAACTGCATGCTTGTCGTCCTCATCAGGGTCTTATCCTGACTCCAGATCGTCGCCGTAACAGACTTGAGTGGGCAAATGCTCACATTCGATGGCATCTGGCGCGTTGGAGAGGTGTTCTCTTCACGGATGAATCTCGGTTTACATTGTTCAGGGCAGATGGCAGACAGCGTGTGTGGCGTCGTGTGGGTGAGCGCTTTGCTGATGTCAATGTTGTGGATCGAGTGGCCCATGGTGGTGGGGTTATGGTATGGGCAGGCATCTGTTATGGACGAAGAACACAGGTGCATTTTATTGATTTATTTTGAATGCACAGAGATACCATGATGAGATCCTGAGGCCCATTGTTGTGCCATACATCCATGAACATCACCTCATGTTTCAGCAAGATAATGCACGGCCCCATGTTGCAAGGATCTGTACACAATTCTTGGAAGCTGAAAATGTCCCAGTTCTTGCATAGCCAGCTTACTCACCGGACATGTCACCCATTGAGCATGTTTGGGATGTGCTTGACCAGCGTAAACGACAGCGCGTACCAGTTCCCACTAATATCCAGCAACTTTGCACAGCCATTGAAGAGGAGTGGACCAACATTCCACAGGCCACAATTGACAATCTGATAAACTCTACGCGAAGAAGATGTGTTGCACTGCATGAGGCAAATGGTGGTCACACCAGATACTGACTGGTGAGTCCCCAGACCCCCAATAAAGCAAAAACTGCACATTTTAGGGTGGCCTTTTATTGTGGACAGTCTAAGGTACACCTGTGCACTAATAATGGTGTCTGATGAGCATCTTGATGTGGCACACCTATGAGGTGGGATGGATTGTCTCAGTAAAGCAAAAGTGCTCACTATCACACATTTAGACAGATTTGTGAACAATGTTTGAGAGAAATGGTAATATTGTGTATCTGGAATGAATTTTAGATCTTTGAGTCCATCTCATGACAAATGGGAGCGAAAACAAAAGTGTTGCGTTTATATTTTTGTTGAGTGTATATCAATAGATGGCCCCATACCATATCATATCATGTCATTGTTTCTCTCAGCTCCAGAAGCTCGGCTAAATTTCGTTTGCAATAAGGTGCTTCCAGTGGCGTCGTTAGAATGGATAATTTGATGGGCATAATTCTTGCCAGTGCTGTCATAAACTGTATCTGTTCAGCTGCGAGGTGTGGGGTGAGGCAGGTAAGCAATATGGGCTTCTATGGACCTGCGTTGATTATTTTGCTTATATAAGTTTGAATGTTCATTTGGGTGAAATGCTGCATTTTTAAGTCCGATTTTCTTTTCTATACATGAGTGTGACGCAGAATACGTACCTCACTCAGAAGCAGAGAATCGAGAGAGACCGGACTCGTATTTTGCACCAGCATGTCTGTTTTGTGAGCTACCACTAGGTAGACATGTTTAGCCAGGTTTTGCGTCGAATTCCGCAATCTGGCACGAATCCTGTTTTCTGCAGGGTGCTTAATAATACCTGTATGGACAACTAGCTGTGGCGTGAGCTTGGATTTCATTACCGATTTTCGTTTGTCTTGAGTTTATGCAGGTTTGAACCAGAGTGCTGGCAGAACGTGGTTGATATATTAGTTGTTGAAATAATGTGGCAAATTTCCAATTTTATATATCTACTTCTGTCTTGGGTGCCTTTGCATAACAATTTGTCAATTCATTTATTTTTATGTTGCTTTACTGCATATTTACTGGTTTGTTTGCTGTGCTTCTTTTGTATTCTGTGTTACATACCCTTGCAGAATACATTATAGTCACGTCACTGATGCCACTCTATATGAATCAGACCAAGGCAGGGGTGTCAAACTCAGGTCCAGGAGAGCAGAAGTGCCGGTAGGCTTTAATGCTCTCCCTCCTATAAGCGGCTAATTATTAACTTGAGAACAAACTATGTGGGCCCTTTAGCCAATCAGTGATTTGTATGCATTTCTTCAGCAGAAACACAGCAAAAAGCAGCAGACACTCCATGAAGGCAGTTTGGCACCCTTGGTCTGCGGCTCTGACCACCCTGTAAAATAGGGTTATTGGACACAGGGTTAAAATCTGTGGAAAGGGGATAGGTCTTTTTGCACTACAGGGATACGGGGGGGGTTTGGGTGCACAGACGTATCCCTTTAAGACAATTATTAGTCCTGACTCGTTCTCCAACATTTTCTAAATTAACAATACATTCACTCCCAAAACACCCCACACTATCAGCCGTTGCTAGTTCTCGTTGAAAGTAAGACGAAAATCATTTGTTTGGACGTGCACTTTGTAGCATTTAAATCAGTGTTATTCAAAATTGCATAAAGGCATTTCAAATGGTTTTTTTAATTTCGTTTGGACAATTTAAACAGTCACAAAGCGGGGGTTAGATCGACTGATGTGCCAAAAAAGGTTGTGCAGAATTTCCAGGACAGTTTGTCTTTCGTAAAGCATAGGCCTATTTATAAGACCATAATTTGGTCATAATGCTGAATTTTGCCCATTATTTCACCGCTGTTACATCGCATCGGGAGAGAGGCCGTGTCTCCAATTGCCAATGGATTATTACTATAATTGGAAGATGTGTCAATAAAGGAACATGATTGAGAACCAGCCAGAACTAATTGTTGTTATAAAGGGATGTGTCTGTACCCACCCAAATTCCAGTTCTGGTGCTGACACTGCCCAAATCCAACTACCTTACGAAGTTAGGTGGTAAATCAGCAGTTCTTGTCCTCAAGGACCTTGAGTTGATGATCCCCACTGTGAACCCTGATATTTTATTGGTATGGTACATTAAACTCTGTGACAATAGGTTAGTGCCATCATCTCTAGTACTGTGCTACCAGAGTTGGCACTATTACATCTCTGGGTTCTGACTGTAACCCTGCAATGTTTTGTTAATACACTTTGTGCAATAAATCAGGGGTGCAGAATTTTATCCAGAAAGGGCTAGTGTGGGTGCAATTTTTCATTCCGACCGAGCAGCTACACACCTAATACTACTAATCAAGAGCCTTTGCAAAGACTCCAGAGGCTGGTTAGTAGCATCTGGTGTGTAACGGTTTAGTTAGAATGAAAGCCTGCACCCACACTGGCCCCTTCTGAATAAGGCTCTCCATCCCCACCTTGAAATAACCGGTTTAAGTTATGTTACTCAGTTAGCTACGTATACTCCATGTCGCGAGTAATTCCTGCTGAGAGATGCGTGTAACGACTTTCAGTACGGAGTGATGAAATTCTCTGATGAGTGCTGGCAAAATACGGTTGGGCAAAGGAAAGTGAATTCCTGGGGCTTTAGAGAGAAAAGACTGCAGCCAACTCACAGGACTTTAACCGTATGCCTGAGCCTGTCCTGAGCTTACAGACCTGAGCCCTCAGGGCCAGTGCACCATTATTTTAACCTCCCCGCTTTACTGGCATTGGATCCAGATTCTCATCTCTCAATAAGGACCATCTTCAGAGGGGTGAACTTTTGACATGTGTGTTTGTGTGTGTGTGTGTGTGTGTGTGTGAGTGTAAATAAGGTGCTTAATGTGAGAGCGAGAGAGAGAATACATGGCTGAGAATGTGCATGTGTGTGTGTGAGAGCGCGTGAGTCTGTGTGCGTGCAATGTGAAAAAGGCGTGTGTGAGCAAGCGTGTGTGTATGCACTGTAAATACGGTGCGCGTGCTAGAGAGAGTATATCGAGGGCTCGGATCCAGAATGCTTTATCTCCAAATTTGCTTATGGAGATGAACCTTTTTTCCAGACAAACTAGATATAATTTGTAACTTGTAGCTGCACTTAACCCAAAATACCCAAATTTGGAGATAAACCATTCTGGCTCTGAACCCTCGACACACATGTTTGTGAGAAATAGAATATGTGGGCAAGAATGTGTGTGTGTGTGTGTGTGTGTGTGTGTGTGTGTTGGAGGGATAATACACGGGCAGGTGTAAGTGTGTGTGTGGAACAGAGCGAGTGTGTCCATGTGCTCGATGTACGAATTTGCCCTTACCTCTGCCCTGAATCCACTCACCTGTGATAATGATCAGATTTCATACAAATAATGGCTCTATTCAGTGCTTTGTGTGAAGCTGAAGTATTTCTGCTTTTTAAATGCCATGAGCCAATATTGCATGTCACGGTCCTGAATGTCTGGACTGCAAACATTCATCACAGTGATCACCTGCTCCTGGAGATCTAGTACCTGCGGGCTTTCACTCCGACTCGGGGAAACCGCAACACGCAGAACGCTGTTTTGCTTTACTGCTAATTTATGAAAACCGACCAGACAGTAGAACTATAGGGACAGGGTTGGTGACCACTGACAGACTAAGTCTTATCTGCAAAGTTCTTCATGACAAGGGCTGCCAAGCTCCATAAGTCTGCAGTCCAACAGTAACAAAATGTACAGGTATCTCACTCAACAGTTTCAGACTGAAATTCAGCAAAGTTCTTTCTGAGCAGAATCTGTTTTACCAAGATACGGTTGAGTTGAAAATTGGCAACATTTCCATGAAAAGGGTTGGGCAGCCCAGTTCTCATCTTTTAACGCTGGTTGCTAGTGACTGCTTGCTTGACTTCACAAAGGTAATGCAGGCTTTTTGCAGTAGCATTCTCTATTTCGCTATCATAATTTATGTTGTGATTCACCTATCGCATGTGCTATCTCACTGACTCGAAGGGACCTCCCGTGCTACGGCTGGAACATCACAGAACATAAACTTTTTGCCACCTCACTGGGCAATGTGATCCTCAGTCACAACGGTGCTGTTGAGACAAGTTTCAGAAAGAAAATGAGTTCCATTCGCCTGCCCTGTCCAAAGGTTGTGCCAGTTTTTTGTTTGTTTAATTTTCTTTGGTTGTTTAAATTCGTTACCCTTTTCCAAGCCCCAGCACTAATAACAAGATTACTCCTATCCCACAAAACATGCACTTTTTGTATTTAATTAATTCCTGTAGAATTCAAAGAGCAAGTATTTTAAACAGGAACTTTCTTGTTGAAACAAGAATCTCAATGCTCATTGGCACTTGTTCCCTTTAACTCAAGCCTAGATAAGTGTGTCGATGATATTTTACTAAAGGTGTTATAATTTTTGATTTAATCATTACAAAGAATCAACCACTTAACCCGTTATATAGTAGGTTTTTTGAAATGCTTTCAAAAAGATAACTGAATAGTAGTTCCTAAATTCGGTCTTGGGGTGCTTCTGTTTGCTAGCATTTTTTGCAACCATAACTGCGTCCCAGAGATTTCACTAGCAACAATTTCCCTTTATTAGTTGCCTTTCGTTTTGAGAGGAATTATTTAACCTCTTAAACCGTTGTGACAAAATTGAATTCCGTGAACTGTAAACGCCCAATTCTCACATTGTGCATTTGTTACAGGCAACATCTGTATTGGGCATTGTCTGTCATTTTGTGAAATGCCTGGAATTTTGAATCAGTCATTTCATGAAATGCCTGAAATCTTTAGGCATTTCATGAAATGGCTCAATTGAAACCCAGGCATTTCAAATGCCTGATTACACGGTTTTCTCTTAACATTTACTGTTCGTTGCTGTTTTAAGATTAGCAGCATCAAAAACGGCAAACTTTTTAAATTGCTCAGTCTTAAGACAGTCAGGAATCATGTAGTTGCTCATTAAGTTTGTGAACACAATTGGGTTATTTATTTCAAAATATTTTCCCAGAATTTACCACAAAAATAAGACAAATTGGGTTTGAATTTGAATCTAGGATTTACTTTGTCTTTGAATTCTTACAATCTAATGAACATTCATTTTTAGGGGCCATGTATCCACCATTGCACCATTTAGAAGGCAATTAATTCTTTAATTTCATTAGTTAAAATTTCCTCCTCTTTTTATGAAATAGAAATAGCAATATGGTTCAATAGGAATATGGAACTCTTCAGAACACACATAGCTGTTTCTGACATAATTTGGCTTAAAAGGTAAATAGTCCTTCAAAACATGAATTGTGCAATTAAGAAAAATTTGCTGCTTGTCGAAATTCTGGGCTTGCGAATGATGTTGGAACCAAGCCCAGCATCCACTTTGGTCTGGCAGGCCCGAGTTTAAGAATCACTGTTGTCGCACAATGGTTCTAAGTGGTTCTCAATCTTGGTCTCTGGGGACCGCTGAGTACTTTTATACTTGTTGACAGCATTTATACAAGATGACAGCATTTTCCTGTCATCTTGGCGCAATTAGCTTCTTGAATTTGTGGAATTAATTAAATTTGGAAATTACATTCTTTCAAAAACATGCATGCTCTGCATGCAATCAAGTGTCTGTGTTGGGAATAATGCGTGTATTTTGGCCACCAAACCCGTCATTATTCTAGATAATGACGATCTATCATTAAATGGACTAAGGGCAACTTATCCTTTTGAGCATCAAAAGCAGCGAAGGAAGAAATCAGCATCATAAAATTCGGAGAATTGCAGTTCGAACAGTAATCAACAGGGGTCCTCCTCCATCGAATTTTAGGACCGCAGTTCGAAAACTCACTCATTACAGTGATGTAATGAGTCATCACTGGCCTAAAGAGGGCGATATTTACCAAGATGTTTTTTTTTCCCCCCTCCATATTCCCTTTAAGAGAGGCTGCGTTTCTGCGTGTATTGTCACCGAAGACAGCCAGTTAATTTGGTAGAAAGGGAGTTCTGTTCCTTGTGTGGCTGTTTTAAGCCGTTTAGACGTGAGGTCACAAATGTGCGAGAATCCTCCTCTTCATGGGGTCAAAGTTCATGCTGAAGGAAAAGGCTGCCATATTCTCATAATAGTATTTCAGCGATACCAGCATAATTTCCTTTGCTTAAAGGATAGCTCCACTGTCTGGAACAAAGAGTCAAACGAGGAATTAATTTAAAACACGAGAGAGCAACAGGTTCTTACCTGTTTGATTCCTGCTGCTTTGGCCATTCTGAAATACTTTGAACCGATTGATTCTTTAATGATGCCTTTAATGCTTAGGAGAAAAATAGTTACTGCCATATTTCCCCAACAAAAGAACTCTGCCATTTAAAATGTTTTTGATTAATGTATACATTTTTTGAGATAATATTTCAGGCTGATCTCTAATAAACACCATCAGCACTGAATGTACACTCCTGAACAAAATCTTAAGACCGGGGCAAAAATGACAAGAATTCATATTTTGCACTGGTGAATCATAACCAGGTGTAAGCTGTGCTTCAAAGTGCAAAAAGAAGAAGCTTGAGCAAGAACCAAAGAACAGAAAGTAGGCAATTTATTGAAAACTGTATTTAAACTGAAACTGCCTGTTCATCAGCTGATCAAAAGTTTAAGACCATGGCCCCAAAAAACAAAAAAACAGAACTAAAGAGCAAAAAAAGGATTCAGTACTGAGTAGCCCCACCATTCTTGTTGATTACTTCAAAAATTTGTTTGGGCATGCTTGATGCAAGTGTTTCCAGGAGGCTGGTGGGAACATTGCTCCATGTGGTGAAGGTGGCTTCACGAAGTGCATCAATGGTCTGGAACTGACGCCCATTTTTGTAAACTTCCCTTGCCATCCATCCCCAAACATTCTCAATGGGATTTAGATCAGGGGAACAAGCGGGATGGTCCAAAAGAGAGATGTTATTCTCCTGGAGGAAGTTCTTTTTCAGGCGGGCGTTGTGAACTGTAGCGTTGTCCTGTTGAAAGACCCAATCATTACCACACAGATGTGGGCCCTCAGTCAAGAGGGATGCCCGCTGCAACATTTCCACATAGCCAGTCGCAGTTTGACGCCCCTGCACAACCTGAAGCTCCATTGTTCCACTAAAGGAAAAAGCACCCCAGATCATGATGGAACCTCCTCCACTGTGCCGTGTAGAGAACATCTCCGGTGGGATCTCCTTTTCATGCCAGTAACGTTGTAATCCATCAGGACCATCCAGGTTAAATTTTTTCTCATCAGAGAATAAAATCTTCTTCCACCTCTCAATGTCCCATGTTTGGTGCTCCCTTGCAAAGTCCGAACGCGCAAGTTTGTGGCGCGGGAGGAGGTATGGCCTGTGGAGCCATTTTTTGTTCTTAAAGCCCTTCTCTCGCAGATGCCGTCTTATGGTTATTGGGCTGCAGTCAGCATCAGTAAGGGCCTTAATCTGGGTAGAAGATTGGCCTGGGTCTTCACGGACCGTAGGATCCTCCAGCTCAGTGCAGGTGAAATTTTTTTGGGTCTACCGCTTGACTTTTTTGTCCCATAACCCTCAGGATCTTTTAGGAAATTTAAAATCACTGTTTTACTGCGTCCAACCTCGGCAGCGATGGCACGTTGTTAGAGGCCTTGCTTGTGCAGCTCAACAATCCTGCCACGTTCAAAGTCAGAAAGCTTTTTTGCCTTTGCCATCAGGAGGTCATGACAGTGCAAATGCATGAAAGAAAATGACATGGAGGCCAGATTTTTGCACAGATTTTGACTTTTTAAGGCCATAGTCTTAAACTTTTGATCAGCTGATGAACAGGCTGTTTCAGTTCAAATACTGTTTTCAATAAATTGCCTACTTTCTATTCTTTGTCTCTTGCTCCAGTTCATTCTTTTTGCACTTTGAAGCACAACTTACAACCTGGTTATGATTCACCAGTGCAAAATATGAATTCTTGTAGTTTTTTCCCCGGTCTTAAGATTTTGTTCAGGAGTGTATGAATTAAATCTTTCAGCGGCTGAATGCATTTGACTCAGATTTTACCCCTCTGGGTTCAACCTTGGTTGCACCATTGCTGTATGGTGCAACACTGGGTTGTTGTAAATTCAGTGACTACATTATAGTATTGAGTAAATTTTGATTTATTTGTGTGTTAGATCACTACAGTGTGTTTAATTATATAAGATACATATAGAACATTTTAGAGACAGAGCCACTGTTTTTAGGTTACAGTGTTAGATTATTTTCGACACTTATAGGGCATGTTAGAGAGTGCACTAGAGTTTTTTTTTTAGAGTGCTTTAAAGGGGACCTAATTTGCTATTTTTCCAAGTTTATATTTTGGTCTTTGACTCTCCTAGAGTACTCCTGATCGCGAAAGGTAAAAAAGGGTACTTATTTCTCTCATACTGCCCCTCAAAAAACCCCATTCGTAGTCCATAGTAGTCTCTGCCTGAAACGCCTCATTGGGGTGGCTCTTCCACTATGGCCCCCACTCCCCGTGTGCCCACTTTCTTCTGACTGGCCAGCTCTGTGGAGGGCGGGAAGAGGGAGTTGGGCTGGAAGAGGCTGCAGAGGCTGCAGAATGCAGTCTGCTTCCCCAGAATGAAACGAGAGGCACTGCTGCCATCTGATAACGAAGCGGCGGGCAAATTCCGCAATCTAACGTTATACTTGAATGCAGATCTAATGAAATGAACTTATTCTAATAAACGCAGCGGCGAAAGTGGAGGAAGCAGTGCGAAAATCTGGCAGCGCAAGCTCAACTTTGCTATCGGCTACAGTTTGCTACCGGTGAGTACAGCGGTTCTTCTACTAGCTAGGATGCTGGGAAAACTAGAATCCACAACATACAGACACATTTGTAGAATGGGTCAACATCCCCAAGTGTAGACCGGAGACCATAGAAATCTGATGGGTCTGAGTTTAGAGGGAAACATGGACAGTGAGGAGCAGCTAAAAGTGGACCAACAGTTGATGGACTGCTTCAATGTGTATTAGGACCTGCTGGTTCGTGTGCATAACTGTGGTGTGTTGTTAGCGTGAAGAAAAGAACAGCTTTTATTCTGTATGACGGAGGGGTGAAAGCTCCAAGCTAAACGACCTTTTCGGAAATTGACCATGGTAATGGTTTACTCATTGCTTCGGAATGACCAGCTTCTCCTCGCGGAAAATGGGCGAGTTATGGAGAGTGCGCGAGAGCCAGATAGAGCTCTGGTTATGTAATGAACATAATACAGGCTTTACAATCCGTAAGTTCCGTCTGCGTGAACAGTTGCTTATATTGAGCTAGCAAATCGATCATCTCTACAGGAAAAAATTTAATATTTAATCGATGGCAATAAATAGTTTGTTATACACTTTATAGCCTGTGCGCTTCCATATTACTTTCACCGGTAGTGTCAGAGAGCTTGCCCAGACATTGGAGATGTATCAGGTTTACCACGGTAATGGATAAGTAAAGCAATCGTTTCCCAAGCACCCAAAAAATTCAGCTGGTCTAACTGCACCTCTCCGGTTAACTTCAACTGTAGTGGCTACAATCAGGCAACAATATAATGAAACTGTCACATTGATGCTTACCGAAGTAACGTAAGCATACCAATCAGAATTGCTGCATATAAGTTAACCAGGAGCATTTTTAATTACCCACGCCCGACGAGGCGGCATGGGTAAACAGTTTAGCACTGTCTGTCTATCTTTGTGTGTGTGTGTGTGTCTGTCTGCGTGGCAGCTCGGCCACCACTGAAGCTAGGGTGACCAAACATTGTGGGGTAGATGATCCTAGGGTGCCCAGTCCAAATTTACATTTTGAGGCCGAAAGGTCAAAGGTCAAGGTCAACAAGAGGCGTGGGTTAGCATCTCTATAGAGTGCGCATCATCTACTTAGCAGAGCACGCAAACTAACATGCAGTAGCTGATGACTTTGGTCATGAGTTTGAATGTAATCTGTCGCATGAAAAATTTGTTTCGCGTCTGGTGTGAAAGCTGCTTAATGCGCACATAATGCGTGTATTGGCGTCTTTGCATTGACTTTGAATGTAGCTAATCTGTCGCGCGAAAAAATCTGTTTCTCGCGTCCAGTGTGAAAGCGGCTTGACGTGTATTGGCGTCTTTGCATTGACTTTGAATGTAGGCTAATCTGTCCTGCAAAAAATTTGTTTCACGTTCGATGTGAAAGCAGCTTTATGGATGGTACGCAACAGCTAGAGAGAGCTCCATTATGTTATGAACATAATACAGGTTTTGCAAACTGTAAGTTCCATTAGCGCAGAGAAGTTGTTTATGTGGAGCTAGCAAATTGATCACTTCAGCAGGAAAGAATTACTTATTTAATCTCTGCCTTTTTCGGCTTTTTATTAGCCACAACAATTTTTAAAGGGGGATGAAATTATGTCAAGGTAGTGCAGAGAAATCATTTGTAAACCGGTAGAGCTTTGTGTTTCGCATTGCTTTCATGGTAGCACCAGAGAGCTTGCTCAGGCATTTGTGAAGTATCCGGCAGATCCCGGTCCTGGATAAGTGAAACGATCACTAACTGTTGTGGCTACAAATCGGGCAACGTTATGATGAAATTGTCACATTGATGCTTACCGAGTAACAAAGCATAACGATCAGAATTACTGCATATAAGTTAACCAGGTGCATTTTTAATTAGCACGACACATAAACTAACATGCAGTAGCTGGTAATCGAGCGGTCCTAACCACAGAGACAAACCCTTGCAATACAGGTTGTACAGACAGCAATTTCTGTTACTGTGAACAGTTGTATCAAGTATCCAAATTACAAATGAGTATGAAAGGTTAGCTTCAAATGAAGTTTATGTTCACACACCTTCTGTAGAATTTCCCCTGGTATCACTCTTGCATATTTAGGACACAAACATTAGCAAGAGTAACTTGGCTACGTTAGCCGCTGTGCCACAGTCACAATCAACTGGCTATCACGTCAGGTTGGCTTATGCAGTAAAAGCAACATACAGCTTCTGTGTCTATGAGTCACAGTCGCGACCGATATAGGCTTTATCTTCAGATATTTTACAAAGCCTGTGTTTGAGGCCAGTTGTAAGTGCTAACTATTGTTAGCAGTCCTGCTAGCGACCAGTAACGCATTAGCTTCTCTTACATTATTTGCTGTTATATGGTTACTTACAGCTTGTGGCTCCAAGCGCTTGATCGATGCAACTGCTTCAGGTTTGAGAAGCAGCTGAAACGCTTATCCTGTGTCGAATTATCCTTTATTGACAAACCTGTCTTTGGTGAAATGCTGAGCACAAGCAGTTAATGTTCCCTTTGGCTGTGGCTGTTTGCTGCCAGCAAACAAAAAAAGCTACCCACTGATTTCTGGTGCTATCGTTTTTTGGGAATATATTTGTTTTTCTTTGCGTCCAAAAGTAAATGGACAAATAGCTTTGGGAGAGATACTATCAAAATTGCAGCTCAAATGGTCTGCGGTTCTTCTTTTGCATTTCAAAAAGTGTCAACGCATTTAAGGCATAGTATGATCTGCCATTGTAAGTGCCTGCTAGAATACTTTCCGGTGTGGACAGGTCCAGCGCAGTGGTTGGCTCTGGCTATGTCTGTACTAATTGGACGGCACAACGTCAGGTTTTACCCAGATCTCGTGAAGATCTCAGGAGGAGCTGTTCAGAGAGGAAATCACGCTCACAAAATCACGTTCTTGGATTACAGCAAAATCTCTGTATCTTATATTTAGAAACTTTTCAGAGGTTGAGCATGGACAACCAATATTATAACATAACTAACATGTATTAAAAGAAGGATCAGCATGTTAGGTCCCCTTTAAGGGAGCTGTGTCGCAATGACTGTATAGTCAGAACTTCGAAAAATCTTATCCAAAGGAAGTGAATCTGTTCTACTGCAAACCATAATCTGATTTCATCCTTGCCACTCCACCTTTGTTTTGCATTGAATTTGTATATATATATTGAGTTACTCAGGTGTTATGCTTCTTATATGACTTTTCTGGGGAAATTTGAGGATTCAAAGTACTATTTTAGCAGTCTAGCTGAAGGACTTGCAAAATGTAAGCTAGTTTGCCAACTGTCAATAAACATCGTAGAAGAAAATTACCTTCTGTGATTATAAGGATAACATTTTCTAATATTTTTAATCTAAAAAGCATAATGCCAGAGTAACAACAATCCGGGCCGTCGGGGGGGGGTTGCGAGGCCCTGTGCCGACTTGATGCGCGAGGCCCTGCTCACGTGCACGCGCATTAATCATGTCAGGCTGCTAGCACATAGCTGTTCTACTTATAGTCGGTGAAATGACATGCGTTTTTAGACTAAAACAGCATTATTGTGGCAATGACTTCAGCTATGATTTTTTGGATGTCATAAACTTTCAAAGGTAAAAAAAATCAACTACACAACGATTGGGTTTTATCATCAAATCCGCTCAGCTTTCACTTTATATTGGCATGTTGAAGTATGACAGTGCCTCACAAATTACAGTTCAAGAAACAATAATACCTACTGGCCCAAACTCACTGATGACAATTGCTTATTTTGACTCATTTCGATGGAAAACTCTGAGATTAACAAAGGCGTTGTGTCCGCTGACAAACGCGACAGTTTAACATTTGATTACAATGCAGTAGGTTTTCTCATACTAGTCAGTCAGAAACGCTCTGATACAGTATGACTTCAAAACATCAGATTCCCGCTCACCATTCATTGATTCAGTGAGGGTTACTTTCCTTGTCTTTTGGGCCGCAAACTCAACCTTAAAATCCAGCCTTAATGCAACGTCTTTTTCAGATGGGCGAGCCCGCCTAGTCTCTCCTGCGACATGGAGGTCCGAAAATAGTCTTAAATAACTTTGAAAAGCTTCACTACCCCGATGCCAATTATTGATATTGTCAATAAGACCCTGAGAGCAATCTCACAGTTAGTAAAGGCGAGTGAGCAGCGAGACAGAGCATGTTACCCATGACGACATAAAGAAAGGCACAGAAATATGTAGGTTATTAATTTATTTAAAAAAAATAAAATAACTCAACAACCGCGAGGCCCCCTAAAAGCGCGAGGCCCTGTGCGGTCGCACACTTCACACAGCCCTTGCGACGGCTCTGACTACAATATATAAATAAAATGCAAAACGATGACAGATTAGTAAGGATCAGAGGTGGACATTCCAGGGGTCAGAAAGTAAAAGTCCCACCATGCTTTACTTCCACCCATCAACTCAACCAGCTAATTTTCTTGACTAGTCCAACCTCTGGTCTGAAGGGCTGTTTTATTTAGCAAATCCAGGAAGTTGGAACTAAATACTGGGGAGTTTACTTTCTGAACCTGGATTGTCCACCTCTGGTAAGGATAGAAGTAGATTTTGACTTGCAGTGTAGCAGATTAACTTCAAACATAGTTTTGAACATGCCCAGTAATCGTGACACAGCTCCTTTAATATTGTTTATTTAATTAGACAGTGTTGGACTATTTAAGAATGATATAATGCATGTTCCAACCTGCACCGTTGTTTATTTTGTTTCTGTCAGATTATTTTAAACATTTAAGGAGTATGTTAAAGACTGCTTCGGTGCATTGTGTTAGACAGTGTTGGATTGTTTCAGACTTATTAAGAGGATGTTTGGTTGTTGAAAAGTAACAGACTGTAGCAGTGTGAGATGTTGCTTGGTCGTATTATTTCCCATTTGTTTTAAATTGTGCCATACTGTGTAAGCAAGTTAGATTATTAAACTTGCTTGCCAAGAACCGATTCTGCCGGCGCATAGAAATGAACAGCAGAATCTGCAAGGTCATGGTTTCTCTCCATCACCTAATCAATTGCTCCTCTCTCCTTTTCAGTGCATGCTTACAAAAATGATCTCAAAAGAGATGGGAACATTTTAAAAATTCAGATGAATGTATAGCTCTATATATCACCCCTCTGTTATATTAACATTTACTAATGAATGTTCAGCTCTATATAACCCGTGTATTATATTATCGATTAAAGATAAATGTTCAGCTCTATATCGCCCCAGAATTACATTACCATTTACAGATGAATGTTCAGCTGTAACTCCACCGTATTATATCACCTTTCACAGATGAATGTTTAGCTTTATATCATCCCTGTATAATATCACCTTTCACAGATGAATGTTTAGCTTTATATCATCCCTGTATTATATCACTTTTCACAGATGAATGTTTAGCTTTATATCATCCCTGTATTATATCACCTTTCACAGATGAATGTTTAGCTTTATATCATCCCTGTATTATATCACCTTTCACAGATGAATGTTTAGCTTTATATCATCCCTGTATTATATCACCTTTCACAGATGAATGTTTAGCTTTATATCATCCCTGTATTATATCACTTTTCACAGATGAACGTTTAGCTTTATATCATCCCTGTATTATATCACCTTTCACAGATGAATGTTTAGCTTTATATCATCCCTGTATTATATCACCTTTCACAGATGAATGTTTAGCTTTATATCATCCCTGTATTATATCACTTTTCACAGATGAATGTTTAGCTTTACATCATCCCTGTATTATATCACTTTTCACAGATGAATGTTTAGCTTTACATCATCCCTGTATTATATCACTTTTCACAGATGAATGTTTAGCTTTATATCATCCCTGTATTATATCACTTTTCACAGATGAATGTTTAGCTTTATATCATCCCTGTATTATATCACCTTTCACAGATGAATGTTTAGCTTTACATCATCCCTGTATTATATCACCTTTCACAGATGAATGTTTAGCTTTATGTCATCCCTGTATTATATCACCTTTCACAGATGAATGTTTAGCTTTATATCATTCCTGTATTATATCACTTTTCACAGATGAATGTTTAGCTTTACATCATCCCTGTATTATATCACTTTTCACAGATGAATGTTTAGCTTTACATCATCCCTGTATTACATCACCTTTCACAGATGAATGTTTAGCTTTATATCATCCCTGTATTATATCACCTTTCACAGATGAATGTTTAGCTTTATATCATCCCTGTATTATATCACTTTTCACAGGTGAATGTTTACCTTTACATCATCCCTGTATTATATCACTTTTCACAGATGAATGTTTAGATTTATATCGTCCCTGTATTATATCACCTTTCACAGATGAATGTTTAGCTTTACATCATCCCTGTATTATATCACTTTTCACAGATGAATGTTTAGCTTTATATCATCCCTGTATTATATCACCTTTCACAGATGAATGTTTAGCTTTATTTCATCCCTGTATTATATCACTTTTCACAGATGAATGTTTAGCTTTATATCATCCCTGTATTATATCACCTTTCACAGATGAATGTTTAGCTTTATATCATCCCTGTATTATATCACCTTTCACAGATGAATGTTTAGCTTTATATCATCCCTGTATTATATCACCTTTCACAGATGAATGTTTAGCTTTATATCATCCCTGTATTATATCACTTTTCACAGATGAATGTTTAGCTTTACATCATCCCTGTATTATATCACTTTTCACAGATGAATGTTTAGATTTATATCGTCCCTGTATTATATCACCTTTCACAGATGAATGTTTAGCTTTACATCATCCCTGTATTATATCACCTTTCACAGATGAATGTTTAGCTTTATATCATGCCTGTATTATATCACCTTTCACAGATGAATGTTTAGCTTTACATCATCCCTGTATTACATCACCTTTCACAGATGAATGTTTAGCTTTATATCATCCCTGTATTATATCACCTTTTACAGATGAATGTTTAGCTTTACATCATCCCTGTATTATATCACCTTTCACAGATGAATGTTTAGCTTTATATCGTCCCTGTATTATATCACCTTTCACAGATGAATGTTTAGCTTTATATCATCCCTGTATTATATCACCTTTTACAGATGAATGTTTAGCTTTACATCATCCCTGTATTATATCACCTTTCACAGATGAATGTTTAGCTTTACATCATCCCTGTGTTAAATCACCTTTCACAGATGAATGTTTAGCTTTATATCATCCCTGTATTATATCACCTTTTACAGATGAATGTTTAGCTTTATATCATCCCAGTATTATGTCACCTTTCACAGATGAATGTTTAGCTTTACATCATCCCTGTATTATATCACCTTTCACAGATGAATGTTTAGCTTTATATCATCCCTGTATTATATCACCTTTCACAGATGAATGTTTAGCTTTATATCATCCCTGTATTATATCACCTTTCACAGATGAATGTTTAGCTTTACATCATCCCTGTATTACATCACCTTTCACAGATGAATGTTTAGCTTTATTTCATCCCTGTATTATATCACCTTTCACAGATGAATGTTTAGCTTTACATCATCCCTGTATTATATCACTTTTCACAGATGAATGTTCAGCTTTATATCATCCCTGTATTATATCACCTTTCACAGATGAATGTTTAGCTTTATTTCATCCCTGTATTATATCACTTTTCACAGATGAATGTTTAGCTTTATATCATCCCTGTATTATATCACCTTTCACAGATGAATGTTTAGCTTTATTTCATCCCTGTATTATATCACCTTTCACAGATGAATGTTTAGCTTTATATCATCCCTGTATTATATCACCTTTCACAGATGAATGTTTAGCTTTATATCATCCCTGTATTATATCACTTTTCACAGATGAATGTTTAGCTTTACATCATCCCTGTATTATATCACTTTTCACAGATGAATGTTTAGATTTATATCGTCCCTGTATTATATCACCTTTCACAGATGAATGTTTAGCTTTACATCATCCCTGTATTATATCACCTTTCACAGATGAATGTTTAGCTTTATATCATGCCTGTATTATATCACCTTTCACAGATGAATGTTTAGCTTTACATCATCCCTGTATTACATCACCTTTCACAGATGAATGTTTAGCTTTATATCATCCCTGTATTATATCACCTTTTACAGATGAATGTTTAGCTTTACATCATCCCTGTATTATATCACCTTTCACAGATGAATGTTTAGCTTTATATCGTCCCTGTATTATATCACCTTTCACAGATGAATGTTTAGCTTTATATCATCCCTGTATTATATCACCTTTTACAGATGAATGTTTAGCTTTACATCATCCCTGTATTATGTCACCTTTCACAGATGAATGTTTAGCTTTACATCATCCCTGTGTTAAATCACCTTTCACAGATGAATGTTTAGCTTTATATCATCCCTGTATTATATCACCTTTTACAGATGAATGTTTAGCTTTATATCATCCCTGTATTATGTCACCTTTCACAGATGAATGTTTAGCTTTACATCATCCCTGTATTATATCACCTTTCACAGATGAATGTTTAGCTTTATATCATCCCTGTATTATATCACCTTTCACAGATGAATGTTTAGCTTTATATCATCCCTGTATTATATCACCTTTCACAGATGAATGTTTAGCTTTACATCATCCCTGTATTACATCACCTTTCACAGATGAATGTTTAGCTTTATTTCATCCCTGTATTATATCACCTTTCACAGATGAATGTTTAGCTTTACATCGTCCCTGTATTATATCACCTTTCAGAGATGAATGTTTAGCTTTACATCATCCCTGTATTACATCACCTTTCACAGATGAATGTTTAGCTTTACATCATCCCTATATTACATCACCTTTCACAGATGAATGTTTAGCTTTATATCATCCCTGTATTATATCACCTTTCACAGATGAATGTTTAGCTTTATATCGTCCCTGTATTATATCACCTGTCACAGATGAATGTTTAGCTTTACATCATCCCTGTATTACATCACCTTTCACAGATGAATGTTTAGCTTTATATCGTCCCTGTATTATATCACCTTTCACAGATGAATGTTTAGCTTTATATCATCCCTGTATTATGTCACCTTTCACAGATGAATGTTTAGCTTTACATCATCCCTGTATTATATCACTTTTCACAGATGAATGTTCAGCTTTATATCATCCCTGTATTATATCACCTTTCACAGATGAATGTTTAGCTTTATTTCATCCCTGTATTATATCACTTTTCACAGATGAATGTTTAGCTTTATATCATCCCTGTATTATATCACCTTTCACAGATGAATGTTTAGCTTTATATCATCCCTGTATTATATCACCTTTCACAGATGAATGTTTAGCTTTATATCATCCCTGTATTATATCACCTTTCACAGATGAATGTTTAGCTTTATATCATCCCTGTATTATATCACTTTTCACAGATGAATGTTTAGCTTTACATCATCCCTGTATTATATCACTTTTCACAGATGAATGTTTAGATTTATATCGTCCCTGTATTATATCACCTTTCACAGATGAATGTTTAGCTTTACATCATCCCTGTATTATATCACCTTTCACAGATGAATGTTTAGCTTTATATCATGCCTGTATTATATCACCTTTCACAGATGAATGTTTAGCTTTACATCATCCCTGTATTACATCACCTTTCACAGATGAATGTTTAGCTTTATATCATCCCTGTATTATATCACCTTTTACAGATGAATGTTTAGTTTTACATCATCCCTGTATTATATCACCTTTCACAGATGAATGTTTAGCTTTATATCGTCCCTGTATTATATCACCTTTCACAGATGAATGTTTAGCTTTATATCATCCCTGTATTATATCACCTTTTACAGATGAATGTTTAGCTTTACATCATCCCTGTATTATGTCACCTTTCACAGATGAATGTTTAGCTTTACATCATCCCTGTGTTAAATCACCTTTCACAGATGAATGTTTAGCTTTATATCATCCCTGTATTATATCACCTTTTACAGATGAATGTTTAGCTTTATATCATCCCTGTATTATGTCACCTTTCACAGATGAATGTTTAGCTTTACATCATCCCTGTATTATATCACCTTTCACAGATGAATGTTTAGCTTTATATCATCCCTGTATTATATCACCTTTCACAGATGAATGTTTAGCTTTATATCATCCCTGTATTATATCACCTTTCACAGATGAATGTTTAGCTTTACATCATCCCTGTATTACATCACCTTTCACAGATGAATGTTTAGCTTTATTTCATCCCTGTATTATATCACCTTTCACAGATGAATGTTTAGCTTTACATCGTCCCTGTATTATATTACCTTTCAGAGATGAATGTTTAGCTTTACATCATCCCTGTATTACATCACCTTTCACAGATGAATGTTTAGCTTTATATCGTCCCTGTATTATATCACCTTTCACAGATGAATGTTTAGCTTTACATCATCCCTGTATTATATCACCTTTCACAGATGAATGTTTAGCTTTATATCATCCCTGTATTATATCACCTTTTACAGATGAATGTTTAGCGTTACATCATCCCTGTATTATATCACCTTTCACAGATGAATGTTTAGCTTTACATCATCCCTGTATTACATCACCTTTCACAGATGAATGTTTAGCTTTATATCGTCCCTGTATTATATCACCTTTCACAGATGAATGTTCAGCTTTATATCGTCTCTGTATTATATCACCTTTCACAGATGAATGTTTAGCTTTACATCATCCCTGTATTATATCACCTTTCACAGATGAATGTTTAGCTTTATATCATCCTTGTATTATATCACCTTTCACAGATGAATGTTTTGCTTTATATCATCCCTGTATTATATCACCTTTTACAGATGAATGTTTAGCTTTATATCACCCCTGTATTATATCACCTTTCACAGATGAATGTTTTGCTTTATTTCATCCCTGTATTATATCACCTTTCACAGATGAATGTTTTGCTTTATATCATCCCTGTATTATATCACCTTTCACAGATGAATGTTTAGCTTTATATCATCCCTGTATTATATCACCTTTTACAGATGAATGTTTTGCTTTATATCGTCCCTGTATTATATCACCTTTCACAGATGAATGTTTAGCTTTATATCGTCTCTGTATTATATCACCTTTCACAGATGAATGTTTAGCTTTATATCGTCCCTGTATTATATCACCTTTCACAGATGAATGTTTAGCTTTATATCGTCTCTGTATTATATCACCTTTCACAGATGAATGTTTAGCTTTACATCATCCCTGTATTATATCACCTTTCACAGATGAATGTTTAGCTTTATATCGTCTCTGTATTATATCACCTTTCACAGATGAATGTTTAGCTTTACATCATCCCTGTATAATATCACCTTTCACAGATGAATGTTTAGCTTTATATCATCCCTGTATTATATCACCTTGCACAGATGAATGTTTAGCTTTACATCATCCCTGTATTATATCACCTTTCACAGATGAATGTTTAGCTTTACATCATCCCTGTATTACATCACCTTTCACAGATGAATGTTTAGCTTTATATCATCCCTGTATTATATTATCTTTTACAGATGAATGTTCAGCTCTATATTGTCCCTGTATTACATTATCTTTTACAGGTGAATGTTTAGATTTATATCATCCCTGTATCATATCAACTCTTACAGACAAATGTTCAGCTTTATGTTGTCTCTGTATTATATAACCTTTTTCAGGTGAATGTTCAGCTCTATATCAGCCCTATATTATATTACATTTTACTAATTTGAATGTTCAGGCAGTTATGAAGGATCGATAACTGTACTGGCTAAAACATGCACAAATGCAGTATGCAAAATATACTCACAGACACAAATCAAATATACACATACAAGCAAACCCACAAAACACGGACACTAGTAACACATGCATAAACTAAATACACACAATCACACACGAGACATTTTAAATACACAATTAAATACACAATTAATTAAATACACACAAACACACGTACCAAATTCACACAAAGACGTAAAACAAAAACACTTAATACACATACACCATACAAAATAAACGCATTAACATGCACACATACACACACACGCGCACACACACACAAACTACTTACCAAAAACAAAACACACGCACCAAAAACATACATAAATACTTACTAAAAACAAACACCAAACACAAATACACACCAAGACACACAACACAGCTGAGATGAGGGCCAGGATTAGGGCTGCATCAGCAAGCCAACTTTTAACAAAGATCACCAATCACAAGCTGACTGTTTGCTCATCAATTGTTTTTATTCCACTAAATATTTCCCCTTATGAAAATGACTGACCGCAAAATTCTGTTTTCAATCTAGACACAAGCCGTTTTCACACGGGTACACACACTAACACACACACAAACACATATTCTCACACACTTGCATGCATAAACTTCATTTATGACAAGCACGCTGCAGGATTCAACAGCCCTTTCCCCTGTCGGTTCATGAGGGCTGGATGAATAACTGACTCCAGCTTTGCTCTTCATTAACTCACAAGGTGTCCGAGTCACACAATTAAACTCTCTCTGCAAATCAGCACAGTCACATAACCACACAGTTTTACAGTGCAAAACCTTGAGAGCATGTTTAATCACATGCAAACATGGTCACAGGTGACCTAACACAGTTTGCACTGCTGCCGAAATTGGCATCCTGGGCATGCCGATCTGACCCTTGACCCCGCTCCTGCACCTGATTGTGAGACGGTTACCAGGCGTACTCGGGTGTCAGGAGGTGACGCTCGCTGGCATTGCCCCTTCTCCACTGGCCTGAGTTCACCAGGCAGATCACAGCAGGAGAAGATCAGCTCAGATCCAGTGCCACTGCAGGCACTGAATGGAGAGGTATTCCATGTGAAGGCGGGCAGGTTCACCTCTCAAGGAGCTGGGCTGGGACACCGGGGTGAGCAGCCCAGACCTCGATCCCACCCCCATCCAGGGATCCCCTCCAAAGCTCCTCCTCTCCCTGTTCCTCCTCGGCTCGGAGCTCGTAGATGGTGGGCAGGCCGGTGCTCTGTCCCGTGCGCCTCCGCAGCGCGACGAGGAGGGGGTGCGGCATGGTGAAAATGTCGACGTTGTTCCCCAGGTCCACCCAGACCAGAGCGGAGAAGTGGGCGGAGTCTTTCAGCGCCTCGCTCAGGTGCCGCGCGGCCGCGGCTGTCAGCCGGTTACCGTTAAGGGCCAAGGTCGCCAGATTGGGCAGGGTTGCCAGTGTGGGCAGGAGTCCCCCCAGCTGTTCGTCCCGCAGGCCTGTGAAGCTCAGGTCAAGCGCGACCACGCCATCGACGTTACCATGGAGATACCGCGCCACGCGGTGAAGGTCCTGGTCCGACAGCGGGAGGCTGGACAGATCCAGCGTGTCGCCATGGAGATTCTGCTGCAATGCTGCTTTTACACTACAGGAGAAATAATAATATATCCACAGATCAAAACAAGGCAAACAGGGAGTATGAAGATGGTACTGGAAAAAACCAATCATACCAAGTGATCTTATCTTCCTGTATAATGGCACTTCAACTCATATTTTCTCACTTACAGAAAAAATATTCGAAGTTTAGGTGTAGTTTTTGGGGCAAGTTCAGTGATAGGATGGACGTAGTTTTGAAATAAGTTTAGTGATTGGACAGGTGTAGTTTTTGGGACCCGTTTCGTGATTGGACAGATTTAGTTTTGGGACGTGTTTTGTGATTGGACAGATGTAGTTTCGGGACCTGTTTTGTGATTGGACAGGTGTAGTTTTGGGACAGGTGTAGTGATGGGGTTTCATGGCAGAACTGGTGTAGAATTGGTGGTGAAACTACACCCTTTCACACATTAAACACGCTGTGATTCAGTTTACATTTTGTTCCAGCAGAAAGACACAGACTACCTACTGTCCGAGTAAGACAGCCTTTCCCTCTGAGACATCAAAAGAATTAAAAACAAATCATGTAAATAAAGCAAGTATTAGCTAAGAGCTCAATATTTCTCTGGATTTTTGCAGGGACTTTTTCAACTTAAAGCCATTTTCTATGTGCAGCTGAATACAGGCATCTAAGCTCAGCATCCCAGAGAAAAGGCTTTAAATTGATGAAGCCATGCAGACAGACGGGTCTGGATCTGTTCTTGCCAGAGATTTAGCATCTGATTCCTCCTGGGCAGCCTGTTAGCTTCTCTTTCCAGGACTGCTGAAGCACTGCACTGCACTGACTGACTGACTGACCCTCCTCGTTCAGCCACAGTCTAAGTACAGAGATTTATCACCAGGCACAGAGTGCAGACCAGCTGAACACAGCAAATACGATAATGCACCGAGTGCTGGATTTTCAATGCAGGCAGCGATACGTGCACGTACACACACACAGGCAAACAGACATGCTCACACACTCAGACTCACGCACAAACAAATGCACATAAGAACTTACGCACGTTCAATCACACACACACTACACACACATAGATGTGCACGCCCACGAGCCCACATGCACAAACTTAAGCACATACTCACACACACACACACACACACACACACACACACACACACACACACACACAACCATATACACAAATGAATGTATACAACCACAACAAACTTAAGCACACATACACACAATCATATGCACAAATAAATGTGCACACCCACATGCATACACACACACACACACACACACACACACAGACACTCATATACACACAACTACACACACACATACACATAGACACTCACATACAAAAATAGCAAACATATAAAGGTGCACGCACAGACCTGCAAGCACACCAAACTTAAACACAAACATATGAACACCAACCCGCAAACACACACAAAAACCTCATGCATTCACGCAAACACAAAATTATACAGAAACGTGCATGTATGGACGCAACCAGCTTTACCCTCCGTGCTATAAATATGGCCCCTGTGCCAATGAGCCCCATTCTGCTGCTCACAGCAGAATATAACACCACCGAGAGACCGATATGCAGCCGCTGGACAAAATATCAGAAGCTCCCCTGAAATAAGGCTTCAGCTTGGAAGTATTTACACCACGATTAAGACAGCGTTAACCCAGGTAATTCTGATCCATTTAATTGTTAATTAGCACATATGTCTCCTTGAAAGAAATCTGACCAGAAGCTCAACAAGGCTCAACAAATCTCCAAAATTAAATGAGGATATTTACGCTTAAAGTGCTTAATTCTTGCTCGCCCTTTCCCTCCAAAAGTTAATCATTCATTACTTAGTTGACAAATGACCTTCAGAGGAATTCACAGGTGCCTGTAAACCCTTCTGAAGGTCATTGCTAACCAAATTGCCTATGGAAAACTAGCAAAGTTCTCGTCCTTTTCAAGGCTGAAATCTGAAATTTTGTTAAAGAAAAACCAAAAAAATTTTACAACGACAAAAAGCAGCATATAACTTGCCATAGAAGCAAGATACATGTATAAAAACAATAAGAGGACACACGGGCAGCTCCACAGATTTGTTTTTTTTTTTGTCATCGCTAATGATTGCAAGGTTGGTTTGCTTTGAGCCATGTTTTAAGTTCGTGTTAAAAGGTTAGGTAATTATTGCTCTCTCTTTATTCTACAGGCAGTCTTTTCCAGCCATGAGAGGCTGTAATTGAGAATATGAATATCTGACTCCAGCATTAAGGACTGTTCCACTGTTGGTTGGGTGTAAGGTGAAGATAATGTCTGTTCAGCAGTAGAAGGTGAGGTTTTGTGCCAGGTCAACCAAATAGACTGTCTGTGTGTGTGTGTGTGTGTGTGTGTGTGTGTGTGTGTGAGTGTGAGTGTATGTGAGTGAATGAGTATGTGTGACAGTGTGAGAAAGATGGAACGTTTGAGTGTGTGCATGTGTGTGTAAGTGCACGTGTGCATGAGAAAGCGAGGGTAACTGAGTATGCGCACGTGAATGCAAGTGCGTGTGAGTGCGCCCATGTGTATGTCAGTCCTGCAGCTGTTCCAGAAAACTTTTCTTTGGATTAGTGAGGATCACAATGCTGTGGTGCACAGAATGACTCCCTGCTAAACTGAGCGCAGAAAAGCATTCCCCATTCTGCATTCCATGGTGGGAATGGGCACGAATGCTCCTGTAGATCAACACAAGAGCCCAAGGCTGTCTGACCCACGATCAGTGCGAGATTCCACAGTGGGTCAGAGCAGAATGCAACAGCGCTAAATTCACCCTCTCAGTAGCACCAACACTCCCCTGCCTATACTGAACAACCCATCTCACATCTCTACCAATAGGGCAGCAAACATTACAATGTCTGGTGGCAATAATACAATAAAAATATGGCCATTCTGGTCTTGTTTTTCCCAGGACGAGGGACCAAAAATTCACCCAATTTCTTCTTCTTCTTCTTGCTGTGGACACTAACTTTGAAGCACTGGCCTGCAGTTATTATTTAACCTAACTTCATAAAACTTGACAAGTGTACTCTACATGTCAGTGCGCAGGCATTAACTGAGTCTGATTTTGCAAAAAGGGCAGAGGAGGCACGTACTTCCACCCTGCACAAACACTCAGTAATTACACACCATCATCCCGAGGACAAAAATCATTTGAGCTTGTTTAAGTTTATTTCTGAGCCCTGAAGGGCCAGATAATAAAAGGCAATGTCCCTTTCTGATTGCCAAAAACTGACTGATAAACCCTGTTAAAGTGAACACACAGTGTAATCCCCTCACCAGTGCCACGTTTTAATACTGCCATGCTGCATGAGTGGGAGGGTCTCAAAATCCACACACAAATGGTTTTGGGACAAAGAATGCTCTGCAATGACCCAGTGACCATCTCAGTCACCAGACCTCAGTCTGATTGAAAACCTGTAGGCTGAAGTCAAGAGGGCATTTGATAAGCGCAAATGCAAAAAAGTGACTAATCCTTTCAATGGTCTGATCTTTTTAAGGAAATCTCCAAAATACCTCCCCATGAATGTCTTAACCTGGTAAAACAGGAACAAGAGAAGACTCCATACAGTTATCCTTGTCAGACGTGGCAGCATCAAGTCTGTCCCAGGAGTGCCAAGAATCGCAAAACCATGTTTTAGAGAAAAAACACTAAATAAATAAAATAAAAACGTTTGGCGTAACATGATTTAGTAGCCAAGACTTAACATTACCATTTGTATGTAATATGACAGATACTCACTGGGTTTTCACTATGGCTGTCATTCTTTTATTTTCCTTTTTTTAGGCCAGCTGGTGAATTGAACTTTTACCAAAGCATATCAGAAGTACAGCAAAAGCATCTTTCTTATCAACTAAAGCTTTGACTGTAGTCACTTGTTCTACTTTCAGAAAAAATATCCAGTTCAGTTTGTTTAATACTGTCGCAATTGCAGGTGAAAGAGACCGTTCAACGCCAGCGCCAGCCATCTTGATTGTTCACAAAAATGCTTCACTGGTGCTCATTTGTATAGTCAAAACTGGCCGCATGGAAATCAGTCTGTATGGGAGCAGCCATTCACTGGGTGAATGGGAGCATTCAGAGGTATCTACACGAGAAAATGAAACATGACCTTACATATTCGTCTGGTTCCCAGGCTAGTCCAACAATGCAAGCATCCAACATTGCAAAAAGAATGTTGCTATTATAGCCTAAGAATAACTATGGTACTATTCTGTTGTGCATTCAAAAGTCTCCACATCTGAATCATGCAATCAGCACATAATTAAGCACACACAGTTTCACAGACAGACTGACAGGAGAGAACACAAACAGCCAATGACAGACAGACAAACCTGCAATAATAACCAATAAGCACTCCAGCATGCATTCATTCAAACAGGCAGATCCATGAACTCACCAGGCATGAGGCTTCCTCCTGAGCATGCCCAGCCACACCCCCTTCCCAGCCCCATCCTGCCCATCCTTGCCCTGTGGCAGCCATTTTGAGTGTGGGGATAGGTGGTAGATCAGCTGTCTGCAGGTCTTACTGGAGCTCTTCAGGTGATGTGAGTCCTGTGACATACAAACGTCTTTTTAACACACCACAAATGGCAGCTTGCATTATAGTGCCTTTAAACTCCTTCCTGACACAACAAATATGGCAGCGTACATCAGTAACTCTTTTAAAACATCTTTATGACACCATCAACATTCAGCTTACTTCACACACTTCTGTAAAATGTCTGTTTTTAACAGAAAAAAGACGGCAGGTTACATCACAAACACCTTTGAGATCCCTTTAAAACTCAATAAGTATGCCACCTTACATCACAAACTCCGTTGTGATGCCTCCTGGTATCCTTTCCAACTGCCCTTTTGACACAACAAACATGGCTTGTTACATTGCTCAAACCTTTCATATAACTTTATAACTCAACGAACATGACAACTGACGACACAAACTTTTTTAACACCAAATAACACAACAAATATGGTAGCTTGCACCAGAAACTCATTTCAAATGCCTTGAAAACACAACATATATGGCAGCTCACAACACAGCTACCTTATAACACCATTGCAACACAACAAACACTGCACCTTATATCACAAACAAAGAGTTCAGGATTTATCCTTATGATCAATCGCACTGCATGCAGACTGCTGTATTTGTGCCTCAAATCAATATTGTAACTGAAAAAACAGTTTTGTAAAAAAGCATAGCATAGGTTTAGCCAAAAAGTCAGCGAGTTTGTTCAGTTGAGACGCTGAATATATAATCCACATATCATTAGAAAGGGTGCTGATCATTACTGCATCGCAAAAGAGCGGATTCATGTCTGTATAATGAAAACATATTTAACAGGCAACAGCAGATAGGAACTGCAATTTTATACAACTGACTGGCCAAATGCTTATTGTCCACTTCATTATTCCTGTTAAAAACTCTAATAATCAACCAAATCCGAGGCTTGAAAAGCGGCCTCTTGCTTCCAAACTAGCGTCACTCTCCGTGATATTTAATTCCTTGGACCTGTTTACTTTTTGGCAGTGAGGTAGCCCATACTGGTCTGATGAAGATATCGTCTTCCAACTGGTTCAAGCCTTTGTTGTTCTCATCCCGCACCTATGCACAGCTTCACTCATTTACTATTTTGAATTTTACCCATGACACTTCAAAAGCCTACAGTAGCTTGGCAATAGTTGAAAACACTGGAAAATGTAGCAAAATGGTGGGAATGAGGGCAACTACTGGGACAGTGCCGTGGACCTATTTGAACTCTGTCTCCATTTTCCTAATGAGACAGATACACAGCCATACCAAAGCACAGTTTGACTGTTTCATATCCCCCCTATCCACACTTTCACTTTCTTAGATCCCTTCCGGTGATCCTAAAAATAATTTCAAATTTGACCTGGGATAGCTCCTATGTTCAAGAAATGTCAAGAAGCTGTGCAAAAATATAAAACTGGAAAATATTTTCATTTTGTAGAGTTTTGGGTAGCTTTAAGAAAATAAATCGAATTTCAGGCTAAAACTATTTCGTTTGGAGCGTTTCTATTGATCTGAAACATCAAAACAAATCAAATTTGGACCCAAGCAGAATGTACGTGCAAAGACCACCATGAGCCTGCATGCCCAAACGGCAACCGCTGACCTATTTCAGGCACCCTGGTTATTATTTAAAAATAACTGTCTGTGACAGCAGATGGAGACCTCGCTATGAGCACACCCCCCACCCCCCACCTTCTCTGATCCCCTTGGCGCGAACAGGTGCACATGCCCTCCATCACCAGACCAGTCCACACGCCATTCCACATGTTCGATGGCAGCCGGCCGCAGTGAAAGAACAGACTAAAGTATTTAAAATACCCTGGCAACTCAGCGTATGAAAGAGCCCCCCCCCCCACCACATGCCCTTATAAACAGCTGACGTCACCCTATTGGCAGACTGGCAGCCCAACCAATCACCAACTACCTCAGCTTGCTTTTGGTGCCCTGATTTGGGTCAGCATCTGCGGTGCCGCACGATACTCTTGAAGGCTGAGATATCATTTTCACAATAATTTAAAAAATGCATATAGGGTGGAACGGTGGTGCAAGTGGGTGGCACTGCTGCCTCATAGCAAGAAGGTTGTGGGCTTGAATCTGGCTTGGGGCCTCTCTGTGTGGAGTTTGCATGTTCTCCCCTTGTTCGCGTGGGTTTCTTCCGGGTACTTCGGTTTCCTCCCACAGTCCAAAGACATGCACATCAGGCTAACCAGAGAAGCTTAATTGCCCATAGGTGCGAGTGTGAGAGAAAACGGAGTGCGAATGGTGTGTGCACCCTGCGATGCATAGGCGAGCTGTCCCAGGTGAGTCCCTGCCTTTCGCTCATAGTCAGCTGGGATAGATTCCAGCTCCCCCACAACCCTACTGAGGAAGAAGCGGTATAAAGAATGGATGGATGGATATACATATACATACATATAAATAAACAACTTTGCTACAGCTTCCGACTATTTTACACCCTCACCAGTTTTGGGCACTGGAGATCCCGGGCGAGGGACAGCAGGAGCTCATGGGAGATAGGGTCCACCGGATTGAGGAAGGGTGTGTTCCTGTGCAGGGCATCGTTTAAGGACGTTCCCTCGAGGCCCAGGTCCTGTTAGTCAGAGAGAGGAAGGTCCCACTGAAGTAAACACATATTTCTCAGCTCCTGATATTTCCATGGCATTTCCAGCACCAAAGCACAGATCTGTATCTCCGCATAATTAACCTGTGAATAATGTTTGATAATTCTTGTAAGCACACGTATGCACAGACATCACACCTTCCTTGGAAGGTCGTAACTTGAGATCAGCCTCCTGACTCCTATCATAAGTTCTAAATCTCTGGCACGTCCATATCACACGCAGAGGTGAGTTTCAGGCATTCACTTTTTTAGAATGCATCCCCCACTCAGGTCTCTCTTTAAACTCCCTACCCCCCTTCCCCCCAAAATCTAGAGTTTAAATAATGCAGTACCAGCTGGAAAATATGGTAGCCCAGAGCAACATCCAGAAACAAGATGCACAGCCCCATAAGACCCAACCCCTCCACTCTACACCAGGTTCAGAGCCATTTGATAACCCTCCAAGTAAAGGCCTGCTTCCCCCTGCTGGCATGTGGTAGGCTACGAGAGGACTTTGCAAGGAAACTGCCATGGAGGTTCTGCCCCCAATCTCTTCTGGTAATTCAACAAATTTCCTCCAGAACCTCATATCAACCCTTACCTACTACGTCTCTGGTAACAATGTTGACTGTGAGTACTCTTGCCCTCAAGATGGTCACCTAGCTGGCAATGGGATAGCTCCCCGCACTCTGGAAATATTTTTCCAGAAGTGTGATCATTCTGTAGTCCTAGAAGAGCTTTCACCACAATTGTGCTCCTAACTATGTTCCACTCTCTATCGAAGCCTATATGAAATCACTGCAAACTGCAGACACACCAAGCGTATGACTTTAAATGCTTAAAGTGTTCCAAAGAAGTAGTTAGAAAAGAAGACTGTAACCCTCTTACAGGAGCACTAAGAAATACACTTGCTGAGTTTTTCTGGTAAATTGATGATAGAAAACAGTTAAGGACGTGTTTTCAGTACCCGTAATACCAGTTGAATGGTTACATGAAACAAAAAAAAAACAACCAGGTGCAGACTTAATCTGTTATAACCAGGTAAATTAGCTAAGTTTCAACACCTCAAAGATGGAAAGCTCTTCTAGTTCTGGGTACTGCTGTGAAAGATCAGGGTCCTGATTCATAAGTGAAGGGTGTAATGTGAATATAGGCCACTAGATGGCAGTATTTATCTTTTTTTTGTTTAGCTCAGACTGGAGTCATGTATAGACATGTCCTGGACATGTCTGGGGCAAGTCTCAGAAAGTTAAAAAAAAAGAGGTCTAAATGTGGGTGGGGTCTGCAAAAGAGTATATAAGGAAAAGAATTGAGACAGTAAAGTAGTAGGAGAAATTGCAAGAAGATGACCAGACCTGCCATTCTGTTCAAGACCAGTGACGTTTCTTTTGTGGATTTCTTTGCCTGTGTTTGAGCATTTTCTTCATCCAGGACATCACCAAGCCACCCCACTAAAAAGGGACTGTAATTATTTCTGTTTTTTCTTATTTATCAATCTTGGTCTTTAGTTGTAGGTTGTTATTAGTCTTTGTCTTTGTTAAAAATTAAATGTGTTTTAGTTGTTAAAACTGTGTTTGTCATCCCTTGCTGTTGCTGTTGTGTTATAAATGTAATAACAAATTGGGGCCATAACAAATTGGGGGCTCAAGGTCCGGGATAGACCATTGTGTGAGTAATTTATTGAAAATCTAACATTCCAAATTGTAAAATTGTTTTTGTGAATTTTCCTAGATATATATTGACAACAGCAATGGATGATTTCTTGGCATCACCAACCGTAGGGGTTTTGAAGTCTTTTAAAAAGACAGAACTGCTAGAAATTTGCAGACAGTTGGAGCTGACAGAGGTAAAACCAGCCATGCGAAAAGCAAGACTGGCTAGAGAGATAGTTGAATATTACATTGATGAAAATGTGTTTGCACCAGGAGATCTGGAACAGTTTCCAGTGGAAAATCCAAATATAGAAATGGAACTTAAATTAAAAATGCTAGAGATTGAAAGGGAGGAAAGAGAAAAAGAAAGGGAGGAAAAAGAGAAAGAAAGGGAAGAAAGAGAAAAAGAAAGGGAGGAAAAAGAAAAACAAAGAGAAATTGAGAGGGAAGAAAAAGAAAAACAAAGGCAGTTTGAGTTAGAAAAATTAGCAAGAGAAGAAAAACAAAGAGAATTTGAGTTAGAAAAATTTGCAAGACAGAGATTTTGAATTAGAGAAATTCGATAGAGAAGAAAGACTCCAAATGGAGCAACTAAAAATAAAAATTCAAACTGAAAATAAATTTCGGGCTAGCCAGGAGGTAAAACTGGTGCCTCCATTTTCGGAAAAGGATGTTGACAACTATTTCCAATGTTTTGAAAAGGTAGCAAAGAGTTGCCAGTGGCCAAAGGAACACTGGCCTCTGATGTTGCAAACTGTCCTCAAGGGTAAAGCTCAACAAGCCTATTCGGCTTTGTCTGCAGATGATTCCTCTGATTATGAGGTTGTCAAAAAGGTTATTTTGAGAGCTTATGAGTTGGTTCCAGAGGCTTACCGACAGAAATTCAGAGGTCTGAAGAAATCTGAAAATCAGACTTATGTTGAATTTGCTAATGAGAAGCAGGTTTGCTTTGAGCGCTGGTGTACTTCTATGGAGGTCAAGGATGATTTCAACTCACTAAAAGAGATGGTGTTAGTTGAAGAATTCAAGAACTGTGTTAAGGATGATGTTAAGACCTACCTTAATGAGAAGCAAGCACTGAACTTGCAATCAGCTGCCAAATTTGCAGATGAATATGTTCTCACTCATAAGTCCAAATTTCAGTCTAGCAGTAACAATAAATGGTCCCAATTTCAGAAAAAGGGTTACGGTGATACCCAAGATTCCTCACCCAAAGACAAAGACAAATCTGGTGATGGTGCTCAGAAATCCAGTAATAGGTCTGATCAAAGTGTGAAAGCTGACAGTGACAAAAGTGGTCTAGTTTGCAGTTATTGCAAGAAATCTGGTCATGTTACAACTAACTGTTGGTTCCTTAAAGCTAAGAAAGAAAAAGAAAAGGATACCAAACCAAATGCCTTTGTGAAAACAAGGTTAGAAACCCCTGTAGTAGATAACCAATCTGCTAAATTGCCTGCTTCTTGTGGGGCTAAAAAGCCTAATACAGCTGACTTTGTGAGGGAGGAATTTCTTCCATTTGTGTCAGAGGGATTTGTGGCTCTGAATGAGCATACTACTCCTGTCCCCATATATATCCTAAGGGATACCGGAGCTTCTCAGTCACTTTTGTTGATGGACTCCTTGGAGTTACGTGATGAGACCGCTTCAGGGGATTTCATACTTGTACAAGGTATTGAAGGGAGGACTGTATCTGTACCCCTGCGCTCTATATTCTTGAAGTCAGATTTAGTTACAGGACAGGTAAAGGTGGGACTTATGTCAAGTCTACCTATAAAGGGTGTTTCTCTGTTGCTAGGCAATGACCTGGCTGGGGGCAAAGTAGTTCCCCCTGTACATCTTACTTCACAGCCGAGCACTGAAAATGGGGATGAGGACCCATCTCTGTACCCTTCTTGCGCAGTGACTCGTGCTATGGCCAAGAAGGCTAAAGAAGATGATGTTGTGGTGCCGTCCAGTACATTGAATAGTCAGGACTCAGGTGGTTCGCCTCATGACTCTGATTGGCCTACTATGGTTCCTCCGTTTGAGGACTTATCAGATACTTTTATCAGTTCTCTATTCAGCCAGCCGGATGGGTCTGGTGATTCTGATGTGTCTGGAGACTTGTCTCTGTCCAGAAAGCGGTTGATTGAGGAGCAAACTAATGATCCTGAAATTGGTGTACTAAAGAGGAGAGCCCTTCCTGAAAAAGAAATAGATGCAGTTCCAGTTGGGTATTATCTCAAGGATGGTGTGTTGATGCGGAAGTGGCGCCCTCCTGATATCCCTGCCAATGCAGATTGGGCAGTGGTCAGGCAAATTGTTGTTCCGAAGGTCTATAGGAATGAGATCTTAACAATGGCTCATAGTTTACCTTTAGGAGGTCATCTTGGTGTTAACAAGACTGTTGATAAGATCATGAAACACTTCTTTTGGCCTGGGCTTCGGAAAGACGTTTCCAACTTTTGCAAAACCTGTCACACTTGTCAGGTAGTTGGAAAACACCAGTTAGACCCACCTGTAGCTCCATTGCAGCCTATCCCAGCATTTGGGGAGCCATTCTCTAGGGTCATTGTTGATTGCGTTGGTCCATTACCCAAGACTAGATCTGGAAATCAGTACTTGTTGACAATCATGTGTGCATCTACCAGATTCCCCGAAGCCATACCTCTACGTAACATCAAGGCAACTGCAATCTCGAAGGCTTTGATAAAGTTCTTCACGTTGTTTGGTCTTCCCAGGGAAATTCAGTCAGACCAAGGTAGCAATTTCACTTCAGGATTGTTTCAGCAGGTTGTGTATGAACTAGGTGCAAAACAGATTCTTTCTAGTGCCTATCATCCAGAAAGTCAGGGTGCCTTAGAGCGGTTTCATTCCACTCTCAAGACAATGATGAGGACTTATTGTCATGACCATGAGAAAGACTGGGATGAAGGTGTTCATTTGCTGTTGTTTGCAGCTAGAGAAGCAGTGCAGGAGTCTACTGGATTCAGTCCATTTGAGCTAGTGTTTGGTCATGAAGTGAGAGGACCTTTGCTATTATTGAGTGAACAATGGCAAGAGAAAGAGCCGCATATCAGTCTGTTAGACTATGTTAGCAAGTTCAAGGAAAGATTGCGTGCAGCTTGTGACCTTGCCAAAGAGAACTTGAAATCAAGTCAGGGAAAAATGAAAACTTGGTATGATCATAAGGCTAGAAGCCGTGAGTTTAAACCAGGAGAAAAGGTCCTTGTGTTGTTTCCCTTGCAGTCCAATCCATTGCAGGCTAGATTTCATGGTCCTTATGAAATTCTGACAAAACTCAATGATCTCAATTACATTGTGAAGACTCCAGATAGGAGAAAACCAAAACAATTGTGTCATATTAACATGCTAAAGCCTTATCATGACAGAAATGCTAGGGTTGCAGCTGTCACTTCAGATTCTCCAATGGTCGAAACGTGTGAAGATGAGGGGGAGTTTCAAGATGATGAACCAAGAATTAAAGCTGAAGTTCTTTCATGTAAATTGTCAAACACTGAAGTGTTGCAAAATCTTGATGTAAAACTCCAGCACTTAGAACCCTCACAGAGGGATCAGTTTGAAAGGTTGATCAAGAAATATGAGGATTTGTTTCCTGATGTTCCAAAGAGAGTTACTATAGCCTCTCATGATGTAGATGTTGGTGATGCCAAACCAATAAAACAGCATCCATACCGGATGAATCCTGAAAAGAGAAAGATTGCTGAGAAAGAGGTTGAGTACATGTTAAAACATGATATTATCAGACCCTCCAACTCCGATTGGAGTTCACCCTGTGTGCTAGTTCCAAAACCTGATGGAAGTACTAGATTCTGTACAGATTATCGCAAAGTCAATGCTGTAACTAGAACTGATGTGTTTCCAATACCTAGGATTGATGATTGTATTGATAGTGTAGGGCAAGCAAAGTTTCTGACCAAGATTGATTTATTGAAGGGTTATTGATGTGTGCCTTTAACTGAGAGGGCCAAGAGCATCTCTGCTTTTGCCACACCATCTGGATTGTACCAGTATGAAGTCCTACCCTTTGGCATGAAAAATGCCCCAGCCACGTTCCAAAGGATGATACAGTCTACAATCGCCGGATTGCCACACACGGGTGCATACATCGATGACCTGATCACATGGAGTGACTCCTGGGAAGAACATCTAAAAGATGTAGAGACGTTGTTCCAGCGCCTGACCCAGGCTAACCTGACTGTTAACCTGAGCAAGAGTGACTTTGGTTGTGCTACTGTCACCTATCTTGGCTACGTCATAGGCCAGGGTAAGGTGGCACCCATAAATGCTAAAGTCCAAGCCATCATGGACTTTCCAGTTCCTGACAACAAAAAAGCTTTGCGCCGCTTCCTTGGAATGATCGGGTACTACCGCAAGTTCTGCAAGAACTTTGCTGAGATTGCTCTCAGTCTAACTAACCAACTGAAGAAAGGCGTAAAGTTCACCTGGGATGATGCATGCCAGAGAGCCTTCGATCACCTGAAGTCTCTGCTGTGTCACTTCCCCGTGCTCAAATCTCCTGACTTCAACAAACCGTTCTCCATCGCGGTCGATGCTAGCGACCAAGCTTGTGGATCTGTGCTCCTACAGAGAAGTGACTCTGATGACATTGAGCATCCCGTGGCATACTTCTCCAGGAAGTTCAATCGCCACCAAAGGAACTATTCCACAATAGAGAAGGAACTGTTGGCTCTGGTCCTTTCTTTACAACACTTTGAGGTTTATGTTTGTACAGGACAAAAGCCAATGATTGTGTACACTGACCACAATCCGTTAACGTTTTTGAGTAAGATGAAAAACAAGAATCGGAGATTGTTGAATTGGAGTTTGATTTTACAGGAGTTTGACTTGGAAATTAAGCATGTGAAGGGTACAGACAATGTAATTGCTGATTGCTTATCCCGTGTTTGAATGTGTATATATATATCATGTGTTTGAATATGGTATGATATGTATATATAGACAAGTGTTCACTTAACCATTTTGTATTGAAAAGAAAAATTTTGCCTTTGTGAGTCAAAATTTTTCCCTTTTGGAATGGAGGTGTAATGTGAATATAGGCCACTAGATGGCAGTATTTATCTTTTTTTTGTTTAGCTCAGACTGGAGTCATGTATAGACATGTCCTGGACATGTCTGGGGCAAGTCTCAGAAAGTTAAAAAAAAAGAGGTCTAAATGTGGGTGGGGTCTGCAAAAGAGTATATAAGGAAAAGAATTGAGACAGTAAAGTAGTAGGAGAAATTGCAAGAAGATGACCAGACCTGCCATTCTGTTCAAGACCAGTGACGTTTCTTTTGTGGATTTCTTTGCCTGTGTTTGAGCATTTTCTTCATCCAGGACATCACCAAGCCACCCCACTAAAAAGGGACTGTAATTATTTCTGTTTTTTCTTATTTATCAATCTTGGTCTTTAGTTGTAGGTTGTTATTAGTCTTTGTCTTTGTTAAAAATTAAATGTGTTTTAGTTGTTAAAACTGTGTTTGTCATCCCTTGCTGTTGCTGTTGTGTTATAAATGTAATAACAAATTGGGGCCATAACAAGGGGTAGTTAGCTAAAAATATTGAACAGTGGAAAGTGGATGGAGCAAAAAGCTCTCTTATGTGGATAAGTGAATAATAATATATAGGAGTATGCTATCGACCACCAGCTTTGGACAGAACAGTCAGTGAAATGCTTTTTAAGAGGATTGCACAAGGTGGAGGGACTATTATTATGGGGGACTTGAATTATCCTGGTATCGATTAGGAAATGGTGAAAGGACAGGGTAGGGGGGAGGAAGAATTTCTAGATGTTATAAATGATAATTTCTTGGTGCAGTATGTTAATAAACCTACAAGTGAGAAGGCAATTTTAGACTTACTGCTCTGCAATGACACAGATAGAATTAGCAATGTTGAGGTACTGGAGCCACTTGGACAAGTGATCACTCTGCTGTTAATTTTGATATTCATGGGAAGTTAAAAAAGTTTCAATCTTAGGTGAGCAAACTTTGACAGGATGAGGTCATATCTAAGTGAAACAAAATGGGAGGCACTCCTGAACTGAGTCCGTAAATGAGATATGGGAAAGATTTAAGGGGGTTTTACTTGAACCACAATGCAAATTCATTCCAAAGGTATCCAAAAGTAAGCTGAAAAAGCAGAATCCTCAGTGGATGACCAAAAGTATTCATAGGATTTTGAGGGAAAAGAGGAATCTTTATAAGATGTACATAAAGGATAACAATGAGAACATCAAGGCTGAATACTGTAAAATTTGGGCTGTGGTCAAAAAAGAGCTGAGGAATACTAGAAGACTGTATGAAAGACAATTTGCAGAGGGGGCAAAAACTAACCCTAAAGCGCTTCTTTCAGTACTGTAGCAGAAAAAGGAAAGTTAAAGAGCAGGTTAAGTGCATAAGGAATAAAAATGAATATTCTGGATGCCTTAAACAGTTACTTTGTTGAGAATTTTACCTCAGAGGAGGTCTTTATTCGGCCAGAGGGCATGTTAAATGCTCAAGATTGGCTAAAGACTGTACCGAGCCAGGAAATTACAGGCCAGTCAGTTTAACTTGCATTGCGTGCAAAATATTGGAATCCATCATAAAAGATGAGCAGGACTTATTTCTTGAATGTAACAGTATCTTGAGGGATAGCCAACATGGTTTCCGTAAGGGAAGGTCATGCCTGACAAACCTTCTGGAATTTTTCGAAGAGGCCATCAAGACTTATGACCAGAGCAGGGCTTATGACATCATATACTTGGATTTTCAGAAAGCATTTGATACAGTACCGCGTAATAGACTAATATTTAAAATGAGCTCCATTGGAGTTACAGGAGGTATTCTGGAGTGGATTCAAAACTGGTTATAGGGCAGAACACAAAGAGTGGTGGTCAGTGGTATCTCATCTGAGCTAGTTATGGTGGGGAGTGGCGTCCCCCAGGGATCGGTTTTGGGACCCCTGCTGTTCCTCATCTACGTTAATGACCTTGATAGGAATATTGAGAGCAGATTAGTTAAATTTGCTGATGATTCTAAATTGGGGAGTTTGGCAAATAATTTAGAGTCCACTAAAGTGAATCAGGATGATTTGGATAGAATCCAGAATTGGGCAGAAATGTGGCAAATGAAATTTAATGTAGCGAAATGTAAAGTTGTTCATGTAGGTAATAAAAACATTAGACAGGACTAATGTTAGACTTCATGGGAGGTTTAAAACTGGAATGTGCTGCACATGAGAAAGATCTGGGAGTGATTGTTGACCAAAGCCTCACAGGCTCTAGCCATTTGTGCCGTAGCAGTTAAAAAAGCCAATCGGATGCTGGGATACATTGCCAAAAGTATTGAGTACAAATCTAAGTAGGTGACGCTTCTTTTGTATAACACATTCGTCAGACCACATCTGGAGTATTGTGTACAGGTCTAGGGACCATACTTTAAGAAAGATATAGAGGCTCTAGAGGAGGTTCAGAGAAGAGCCACTAGGCTTATTCCAGGTGTAAAAGATGAAAGCTATGAGAAGTGGCTGAAGATTCTTAATCTCTTCAGTCTAAGGAAAAGGAGACTAAGGTGTGATTTGATTGAGGTCTTTAAATATGTTAAAGGGATTAACAAAGTGAATTATGTAGGATTCCTTCGACTAAGTGTTGTGAGTAGAACTCGGGGTCACAAATGGAAGTTGACCAAAGGTAAATTTAGCACTGATATTCGGAAATGTTTCTTCACCCAAAGAGTAATTTCAATGTGGAATAGCTTGCCTGACCGTATTGTTGAGGCAGAGACCTTGGGGGTTTTCAAGAGCAGGCTTGGCTTAAAGCTATATACCATTGAGGCATTGAGTGTCTGAAGGGATATATTCACCATAGTATAAAGAAACTGGCAAGCGTAGTTGGGCTGAACGGCCTATTCTCACCATTCATGTTATGTTATGTTATTTATGCTTAACCCCTTAAATAACATCATCTTTGGATACCATGTTCTTATGGCCACAGCATTACCTCTAATGTAAAATATTTAGATGTTGGCCATCATTTTATTCACTTTTCCCTTTAATTAAGTAGGAAATATTTGGGACCCATGGTGACCCTGGGATCTCCCCTACATTAAATGAGACCATAGGTTCCACAGGTTTGAAAACTACAGCTGCATTTGGCAGACCCATATGAGCTGGTAGGTTTTGTGAGGTAAATAAATCGCTGTTAAAACAGATTATGAAATGTATGGCCAATGAATGTGGAAAAGACATTTTTAAAATCTGTCATAATCAAAATGGTGATTCAACATAAAATTTGCAAAAAATAACTTAAAAGCTTTGAGACAGGACAAGTCACTTCATTTTACAGTAAATGAACATTAAAATCACAGCCATTTTTTGAGAAATATCCACATCAGTTCATAGTTAAAGGGTTTTAAACAAAGATTTTTTAAAATTATATGTAATTGTTCCAAAAAGGGTGAAAACAACTAAAAATGCATTGCATTTTTTTTTTTGCAGGGAATAAGGGGATTTACAGATTAGAAGAGGGGGAAATGCACATTTTTTTTTTTAAATAGTGAATAAGGTTCTATGGTCAAGTCTTAGCATATTAATACTGTCATTTAGTAAGACAGCAGTGACGAAATCACATTGAGTCTTTATTTGAGCTCAGGACACAAGCCACATACAGGTCCCCCGGGTCTAGGAGCTGAAAGGACGTGCAAACGGTAAGATAAGAGCTGGCTGTGGCAAGTGGTAGGGATTAAAGCGAGCGAGGTCACCGCTGCTGTCACTCTGAGTCAAACAAGGAGGCTCTCTTTACTACCATAGCGATTTACAGCAGGATGACAGTTCAAATGTTGCACGAGGTAAAGCATTAAAAGAAATCACGCCATGCTGTGACAAGCAGGACTGTTGGTTCTCGACCAATAAGTATTTAATTCATAAACAAGCTTTGGAATTATTTACTCAGTGGCCTGAAGGGCCTGAGAATGATTCCAGTCACTGTTTACTTATGGAAGATGGTCACAAAAATCCACTGAGTGTTCAAAGGTTTGTAACCATAGCCACAAACCCAATAGCATTATATCATTAAGTTGCAGTTGGACAAATCTATGAAAGTATATTCAAGGCAAATTTACCCGAATGGACTCTATAATACATACAAACTCAATTTTACTCATTTTGGAATTTTGGACCCCAGATTATAGTGTAACTTACTAGTTAAAGAAAAGGATTCTCTGGGGGAGGTGTAGAGAGAAGTCCATTTGAGCTCCCTCACATACACACACACGCATACACAAACACACACACACACACACGCGCCACCACACAAATATGCAACACGCACACCCGGCCGCACACATTTACAGGGACACATGCAGACACACACGTATCTGCACACACACATACAGGGACACACATGGAAAATACATGCAAAGAGGCACATATAAAGGCACACACACACACACACGCATGCATGCACATACACACACACACATATATATATATATATATATATATATATATATATATACGTATGCACACAAACACATACAGTAAATGCACGCACACACATATACAGCCACAAGCACAAACACACACAACACATAATTCCTATTAGATTTTCCCAATCACGGGTGGCTACTAAAGAACAGCTGTCTCTGTGTTCACTTCATCGACCGGTGAGGATGCCAAGTCTAAGGCAAACACAACACCCTGTAGAAAAACTCCTCCTACAGAGCCCGTCAGCAGACTCAGAGCAAACTAAAGCTGTGTACAGTATGCTTCATCTCTCGCAAGAGCAATCAGTCCCAAAACAGAGGCTACGTCGCACATTCAGTATTCACATTCCACGTGATAACACTGAGAGAGCACCAAGCACACTTAGCATTAAGTGGTGTAGAGACAAGGGTCTGGCAAGGCTATATATCAGCACTCAGGGGAGGGAGGAAACACTGCTAATCACTGCTCCAGAGACAGATTTATTGACAGAGTCAATAGTTGGATAGTTGGGCAGCCCGTAACTGCTGAAGAGGTCTTTTGGAGGGCCAACAGTACTGAATTGGTCAAAGAGCTGAACTCAGCAAAGCTGCTCCAAGATGGCGAGGAGTTCTGTTTTCAGTATTGTATCTCCTACAATATACCTGGGAGAATATCAGACAAATCATAATGTCACCAAATAAATAAATAAATACACAAAACACACCAAAAATATTAGCTCTGTTTGTTAGCTTATCACAGGCATGTACCCAGGTTACTAGATATGCCTATACTGGCCAACATCATCTCCCATCTTTGTGACATGACATCTACAGAACATCACCTTCTTGATCTGAAGACATCAGAGCTAAAGGTCTTGGGGGGTTTAGCTCCCAGAATACGTGTCTCACTGCAGACAGCCGAAGAGCAGCTTTTACAAAGACAGGACAAACATGTCATGCAGTGTTATTACCTGGCCCCTCCCCTAGGGGGCCAGGTTAAGCAATGATCATGTCTGTGTGTGTGTGTTTCTGTCACTCTGTCTGTCAGCCTGTGGCTGGGGCCAGGTCTGCTATCTCTGATTGCCTTGTTTAATCATGTGTTGGTGAGATTCTACGATATACTGTAAGATCAAACATGCACCTCATAATTCAAAGCACATACAAAAGATTAAGGATTAGGAATGGCATTTACAATCAGCATTTATGTCTTTTAAAATTTGTGAACCCCATATGCAATCTGGGAAGTCCTAAAAATGTTTCCATGCAGACGGTTTCTGCTTGAAATAATGGATAAATGCCATACAATGAGAATAAGGATTAGACGATCAGTTGGCTGGCGACAAGAAAGATTCGGAAGCCGAAGGAAGCATCAATGGACTGGCTGACTGACAGAGCGAACTACACATTCCGTCTTCATACTTTTCTTTTTCAGCCGGTTAAATCCAGCAAACATAACGCAGGCCTATCCTAAGTTCGCTTTAAAATTTAAACGAATAGGGTATTTAATGTTTAAGTTTGTTCTCAAGAGAGGTTCTGTTGACTTCCTTTGAAAAAAAAAAAAAATCAAAGCAATATTGAATGAGGCGCGAGCCAAGATATAGCAAACTCCTATACGTAGTCCGGCCAACTACCTATCAATAAAGCTCTAAGAATATCGCATTAGACGCGATGCAACAGAACTTTTAGCATGCCGCTGGAAATTCTAAAAGGAATATACGAATTTATAATCAATTGTGTGGTGCCAACAGAGAGGCAAACGCCCTCCGTCCTTCGCAGATCGCCATTAAACACCACCCTTCTATCGAGTCCTCAAGACGTCAGGACTATTTTCACAATCTCTACTCATACTACTTAAGGCATGCTCCTTTTTTTTTTTTTTTTTTTACTTTATTCAGTAATAAACGTAACTTGTTTGATAGACTGCGCATTAGGTTATCATAAGCTGTATGATAAGTTTTACAACATTAATGTGCATGCGCTTGGTTTACTACCTTTCGGAGTAATCTGAGCACGTCGCACGCCTCTGTCACTTTACTCTCGCTCAAAAGCTTCTGAATCTCGCGAACCCAAGCCACTCTCCGGACGTACGGGTTGGGTCGGCTCTTCCGCAGAGCCTCCGGCAATTTATCAGTATTCAGAATTAAGGATGTGAATGGAAAACCTCCTCGGGCACAGTTTACTTTTCTACCGGCTTCTCCGCAGCTGTCCATGCGCTGGAGAGTCTTGTTTGAAATATTACTGTCATGGTACGTGCCGCTCCGCACGCTGAGTCCCGACCCCATCGTTTCACCAGTCAAATATTCCGAGGTCAGAGGCTCAAGTTGTTTCACTGGTGCAGAATCTGAATGGAAATCTAAATATTTACTGGAGACCTCTTGCACAAAGCAAAAGACGACTTGACAATGACACTTTGATCGTACCAATGTTTTCCTTATTTATTTCCTTTGTTTTTTTGTGCATGATGATTTCCTAAGTTATCGTTGTGTCCCGTAGGTGGGTTCATCCACCACGGTTGTAACAGAATGGAGCGGGTCACGGCAGCTGCACACATTTCATCCCATTTGAGCTGCTCTCCACCATGAAGCCAGTTCCTCCTCCACCCAATCAAAGTCTGCGGAGCGTAAGTGCGCCGTAAATAACCTGGAAAGGCTTCAGAACATAGGTTTGCTTACGTTATGAGATCAGGGTGGTGGCCGAATGCCAGGATTTTAGGGGTTTCAACCTTTTCTGATAGAGATAGGAGGCTAAATGTGTGTGTGTGTGTGTGTGTGTGTGTGTGTGTGTGTCTCTTCTTTTACGGTTTGCATTTTGAAATGGTCCTCAATTGTAGATACGTGGTCTGATTAAATATTAATGCATATTAGCCCATGATAATTTATTCCATGTAGCGTCTCTTTCTGTTGATTACACTCTTGGTCGGCATGGTGTCTGATGTTTCCTTTGATCACAAACGCATGCCGAAGGACTGCCATTCTCTTCAAAGACAACGATATTGCACTCAAAGACAGGTATTCCTCGCATGAGATTCTTGTGAAGACACCTCAAAAACTTTTCAGAATTAAATTTCGAGTTGCGGCGCAGTTCTTGAATTTTCCTCCGTGCCATATATTCTACTCATACAATTTTCGGAATTTTAATGTGTTTTCAAACTTAATGCAACTCATAATGTAATGAATGCATTTATTGCTCATTAAAGCAATGGCGGCGCATAATGAAAAGATATAGTAAAAATTAATAATATGGTAACGTGATTTTTTTGCATTGGAATTTTGGGTTTTGCAGTTCAGGGTCAGCTGTGGGGAATAACTTGCCTGTTTTCGTGAAAATTGGACCATCCAAAGCCAAATTATGAAGTGTCCAAATGCCATGGAAGAAATTATACAGTAAGGCGGACAATGAAACATGGCATTTTGACATATTTGACTATTTCAGATATGATATTCTGATGGGTGACCAGTTGTCCGCAGTCCCCTAGGTGACCAGTTGTACTTTGAAAACTTTCGAAGTCCCACGGGTGACCAGTTGCACAAGAAGACAAAACATCTCACCTTTAATATATTTACTGGACCCTCTCTCATATGTGATTTTTTGACATTGGAATTTCGGGTTTTGGCTAATTTTTTAAAAAAAAGTTTCCTAATGCCTTGTAAGAAATTATATGGTAAAGCAAACAATACAACATCCCATTTTTGACATATTTGGCTATTTCATTCATGATATTCCAATGGGTGATCAGTTGTCCTTCAGTGATCAGAGGCCTCATTAAGTAACTCAGGAACTAAGTAAGATAAAGGGCTAGAATTCATTTTTTATGATTTTATGATATATAACTCTCTGTAAAAATGTTGTAATCCAAGTAATATCATTTGTAGAAATATTTAATGAAGTAATTTCTAAGTAAATTTTTCCAGTTTTGCCCCCAAATGCCCTTTCTTTGGCACAAAAAAAAAGACCATGTCAACAGTTATTCATCTTTCTGAATTTTTTACTGTGAAAACTTATAAATGTGAACATTGTCTGACAAAAAAAAAAAAACTACAAGTAGAATGATGTTCAGCTTACTTTTTTTGTTATGAATTTTTAAATTGTTCCAACATTTGTGTTACCTAAACAGGAATAAGCCTGCAGCTTTTTTATGGTGAATGTTTCTGAAATCTGCACAGTACCTTTCACTCTTCTCATAGCTCACAGAATTAATCTGCGGAACATCAGACCGCCACTGCACTAAGGCAGTATCCTCACTTGAAAAAGTATCTAGTCCCAATAGTTCAGTTTTTCTTATAAATTTCCTTGAATGACATGCATCATCGAAGTGAATTCCAATACTGCACCAAGGTAAATTACACCCCTCCATTCAGAGGCGTAGCCAGCGGGGAGGGGGGGGAGAAGATGACTGTTAGGACAGGCCATTTTGCAAGCTCTGAGGTCATCACGTGAGTGTCAGGAGATCTTATTAGTCCCCAAATGAGCCTGTGAATACATTTAGTTTGATTTACATTATTACATTTTATTGGTAGAATTACTGGGTCCCTAAGATACTTCGGCTTCCTGAAATATGATATGGAATGAAGATTGATGTTTGTTTAATTAATGAGAGTGGATTGACCCCGTGACCCGGGGCAGAATGGGGAACGAGGCTATTTCCGTTGGGGTTGGTGCACATACTCGTGGCTGCCACTGGACCCTCAAGTTTGCCGGACTGCAACTTGCCACCGTTCACAGACAAGGAGTTTTACGCCATTTCTTTTCCTTTTGTCAAATCTCTAAAAGGACGTCAACCATACCTTACAGACAAGCGAAGATCCGTGGAAGGTTTTAGGGACATTTTAGAATGCGTAAACTGAACAAACGGATTGCAAGAGGGCCAACAGACGCCCCTTCCTGCATGATTCCCAGGGCCGAGCTGTTCGTCGTTGGGCGACAGGTGCGAGCTGGCCACGGACTGCGGAAAGCATAGGCATTTGACCAAATAAATTGAAGGTAGCATCAATCTTTCTTCTGTTTTCCTGTTGTGTTTTAAGCAAGCCGAAAGTGTATTAGCTGCACGCCGCCCTGAGAGGTGTCAGAGATAAGTTCGTGCGTAACTCCCCTAGACAACGTAAGCTATTGTTGCACGTATTACAATAGTTTGTTTAATACGGATAGGCTTGCGATATCTCTGCTCAGGGGGACATGACACGACAATGATTATTGTCTTACCTAATCGTGGAGAACAAGCATCACCTGTTAAGTGTGGCGCGCTCTCGGAATGAACCTTTTGCTAATTATGTGAATGACTGAGAACAGGTCAGGACTAATAATTGTTTTAAACCGAAGTTTTGTGCAACCAAATTCTCTGTTCTTGTTCGGCAACTGTAATGAATTTAGCCCATGATTTAACTGCTGTTAGATCACATATGGAGAGAAACTGTGCCTTCGGTTGCCAGTTAAGATCATTGGAAAATGCGTCAATAATGGAAAAAGATTGAGAACTACTAATTGCAGTCATAAAGAGATGTGTCTTGGTCCTCCGCTGGCTATGCCTCTGCCATTTCAGTGCTCATGATGATCTAATAATCCCTAAGTGGGACTGCCTCCTTTTACAGTGAACAATTATTGCGCAATTCAGTAATACAAGTTTGGACTTATTTAGGATTACTTCGGAAGCCTGTGATCAGTCACGTCATGGCGTGTTTGAGGCACTGATGTCATCCCCACACTGTCATCCCCAACAAAAACAATGAAACCAATGAAATTTGGGCAATTCAAAGATTTCAGCAGACACCCCCCCCAAACACCACCACCACCTCCCCATCAACCTGATGAGACATTCTCAGAAAATTCTAGTAGGATATACCTGTATATAAGCAGTACAGACGAAGTTCAAAATATGATTCCTGTCAAACAGTCATTTTAAACAACTCTGTGTCTGAAATTATTCAAACAGTCCACTCAAATGAGCAAATATGCCTGGTTAACTTCTTAAAAAAACAATTGATTCCATTGAGCAAAGCTGCCAGGGTATAATAAGATAATTTATTCCTGGGAGTCATAGGGCATAATTAAGAATCTAATGTCCAAAGAGCCATTAATTGCAATTGCATTTTAGTAAATGATTTGGAAGGAAAGGGCTCACAAACATGTCAAACACTAATTACTCAAATGAGTAGGAGAGCCTAATGAAATGAGACAGGGAATCCAGATTCAACACCAAGCTGCCCTTCCAGTGCCATGAAACACCCATTCAAATTCCTAGAAAGTTAACTGAAATAAAACAATACTCTTGAAACATGTCAAACAATTAAAAAAAAAAAATCTTGAAATCTGTGTTATTGAATTGAAAGACAAGCCATCCTTGCACCAAACTCATACCCTTTTTTCTGTCTTCATTTATAGGACATTTACTGTATGCAGTCAGAAAGACCTACATTTGCATTTGTTTCCTCTAAAAGTGCCTCATTATTAGTTAAATAAGACACAACCTCCAAGTATTTAAAAGCCTTAAATACATTAAGCATTATCACTACATTAACTTGTCCTGTCTGCAACGTTTTTGTCCTGTCCGACACGCAAAACATTGCGGACAGGACAAAAAAGATTTGCGGTTTCTGATGAGCTGTGTTGAGATTTTTCAAAAACCTTTTTTACCCCTCAGCCCTCAAGGCTAACAGGGTATTGCTATCCCTCGTGCGGGCGTCTCCAAAAACTTCGACATCGGGCTGAGGGGTATTCCGTGCATTGTACGCAATTTGAAAAAGAAAACTCACTGATTGATTGTCTGCAGGGACATAAAGCGTATTCTGCCAGAAAGAAAAAAAATTTCAAAAAATGAAACGCACACGAGAAAATGACAAAAAATGTGTGTCCTGTCTGCAATGCTTTGGACCCATGAATTCGCAAGAAAATCTAATTTGCATAATAAAGGAGCAAAAATTTCGACTCAATTTTCTTTTTTTCCAGTAAGTTCAGATACCTATCTAAGTCATCCAATTGTTTTTTGGTAAGATTCAGACTTTTAATTTTTTCATGCCACTTCACAATTACCATGAAATGGCCCTATAGCCTTTAAGTTCGCTAGTTACTCAACCGAAAGCCATAAAGACCACATGGTCTCTAGCTGTAAAGGCATGCTGTTATTTGCTTCTGGTCTTTGGTTTTTTTTTTTTTGGGGGGGGGGGGTTAGCAGCTTTCAGATACATGAATGATCTTCATATTTTGCAATTAGGCTAATTTATTTTGATATCAACTTTTTAGTACACAACATTATTTCATGGTATATTCCAAGCACTGCTTTCGTCTCCTGCTCTCCACTAATTACCTGGTTTTGTGTTCCCTCCATGTCTGCGGTGGGGCCCTGCCCTGAATATGCTGCTGCTGGTCTTCTTCATCATCGCCATCTGACCCTCTGCTAAGTGCTGCCCAGCCTCCACCAGCGGAACGGTCTGGTCCATGGAGTATATCCAGCGAACTACATCCGTTCATCATGGAAGCCGGGAGACCCATCTCTCGGTCCTGGTTTACTGCACGACTTCGCCTAGTTTGCTAGCTGTGGCCTGTCCCCTCAACTTCGCACTCTCCACTCCTTCTGTATTGGAGCAACACAACCGCCGCTTCCGTTGCGTCTGTCTCGACACTGAAGGCCATGGGACGTTGGTTGTCTTTGGTGTATAATCGATACATTCGCCCTGGATCCAAGGACATCATGGAGCTGCAAAATTAATGAGCAAAATGTTGTAAGATATGTCTGGTACTTAACTGTTGCAATGTTTGCATGCCCTAAATACTACACACTAATCTTCACTCCTAAACACATTTCTGCTCTCGTGTTGTCAAGCCTTCTTCCAGTCACATAGTCGGGGTATCAGCATCACAACACTATTCTACGCCATCTCATTCATCACCACTCTCACCTTCATTAATTTGTGTGTGTGTAATATACATATATATATGTGCTCATCTCATTTCATCATACTTGTACCAGCTTGTTGACACGCTAGATCACATTGTAGCATATTTCTCTTGAAATGGCTTCAAAAGAAATTAAGGTAGCCGTCAAGCTATCTCTACACATAGTTTACTTCATGCAGTATATTTCTCTTGTATTGGCATCAAGAGAAATTGTGCCAGCCACCGGGCTGTCACAACACATAATACACAGCAAATAGAATTTCTCTTGTATCGGCATCGAGAGAAATTGTGCCAGCCGCCGGGCTTTCACAACGCATAATACACTTCATATACAGCGCCCTCCATAATTATTGGCGCCTCTGGTTAAGATGTGTTCTTTAGCTTCTAATAAATTCAGTTTTTTTCTAAATAATACAGGACCACAATGAAAAAAAGAGGAAAATCAAACCTTTAATTCAAGTGCAATCATTCAGTGGGAAAAAATCCCAAATTAAGAAATAATTATTTTACATCAAATCATGTGTGCCAGTATTATTAGCACCCCTGATGTCAATACTTTGTACAACCCCCTTTTGCCAACAAAACCGCACCTAATCTTCTATAATGTTTCACAAGATGGGAGAATACAGAAAGAGGGATCTTTGACCATTCCTCTTTGCAAAATCTCTCTAAATCATCCAGCTACCTGGGTCCTCTCCTCTGCACTCTCCTCTTCAGCTCACTCCACAGGTTTTCAATGGGGTTGCGGTCTGGGGACTGTGATGGCCACGGGAGGAGCTTGATTCTGTGTCTGGTGAACAGTTTCTGTGTAGATTTGGTCACATGTTTAGGATCATTATCTTGCTATCTAAAGACCCAGTGACGACCAGTCTTCAGCTTTCGGGCAGAGGCCACCAGATTTTGATTTAAAATGTCCTGGTATTTCAAAGCGTTCATGATGCCATGCACCCTAACAAGGTTCCCAGGGTCTCTGGAAGAGAAACAGGCCCACAGCATCACCGATCCTCCCCCATACCATAGTGGGCACAAGGTGCTTTTCTGCATACTCATCTTTTGTGTTCCGCCAGATCCACTTAGTGTTTGTTGCCAAAAATCTCTATCTTCGTCTCATCTGACCAAAGCACACGGTCTCAGTTGAAGTCCCAGTACTGCTTAGTGAACTCCAAACATTTGCGTTTATGATTGTGAGTGAGAAAAGCTTTTTCCGTGCATGCCTCCCAAACAGCTTGTTGGCATGTATATGGCGCCTGATGGTTGTTTTGGAGACTTTGTGACCCCAAGATGCTACCATTTGTTGCAATTTTATTTCTCTTACCATCCTCCTCACTGTGCGTGGTGGCAAAATAACCTCGCGTCCTCATCCAGGCTTGTTTACCACTGTTCCAGTTGTTTTAAACTTCTTAATGATTCCTCTGATAGTAGATATGGGCAGGTGCAGGCGAGTGGCTATTTTCTTGTAGCCATTGCCTGACTTGTGAAGGTCAACACACATCTGCCTTACTTGAATGGTGTGTTCCTTTGTCTTTCCCATGTTGAAGAGGGGATAAGAGAAATGGCCTCTATGTCACATCATATTTATACCCCAGGGAAACAGGAAGTGATGAATTACAAATTAAATCTACCTAGATACTCTGATCATCTTTGTAAACTACTGTAGAAATGTCAGAAATACTTCAATTGCATTCATTTCCTAGGAATTGTTAGGGGTGCCAATAATTATGGAACAGGTGATTTTATGAAAAATAATTATTTGTTCGTCAGGGATTTTTTCCCCCCTTAAAATTCACTTGAGTTGAAGGTTGCATTTTTCTACAATTTTCAGTCAGAGTATGCTTCTGCAATAAAATTTGAATTTATTTTAAGGCTTTTAACACCTCTTAACCAATAATTATGTAGGGCTCTGTAGAATATTTCTCTTGTATTGGCATCAAGAGAAATCGTGGCTGTCACGACACAAAGCTCACTCATATAGTGTATTTCTCTTGTATTGGCTTCAAGAGAAATTGTCAGGTGCTGGGCTGCTACTACGCATCTACTGCTTCTTAACTTTTCTGCATTTCAGTTGGCGAATCTCACTCCAACACACACTCCTGCTCGTGTCATCTCACATTCACATAGTCAGGGTATCAGCGCCACAACACTGTTCTCAATCATCACTACTCACACCATCATGTCACACCAGATTGTATTGTCGCATATTTCTCCTGAAATGACTCGAGAAATTAAGGTAGCGTCGGGCTATCTCTACACATGGTATACTTCATATAGTATATTTCTCTTTTATCGGCATCAAGAGAAATTGTGCCAACCGCCGGGTTATCACTACAGGTAATACAATTCATATAGAACATTTCTTTTGTATTGGCATCAAGAGAAATGAGTACCAGCTGCCAGGCTGTCACTCTTAGAACATTTGTATAGAGAAATTTTGCCAGCCGCCCGGCTGTCACAACGCATAGCACACTCATATAGTGTATTTCTCTTGTATCGGCCTCAAGAGAAATTGTCAGCCGCTGGGCATCTACTGCTTAACGTTTCTGCATTTCAGCTGGCCTCGCTGGCATGGTTCTGTTGGGGGATTACTAGCAGCTCCCTGCCTTCGGTTCCTCGTTCGGACAGGCAGGGATCTCTCATAACTGAGCCAAGTCGCCAAACAAATATTATATGCAATAAAAATATTTTCTTTTTTTCACGAAGTGGTCCTATCAGAAATCCACCATTAAAGCTTATTGCTAGGAGGATGATGAAAAAGATCCATCATTCAATATATTTGAAGGACTCTGTTATGTATGATTTATTGACATTGGAATTTTGGGTTCAGAATAGTGTATGCAGATTCAGGTTCACCAGTCGAGTACAACTTTCTTTATTTCCATTGGACCGTCATCAGCAGGTTATGCAAAGCCCAAATGCAGAACAAGAAAATATGTGGGAAGGAGCCAACAAACTAGGCTCCAGCGAGGATTCAGCCAAAGATCTACGAGAAGAAAAAGCTGAAGGGTGGCAGAGGCTCGAGCTTCTGAAGTGGCAATCAAAATAATTTAATGCCCATTGCAATTTGGGTTTAATAGCAAAATTTACAAACTTTCAGCTGTTTGTGATAAACAGATTAAACAAGAACATTTTTAATAGTTCAACACAACTGATATTACAAGTGGATTCTCCAAATTTAACTCAAAATGCCATTTTTAATGACTAATGCAGTCTCAAAATTATTCAACCCCCCGAATAGAATCTGTCATAAGAGTATCTGTGCAAATCAGGTGTTGTCTCATGCACACTTAATGCAGCTAATCAAGAGCTTTATTAGTTGCATCAGGTTTGCTTGAGGTGGAACACATCAAATACTTGCACTAGCTATGGTTTGTTGACAGTGACATTTGACTGCATATTAGAAATATGGTTGTCCAAAGAATTGTCCAGAAAGCTAATAGAGGAAATCATTGACTGGCAGGAACTTGGAAAAGGATACAGAAAGGTAGCACAGACACTAAATTTTCATTGAGCTACAGTTGGGAGCATAGTTTGCAAGTTCAGAGTTCAAGGAGGAGTGGCTACAGTACCAGGATGTGGCAGAAACAGGAAGCTATCAATGGCTGTCACCAGATTCCTGAGGAGACAGGTGGTCAAAAACCCTCAAGTGACTGCAGGAGAACTGCAGCAAGACTTGGAGACTGGAGGCATTGAAGTTTCAGATTGCACAGTAGGGCGCATACTAAACGTTGAAGAACTCCAAGATATACACCACAGCTGATCTAAAAGCACAAGTTCCAATATGCTCAAAACCATATAAATGAGCCACAGAAGTTTGGGGATATTGCTCTGTGGAGTGATGAAACAAAACTGGAATATTTCGGGCTTATGAATCAGTGGTATGTCTGCAGAAGGAATAAAGAAGCATGTGCTGAAAAATACACCCTGCCTACAGTGAAGAATTGCGGGGGCTTCTGGATGCTGTGCGGCTGCCTTGCTTCCTCTGGCACTGGAAATCTGCAAAGTGTGGAGGGCAAGATGGATTCAGTCAAGTAAGGAGAAAATGTCATGCCGCCCATACGGAAGCTGACACTTGGGCATCATTGGACCTTCCGAAAGGACAATGATCATAAACATACCTCAACATCCACCAAGGCTTGGTTTCAGAAAAAGTCTGGGAAGATTCTAGAGTGCCCATCACAGTCGCCCCACTTGAACCCCATAAAGAATTTCTGGCAGGATTTGCAGAAGACAATTGCAGCATGCAAGCCCTAGAATATTAGTGAACTGCAGGCCATTGTCCACGAGGACTGGGCTAAGATTCCTTGAGAATGCTGCCAGAAGCTGTTGTCTGCCTATGCATCACATTGCCAGCAGGTCATAGCGGCAAAAGGGTGCTCTACTAAGTATTAAAGATGCTTGTCATGAAGGGGTTGAATAATTTTGAGCTTGCAGTAGTCATAAAAAGTGGCATTTTGTGTTGAAGTTGGAGAAGCCACTTGAAATATTTTTTGTGTTGAGCCATTTAAATTATTCTTGTTTGATTTGTTCACTGCAAACAGCTGAAAGTTTGTAAAATTTGCCAGTAAATCTAATTTGCAACGAGGGTTGAACAATTTTTATTTTTACTGTAGCTCTGCTTTGCCCTCACCTGTCTATTGGTGACTAGATTCATTGCACTCTTAGTACTTGGAGGGCAGTTCCTACCAACAAAAGGAGAAGAAAAACAAGATCTTTTCCAACTGGAGCAGTGACTCATCAGATAATGTCGCTCTGGCTGGAAAACAAAGCCCAAAGCCCAACAAAGCTCCCTGATTTAGTCCTTATGGATGCGCAACTTTGATCTTTCTTGTTCCCAATCGTAGCTTTCCTCTTCTGTATCTGAGGTTGGACCAGCTGCTTAAATAACTGAAGCCCTCCATGCAAGAACCAGTTAGTCACTTTTTGGTGTCAAATTACAAGGAGGTCAGTCACCCTACCATCAATTTCACTGCTGATTAAAATCATTACCAGTCCCAGGAATATGTGTAAACAATCATTTGTCCTAAAGATTGGTAACTAAAAAGTTCTGAGTTGAAATGCTAAACTTCATTTTTCTCAACGCGTGAAAAAGTGACATAACTGATTCTTGCATGGAGGGCCTCAAATGTCATCTGATTAAAGTTATATACTCAGCAACAAAAGTTTCTGTGACACCATTTATGTGTATGTTATAAATGACACGCAAAGATCTCAATGCAATCAATATGTTTATTTAACAGGAGAAACACTGACTTTTCAGTGCCAACGTCACTCAAAACGAAAAATGTCATTTTCATGCGTCATGAAGCACTTGTCTGACGTCTAACCAATTGTGACCTTCACACTTCAATACCGGGTGTGACTTCCTCGTGCCATGATGCAAGCAACGCATCTCCGGCGCATGGACCGAATCAGATGTGCCAGAAATTGCTGTGGGATGTCATTCCAAATCTGACGTAGACGTTGTCGCAATTCCTGGAGTGCAGCTGGCGGGTTATCCAACCGCCGCAAACGTCGATCCATCTCGTCCCAAAGATGCTCGATTGGGGACATGTCTGGGGATCTGGCTGGCCATGGCAGGACATTGACATGTTGTTGCATCAGATACTGCTGTACAATCCTTGCAACGTGTGGTCTGGCGTTATCATGTTGCAGCGTTATTCCGGGACCATGTTGCATCAAAAACGGTACCACCAATGGCCGTAGCACTTCATCGCGATATCTTTGACCTCTCAGATTTCCATCAATAACAAGCAAATCTATTCTGTTTCTAGCCGTGATCCCTCCCCAAATCATGACACTACCACCTCCAAAACGATCAAATTCCTGAACACAGTTGTTGGCATAACGTTCTCCACGTTGACGGTATACACGTAAACGACCATGACATCGGTTAAGCATGAATCTTGATTCATTAGTGAAGAGTACAAGATCCCACTGACGTTGGATCCACCGTCGATGATGTTGTGCCCACTGTAGACGCAGTCGTCGGTGTTGTACTGTGAGTATTGGACGTCTTGCTGGCCGACGTGGGACAATGCCAAAATGACGGAGACGGCGACGGATTGTCTGTGCAGACAGTCGCCTCAAACCAGGTATCGTTCTTGCAGTTATGGTTGCAGGTTGGAATCGATTTCGGAGATGGGTTGTTCGAATCCAGTTGTCCTGTCTGGGAGTGGTTACTCGTGGACGGCCGCTGCGAGGACGGTCTCTGACATGTCTTGTCTGCTGATGACGCTGCCATAAGTTCCAAATGGTGTTTCGGTGGACATTCAGGCGATGAGCAACTTCCCTCGGCGAGGTTTCGGATTCAATCATCCCAATGGCCCTCCACCGATCATTTTCAGACAGTCTTGGCATTTAGAGGGTAGAGTTCCTGATCCGAAATGGCTGTGTTTTCGATAAGAGATGCTTCCGTCGTTCATCAGGCACAATGTGAACATTCCAAAAATTCTCCTCTTTTATTGCCATCCACAAGCATGATTTACGCACATTTTCACGTGCAAAGTCATTTTCTCGCATTTTCATGATTTCCATTTCAATGTTGTGTTTACGTGTACTGTTTCAGTCTGATATCACCATGTATGACAATTTCATAATTGCGTTATGAAAAATAATTAACAATATTGGTGTCACAGAAACTTTTGTTGCTGAGTATAGTTGGTAATGTTGAAGAGCTGGCAAGCTTTGAAAGTGGCACCTTCTCTAAGCTCCACCCCCTCCCGTCGGTGCTTCGTCCAAAGCCACACCCCCACAAACTTGAATGCACATCTGGCAGTAGGACTCAGCAAGGCAGAGGAGAGCCGACTCAGCCATTTCCACACATTTTGGACATCAACCAAACTACCTCATGTCTCATTCACCTGTTAGTAAACTATATCATTATAGTAGCTTTCAAGCTAGCATGTCATGTTTGGCAATACTAACCTCAGGCGTTTTGTATTGTATGCAGTGACGTGCTGCCGGAGGTCAGTTAGGGTAGGCAGAATCCTCCCCATTAAATAAACAATTACTCTATTACTTTGCTTGATTAGCAATCTGAGGATTGATTAACTAATTTACAAGACTAAACAACAGAATGGTGTGCCAGTTCCATCCACTTCACGAGTACCGATGACCGGCTTTAGCCTCTTTCAACAGAAGATGAATTTTTCGCACAACAAATTACACTCAAAGTCAATGCAAGGACGCGAATACACGCGTTTCGAGTCATAGGCCACCGCTGCATCAGCTGACGGAGAAATGTAAACAACAATCTCAATGGTGAACGTTAACTCCTTGGGTAAATTATACATCTGCATTTTCACAGCAAGCAGCTCAATGCCCGGGGCTCTTCTTCATGTTCACATGTCCGGGATTACACCACCTCTCACTCACAGAAAGTGCAAACCCACCTACTCTCTTGAGCGAGTTTAGCCGTGTTTCACTGAAGTTAAAAGAATACTACACTCACGGTATTCCCTCTGGGTCTTCACCAGCGCCGCGCGCTCATCCATCTTGTTCAACAAAGACCTTGCGTTTCCCATGATAATCGCCGGGACCACTGGCTTCTGTCTTCTCCTTTTCTCCCGCTGCTCGACTCCAGATCTGCAACCCTGGCGTCTCCTGCATAACTCCTGCTGGATCAGAGGTCTGTCCCCGGGCAACAGCACAGGCTTACTCAGGGCAATCAACTGATCACGTGTGTAAACAATGCCCCTGCTCCTCTCGGCAAAGTTCTCAGTTACGAAAAAGTTTCCTCCTTCTTCTATTTTGGGGTTTTATGGAATTTAAATACCAAAGGTGTATTACTGACAACTACCGGCTGAATATTTCCGGCAACGATGAAACGTGATGAGCGTGCACACGAGGAGGAGGGAGGGACAGAGGGTGGCGTGGGCAACAGAAGGCATCTGATTGATGATTTCCATTCTGACCGAATGGCAGGGATTTGTCAGAGTTTTTACAGTTTTTACAGTCCTGCAGCCGACACAGAGGTCTGATTCTTTTCGTTCCTTTTTCTGTTTACATAATGTATTGAATACTCTCAGGATGGATGGACCATTTCACCCAGTATAGCAAAAAGTGTTTCTGAACAGGATTACCAACTATACCTTTAAAAGGGATTTGAGTCTTTTACTCTCATCTAGACAGCAATGAGGAGGTTTTTAGCTTGGGTCCCAAGACGAGTAGACCATTGCTTACTAAGATGACTACTTCCATGTTTGGGCAACAATATGTTCACTTGGTCCAGGATAATTACATTTGCACAGCTCCACTTGACAATGTTGAAGAAGCTGCCAGGAGAATGGACCCTATGCATGAAATGCCACAAGAATATCCTTAAATATTGTCATAAGCTGAGCATAGAACTGCCATTTGTTTAATAATTTTCTGTATTTTATTGTCATAGAATGACAAAAAAATTATTATTGCTCATTTGTTTTCTGTGTGAGCTGTTTTAAATCACAGTAGGTTGTGACAGTGTATCAGTGGAAGATATTGAGAGGCAGAGATCAAACGTCACAGTGAAGGTATGTGCGCGTGTGTATATGGTGCTTGTTTACAAAGAGGGAAAGTAAATGTCTGGGACATACACTGCAGAATGAAGGCAGAGCATCTCGTGCCTAAGATAAAGAGACCTGGTGTCAGCTTTTAGAGAGATAATCAGGAACTGGACAATGTGTGTGTCACAAACAACGTGCCGCCGCAGGGTATTAGAGCAAGCTGGGAAACTGCTCTGGGGAAAGAGTATTTTCTGATTTCTTAGCGAGTCAGGTGACGCTCTCCATTCTTTATTATATTGCAGCAATATTTAATAAAGTCTTAAAATATTTCTGTTATGTTTTCATGCTCTGTGAAAGTGTCCTATTTTTTTTCCAAAACATGTCATATAATTACAAAATGGCCGTAAGTGAGACACTGTTCCTTTTTAGGCACATGCACGGCATGGATCCAAACCAAAATCAAGATACATACCATTTCCTGAGCCAGTCACCTTTTGTTTAGCAGTTTATGGGGATTTTCCACTCTACCCTTCTCCTGCTCCAGCACACGTCTGTCTCTTCACTCAGACTGAAATCACATGCAGGGAGAAGTAATGACTGGTGTCTTATCACCACAACATTTTCTTTGGCACAAAGCATCACATTTGAACAGAGGTGTGAAGTCCGGGTTCAGAAAGTAAAAAGTTCCCCTGAACTTTATTCCAACCACCTGGATTTACTTCTGAGAGGAGAGAGAGCCAGTATGAATGATCAGCACACTCTGTGTGAGGGAGAAAAACTTGGCAGGACCCCCAAATTTTTCACCTCTGCATTTGAAAATGGTAGCTTCCCTTTTTCCTAATGTTTCCTGAGGTTTTTTTCCCCAGTTCTACTTACAATTCTCATTCAATATACAACCCAAATTCTGAAATAGTTGGGACAAACTGTAAATTGTCAGTATTTTATTCACAATAGAACAGAGATAACACAAAAAATGTTGAAAACTGAGAAAATTTACTATTTTATCCACAAAATGAGCTTACATTAAATTTGATCGCTGCTACAGGTCTCAAAAAAGTTGGGACAGGGGCCTGTTCACCATGGTGTCGCATCCCCTTGTCATGGTTTGGAAGCGTTGACAGCTCTTTTTGTTGCTCTCGTCCGGGACAATATCGTTTTGCTCCCAATCGGATTCCTGGGCCAGCTGGCATCAATTGGGGGCGTTACCCGGACCCTATTTAAGCTCTAGTTCCGCCTTGCTTCCATTGCTAGAGTGTCAATGTTACATTTGCGCTTTAGTCGGTAAGGTCTCTAAACAGAGAATTGTTAGGTACGTTAGCTGCATATTGAGGTTTAGTGGTAGTGAGAAAGGGAATTTTTGTTTTATTTTCCCTTTTCTTTTTGTACTTTCAAGCTCGCTTGCTTTCTACCTCGGACGACTTCTAGGTCCGTTGGTAGCGTGAGTCTCGCATTTTTATTCTGTTTGAGTCTCCCCATTCTCAGCTGTTTTTGCCTTTTAATACTGGCTGCTGCATTTGACGCTTAAGTATGAGAGGCCGTTTGAGACAGAATTCATACTTGCTTTCACATGTACTATCATACTGTCACACAAACACCATCATTCTCTCATACACACACCATCATTCTCTCACGCACACGCTTTTATACTCTCACACACTCCATCATTGTCACACACACACACACACCATCATTGTCACACACACACACACACGCACCATTATACTTTCACGCACACACTGTCATTCTCTCTCACACATACTATCATTCTCTCTCACACACACTATCATTCTCTCTCAAACACACCATTATACTCTCACGCACACACTATCATTCTCTCACACACACTCCATTATACTCTCACACAAACTTAAACTTGTTCAAGTGACAAAATGATAGTGAATGTAAAACAGAATGATAGTGTATGTGAATGAGAATGATAGTGCGTGCGTGAGAGAATGATAGTGTGTGCGTGAGAGTATAATGGCGTGTGTGTGAGAGAATGATAGTATGCGCGTGAGACAATGATAGTGTGTGCGTGAGAGAATCATAGTGCGTGTGTGAGAGAATGATAGTGCGTGCGTGAGAGTATAATGGTGTATGTGTGAGAGAGAATGATAGTGTGTGTGAGAGTATAATGGTGTGTGTGTGAGAGAATGATAGTATGCGCGTGAGAGAATGATAGTGTGTGTGAGAGAGAATGATAGTATGTGTGAGAGAGAATGACGGTGTGTGCGTGAAAGTATAATGGTGCGTGTGTGTGTGTGTGACAATGATGGTGTGTTTGTGTGTGACAATGATGGTGTGTGTGAGAGTATAATAGCGTGTGCGTGAGAGAATGATGGTGTTTGTGTGACAGTATGATAGTACATGTGAAAGCAAGTATGAATTCTGTCTCAAACGGCCTCTCATACTTAAGACTCAACACCCATCACAGTACACTTTAGCCATCATGAAGACACCAGTGGTGGCTGAAATTAAGCGGGCTGTTGCCAGCCAGCAAGATATGTTGGCACATAGGATATGTCGCAATAGCCAATCACGGTCCTACATTAGTTGCTTTGACTGTAGTCCGTCACATTGCTGCCGCTTCTTATACTTGTCTTTTCAATGCAACCTAGGATTCACCATAATGGAACGATATGTAAGATAGGTGTACTACCAGTCAAAAGTTTTTGCACAACCTAAGATCTTTAAGTTTTTATCTTACATGTATGTTTACAACAAAGAAATCACTGGAACCCAATACTTGTTGATTACAAGTAATACATTTACAAGAAAAATTCTACTCAGGTGATTCTGATCAGCTCGCTATCAACCCCCTGAAGCTGCTTGATCCTGAGTAGATCATTTGAATCACCTGTGCTGGAGCAGGGAGAGATCTAATACATGCAGGACAGGTGGTCCTCCAGGAGAGGTTTGAGAAGCACTGGATTAAGACCATCGCTACTAATCTTTAAATACTGAGAAAATGACTGATCCTGGTTTTTCTTAATTTGCCTTGGTATATACAAAACCCAAAACCAGTGAAGTTGGCACGTTATGTAAATCGTAAATAAAAACAGAATACAATGATTTTCAAATCCTTTTCAACTTATATTCAATTGAATACACTGCAAAGACAAGATGTTTAATGTTCAAACTGAGAAAGTTTTTTTTTTTTTTTGCAAATAATCATTAACTTAGAATTTAAAGGTAGCAACACATTGCAAAAAAGTTGGCACAGGGGCCTTTTTACCACTGTGTTACATTGCCTTTCCTTTTAATGATACTCAGTAAACGTTTGGGAACTGAGGAGACCAATTTCAAAGCTTTCCAGATGGAGCTCTTTCCCATTCTTGCTTGATGTACAGCTCAAGTAGTTCAACAGTCCAGGGTCTCCGTTGTTGTATTTTACGCTTCATAATGCGCCACACATTTTCAATAGGAGACAGGTCTGGACTACAGGCAGGCCAGTCTAGTGCCCGCACTCTTTTACTACGGAGCCATGCTGTTGTAACACATGCAGAATGTGGCTTGGCATTGTCTTGCTGAAATAAGCAGGGCCGTCCATGAAAAAGACGTTGCTTGGATGGCAACATATGTTGCTCCAAAACCTGTATGTACCTTTCAGCATTAATGGTGCCTTCACATATGTGTAAGTTGCCCATGCCTTGGGCACTAATACACCCCCATACCATCACAGATGCTGGCTTTTGAACTTTGCGCCTATAGCAGTCTGGATGGTTCTTTTCCTCTTTGGTCCGGAGGACACAACGTCCACAGTTTCCAAAAACAATTTGAAACGTGGACTCGTCAGACCACAGAACACTTTTCCACTTTGCATCAGTCCATCTTAGATGAGCTTGGGCCAAGCGAAGCCAGCGGCGTTCCTGGCTGCTGTTGATAAATAGCTTTCGCTTTGCATTGTAGAGTTTTAACTTGCACTTGCAGATGTAGCGACGAACTGTAGTTACTGACAGTGGTTTTCTGAAGTGTTCCTGAGCCCATGTGGTGATGTCCTTTACACACTGATGTCGGTTTTTGATGCAGTACCGCCTGAGGGATCAAAGGTCACGGGCATTCAATGTTGGTTTTCGGCCTTGTCGCTTACGTGCAGTGATTTCTCCAGATTCTCTGAACCTTTTGACGATATTACGGACCGTAGATGATGAAATCCCTAAATTTCTTGCAATAGCTCGTTGAGGAATGTTGTTTTTAAACTGTTCGACAATCAGCTCACGCATTTGTTCACTAAGTAGTGACCCTCGCCCCATCCTTGTTTGTGAATGACTGAGCATTTCAGGGAAGCTGCTTTTATAGCCAATCATGGCACTCACCTGTTCCCAATTAGCCCGTTCACCTGTGGGATGTTCCAAATAAGTGTTTGATGAGCATTCCTCAACTCTCTCAGTCTTTTTTGCCACTTGTGCCAGCTTTTTTGAAACATGTTGCAGGCTTCAAATTCCAAATGAGCTAATATTTGCAAAAAATTACAAAGTTCACCTGTTCAAACATTAAGTAACTTGTCTTTGCAGTGTATTCAATTGAATATAGGTTGAAAAGGATTTGCAAATCATTGTATTCTGTTCTTATTTACGATTTACACAACGTGCCAACTTCACTGGTTTTGGGTTTTGTACATGGTTTAAATATCGGGCTTCAGTTTTCCTACCTCAGTGTTACACAGCCAATATGAGACGATTACACAAAAAATTGAAACAGTTACAGAAAATTTTGGGGTGTGCAAAAACCTTTTGCCGGTAGTGTATATGTGATACTTGACGCTTCAATGCGTCCTGACTGATCGGATGCTGATTAGCTATATCACCGCTAGGATATACAGTATACAGTATGTTTGCAAAAGGTGCATCCAAAATAGCTTGTGGTGCAAGAGAGAGCCCTCTCCTTACCTTAATACTTTGTAGATTTTGTACAGGTGGCAGGGCCGAAATGAGATGTGCTTTGTTGAGGGGAGAGAGGAGGAGAGGAGTACTTTACGTAGCCATTGTTTTCCTCAACACTGGAAGCCCTTTTAATGCATCCTGGCATGATCGGGTGACAAAGGCTGCATTGAAAAGATATGTAACCACAGCCAATGTCCTTGGAATGTGATCACTGAATGCAGACAGCACTCCCATTGTGCAGTAGGTCCATACCTGTGGATCAACAGCTGTAATATATCCACACAGAGGAAGAGTTTTGTACAGCTCTGGGCCTCGCTCAGACAATTTTCCTCAGGCACTTCAGCAGGAGGTGAGCCCTGTGCTCCAGACTGTTCGTGGCCAAGCTGAGTTGAAAAGACTGGCAACCATGTTCACTCAGACCCTCTCTGTTAGAGCCTGGGTATTAGAGCCTCCAGCAGAATTTAGGGTCAGTTCTGTAGACTATTTACATTGTGATCTGGTGAACTGACACATTATTAGTCCCAACAGAGCTACAGCTCGGTCTGGACACACAGCTCTCTTATGAGCAGCACTATACGGAGCGCTTCAGGTTGGCCGTTTTGAGTTTCGTAAATGTGACTGGTCTCATAGCACGATGATTAGTTAGCTGTGCTCTAATGCTTCAGATGGACAGCTGTGTAACAGAGCTCTGTTCTCTCTAATGAAGTGCACTGCTGGGAGTCTGACCTTTCAGAAGGGCTCCATCTCAGCTCTCTACCTTGCTCAGTCCCCTGCTTTCGCTGCCTGAATCTGACTGATAGAGATCATCACCCACAGGTCACATGGTGCCACAAAACAGAGACATATTCGGCTGTGAGCTGTATCATTCCAGTGCAGCTGTGCAATGCTAATAATGTCCATCCATCAATGACCAAAAGTGCTTCTTCCTCACCAAGGTCACCTGATCCATCACCGGGCACACACACTATTCACACGCACAATCATAAGTATAATAATAATTATTATTATCTTAAAAAATCCCCCACCACAAAGTGCAACAAGGGGCACTGGCCTGGGGACCGTTCGTTCGTGCATGTGGCCATGTCTGTCCTGGCCACAATGACAAGATTTCTCTGAAACCATTATGCGCAAAATTATGTATGCTTAATAGGCTACTCATGATCTACGTTGAGTTCCTGAGTTCGAAAATTGATGTTGAAGCATATTTTTACATATTTTTTGAGTTATGGCCCTTGATCATGGCAGGGGATGGTAATGACACTGTTGTCTTGTTACTATTATCATTTCTGTTCTGTCTGAAGTGAGTTATCCACAGCTGGCATGAAGTGAGCCTCTGACCTTGAGCTCCATAAAGCCCAACATCCCACAAGCGGTAACACCAGCCTGTGGGGATTTTCAATGGCGTGTTGGGAGCCTCGGACCTTGAACTCCATGAAGTTCAATGTCGCCTAGCGGTAACGCCGACGTTAAAGGATTTTCAATGGCGTGCATTGAGCATCTGACCTTGAACTCCATAAAGCCCAACGTCTCAAAAGCAGTAACGCTGGCATTACGGGATTTCAATGACAGGCCGTGAGCTTTGATCTTGAACTCCATAAAACCAAACTTCCCCTGGCTGTAACGTGGTAACACCGGTGTTACATGATTTTCAATGTTATGCATTGAGCCTCTGACTTTGAGCTCCAAAAAACCCATGCCCCCTCATGTTAGTGCTGGCGTTACAGGATTTCCAATGGTGTGCAGTGAGCATCTGACCGTGAACTTCATACAACCCAAAAAAATCTCACTAATGGTAATGTCGGTGTTATCAGATTTTCAATGGTTTGCAATGAGCGTCAGACCTTGAACCCCAAAATTTCAAACGTCCCCTAGCTGTAATGCCGGCGTTATGGAATTTTCAATGGCGTGCAGTGAACATCTGTCCATGAACTCCATAATGCCCAACATCCCCTTGCTGTACAGCCAACATTAGGGGATTTTTAAAGATGTGCAGTAAGCATCTGACCTTGAACTTAATACAACTCAAAAAAAAATCCCACTAACGGTAATGCTGGTGTTATGAGATTTTCAATGGCGTGCAACGAGCCTCTGGCCTTGAACTCCATAAAGCTCAACATCCCACTTACGGTAACGCCAGCGTTATGGGATTTAGAGATTCGTCCCACTATTTGTAACACCGGGTTACAGGAATTTCAATGGCCTGCTATGAGCATCTGACCTTGAACCCCATAAAGCCCTATGTCCAACTTGTTTTAAGGCTGGCGTTACTCCATAAAATCCAAAGTCCCATTAATGTAACGCCGGTGTTACGAGATTTTCATTGGTGTGCAATGAGCCTCTGACCTTTAACTCCTTAAAGCCCAATGTCCAAATAGCAGTGCTGCTGGCATTAGGGGATTTTCAATAGTGTGCAGTGAGCATTTGACCTTGAACTCCACAAAGCCCTATGTCCAACTTGTTTTAAGGCTGGCGTTACGGGATTTTCAATGGTCTGCAGTGGGCATCTGACCTTGAACCCCATAAAGCCCAGTGTCCCAATAGCAGTACTGCAGGCATTAGATAATTTTCAATGGTGTGCAGTGAGCATCTGACCTTGAACTTCAAAATGCCCAATGTCCCCTAGCTGTAACACTGGTGTTACTGGATTCTCAATGGCGTTCAGTGAGTATCTGACCTTGAGATCCATATTGCCCTACATCCCCTAGCTGTACTTCAGGGGCTATGGGATTTTCAATGGCGTGCATTGAGCATCTGACCTTGAAGTCTATGAAATCCAAAGTCGCATTCATGAAAAGACCGGCGATACAGGATTTTCAATGGCCTGCTGTGACACATTTGAAGTTTAACTCCATAATGCCCAACAACCCATTAGCGGTAACACAGACGTTACTGGATTTTCAATCAGGCCAAGCTTTAACTGCAAAGCACGTTGTGAAATATGTTTGTGATATGCGTTATGCAAATAAAATTTGATTAAATTTGATTCAATTTGAGGATACCTGATTCAATGCAGGAGGGAGGGAGCCATGAGTGATGATGGAGTTGCTCTAAAGTCGATTGGGCTTCCACCTCCATTGCCAAGCACCTTCTCATTAGGTCTGTGACAGCTGTGCATGGCTAAAGCCATGAAATTGGACAGAGCAGACAAAAGGAAGCCCAAATTTGGAAGATCGCATGCAGGACTCCAGTGAATTATGCTGACCGTGTAGTGATTCTGCTTTGCCATGCCATGTACCATGTTTCCTGCCATGACATTTATTATGTTTCTGCCTGGCCTTGTGTCATGATTCTGACTGACCTCTGTGTTTTTGAATTTCTGCTCATGTCTGACTTTTCTTAGGATTGTGTATTGGGTTTTGATATTTATTTAGATTTCATGTTTTATTATTTTCCATGTTTTAGTTCAATCATTCCATGCCATGTTTTGAGTTTCCATGCATTGGACTCCGTCTCCCCCGTCTTGTCATGAGTGTGGTCTTTGCTCACAGTCCCCTGTATAGTGGGCCACTCCTTCGGTTTCTGGGTTTCAATCTTCCTTCATTATCTTGTGTTCTTCCTTCCTTCTACTTTTGCTATTTTAATAACACATACTAACCATTTGTTATTTTGGATAATTACTAACCAATACTAACATTGTATATTTTACTAACAAGCACTCGGGATTGTATAGCTGCACTTACTAATTGACTAACGATCTCTCAGCATTCGCCCTATTCTAGTCTCCGCCTCTTGTCTTTCCCTAATTATCTCTGCTGCGTTTCCTGTGGGTCTTCCACAACTGCTTCATGCTTTCCTTTCTCTAATCTATGCACTTTAGAACTCCTTGACAGGAGCGGTCTATCTGTCTATAGGTTTGTCCTGTGATCCTTGTCTGCGTTTTGGCTAAGGCTAATTTCATGTGATTAATTTCCTCCCAATGTGTTCTCCCTTGTTATCATTCTCACTGCTTGCACCTGTGTTCCATTGTCATGTGACCTCAAATGTATATTAGATGTCTGTTTGAAGCACTTCCTTGTCAAATCGTCTTCCATTGCTTACCTGTGCCATGCTTCTCTCGCCTTGTATCATTGTGATTATCTTTCTGACTGGACCGTCCTAGACCTCGAGCCTTGCATTCTCCCTGTACTTCGTCGCCTTCTTGTTTATTGACCCATTTTTGTCTGACTACGATTTTTGTGATTGGTGCCCGGTTTACGACCCTGGATTATGCCCTTTGGATTCTGACTTTGGATTATGGACCTTGTACTGTCGCCAGCTCTGTTGGGGGGTTTCCCCCTTCAGAAATAAAGCCTCCTTTTTGTATTTTACTGGTTGTCGCACTTGGTTCATTTTGTAGAACCTCACAGACTGAACTCACATGGGAACAGCATTCAGGGAAGTAGTGTGTGCTCATGCTCTCCGGGTCTTCGCATTGGTAAAATGCGGGAAGGGGGGGGGGGGGCAGCCTAGTACAACCCGTTCACAAACCACTCTGGAGGTGTGAATTCAAGTGCTCCTAAGACAGGGGTTGCTCCTAATTTGCTCCAACTTCTTCTCTGCTTTCAGCCGTCTCCATCTTCCAAAGGTGTCCTATACAGATCCTTTGTTTTGTTACTGACTTTGTCACGACGTGTTTTGGAATCATAACGAGGCCTTTTAGGTTTAGTAACATCAGACATCTGTGCTCCGAAACGCCAGTAGTTGCAGCTCAGTGGTAACTGGCAACCTGGATGCCGAAACGCTACTGGCTTCGTGATTGGGAGATCGGTGGAGGGCGGCGCAACAGGCTAAAACACAAAATGACAACATCAACATTAGTTGTGGGCCGCAACTTCACTTTTGTAATGAGAATATTCTGTCTGGACTACTGTTGTCAGTGATATAAGTATTTGAAATTAACATCATTCCTTAATTCCTTAAACATTATTAAATGTTTAAATTTAACCTTCGGGATAACGCTACTAAGCACTCAAGGGTAAAGCAATAAATTTTCGTTTCAAGCAAATCATCTGATAACCACTCTCCTGCGACTCAGTAATAGCTCGGCTAATTTGCTTTTTTCATTATTTCTGAATCTTCTAGATTGTCACAATTTCAAAGAAAGACAGGTCTTTCTTGAGATTACTTTATATTTCTTCATATTGTTGGACATCACATCAACTAGCTATATGGCAAGCAACTTAGCCAATGAATTTGAGTGGCTCTGGACAAGAGCGGAGAGAGATATAAAGGTGATGTCTACCTGATCTAAACGCGATCTGAAGAAGTTTAACTTACAGGAAATATTTCTGGTATCATCGGTAATTATTGCGGATCTTCAGTAATATGTTTGTCCCGTCAACCGGGGTTAGGAATGAGTGTTGAAGTGAAGCCTGAACTTGGCTGACATCATGATGCCGTCACTTACTTACCACTGCTTACCGCTGTTTATATAGGACCATAGACTGTATAAAAAGATGGACGAAGCAACCATGACGTCACCCATTGGTTTCAGCATTGGCCTATCATTTAGGACAGGGGCTGCGTCCGAATAGTCAAAAAATTATGGCCCATCCACTAATCCCAAACCACTTTTCTTTAAACTTTGTTGAAAACGTCATAAGGGAAAGGAAAGGTGTTTAAGGGAATTCCTAATGGCTTAGATAGACATCCACGCAAATTAGAGAATCTGAATACACTTACACCTGGCAACGTGATTATAAGTCTCCTGCCCAGAATGTACTACGTTTCTTTACGCAATTGGTTGGATGAGTGGTCGGAGCTTTAAATATTGCGGGATAGCTTTGTCCAGGCCCGGCACTAGAACAGAGAATTGGGGATTGGAATTGAATAATATTTTTAAAAAGGAATTGGAAGTGGAATTGAAGCACCTATTACTAAAACCCCATAAGTCACACTTGACTTGACTTGACTTGTGGGGTTTTAGTAATCAGTGCTTCAAATGATGAAAAGGAATTTGTCACAAGTCTGGCACAGACACGTCCCTTTATGACAATTAGGATAGACCTGGCTAGTTCTCAATTATTTTCCTTTATTGACACATTTTCCAATTAAAGTAAATTGGCAACTGAAGACACGGTTTCTCTCCATATGCGATCTAACAGCGATGAAATCATGCGGTAGATTCAGTAGAACTGAGTATTGAAGCACTTGACTTGACTTGTGGGGTTTTAGTAATCAGTGCTTCAATTGAGGTGGACAAAACATCCGTTTTAAACAATTATTAGTCCTGACCTGTTCTCAGTCATTTTCATTATTAATAAAAGGTTCACTCCGAGAGCACTCCACACTTAACAGGTGTTACTTGTTCTCCCCGATTAGGTAGGATGACAAACATTCATCTGAATGCGTATTTGCTGAATTTAATTCAACAAAATTGTATATGAGTGCAAATAGCTTGAGCCGCATGCTTTTATAGCCGATTTCACTTTTTTATAGCTTATTTTAAAGCCTCGTAGATGTTTATATCATGAATAATAGAGATATAGTGGAATATAATAAAACAAGTTCCAATAAAATCCATAGAGGGCGCACCGAGGTATGGCCCGACAAACATTGCCCTAAATGGTGATTCATGCTGCAAAAAGCGCCCTCTATACACAAGCTCCCTCATTAAACCTCGCTGTTAATATTACTTTTAAAAATAGAATTCCCCTATATATCTAAATATACATAAACCAGCAAGGCTTTTTGAGGGCGCAGGAACTGGGAGGGCCTCAAACATGGTCTAAAATGCCAAAAATTTTAGCCTCGAAAATTCTAACGTTATTTGGAACTACTCTGCCCCTCTATCAAAATACCATAAGATGAAGGAGTCTTTTTTAGGGCGCACAAAGATATTCAGAGGACAAAGTCCAATTTTTGACTTTGGCCCTATTTAGGCCCTTCGGACCCCAACTCTAAAAAGGGCTGGATTTTTCAACCCGAGAGGTCTTTCGGATAAAAAACTTAATTTTTGTCAGTTTGTAGGATATATCTACCCACAAAAAAGTTTCTTTGTCAAACTGAATGGTGATATATCACCCCCTTCTATATATTGGGTGAATCTTATACAAAACCCAAAACCAGTGAAGTTGACACGTTATGTAAATTGTAGATAAAAACAGAATACAATGATTTGCAAATCCCTTTCAACTGATATTCAACTGAATACACTGCAAAGACAAGATATTGAATGTTCAAACCGAGAAACTTTTTTTTTTTTTTTTTTGCAAATAATCATTAACTAAGAATTTAAAGGCAGCAACACATTGCAAAAAAGTTGGCACAGGGGCCTTTTTACCACTGTGTTACATCGCCTTTCCTTTTAACGACACTCAGTAAACGTTTGGGAACTGAGGAGACCAATTTTTGAAGCTTTTCAGGTGGAACTCTTTCCCATTCTTGCTTGATGTACAGCTTAAGTTGTTCAACAGTCCAGGGTCTCCGTTGTCGTATTTTACGCTTCATAATGCGCCAGACATTTTCAATGGGAGACAGGTCTGGACTACAGGCAGGCCAGTCTAGTACCCGCACTCTTTTACTACGGAGCCATGCTGTTGTAATACGTGTAGAATGTGGCTTAGCATTGTCTTGCTGAAATAAGCAGGGGCGTCCATGAAAAAGTCGTTGCTTAGATGGCAACATATGTTGCTCCAAAACCTGCATGTACCTTTCAGCATTAATGGTACCTTCACGTATGTATAAGTTGCCCATGCCTTGGGCACTAATACACCCCCATACCATCACAGATGCTGGCTTTTGAACTTTGCATCTATAACAGTGCGGATGGTTCTTTTCCTCTTTGGTCCGGAGGACACGACGTCCACAGTTTCCAAAAACAATTTGAAATGTGGACTCGTCAGACCACAGAACACTTTTCCACTTTGCATCAGTCCATCTTAGATGAGCTTGGGCCCAGCGAAGCCGGCGGCGTTTCTGGGTGCTGTTGATGAATGGCTTTCGCTTTGCATTGTAGAGTTTTAACTTGCACTTGCAGATGTAGCGACGAACTGTAGTTACTGGCAGTGGTTTTCTGAAGTGTTCCTGAGCCCATGTGGTGATGTCCTTTACACACTGATGTCGGTTTTTGATGCAGTACCGCCTGAGGGATCGAAGGTCACGGGCATTCAATGTTGGTTTTCGGCCTTGTCGCTTAAGTGCAGTGATTTCTCTAGATTCTCTGAACCTTTTGACGATATTACGGACCGTAGATGATGAAATCCCTAAATTTCTTGCAATAGCTCGTTGAGGAATGTTGTTTTTAAACTGTTCGACAATCAGCTCACGCATTTGTTCACTAAGTGGTGACCCTCGCCCCATCCTTGTTTGTGAATGACTGAGCATTTCAGGGAAGCTGCTTTTATAGCCAATCATGGCACCCACCTGTTCCCAATTAGCCCGTTCACCTGTGGGATGTTCCAAATAAGTGTTTGATGAGCATTCCTTAACTCTGTCAGTCTTTTTTGCCACTTGTGCCAGCTTTTTTGAAACATGTTGCAGGCATCAAATTCCTAATGAGCTAATATTTGCAAAAAATTACAAAGTTTACCTGTTCGAACATTAAATAACTTCTCTTTGCAGTGTATTCAATTGAATATAGGTTGAAAAGGATTTGCAAATCATTGTATTCTGTTTTTATTTACGATTTACACAACGTGCCAACTTCACTGGTTTTGGGTTTTGTAGAATCTGGCTCTTAAACTCCCCAGCTAAGCCTGATGTGCAAACTGCTCAATATGCTTGCCCATAGTATCTATCCAGCAATTAAAAAAAAAAAAAAAAAAAAAACTTTTGCGACAGGAAAAATTTTTGTCCTCTGTGGCATGGTATTGATACTATGACATTCTACTATCAATTTTTGTCATCACACATCAAAAACACGTTGTTCTCTTCCGTTTATTTACGTGTAGATTCCTCCATCGACAAATTCAGTGCTCCTATATATCCTCCTAAGTATTCATGTTGATAGCCAATCATTTAATTATTTACTAATCTGTGTAACTGCATGCTTATAGTTCACCTTTATCCAATGCCAGAGTGTATAAACTTTCCCCAGTAACTGAAAGATGCTTATTGTACAATAAGAAGAGTATAAAAGCCTTCACCTCAGAGCAAGGTAGGTTGTATTCTGTTAATGTTTGGCACAGTTGCACAGCTGAAAATGATGCAATTTAAAGAAAAAAAAAGACTTCCAAAATCAGCCTGAAGTGTTCAGTTACATTTAAATGAGATATGGACATGGTCAATGGGAATTATTACCCCCGCCCGAAGGGGGAGGGCAAGGGGTATTGTTTTTGGTTTGGTTTGTTTGTTAGTGAGTTTGTTTGTTTGTTTAGCACCAAAACTAATGTCCAGATTCACCTCAAATTTGGTTTAGGGTTTGCTACTGATCCAGAATAGATTCCTATGGGATTTCTGAAAAGCAGGTCAAAGTATGTGAGAGGGGTGGGGTTTGTTGTGCTTGGCACCACTTATTCTGAATGAAACAGGACTGGTGGGTTCCCTCTACTAAAAACATCTGTCTCGGGGGAGGATTCAATGAAAAAAATAGTGCTACTGCTACAGTGATTGCATTTTGCTCAATGTGGCTTTTTGTTTTTGAATTTATACCATATTCAACTACAACCGCAATTCAGAAATAGTTAAGATTCAACCAAAAAATCATTAATTAGGGGCCGGGCAGCCTAAGCTGCCAGTTTGTGCCCAAAGCCCTCTAACCGTGGTTTCCTGAGTGTCCACTTGGACGTAAAGAGCAAGTCGATTTCCAGTGCTCATGCATTATCAAAACTATAATTAATTCACACGACACTATTGCCCAGTAAAAAATCTTACACTAAAAGTTTTCCTGCATGTTTCCTATTACATAACGGTGGCCTAAACGGTTGAAGGTTTCTGTGCAACATTCTGTGTTGATGGCTTACATATTTATAATGAAAACTAATGTTTGAAAACCTAGTCTTCTTCATAGGTCCAGAAATACTTTTCCTTCACAGAAAGGAAACATTAAAAGATGTTCTATTTATAGTTTTTCAGAACTTAAAAATTTGTTTGAAAAATTGGAGAGGAAAAAATGGCAGGAAACGACAGAAAAGTAAACCCTTTGGGCTATGGGAGACACACTGCTGAAAATGTGATCTCTCGGATTTGGCTTGGGTGTGCCAACTTTCTGGTTTTGACTCTAGAACTGAACTTTGTTGTGGTTCTGGATTTGCCCTTGTGTACTGCATTCTGTCTGCCCATTACCAAACTCGACTGTATGACCACAAATCTGAAAAACAAAACCTGTGAACGGGATAATCGTTTGCATGAGTTCTGATTCCTCTACATATCACATTTCACCACCACCCCCACTCCTCTTAATCCTTATTCCGCCAAAAAAAAATGGTTCGCTGGTAAATAAAATATTCTGCTTGTGCACTTGTAGCCCCGATACCTAATGAAGTTTGGTCAAAAGTGTTACTGTCTAAGTTTAATGTTTTTCTGTTCGTTGGTCACGGTTGAACTGAGCCCACTACTCTGCCCCCATTTGGGTAGTGGCCAGCCTAATGTGCACTAACAACTCATTCCAGAGTTTGGGGCAGCAACTGCAAAGACATAATCTCGTTTACGCTTCGGCATAGAACGTGGGATCACAAGGAGCGACTGATCAGCTCACCAGAGGGATCCTGGTGGGACGTAAGGTTGCAAAATGTTGATACAAATTGATACAAATTGTCCACTTGATGGTGCTGTAATTAATAAATATGGGAAACTGGCAATATCTTGGCATGAAACTTTTTTTTTTGTTGACTCTAGGCATCAAACTGCAGTGAAAGTAATTATAATGATGCGATCGAGCCTAATGTGCACATCATTGCCACCATTCTGAAAGATCAAAAAAACCATTCAACCAACTTGCTTGAACTTTGGTCTGTATCTTCTGGAGTGCATTTTAAGTTTGTGCAGAAAATATGGCATTGATAGGACGATGCATATGTGTGCGTCATTTCATTCAATTTCATGATGACACCCCACACAGTGAGTCCGATGTAAATGCTTACTTCATTCAAATAGAAATGGAAAATTCTCCACTTATGTTCAATGGTCTAATCAAGTCTTAACCCCTTCAGCCCTGAGCCTCTGGCTTATAAAGGACATGCCCAAAATGAAATGACTATATCTCTGCAACGAATTGGTCAATTTGAATAACCTTGGTATCATAATAAAGGTAACACCTTGGGGAATTTTTGTCATGGTGCATAAATCAGTGAGTCAGACTAAATGAAGATGAAAAACTGCATAAATGAAACATCTTTTTTGCACCAAACAAAGTTTTAATTTTATCTGTCTTTAAATTACTCAGTTGCAGTCTGAAACCCCTAAAAAAAAAATCACAGCACAGAATCTCACCATTATTTGTGCCAAAGTTCATTCTAACCAAGTAAATCAGAGCAACCACTGTTTTTAAATCCTTGCTCAAAACGTTTTTATTCTTTGGCTGGTAACGCACCAAGAGGGTTGCACTGTTCTTATGCCTTTTATAGTTTTATGCTTTTGTTGCTTTATTGTGTAGTTTTTCGTCCAAAGGCACGCAAAGGGCTGATGGGCGATTAGCATCATACAGCATCGTCATCATCAGTGGCATCACCGTTGTCGTCGTCAAGAATTTTTAAAGAATCATCTTCTGCAAAACCTCCAAAATTACTAGATATTTGTTATGGAACATTCTTGTTACAAGGTCTTCCAAGTATGTCCAAAGAATAATAAATACAAAATATTGATTTTAGAATTTGTCATGATTTTTTTAAATTTTGAATTCACAGTCATACTCAATATTGGGCTTATGTCAATGGGCTATCAGATGGAAACTAACGAAGATATTGATTAAAAAAAAGTATTGACCACAGACAGCAAGTCATGTGAAGGCTTCTAGGTGGTATCAAGATCTTTGACCTTGAGTGACCTTGAAATATCACACCTAAGGTCACTTGAGTGGAAATTTTCAATGATCTTCCTCTCTGAAACAATTTGCCAGAATGACTTATTGTTTGTTATGGAGCATCCAAGGGACACGGTCTACCAAGTTCATTCAAGGAATTTGTAAATGTTACTTTTTAAATTTTTTTATGACTTCTTTATACATTTTTGTTGTTGTCATCTGCTTTATCATGTTCATAATTAAATTTTTTTGCATATCTCTGGACTGGCAAATGGTGGCATGGACTTAAAAAGTATTTGTAATTGATCATGTGGAAATATTTACTCATTTTGATATTATCCAATTCTGTTGAAAGTATTGACACCATTGTTGGTACCATGACCTTGATGTTCTTACCAAATTTTTCAAAGTTCGTCCAAAATCTCTATCTTTGGCCACTGGACTACAGGGCCCTTGGTCCTGTAGTTGTATTCTAGTGTTTTTGTGTTTATTATGACATTGTACAATATTTTTTGGCTGTGCAGCACTTCGGTCAACCGTTGTTATTGTTCAACATGATCTGTAAATAAATATGGATTTGTATTAGATGGTTGTCATTGCTCAATGTCGCTAGTCTTAGTTAAAGATCGTTGTGACAGCCTTTTTGGGAAGCAGTATTCACAGAATGTTTTAGTTGGCACAGTGCTGCAAGGTTCAAAGGCCTTTGGCATTCCCTCACGTGTTTCTCAGTGAGAATGGCTCAAAGGAAATTGCCACAAAACAATTTAATATACACAGCTGTGTGTGAAATAAAAATCTGCATCTCTCGAAGTTTATGCAGTATTTGCTAAAAATTTGTCTCCAGACAGTGTAAAGTTTTCTTCAGTTCTTGCATTTTTAGTCGGCTTTTACAATAGATTTACAAACTTACTGCAACATAAATATTAACATTTATATATGTAAATATAAAAGTATTCTTGAGAGTTAGGTTTGCTTATTGTGTGTATTTAAATTATGGCAACATACAGTATTTCCAAAGTGCATTGAGATTCCTTGTTAATTGTTTACCTTTGATCTTTTGTAAGATATTGGCAAAAACGTGTTCTTATCTATTCAATATTCATTATGAACTCACCCTATATCAAAAGCTTTTTATATTTTAAAAGCTATGTATATTAGAATTTTTGTTAAAAAAAAAAAACTGGAATGGTATAAAGACTGGACTTACACCGCTGGCAAAAATTATGGACAGCTTTTTTACCACATCGCAGAAAAACAAATCACAGATTTGACACAAAATATACTCAGCAACAAAAGTTTCTGTGACACCATTTATGTGTATGTTATAAATGACATGCAAAGATCTCAATGCAATTAATATGTTTATTTAACAGGAGAAACACTGACTTTTCAGTGCCAACGTCACTCAAAACGAAAAATGTCATTTTCATGCGTCATGAAGCACTTGTCTGACGTCTAACCAATTGTGACCTTCACACTTCAATACCGGGTGTGACTTCCTCGTGCCATGATGCAAGCAACGCATCTCCGGCGCATGGACCGAATCAGATGTGCCAGAAATTGCTGTGGGATGTCATTCCAAATCTGACGTAGACGTTGTCGCAATTCCTGGAGTGTAGCTGGCGGGTTATCCAACCGCTGCAAACGTCGATCCATCTCGTCCCAAAGATGCTCGATTGGGGACATGTCTGGGGATCTGGCTGGCCATGGCAGGACATTGACATGTTGTTGCATCAGATACTGCTGTACAATCCTTGCAACGTGTGGTCTGGCGTTATCATGTTGCAGCGTTATTCCGGGACCATGTTGCATCCAAAACGGTACCACCAATGGCCGTAGCACTTCATCACGATATCTTTGACCTGTCAGATTTCCATCAATAACAAGCAAATCTGTTCTGTTTCTAGCCGTGATCCCTCCCCAAATCATGACACTACCACCTCCAAAACGATCAAATTCCTGAACACAGTTGTTGGCATAACGTTCTCCACGTCGACGGTATACACGTAAACGACCATCACATCGGTTAAGCATGAATCTTGATTCATCAGTGAAGAGTACAAGATCCCACTGACGTTGGATCCACCGTCGATGTTGTTGTGCCCACTGTAGACGCAGTCGTCGGTGTTGTACTGTGAGTATTGGACGTCTTGCTGGCCGACGTGGGACAATGCCAAAATGACGGAGACGGCGACGGATTGTCTGTGCAGACAGTCGCCTCAAACCAGGTATCGTTCTTGCAGTTATGGTTGCAGGTTGGAATCGATTTCGGAGATGGGTTGTTCGAATCCAGTTGTCCTGTCTGGGAGTGGTTACTCGTGGACGGCCGCTGCGAGGACGGTCTCTGACATGTCTTGTCTGCTGAAGACGCTGCCATAAGCTCCAAATGGTGTTTCGGTGGACATTCAGGCGATGAGCAACTTCCCTCTGCGAGGTTCCGGATTCAATCATCCCAATGGCCCTCCACCGATCATTTTCAGACAGTCTTGGCATTTAGAGGGTAGAGTTCCTGATCCGAAATGGCTGTGTTTTCGATAAGTGATGCTTCCATCGTTCATCAGGCACAATGTGAACATTCCAAAAATTCTCCTCTTTTATTGCCATCCACAAGCATGATTTTCTCGCATTTTCATGATTTCCATTTCAATGTTGTGTTTACGTGTACTGTTTCAGTCTGATATCACCATGTATGACAATTTCATAATTGCGTTATGAAAAATAATTAACAATATTGGTGTCACAGAAACTTTTGTTGCTGAGTATATTTCTGGCTCCAAAAAACACTCCTCAAACGATGCAGATTAAATTAGTTTAATTGTTGACATATTTTTTTCATAATCAACAGAGGAAAAAAATATGGAATCACACAACGCTGAAGAAAAAAATTCAGAAATTATCCTGTACTTGCCATTTCTAAACGAAATCTCAGCACAAATCTGAATATGCAAATTTGCATTTAAAAGAGAGCGCTTGCTCACTTTAACAAGGTGTTGGACATGGCGATTTGAGAGGAAGCGTGGCACCAACAAGCCAACTGACAACTGAAACAATGGAAATGATTATAAAACTGCTCCAAGAAGGTAAGTAAACACGGAAAGTGGCTAACAATGTCGGTTGTTCCCGGTCAGCTGTGTCAAAAATTTAGATCAAGAATAAACACAATGGGAAGGTAATAAAAAGGAAACATAAGGGTAGACAACATCAAAGCGTCAGGACAGAAAACTCAAAGCAATATGCCTTGAGAATAGAAAATGCACAAATAAGAAAAACAAATGGGAAGAAACAGGAGTCAATGTTTGAGACAGAACTGTAAGAAATCAGCTTAATGCAAATGGAATACCTGCTGGAAAACCAAACAAAAATGAAAACCCTGACGGTGCTGATGCCTCGGTGGTTACAGCAGTGAAAAGTATGTCCCTTCATGAAGCTATTAAATTGGGTGTGGACATGTCAGAGACTGCCTGGCTGTACATCTATGCTTGACATACTGAAGTATTTACCCGCCAGTGGCAATCTGATGAATGTTAATGTACGCAAAGAAGAAACACACTCTATTCACAGAGCCACGAGCTAACACATAAATCATGCGCATGTGCACCAATGCAGCTAGTACTACAGGGCTATCATTATACTCGTAGCTTTGTGCTCCGTTTGTCAAGTTTTGCCATCAGCAGTGGCCATTGCTATGATATAAATTGAACTCACAAGTTGTAAAGCGATTCACTTTGAAGGGATTTTCTTCATTGAAGTCTTGATTGCTCACAGCAGCCATTGTGGTAATCAAATAGTGCTATAACTCGAAAACAAAGCTCTTTCTCAAAAATCTGGCAAACTCAAATCCAAGACATCAGGGCATTTAACCCATAGAGCCATATTCTAGGACTTGATTTTGACTGGCGTAGCATCTATCCCAGTAACAGACAAAATGAATGACTCACGGATGAACTACCATATCCGAGGCATAATGAGTGACACACAGACGAACTACCATATACCAGCGGATATGGCAATCATTAGCAAGTCAATGGGCAGGTGTACATTGAAAATTGCACCATTTTCGGATTCCATGAATGGAAAAAAGTCTTGGTGATGAAGGTATTTTACAGGAATGACAATGCATTTTGCCTCAGACAAAAGAGTGTAAATGGTTTTCTTCAGGAAAGGCATATCAAATCAATTACATGGCCAGCAGTCTAGATCTCAATCCAACAGAAAATCTAAGCAGGACATGAAAAATGTGGTCCATGAAAAGGCCTCATCCTGCAAAGCTGATCTGTCAACCGCTATTCGAAAAGGCTGGAACGAGATTATTTGAGGATACTGTTTTTCATTAGTGAAGTCCATGCCTCAAAGAATTTAGGCTGTTATAAAGCCCAAGGAGAAGCAACAAAGTACAAATTCTGATTGTTTTAAATTTATGATTCCATTATCTTTTTCCTGAACTTGATTATGAAAAAATATGCCATTCTGATAATTTAATGTTTATTGGCCATGAATTGAATAACCTGGATGAACATCCTCTATGTTGCTTCCACAATCTTAGCCAAGGGTTGTAGATCGGCGTATTAATATTCACAATCACAAAAACTGAGATTTTAAAACATGACAGATACTGAACAAATTGTCAGGCATCCAGAAATTATACTATTAATAGTGCAACACAATCATCCAGGATGTTGGTCTTACTTTTCCTGGAGTGTGCGGTTTTTAATGAACTATGTACTCTAAATATTGGCTAAATATTAGCTGTTTTGTGGGATTGTCATTAAAAAAAATTGCACTGGATGTTCTATATCATTAGGGCCCTCAATTCTCTCCCTAAAGAAGTTTAAATGAAACAATGAAGTCAGGAATTCTGAGGACAAGCTGATCACCCCAAATGGCTTTCACCACATTAACTTTTACCCCCGTGTAACAGGCCAAAGTATACCCCCAGCCCAGAATATATGCGGGTTTAAAGTGGGCTAACCTGTTCTATGCCCCGGGTATAATCTGGGCTAACCCCCCCAATCCAGGTTATACCCCCTCATACAGTCATTTTTATTCCCCGGGATATGTACTCAACAAAAAAAGTTAAGGACCACTGAGTTTTTTTCTTGGTTATTGTAGCCCCCGGACAAAGTCCGGCGGCTACTATGGATACACGTGTCATCTCCGCCACCGCCACCACCGAGTCCGCAGACACTTCCTCGTGGATGCTCTACAGACTGTAAGTTTTGACTGATTACTTTCATATTTGGTGTAGACATGTATTATACTTCACTTATGAGACCTATCGATTTTGGCTGCCATGGTGACAATATTGGCCAAATAATATGCAAATTAGTGGCACAACAGAGATTTCCTTGTGGACGCACTGCGAGCTGCAATTTTTGACTGATTACGTTCATATTTGGTATGGACGTGTTACACTTATGACACCTATTGATTTTGGTTGCCATGGAGACAGTGTTGGCCGAACAATGTGCAAAAAAGGGGAGAAGCAGGCTGTCGCGGGCTTCGCCCATGCAGTTGTGTCCGACAGGATTGTCTAGTTTCCTCTTTTCTGAGCTTCCCCGGACAGTGTTAAACACTTGTTGAGCACACAAGGTATTGAAATGAAGTTGGAAATTGTTTGATGTTTTGATTTAATAGTTTGGGCTTGGTGTGATTTTAATCTTCCCTGTGAATACCCAGTTTTGGTGGTAATGATGTCATCTGATATATTGTTTTGATGCATTTTTGTCTTGGATTAACACCCATGACGTAAAAAAAACACTTGGGATTAAGGTTCAGTGGGGGGGTTAATCCGAGCTGCTACACTGGCACTTTGTCAGGCAAAATAAAGCAGATCTTAGGGCAGCAAGGGTGCGTCTGATGAGCTAACAGAACTTCTCTAACAAATGTATGATGTACCCATCCACACCAAAAGAACCACTCATTCCAGGCTGGGGTGTTGGAGCTGGTTATGAAATTAAGGGGCCAACTTTTGGGTTCCGTGGTCTCTCCTCAACTGACCACCATTTCCAAGTCGGTGATTGTAGCTTGTCTGAACTGAGATACACTAATAGTTTTTGCTTCCCAGCCCGACTGAATATTTTGCAAGCATTCCACTTCCAGACACACGAGCAAATGTGTCCTTGGCGTGATGGTACAGCGTCACAGATGTACTCGTAGTCTGTTAATCATCTCACAAGTACAATTTGCACATTCCGATGATCTATCTTATTCTTGCTCACAGTATCAAAGATCAGCAGGAATAAAACTGAGTTTTGTTTAAAAAAACACCTGGAAATATGTTCTCTGTGAAAAGCCTGACTTTTTAAGCATTTAATGTTTAAAACACAGAGGAATGTAAAAAATATTTTTAAAGACAGCACTTCTAACAAACTTTAGAGATAAGATGAGATAGATAAGATTAGAAAAGTGTCCTGAAATCACTCAACTCATACATTCATTGCTCCTGCAGGTTATCTATGAATGGAAGACACAAAGTCTCTTCCTGGGCCCGTATGCACAAAGCATCTTATCTTATCTGACCGCTAGGAGTACTCCTGAGTCACGCTAAAATATTTTATGTAGGAGTAAAATCTTAAAAGTTATTCACAAAACCGCTGAGAGCAACTTTTAGTTAAGAAAACTGGTAACTCCTAGACTAGGAGTAGCTCTGAGATAGGTGAGAGTAAATCTCCATTGCTATCGATGACATCAATTCTCATGCACGCGCCTTGGGCCAATGAGCATGGTGATTGGTAGTTTGTTGACAGGGAGGCCCATTGAAAAAAAATAACCCACATACAACCCATGGAGGAAAAAAAAATGAGGTAATAGTCAGAGCGGCTTGTCTGTCCCATAAAAAAAAAACAAAAAAAAACAAACAAACCACACGTTGCACACTTCTGAAAATGCACTATGCGCAGTCCCCACAAATCTGTGAGGTACTATTCGGGAACCACTCGCGAGACAGCGTAATCCAAAAAACATATGCCTTTAATGGGGTCCGAGTCAAAGCCAGAAAACACAGGAATTGCCAAGCCACAATACAAAATCCAAAAACAGTATGGACTAAATAAGCTGGGGTCAGAACCAGTAACACAGATGGGCAGAGGTACAAAAACAATAGGCAAAAAGTCGTAGTCGATGGGCAAACCCAATGGTCATACACAGGGCATCCAAACACAAAACTGGTGGTCATACAAAAATAGGTCGAAATCCAGAAAGACGAAAACAGTATAAAAAAGGGCAATGGCAAGAATCAAGGTCGGACTATCCAGTAGAAGTAAAACAATAATCTATGGCATATGAGGAGCTCTAGACAAAGAAATATTGATCAACGTTCTGACAAGAGCTGTGAGTGAAAAGACTCCTTATATACACACAGGAAAGGTCACATGCTATACAGAGATCAGCTGTGGGGAATGAGGCTAATTACATCGGGAGAATCACGAGGGAAACCCTAACCACGAAAATTGGCGAGAGACAAAATACGAACGGGAATCACACAAACAGCTTATGACATTTAAACAGCTCTGGTCCAGGAGTTCTAAGTGCACAGATAAGAGCAGGAGAGTGATTAAGCACGTGCGAGAGATTCTCGCTCAAGCTCAGGGAGAGGAAAGCGACAGACGAGGGGCGGAGAATAGAACAGGGCGATTGCGGAGAGGTAATTAATCTATTAGTAGCGGTGCAGCTTTACAACTTAAACTAGAGTGCTCATTAGTAATTTAGTAATCGAATATATATGCATGGTTAGTTGTGTTATAAGACTATAATACAAAACACAAATTTTAGTCTTGTTAGTAATCAGAACAGAAGGGTGAAGGAAGAAAACGAGATACAAAGGAATATTTTAAATACTGGACTTCATTTAAATCACCCGAAGTCAGTGAGCACGCAGACAGGGAAGACAGACTGAACCAACTAGATCACAAGACAGGGGAGACGAGTGCAATGGAACTGAGACATGGAATGAACCAAAAACCTGAAAGTTACAATAATCAAAAAGAATAAATAAAAGACAATAATCATGAACGCAAAACCAGCTCATAAACATGACCAAAAACCAGAACCATGACAATACCACACTCTAGCCAGATAAACATACATAGGAAAGAGATAGTTGGAAAAACGCCAATAGCTTAAAACGAAGCAATGACAAAAAGCGTCATTTGCCCCAATAATTGACAACTTATTATCCAATGAGAAAATGTTGCGATAATTTAAATGTCGGGCCGTTCGAGTTTGTTTGCCCTAAACTGTCATGGATGAAAATGTAAAAAAGGACGTGAAAGTCCAACTGGAGCCACGACGCTATCAATTGGCTGGTTGTTTTTTTTTTATAAACCAGTGCAAATTGACATAGTGGTCTCTGTATGCCAGTCTACTTTACGCAACAACACTGCAAATATCGTCATCTTCGTCACCGCAGTCGGCAGCACCATCATCATCCGGTTGAGGTGTGCAACTTTGTTGCCATAAATTGTGAAGGATTGCACATGTTGTAATTACTTTGCTGTCCCTCTCTGGGCTGAGACGCATGCAGCACATGAGACACCAATTCAGCTGCCCAATACCGCGCTCCACCACACTGCGTGTCATCTTGTGTGCTCTAACTTGCATCATGAAAGAGAAAACAGCAAACTACACTCAACAAAAATATAAACGCAACACTTTTGTTTTTGCTCCCATTTGTCATGAGATGGACTCAAAGATCTAAAATTCATTCCAGATACACAATATTACCATTTCTCTCAAACATTGTTCACAAATCTGTCTAAATGTGTGATAGTGAGCACTTTTGCTTTGCTGAGACAATCCATCCCACCTCACAGGTGTGCCACATTAAGATGCTCATCAGACACCATGATTAGTGCACAGGTGTATCTTATACTGCCCACAATAAAAGGCCACCCTGAAATGTGCAGTTTTGTCTCACAGCAAAATGCCACAGATGGCGCAAGCATTGAGGGAGCGTGCAATTGGCATGCTGACAGCAGGAATGCCAGCCAGATCTGTTGCTCGGGCATTGAATGTTCATTTCTCCACCGTAAGCCGTCTCCAGAGGCGTTTCAGAGAATATGGCAGTACATCCAACCGGCCTCACAACCGCAGACCACGTGTAACCACACCAGCCCAGGACCTCCACATCCAGCAGGTTCACCTCCAAGATCGTCTGAGACCAGCTACTCAAACAGCTGCTGAAACAATTGGTTTGCATAACCAAAGAATTTCTGCACAAACTGTCAGAAACCGTCTCAGGGAAGCTCAACTGCATGCTCGTCGTCCTCATCGGGGTCTTAACCTGACTCCAGATCGTCGCCGTAACAGACTTTAGTGGGCAAATGCTCACATTCGATGGCTTCTGGCACGTTTAAGAGGTGTTCTCTTCACGGATGAATCTCGGTTTAAATTGTTCAGGGCAGATGGCAGACAGCATGTGTGGCGTCGTGTGGGTGAGCGCTTTGCTGATATCAATGTTGTGGATCGAGTGGCCCATGGTGGTGGTGGGGTTATGGTATGGGCAGGCATCTGTTATGGACGAAGAATACAGGTGCATTTTATTGATGACATTTTGAATGCACAGAGATACCGTGATGAGATCCTGAGGCCCATTGTTGTGCCATACATCCATGAACATCACCTCATGTTTCAGCAGGATAATGCACGGTCCCATGTTGCAAGGATCTGTACACAATTCTTGGAAGCTGAAAATGTCCCAGTTCTTGCATGGCCAGCATACTCACCGGACATGTCACCCATTGAGCATGTTTGGGATGTGCTTAACCGGCATATACGACAAAGCGTACCAGTTCCCACTAATATCCAGCAATTTCGCACAGCCATTGAAGAGGAGTGGACCAACATTCCACAGGCCACAATTGGCAATCTGATAAACTCTATGCGAAGATGATGTGTTGCACTGCATGAGGCAAATGGTGGTCACACCAGATACTGACTGGTTCTGAGTCCCCAGACCCCCAATAAAGCAAAAACTGCACATTTCAGGGTAGCCTTTTATTGTGGACAGTCTAAGGTACACCTGTGCACTAATCATGGTGTCTGATGAGCATCTTGATGTGGCACACCTCTGAGGAGGGATGGATTGTCTCAGCAAAGCAAAAGTGCTCACTATCACACATTTAGACAGATTTTTGAACAATGTTTGAGAGAAATGGTAATATTGTGTATCTGGAATGAATTTTAGATCTTTGAGTCCATCTCATGACAAATGGGAGCAAAAACAAAAGTGTTGCATTTATATTTTTGTTGAGTGTAAATATACTGAGCAACAAAAGAAACGCAAGTTTGCTAGTTAGTTAATGTACTCTTATGGTTACTCAGTCAAAGTGACCGCAAAACAAAGAAAAGTTTGATGAAATAAGTGTAAATATTCACAAGCTGGTAATAAATTTGTGTTTCTTATAATTATTATCAAATAATAATTGAGCGTCTACTTATTTTCCGGACTGTCTTTAATTAACTTGCGTTTCTTTTGTTGTTCAGTATATTTGTAATTTACAGTATTATGCCACCTTCACATGTAATAGGCTATGCCAATGTAGGCTATAGCAACAATGACCTACCTGTTATAATTTTATTGTGGTCCCGTTGTAGATTCAGGTAAGGGGTCAAGAGCCAACGTTTGCAGGGGTAGCCACTGTCCCCTAGCAAGTGGCATCCCACGGGCACATAATGCCTGTCAAATATTTAGCATAAGCCACTTTCCATTAAAATGCGAGAGTCGTATGTGGATCCTGGGCATTTCGCAACAATGTCCAATATTGTATTAGGCATCAAATACTATCTGGGTGTTGATGGAATAAACTTATTTCTGTTAACAGAAAACTTCATCTGTTACCTTCATCTTGGATCATAATAATTCAAAAATGGGTCCCGTTAATAACATCGGTGATACCAGTTGTACCTGAGATGTGCATGAATTCAAGTTTGATTCTGTGTTGTTGGCGAATGTCCATTGGAAACCGAATAAACTGTCGGATGATATGGGGTTCACAGAGCGCATTGATTATTTGTTGCATTTAGCGACTGACTGATGATCGTGAAATCTCTAAATTGACCGCGTTACAAAGTTGCATTTTTCCAGTGGCCAAGAAACGAAGTGTTGTCAAACATTTTATTTCGGGGCTTATTGGGTGGTTTATCATGGAGACGTAATTCTCTCCCTCACCAAGTCAACAACAAATAAAATCCCTTCACAGTCGGACTGATATCTTTTCAAGAACTGCGCATCATGCAGAATTTCTGAGTCATTTCGTCTTTCAACAGCAGTAGCCATTTTCTAATTCTTTGTGAATAGGATTTAGCAAGTAAGGAGTCCCCTTGACTACTGTTAAGCTCTCTCAGACTTAGGAGCTACTTTTAGGCCTAAAATGCTTTGTGAATAACACTTAGTATAAATAATTTGGAGTCATAAATTTTCGACTGACACGCCCATTTTTTTTAGGAGTTTCTATTAAATCCAGCTGTTAGGACCTACTTTCAGCGCTCAGATGCTTTGTGAATACGGGCCCTGGTCAATAAGCACTTGATATATGACTACTATCCCCAGGGAGCTTGGGCTATGACCGGCAAAGTTTCCAGGTTAAATTCAAACATTAAATTAGTTTGAATTCACTGGACTGTGACAGTTATTTCTAATACGCTCAAACATTTTCACTTAAATAATCTCAAACAAACGCACAAAAATAGGTGTTACAAAATAGAAGCTATCCAGACATACTTCATGATATTAAGTTTGATTAACATGGAAAGTTTAATCTTTAAAGTTTAACCCCCGGAAGAACTCTGGCGGCTACTATGAATTCATGTTTGTTGTCTCGCTGCGTCCGTACTTCCTTGTGGACGCTCTACAGCCTGTAATTTTTGTCCGATTACTTTCATATTTGGTATGGACGCACATTAGTTATGACACTTATCGATTCTCGTTGCCGTGGTGACAGAATTTACCGAATAATGCCAAAAGAGGGGAGAGACAGGCTTTTGAGGGTTACACCCATGCGGTTACGGGTGACTGGACTGTCTAGTTATCATTAATTTTGAGTGAATACGCTTAATAAAAATGAATTGCTTTGATAAGGGAAGGTGATGTTTAGATTCTCAGCGGAGGAGAGAGTGGATCAGGTGAATGTAATGATTTTTTTTGGATTTTTTGATAAAGAGATCGGCAACATAACCATTGAGAGCTCACCTCAAGGTGCAAACCATATCTAAGCAATCAGGACAGATTGGTTAATGTAAGGCAGTGGTTCTCAAACTTGGTCCTGGGGGACCCCTCCGTATGCTGGTTTTTGTTCCAACCACAATGGTAATCTCAGTATTTTAACAAGATGTTAATTATACAAACTAGGAGTTTATACTGTGGGATTACTTAAATCACACCCTGCCAGAATTGTCTATGTATGCTATGAAGAATTGGGCATGTAGTACTCACTGAATTAAATTTCGAACGGTCGATTTCAATATGTATGAAGAAAGATAATCAATAACCAATGCAATTAAAGACTGAGGTCAGTCAGCAGCTCTTAATTGGTACGTACACCTGGCCTTCATTGCTAACCATCAAAAAGATAATGAGGAATGTAGTAACAACAACAGTGATAATGAGGCCCACCAGTTTTGTGGTGAAGTATCTGGATAAAATAGTCAATTATTGCGTATACAACAATTAACCGAGTTACTTGTAACGCCATTAACTTGGCAAATTAATCTTATTAGTCTGTAGCCTCTTAAACTTTTTGCCTATAGTGCAATGAGCTCAGTGTAAAATTTGGTCATCTTTGGGGCATTGCAAAGCTATGTTTGGCATTCTGTGGAAGATGGTAAATACCCTCTCTGAAGATCAAAACCACCTAATTAAGAAAAAGTAACAGCTTGGTAAATCCTGGAATTGCAGTTGTGGTGAGAATGAAAACCAGCATACACAGGAGTCTGAGAACCACTGATGTAAGGAAAAAGGCACTATTCTTGTCTTTGTGGAAAAGATTAAGTTACTGAAGTAGTAGCTGGGAGACATATGTGAGATACACTCTAGGCTCAACAGAAGCAGTGAATCCTCACAATTTTATTTTCTGATGCAATAAAGGGGCTTCCATGAAGGATGAACCAGTTCTTTTTTCCCCCCAAACTTGCTATTTTATGACAGATAAATAGATGTGATGAGCCGCCGACACTTATCATTCCTGCTGTCTGTGTATACTAAACGTTAACCAAAAAAATGATCTTATCTTCTGTGCACAAGGAACAAATGTTGAAACTAATACCAGATTGCAGTGTGAGCACTGACATTTCTCGTGGCTTGGAACATAGCAGGGCTTTGAACCAGAATTTTTTTCCCAATTGGTTCGTTCTGAACAGAAACAGTATTTTACCATTCCCGGTTTTGGGTTCCACCGCAAAATTTACGTACTTGAACCGTTGGAACCAAAGCCTTTCGCTCCCGAGCTGGTTAATATAGTTCCATGTCAGCCATATGACTTCAAATTGTTAAGTTTAACATCAGCACTTTCAAATTATTTTCTTTTATCGCACAACAAACACTACAATTCACTAGGCCTATGCTTTATAAAAGCTGCATCACTAAGTAATTATATGGCCACATTTGTTACATTATGATAGATGAATTAAGACAAGAATAACTTCTGCTATGTCATTTACTGCCAAACAACAGAACAGATCCCATTTCGCTTCTCACATTACTCAATATATGCAAATAACAGAAACAGGACAGGCTACAGCTGCCATTGAGATTATTTAACAAATGGCCAGACCTTGTCAGGACTCAGTCTTCCAATCTACACAACACAATTGAAGCACTGATTACTAAAACCCCACAGGTCAAGTCAAGTCAAGTGTGACTTATGGGGTTTTAGTAATGGGTGCTTCAATTTGAAATACCAAATATGAGAGACCAGAATCATAATTGAGGGGTACAGTCATGAACAGTAGGCAGTGTCAGACTGAAAACACATTTTAAGCAGAGAAGAGCTGCCCGATCACATTGAAAATTTCCACAACAATAATCAAAGTTGTCATAAAGATCACAGATATAAAACTTAGCCAATAGAATTAAAATTGAAATTTTATTTTGCAATTGTACCCGCTTTGTTGACATGAAATGCCTAACATGGTGGACGAGCATGTTAGATGTTTACTTGAATGTGTGTAATACCGAGTGCACTAACAGAAAAGTAACTGCATGCACTGCTTCATTAGTGTTTCATCCCTTAGTATAGAAAAGTTTTATGTACTTTTAGTTTAAAGAAATTATGAAATATGATGAGTATTGAATAGCAAGTGCTGTGTAACGCAAGCATCAGACCGACTGATTCACAGAAAATCTTGTCAAAATATCAAGACTCGAGCAAGGCTAAAACAAAAAAAAAACGAAGTGGCAATATTTACGGCGCCGTAAATGGTGATTTGGGGCTATTTTGACGATGCACGTGCGCACAGACGTTTCTTCACTTGTGTTGGCAGCTTCTAAGCTCAGGTCACTGAACTGCGGTCTACGGCAGAGTGTTTGTTTTTAATACAAACTCTCAGACCGCTTTCGCACAAGGTATGATTTTTCAGAACCGTACAACAGTGCGATCGTCCCCTCTCTCCGATGGTCAGCTTTCTCACTAGTAAAATCATACCATACCCGAGTACACATATGCCACAATTTCAATACAGGGCATTGCAGTACGCACCTAGGTAGTTTTAAATGGGGAAATATTCCGATAGGAGTAGTTAACTCTTGCATAGAAAGAATTCTGTATCCAATCTCTACTTATAAATTTTAAAACGAGGCACCAATATGTTTTGGGGGATTTTATTATTAAGATGGGGCTTTAGAATATTAATATCGCAAATGTATGCTGAGCGTGCCCTAGCACCCTAGTGTGCCATCAATAACATGGATTCCCACGCATAGCAGCACAAGAAATTTACTCAAAATTTTCTTGACTGAATTTCAGTGGTTAAATCATCAAAATTGCTAAAATTCCTCCCTTAAACTGACAAACGCTAGTCCGTCATCTTGTGCTGCGTCCGAATAGTCAAAAAATTATGGCCGGTCATCTAATTACTAGCCACTTTTCTTTAACCTCAGTGTAAACGTCATGAGGTACAGGAAAGGTGTAAAGGGGACTCTTTTACAGCTTAGGAAGAGAACCACGCTAATAAGAGAATCCAAATGCACTTACACTAGGCACAGTGATCATCCGCCTCCTGCATGTCATGTTTGTTTTTCTTTTCGAAAATGATGTACCCTATGTACCCTATGTTAAAGGTGATAAATTAGGAATACTATTCTGACACAGCCCTTCGGTGATTCTCACAACTGCCACTCCGCTGTACATCGTGCAACCCTCTTTAGCTGAGACTAGATTCAGAAAATAAAACAGACTCTCCTGGCTTATTGCTGAATGAGCCTCGGAAAATTATTAATGCATATGTTTGGTGTTTCAAGAGCTATATGTTTGCAGAACTTATAAGGACATATTAATATTTTAAGTCTTCATTCATGTGCATATAAAAACGCCTCAATTTTGTGGAGCAATGTATGACAGTGCAATAGAGAACAAATTTGACATCTCCCATTGACTTCGATCAATAGGCCTGAGCAGCTGTTGCTAATCGAGTAAAGTAAACTGCGAGAGGTTTATGTCATTAAGAATTCAAAAGTGAGGTTTCAACGGGCCTTTGTGAATACCGATTGTCTGCTGCTGTTACACTTTTGTACCCCTGGATTGTGCTATTGGTCGAGAACTATTGTGTTTTAGTGAAGAAAATTGACAGGCTAGGCATAGCATTAGCATTAGCAGTTTCCAACATCGCTATAACATGTTCGACACAGCCCACAACCACAAAATTTGGTTAGGCAAGTAAATAGGTTACAAATATCTAAGATTAGCCTATTAGTTTATAATATTTAACCTACCTCTTATAGTTATGTTTGAGTTTGGGAGACTGCATTTGCTATTTCTTCTCAATTACCTCTCGCCTGCTGGTGATAGGTGGCTGAATTCTCTCTACTCTGCCCAGGCATGCCAGCGAACAACACGCAGGAAGAGAACGTCAGTTGTTCATTGCAGCTCAAACACAAAACATTTTAAGAACGAAAAAAATAACAGTATTAACCGTTTACCATTATGTTTTATGAACCATTCTGCTCCGGAACATTAAAAATTCTAAAGTTTCTGGTTTCGTTTTTGTTCCTAGCAAAATGGCAAAAGTTTCTGGTTTTCGTTCCGTGAACCGGTTCAAAGCCCCGGAATAAAGTCTTACGAGATGAGACGAGAAGTAACCAGCACCAAGGTGATGGGAGGAGGAAAGAATACAGCAAAATTGCCCCCACCCTTGCTCCATCTTTGAAACACAGTGGAGGTCCTGTTATGCATTGGGCACATACGGTTACTGCTACTGAAACTGGCACGTGACGAGCATGTGACAGTTCATGAGATGTGACCGCCAACAGCAACAGAGGGATGAATTGTGAAGTGTGCATGTGCATTTGCTCAGGCCAACCAAACGCTTTTGGTCAGCGTGCAATGTTTGCCGATCTCTTAAGCGGACCTGTTTTTGGCCTAATTACAAAAAATATCAGGCTTAAATAACTAAAGACCCCAGAGCTAAAAGTACTTGAGTCAAAAAATGTCAATGAGAAAATTGAATAAAAGATTTCCTCCCATTCTTACCTCACTGGGTGTGAAAACGTGACTTGAGTACTTTAAGCACTAGGTGGTCACCAACCCTGTTCCTGGAGATCTACCATCCTGTGCGTTTTCAGTCCAACCCTAACAAATCACATCCCATTTAACAGCCAGAGATCTCTCTGAGCTCATAATTGGCCAATTCAGGTGTGCTAAACTTGGGTTGGGATGGAAAAATACTGGATAGTCGATCTCCAGCGTTGCTGACCACTGCTAGTTCTTCAACTGTTCTAACACCTATTCTGTCTCCAAGTTGAACAGTACAAATGTAACACCCTATGTCATGTCTCTAGTACACGAATGTCAAGATTAGGTTCTCTGCAGTCTTTTCAAAATCGCATCAGAAGAGCAACCAAACTGAAATACTGTGATGTTTTGATCAGAGAAAAGTAACTAACAATACCATTTTGTAGGGTGGATAACATCCTCTTGTCTCATTCCGAATGTCTCCCCAATATCATTCGCAAAAGGCCCACCTTGACCAAAATCTCAGATCAGAAGTGAAACAGTTGCTCAACCATCGCACTTGGCTTTGAATCCGGACAATGTACCCAAGTACATAAAAGCCGATATTGATTCCTTTACTTGGGGCAAAAAAAAAAAAGCAAAAATCCAATTTTTAAAAAAAATTATTATTGGGTACAACAGTATACTTGTTCCACTTGATTAAAAAAAAAAAAACAGATCTTACAAGACCCCGGAAACGAATAAAAGTTTAGCCTAGTCGCAATCCAAGCACTCTAATATTACAAATTGTTTCTGCGAACAATTTGGGACCAAGTACCCTCAAGCAAGAGCTCTTGGGTTGGAGGACTATAGTCTAAGCACATACGGTCACATGTGATGAAATTAGTTGAGTAATATTATACCGACGGGAGTTAAAGATTAGTAGGATCATTAGGATTACGCGTTGAGAGATAGCCTACCATCCAAGGACCTGATTCACAACGACAGCTCTTGCTCCAAACGGTGCTGCTCCTCGGCCGAAGTTTGCGCATTAGAGAGAGCTTAAAGTGATTCTGGAAACCAAGCTTTCATCACAGCAGGTAACAAGCCTCATAATTCCTGTTTCTGTACCACCGGTGTTGCAGTAGTCGAGGTAGTAGTCTCCAATGATGCAAATTAACCATCGGCTCTGAAACGCACAGCTTCCTTTCCAATACATTGTCCAAGCGATTAAGTTATAGATTCAATTTTTAAGTGTTTTATTCGCTATTTTAATTACGCAACGTAATAAGAAAAATGACAAATTACTCCGAATTTCCTTGTCAAATTTTGCACGTCCTGCAATGCTGGCTATGAACCACTGTGACACCAGTGTCAGAAACTCTCAGAAATGTGTTCCATGTAGTCTTTTGTCTGTTTTAAATTCCTATAGTCAACCTTTCTGGAGAAATGTGCCTGGGTTCTTTTAGGTTAAACCTGCGCTTCGTCATTGTTTGTTAAACAAAGACTGAATTTCACACAATTGCGAATTTCGCTTTTAAACGAAGCGTTTTATTTCTCATCTCACTTTTCGCACCCCGGTGAGTGTTGAATTTCCCCGAAGTTAACGTATCATTAACTACATGCCTCAGCTGTGCTAAATGGTAATTTACCTCTCAAATGCTTGAAGCATAGACGCACTGAGGTCAGCCTGAGTCAGATTTTGCCTAGTCAGCGGTGATGACATGAATAAGTTAATCATTAGGGTCTTACTGCCACAGCAGTATTTCTATATCGAGTTCAAATATTTCCTTTAAAACGACCTTGCGCAGTATTCGCCTAGCGGTTAGGAGTAGCGGTGCTTGGAACAGGTGGAGGTGTTTGACAGATTTTCACGAGGTTTCTGCTATTTGATCCGAGAGGGACTTCGTCATAGTTTGAGAAGATTCACAGGTGATTGTGTGCAACCCGCCGTCACTGATGTTTCAGACAGGTGTTGGTCGCCTGAAAGAGGGACCCACCAAGCAAGAATACGTCCGTCTTTTAGAGGTCTTCCACAAACGTATAAATGACATCCCCTGAGGAGCCAGAATGAAAGTTTTTATGACGTCTTTTTACGTCATCCTCTCGTCCCGTAATAACGTTCACCAGACCTCTGCACAAGGTTAACAAGACTAGGTGCAACTTAGTGCACGGCTGGGCCGCCAAGTGCTGCATGAGAATGTGGGACCAAGAAAAGGGTGCTAAATGAGGCAAAGGTCATGTAATTATATGAAGTGCAAGTTTAGTAATGAGCTGGAGCTAATAAATTATTTACAAAGTTGGTAGAGAGAGTGTAGGAGTGGGAGAGTGTGAAAGTGTGAGTGAGAGTCTGTGAGTGTGATACTGGAAGTAAGTGAGTGAGTGAGGGAGTGAGAGGTAGGGGGGAGTCTTGAGTAAGGAAAACATATCAAAAGCACGTTATATATTTGAATAGACAAAGAGCTAGAGTGAGGGTAGCAGTTATTCATTTTGTAAATGTGAATTTGAGAGAGAGAGCAGCAGATGTTGATGGCAGTTAAAGTATGTTTGTATGTTTCTGAATCATAATGAAACAATAAAGTTAACATTACAGTTGTGCTAATCGGGGACATGACATCACTTTTTTGAACACATGGCAGTTCCTATATAGTGAGGGTGTAAGAACAAACGTCAAAGTTTCCTTCCCCCCCCCCATGTTTCTTCTTTGGGCACGTTATGGACAAAGAATCCTCAGTTTTGAGTAAATCCGCTTAGTAAATATGTTTGAGAGAAGGAGTTGCCATGTGTTTACATAAAGCATTAGACAATATTGGTGATGGTTGAATATGGTTAAGTATGTGAGCAAAAAAATTGAAATGCAATTAATTTTAATATGTATTGCATTTATGACCTATTGATAGGTCTTGAAAAGGCCATGTAGTTAACACCAAGATCATAAGAATTGGCCAAGAAATAAGAAAGCTTTGGAATTTTATATTGCCCCCAAATAGCGAATTGTTTGGTATTTATTACAGTCACTGTGGATAAAAAAGTTTGTTACTAAGTGAGCAATTTAAGTCAATTTTACCTCAAATATGGTAGACAGTCAAAAAAATGAAATAAACAATGTTTATAGAAATGAAATAAAATACAAGAATTCAGGAAAGAAAGCATGAACTATTTTCATAAGTGACAGTTATAGCCTGACCAAGTATTGCACTGATATCAGAGCTGTATAAAGCAGTGGCGTAGCCAGCGGGTGTGCAAAGCACGTCCCTTTATGACAGCAATAAGTCCTGGCTAGTTTTCAATCATGTTCCATGATTGACGTGTTTTCCAATTATCGTAATTGGCAACTAAACATGCACATAACATGAATGGCAAGAACAGGCATTTCAGCCCAAATAAGCTCACCATACACTCCATATGCGATCTAACAGAGTTGAAATCATGGGCCAAATTCAGTACAGTTGCGGAACAAGATCCGAGGTGCACAAAACTTACATTTAAAATAATTATTAGTCCTGACCTGTTCTCATTTTCATAATTACCAGAATGCTTACCTAGAGCACTCCACGGTTAACATGGTGCTGCTTGCTCTCCCCGACAATCATTCATCCGTCTTACCTAATCGGGGAGAACAAGCAGCACCTGTTAACTGTGGAGTGCTCTCGGAGTGAACGTTCTCATTATGAAAATGACTGAGAACAGGTCAGGACTAATAATTGTTTTAAACGGAAGTTTTGTGCACCTTGGATCTTTTTCCGCAACTGTACTGAATTTAGCCCATGATTTCATCGCTGTTAGATTGCATATGCAGAGTATCTTCAGTTGCCAATTACGATAATTAGAAAACACTTCAATAAAGGAAAATGATTGAGAACTAGCCAGGACATATTGCTGCCATAAAGGGACGTGTTTTGGCACACCCGCTGGCTACGCCACTGGTATAAAGTACTGGAAAAAATAACTAAGTAAATGTAGAAGTACCATTACTGAAAGTTACTTTGGTAAAAGTTGAAGTGGCTCATAAGAAAATTGCTTGAGTGAAAGTCTTAAAGTAGCTCACATTAAATGTACTTAGGTACCAAAGTATCAAGAGTGCGAGTATAAGTACACAGTATTTTTCATAGTACGCATAGAAAGAAGCAAAGTAACCACTCTTTGTTCTCTTTAATCAATTTTCAGGTGAATGAAAAATACAGCATTAAAAAAAAACAAGAGGCCTTTATATACTACTTCTTTGAGTTTACTGGCAGTTTAAAAACCACTATAATTGACGATAATTAATAGTTAAATTACATTGTATCAATGCCATGCCAAATTTTTTGCTTCAGTTTCTGCAGAGGAAAACAATTATTTTTGTATCTAGATTTTTTTTGAACTGCTGGGTATACTATGGGCACGTATATTGAGCAGTTTGCACATCAGGCTTAGCTGAGGAGTTTTATTCAGGCAACTCCTGAAAAACATGGATTGGAGTGAACTCGTCCGTATTCTAAACCATGTTCGAACTCAGGTTGCTTGTGAATATTCAATAACTGATCCGAGAGTGCCATCTAGTAGTACAATATTGTAACTGCGCGCATGAATTTGCAGCTCCATGTCCGCTGTCGGACACATCTGCACATAGCCGAGCATCGTTGTTCTTCTCAAACACGCCAAATCCAGATAATCCTTCAATGATGAATGACATTCATATTTTAATTTGTAACGAGTAAAAAAGTGGCCAGTGTCAAAGTATCGAAGTGAAAGTATACTTTTTATCTTTTAAAATCACATTCCGACCATTGTAATGATTCTTCTCTAGATTGGTACGGTGAGTCACGTCCCTCTATCTCTATGGAATCTCGCAACCGGTACCAGAGAAAACAAGCACGGAGGACTGAAACAAACCGAATTAATCTAGTGAGAAAGAAGATTATCCTAATCAGTGGCGTCTCTGGCATGAAAAGTCCAGTGGGGCACAACAGACCAGTTATACGTAGCCTCTGACTTTTCTGTGACGCTGCCTACAACCCATATTTGCTCAATATTAAATGAGCCACTTACGAGAAATGCTATTTTATATAAACGGCGTTAATATAAAATGGGGTTTGTGTAAAAGGTTTCAACCTTTTTTACTGCATAACAAAACAAGTAATAATGGGTTAATAAAAGTGGTCTCTCTTTCTTGAAAGGAAAAGATGCACGTCGATCTTTCATCTGAGAAAACTTCTCAATGACCCTTCTGTCAAAGTCCCGTAATCCATAGATGAATTCATTTTCAATGGACAGCATAGCCAGTGCATTTAACCTCTGCTGCCCCATTGTGTTTCTTGTAAATGTTTCGATTCTTTTTAATTTTGAAAAGTTTCTCTCTCGGACTCTTTCTCAGTGACTCAGTGGTCATTGGTGTTGTGATGATTTCTAGCAGTGACATAGTCTCAGATTAGGCATCCTGGAGGTTGATGTCATAAATCAACTGCAGCAGTGACAGAGTAGTCCCTGCGAGCAACCCTGAGTGACTGTACAGTGATTTCAGTTCAGTTGCGAGCTGAACTTTATTTCTAATTGGCCACATTTTGATTGACGCGTTTTCCAATTATCGTAATTTGCAACTGAAGACACGGTTTCTCTCCGTATGCGATCTAACAGCGATTAAATCATGGGCTAAATTCAGTCCAGTTGCGGAACACGAACAGAGAATTGGGTTGCACAAAACTTCCGTTTAAAACAATTATTAGTCCTGACCTGTTCTCAGTCATTTTCATAATTAACAGAAGGTTCACTCCGAGAGTGCTCCACAGTTAACAGGTGCTGCGTGTTCTCCCCAATTAGGAACATGTCAGGACTAATAATAGTTCTAAACGGAAGTTTTGTGCAACCCAATTCTCTGTTCGTGTTCCGCAACTGGACTGAATTTAGCTCATGATTTAATCGCTGTTAGATCTCAAACGGAGAGAAACCGTGTCTTCGGTTGCCAATTATGATAATTGGAAAATGCGTCAATAAATGAAAATGATTGAGAACTACTAATTGCAGTCAATAAGGAACGTGTCTCAGCACCCCCGCTGGCTACGCCACTGTCGGCAAGTACATGTGCCAAAATAAAATTATCCCTTTGTTCTAAAAATTTATAGAGATCGGTAATCAACATGGTATATCGAAATGTAATTATGACCACAATGACGTTTCATGACGCCTCCTAGAAATATCAAAACGAAGACATTTCAATGATAAACCTACCTGGTCCACCATCTTCGATTTCCTTCACTGGAGGCAGTCATTGAGTCATTGTTACCAGGGCCTCACTTTGAGCGTGAGCGCAAGCGCAACGAGGCACGGGCACTAGGCTGGCCTGGCCGCTGGTCGGCCCAGCCCAAAAATTAGTTCAAATGAGGTCATTCTGGGCGTCAACGTCAACTGCAGACTCATTTTAGAGATACTGGACCAAAAAAAAAAAAAAAAGAAGATTCACTTTGAAATAGTTGCTGTTTCCCTCATGATGCTTGCCTAATTCTTAGATTGTTTAACTCTTAGATATCGCTCTGAAACAGCTGACTTGAACGCTCATCATTTATTACAATAAATAACTACAATAACTACAAAGCAGTTATGCTTTTTACTGAGATATTGAGAGGATTCGAACTTACTAACTTTCAATTACTGAGCTATATTTGCTACCGACTGCGCCACGAAGTTTGGTTTGTTGGAAAAACAAAAGCAATTAAAAAATATATTAACATGATCCAATCGGAACCTCTCTTATTCAAGCGGAAGGGTCGGTACAAGCCGGAAGTCATAATCCACCTATGTCTTCCACGTAAAGCCCGTGATCCACTTACGCTTTTAAGGCCTCCGATTGTCCCGATTCTCCCCTTCTGACCTGTTACGAGCTAGTGTAAATTTCTGTTACGTGCAAGGAACTTCTGACCTGTACCGACCCTTCCGCTTGGAGACAGTGTTGGACCCGAAAATTATTGGCTATTATCCCACCCTTTACTGACAACAATTTGTCCTGGCTAATTTTAGATGGTTTTACTTCATTTACACGTTTTCCAATTCAAGAATGATCAAGTGGCAATTGAAGACACGGCTTCTGTCCCTAATGCGATCTAAAAGTGACAAAATAATGGGCTACATTCAGTACTGAAAAATAATTTGATTATAATTTGGTCTATGCACCGGCACTCTGCGCGGCATTTTAGAACTCTTCAGCGAATTAAGGTTATAATACATCAGTTTTATATAGCGCTTTTCTGGGCACTCAAAGACGCTTCACAATGGATACACTATTCATTCACTCACACATTCACTCTGATGGTGGTAAACTATGTTTTTGTAGCCACAGCTGCTCTGGGGCAGACTGACAGAAGCGTGGCTGCCAGTACACGCCTACGGCCCCTCCGACCACCACCAAGCATTCATGTATGTTTTGTGGGTGGGGGAAACCGGAGTACCCGCAGGAAACCCACGCAAACGCGGGGAGAACATGCAAACTCCACACAGAAAGGCCCCTGGCCAGATTTGAATCCAGAATTTGAACCCACCCCTATGAGGCAGTAGTGCTAACCACTGTGCTGCCCGGTGATGTCATCACGTCAGCATGTGACAAGTACCATAATGCATGTGCCCGTGAAGTTGCAAGTCTTTTCATCCATGCTGCAGGGAGATATCGCCAGGGAAGTTGGTTTTCCACAAAGTAAGTAAAAATTCACTCCCACAGTTTTTTTTGACTGCAGATTTTTTCTTTAATGATACAGACCTAAAATCTGCTTTGGTGTCTGTATATGTTCGTTACTAGTTTGTATTGTTTTAACGCATTATGATTGTTAGGTCCGTTCTGTAAACAAACGCCAAATGAACAGTGCGCCGAGCGCCACAATTGTAACACATTACATTTGAGACAACTACAGAAATTTGCAAGCACAGCTCAAATAATTTTGCTCTTTGTTTGCTTTTTTGTTTGTTTCGCAGAATGTCCCCACAAAAATGCACATTTTTAAATATGCACTAGATGCTGAACAGCACATATAACGTCCTTTGCACTGAGATGTTGGCTTAGTCCCACCTTGAAATTTAATAAGCTAAACTATTTGGTTCTGTCTGTAGGAAAATTTTATTTTAGCCTATTTTGGATTTTTGCAATAAAACGTTAAAATACAAATAGACTGTTTTTCTGTAGCATAGACTGTAAAAAAATGGATTGGGGTGTTGCTACACAATTGACCCTGCAGGGATACCGGTGCAGGTATGAATGGGACAAAACTCATGTGTCATATTTGACAATATTCTGTGTTCAGTCAGCTGTTATTCAATTATATTCTAAAACAAATTAGGGTTGTATAACATTTTTACGACTCCATCGGTCAAAGTCGCTAACTTTGTCGGCACAATCAATGCATTTTCCTTTCAAGGAACTCGCACAAACGCTCCATAATTATAGGTACATATAATTATAGGTACATATAGATACCTATGTGATGTAGGGATCAGGAACCAGAAACGAGACCAAAAATATCAAGTAAACTTGATTTTTATTCGATCTGGGGTGGAAACCCCTGCAGGGCAGCAAACAAGGGTACAGAGTCCACAATCCAAAATCAGAATCCAGTAGTCGTAATCCAAGTCAAACACAGGGCAGCAAAGACAAAACTCAGGGTTGGGCAAAGCAGGTTCGGTACACGGGCACAGGAATATCAAAGGTAAAGCCAATATCAAAATCCAGGACGTTACAGTCAGAAGAGTACAAGGCATAAACGATCACAGCATAGGGAAAACATTCTGACAAGAGCTGGAAGTGAAATGACTGCTTAAATACACAAACGGGAAGGCACATGCTATAATAGGGAACAGGTGAGCTGGATCAGGCTAATTAACAAAAGGAATGAACAAGAGGGAGTTCCTAACCACTTGAAATTGGCGAAAGCCAAAACGCGGACAACCTATGATAAACAGACGACTCCGGTTAGGGAGTTCTAAAGTGCACAGAGTGACTGGCAGAACAGTGATTAACAAGGTACGGAGAATCTGCTGAAGCACAGCAAAGTAAACGTGTGAAGGCAAGGGGCGGAGACTAGAGCAGAGCGAGTGCTGAGAGCTCGTTAGTCAATTAGTAACACGCAGCTATACAATCCCAAGTGCTTGTTAGTAAATTAGTACTATAAACAATGTTAGTTAGTGTTGGTAATTTATCTAAAATAATAAACTGTTAGTAAGGATAGAACAGTAAGGCCAAGGAAGCAAACGAGATTGGAAGGAATGTTTGGAAACCCAGAAACCTTGAAATCACCTGGGATTTAAACTGTCTTAGAACACAAGACAAGACTGGGGAGACAATGTGCAATGCAGGGTATGAGAATTACAAAAACCAGAATCATAACTAAACAGTGAATATGGGAAATGGCAGGCAAGGACATAACAATGAAAGACAGGCAAAATACAAAACATGGCATGGACTAAATCAGAATACATGGCTTAGAATCATCACGAAAACATGGTCAGGAACAACAGAATCATAACAACCTATATGTACTTACAATCTATGAACACGGCCAAATAAAACTACTTCGGTTTTTTCTTCACAGGTGGCACGTCCAATCCCACTCGAATTTAGGACTTACAAATGGGACTGTAAGTTCTGACGTGTATTTGTATATGCGACCAAGTCGGTAGCGTGTACACAGCCCTCAATCTTTCACTATGGAAATGATTACATTTGCCTAACAAATTTCTGCAAATTTAGAAGGAAGGTAGAGGAGGGAAGGGTCACATTCTTATTTATGAGCGTCCGTCTAGCCAACAGGACACGCTAAAGGGAACTCTAATCCATATAACCCTTCTCAGCTGGCCCTTCACAATTTGCATCCCTGTAGCGCATTAGCCAATTGCGCGCTACTTCTGAAAAGAGCTGCCGAACACTGCTGGTTGATACAAGGCGGGGTTTAAAACCTGTATTTTTATATATTGGTTCTTTCCGTGAGGGAATTTAAGAATCCTTTTATTTCATCCCTATAGGAAAAAGTCTGGGCCCTTTAGTTGCTTTACAAGCATCTCAGATAAAAGCGAAGTGTCTGTTCAGTAAAACTGAGGAGAAATGCAGACTGTCTTCAAATTCATGAACCAAAGTGAAATGCTCACATTGATGTGGGGAGGAAAGTGACTTTTGAAAGGCATGTTTACTTGAATGTATGTTCTTCTGTGTACTTTAATTTTGTTATTTTTGTTTTATTTTGCCACATTTAGACTAAGGATCTCTGAGCCATTTTCATCTAGAAACTGCATTACAGACTAGATAGAAAACATTGCATTTGGTGGATGTAACAGTGTAGTGTACTCAACTCAATCTTCATGGAAATAAGTATGGTCAAGAAAGAATTGATGACCTTGTTATTGTTAACATTTCAAGAAAAAAAATGTAACAAATAGGATTAGATATTTGTGTTGATATCATAGCTTTTTGTCTCCTCTCACTTGCCCTTGTTAGTAATGACTGGTTTGCACATTACGGGGTCTATTCTCCCATGCGCTTAAGTCAAAGAAAGCGCGTAGCTACGCGCTTTTCAGCCTACGCGTATTCTCCCCTCGACTTAAGTCTGTGCATTACGCGCCTTAAAGGCAGTTACGCGCTTGGGGCGGAGCAAGGCCAAAATCGGGGCGTTTCCGGGCGTTTCTCATGCAAATAACACTTACGCGTATTCTTCCCCTGGCTTACGCACTTTTTCTGTTAAGCGCTTTTGAGGGCTGTATTAAGGTCAAGCGCCAAGATTAGGCGAAATTGAATATTGCGTTTGACGTCGGTTATAGGCCGAATTTTAACATTACTTTTATTTTATTTAACATGGCTAAGGTTGAGACATTTAATATTCGATTGTTCTTCCTTATATTTCTCAAAGCCATGATAATTTATCAAACGAAATCATCACATGATATTACGCATCAGCCTCTTCTCCAATCAGTTAAATTACATACGCAAAACAATTAATTAATACGAGTATACATAAGACCATCATTCTACCATGCCCTCAAAATCTAAAGCCAAAATGCCAGTCCTGCATTTGCTTGCACTCTTGCGTGATTGGGAAAGAGTAGAGGAGCGCGCCGAGCTCGAAGACGAACGCGCATATATCGGCTTCGTTTGGACATCCTGGGACAAACAAACATCGAGTGCATCCAGTGCTTTCGCCTGGACTGTGCATGAGACAATCATCTATCTTTGCCGATTTCTGAATGAACAGCTATCCAGCCGCAGCAATTGTCCACAAAACATACCCGTGGTCATCAACGTCAGAACTGCGCTGTCGCTCCTGGCATCTGGGTCGGTTCAGAGAGTGGCTGGTGACGTCATACACATCACAGGCGTCTGTGTCAAGGTGTCTGACGCAGTTGGCGCTTCAAGTTCTTCTCCATGCACTTCCACTGCAGAAAGAGTGGATGCCATCCCCTCCTCCTGTGCAGTGAAATGCACAGGGGATGATGGTTGCCCACCACCTGTTGCGTGTACACTTCTCCGGTGTGCAGAGAACCTGACTTTTACAGCGCCCCGCAGATCTCTCCATTTATGCTTTAAATCGGGGATACTGCGCTTACATCTCCACTCCGAAGCCACATCCTGAACAAGATTAATTCCTCGGATCAGCCTTCATTGCTTGCTTGCCGTACAACACCAACATCTGTGGAATTTGGTTTTCGGCTTTGGCTCGACGTTGCCATCATTGTCTTCCATGTTCTATTAAGAAATGCGATTGCCCTGTATGTTCGTGATAATCTAAAAAGTTGTGATATTCTCACGAGTGAGGGGATTGATTTTCTAATTGAGGATATCTGTATTAACTAACTCGAGTCCTAGTAATTTTTTACCATTGGTAATACTGTGTAATTTAATGTGTGAATAAAAATATTATTAAATAGGCTACTCTAGATTGAGCCCTACCCTGGCAAATACCAAAGCACTATCCATTTGTTAATCAATTTTAGCCTTTGAAGAATAGCCGACATGGGAAGAATCATTATCAGTAAATGGGATAATTGATTATAATAAAGTATTAGGCACAAGTTCAAGTGAATGTGTCGCTCAAATCAAATAGGATGACAGGCTATGGATATGGAATTCCGTCATTACTGAGGTGGTTTCGCGGCGGGGAGATGACCGCGTGCGGGGTAAGAATCCTTGTTAAAGCGTTTTCATGTCCTTTAGTTGCAAACCTGACATCGGAGTAGTTTTCAAGTGTGCAATTTCTAAATGAGATCATATAAACTGTCTTTGATTGTCTTTGTGTGACTAGAATGTTCCCTTTGTCTTCTTCCCTGTCTTCCACGGAACAAACAGGATGGTGTAGGAGGGGCACATTTTCAATGATCTGATTGCGCTGATTGAGAAGCGCTAAATTCTTTATTTATTATTTCATTATCGCGGCAATTTGTTTGCATGCATAGCTTTAATGCCATGGTGGCTAGAATAAGAAATAACAAGTGTTTGTCACTAACATATCCCCCGCCACCGCAATTTTATGTGTCCGTACGGACGGAGCCCAATGCTATATCCCCCGCTTCGCGCTAATCGCGCGGCTGGGGATAAAAAAAAGAGATGTCTGAATTACGTCTTGTAATTGGTACGGCCTACTATTACAGCGGCAAATAAAACCTCGTATCTTCACAGTAACAAACTTCACAGGAAAATAAAAAATAAATATAAAATAATAATAATAATTATAATAATATAAATGGATAAATATAGTTTAAAATAAAAATGTTTTAATTTTGCATGTAAGAATAGTGGACATACGAGTTTTCGTTTCTTATCAGTTTGGAGATACGAGGTTTTATCAGCAGGCCGACGATATTCAAATTTAAAGTCTGGTTTGCGTTTTCCATGGACCACAAATGCGTTTTCATGGTTAATCAGAAAATCCTTTTTCCATGTTTTCCTGATAGCCATAATCAATGAGCTTTGTATAGAGTCTGCCTCTCTTTTGGATCAGTCACACCTCTTTCATAAGGCCGCCTACATTCTGAAGTTAAGCGCTGTGGGCGTGATCGAAGCGAGTAGGGGAGAATACGCGTAACTCAAAAGCGCTTAACTCGAAGCGCGTAAAAAAAGACTTACGCGCTAATGGGAGAATAGACCCCATACTGTATATGTCCCTGAGTTTGGCCTATATGCGCATATATGCTGCATTTATGCAGCAGATAGGTTGCATTTATGTGCATATATGTTCATATAGATTCTTTCCATGTAGGAGTATAGAAATAAAACCACAATCTTCAAGGATATTTTATTCTTTATAGCATGTATGGATGTTTCTATGTAACATTTGGCTAAAGACAGTAAGTAACAACGCTAAATATGAAAAACAACTTATTAAGACATTAACAGCTTGTTAAAATCCTGTGATTACAATTGTGGTTGGAACAAAAACCAGCATACACAGTGGGTCCCCAGGAACAACGCTGAAGAACACTGATCTAGGGTCCTGCACTAAAATGTCTTGGTTATGTTTAGGGTTGGGGTTAAAATGAGGGTTAGGCTTAGGCACTGAGAATACCTGGTTATGTTTAGGGTTGGGGTTAGTGTTATGGTGTAGGTCAGGTTTAGGCATTAATTAACGTTAATTTGGTTGGGAACTGGTTAGAGCGTTGACCAGAAAGTGGAAAAGTCTTAGTTCAATTGCTGCGAAAGGAACCTTCTTCTCATGTTTACTGATGCGGTCAAATACTGTCAGTTTTTTTTTATTGTGGTATATGGGGATAACTAATGGCATCGCAACTGACGTGAGGTCTCCTCTCGGGCGTGAGATGGAAATATCATCCGCATGTTTAATACGCTGGTTATTTATACGGCTCATTACCTTTAGCCTCAGGACTGTTGATACGGATATCTGTCCCCTTGGCCACGGCCTTGTTCAAAATCTGTTATTGTTAAAAATGTGGTCAGAAAAGTGAAAACATCTCTGAAATGATAAAAAATTCAATTTTAAATGAGTAATGAGCCTCTTTTGTTTTGTGTGTCTATATGTGTGTGTGTGTGTGTGTGTGTGTGTGTGTTGCCAGCAGAAGGATGGTGAACAGATCCATTGTAATAGCCTTGGCCGTGTTATTGGTGGCAGCAGTGTGCATCTTCCTTGGAGTGTTTCTTGGGGTGAAGAGAACAACTTCCTCCTCATCATCATCATCCTCTTACAGCAAAGCTGCAGTTGCTGCTGATGCAGGACCCTGCTCAGTGATTGGCCGGTGAAGACACTTTGAGGCACAAACATGCACACACAATGACAAATACACGCAAGCTCAACAACATACACACACACAGACTATCACAGTCTTACACACAAGTGAGATACACATACTCACACGTGCTCATACATACATATACACTCATTCACAAGTTGGCTCTTAAAATTTTCCCTTTGGTTCAGACACACACACTCAGACACATGCACACAGACACACTCACCCACATACATGCACGCAAGCTCACTCACACAGGGGCGCTAACATCTCTCCCTCTGGTTCAGACACACACACACACACACACACACACACGTCTCGCCACACGTGTTGGGATCTTGTTTTGACTTTCATAAGGCCTTTCGAAAACTATAACTAAATTACACCTAACTCCAACCTAAAACTAACCTTAACTGTAAACATAACCCTAACTTTAATCACTTTGTTGTTATCCTTACTGAGGACTGAGTACAATGTCCTCACAACCATAAATGTCGCACTCAGGCACTGACATTTCTCTTTCTATCTCTAGTGATATTCTACTGAATGGTGGCTCCGCAGTGGATGCCTCCATTGCCGCCCTGCTTTGTGTGGGACTGTTCAATGCTCACAGCATGGGCATCGGAGGAGGGCTTTTCCTCACCATCTACAACAGCTCTACAGGTAAACACACCTTCACACCCTTACAACAGCTCTTCACACACCTCTACATCCTCACAACAGCTCCAGGCTCACCATTGCACCCTTACAAAAACACTGCACACACCTCTACACCCTTACATCAGCTCTACAGACACCCCTACACCATTGCACACCCCTTTACACCTTTGTAACAGATTTACAGATACACAAAACTCTTACACACACCGTAACATCCCAACAACAACTCTATATACACTTCGTCATCCCTCTAACAGCTCTATAGGTACACAAAACTCTTAAACACATGACGTAACTGAATCTGCGGTATGTGGGTTCGAGATGAGAGCCGTCAAAAGCCGGTCCAGGGCTTACCTGATCTAGTTACTTCACCCTATCCCTACTAACCTCCCCTTGCTTTGCATACAGACCCGGCGGCAAACCAGTGAAAGGTTGTAGTGGGAGGACGAAGTAGTTTCACAAAGGGCTGCGCTGCTGTCCTGAGGTGGATTTGTTTATGGGCGTTACGATGGAGATCGTGACAGAAGCTCCTTAGAGGAATTGGGAAACCATGTGGATAGGCTGTTAAGTTATTTGCACTTGAGATGTTTAAAAAAGATTTTTTAAAGTTAAATTCAAATAATGAACACTGCACAAGCTAAGTTGTGGCGATTGTTGACGCACCCCTTTCAGCCCTCACGTTCCCAGCACCCCCTGAAGTTGTCAGAACGCCACCCAGGGGGCGGTACTACCGCCGTTGAGAAACCCTACTCTACACCCTTACAACAGCTCTGTTGGGACAGACACCATTTACACACTCCTCTACATCCCTACAACAGCCCTGCAGGTACACACAGCTCTTACACACACCACTGCATCCACCACCGCAGCCAGCTATGAGGTTGTTGAAGTCTGAACCTCGGTAATTATTGTCCCTCACCGACTGAAGTTTTGCTTTTTATATGTGTGTGAATGAACATGATTTTATTGTGTGAATGAGTGTTTTACTGTTTTACTGTTGTCAATGTGTAAAGCCAATCTTTGAGCACGGCCTAGGCAGAACAGTTAACAAATCTGAGCGCATAAGTCATATTGATCTATGAAAGACTTATTTCAGCTAATAAACAGAAGAACTTACTCCTCAGTGATAAACAACCTTCTTTTCGTCATATCTGATGGTTGGAGGGGTTAGAACTAAGAGAACCTACCAGCTGTGAGTGACATTTTAGTGTCTACTAGAAAACCAAAGTATGTTCACCCATGTAAATATTAGCGTTACATATTTACTATATTCACGTACAGTACCTTCAATAATTATTGGCACCCCTGGTTAAGATGTGTTAAGAGCCTTAAAATAAATTCAATTTTTATTGCAGAGGCATACTCTGACATTGAAAATTTTAGAAAAACGTAACCTTCAACTCAAGTGAATTTTAAGGGGGAAAAAAAAAATCCCTGACTAAGAAATAATAATTATTCATAAAATCACCTGTTCCACAACTATTGGCACCCCTAAAATAATTCCTAGGAATTAAATGTAATTGAAGTATTTCTGTCATTTATACAGCAGTTTACAAAGTTGATCAGAGTATCTAGGAACATTTAATTAGTAAATCATCACTTCCTGTTTCCCTGGGGTATAAATATGACGTGACAGAGAGGCTATTTCGCTTGTCAAGTGGATTCAACATGGGAAAAACAAAGAAACACACCACTCAAGTAAGGCAGATGCGTGTCGACCTTCACAAGTCAGGCAATGGCTACAAGAAAATAGCCACTCGCCTGCACCTGCCCATATCTACTGTCAGAGGAATCATTAAGAAGTTTAAAACAACTGGAATAGTGGTAAACAAGCCTGGACGAGGACGCAAGGTTATTTTGCCACCACGCACAGTGAGGAGGATGGTAAGAGAAATAAAAAGTTCTCCAAAGCTCGCTGTTAAAGAATTGCAACAAATGGTAGCATCTTGGGGCCACAAAGTCTCCAAAAGAACCATCAGGCGCTATCTACATGCCAACAAGCTGTTTGGGAGGCATGCATGGAAAAAACCTTTTCTCACTTACAATCATAAACGCAAACGTCTGGAGTTTGCTAAGCGGCACTGGGACTTCAGCTGGGACCATGTGCTTTGGTCAGATGAGACCAAGATAGAGCTTTTTGGCAACAAATACTCTAAGTGGGTCTGGCGGAACACAAAAGATGAGTATGCAGAAAAGCACCTCATGCCCACTGGGGGAGGATTCGTGATGCTGTAGGCCTGTTTCTCTTCCAGAGGCCCTGGGAATCTGTTAGGGTGCATGGCATCATGAACGCTTTGAAATACCAGGACAGTTTAAATCAAAATCTGGTGGCCTCTGCCCGAAAGCTGAAGATGGGTCACCACTGGGTCTTTCTGCAAGATAATGACCCTAAAGATGTGGCCAAATCTACACAGAAATTGTTCACCAGACACAGAATCAAGCTCCTCCCATGGTCATCTCAGTCATCAGACCTCAACCATATTGAAAACCTGTGGAGTGAGCTGAAGAGGAGAGTGCAGAGGAGAGGACCCAGGTCGCTGGATGGTTTAGAGAGATTGTGCAAAGAGGAATGGTCGAAGATCCCTCTTTCTGTATTCTGCCATCTTGTCATACATTATAGGAGGAGAATAGGTGCTGTTTTGTTGGCAAAAAGGGGTTGTACTAAGTATTAACATCAGGGGTGCTAATAATTGTGGCACACATGTAAAACAATGTTTTCTTAATGTGGGATTTTTTTCCCGCAGAATAAATGCACTTGAATTACAGGTTGAATTTTCCTCTTTTTTTCATTGTGGTCCTATATTATTTAGAAAAAAACTGAATTTATTAGAAGCTAAAGAACACATCTTAACCAGGGGTGCCAATAATTAAAGAGGGCGCTGTATCTGTTGAACCGGTCTGTTCACTACATGTGGGACAGCAGCACTTCCGAATGACACTTTGTATCATCTTGTAGTGGCAAAGACATAATCAAGTTAGATTTGATAAAAAATCAGCTAAAAATCACTGTTATCTAGCAGTGCATATAACACTGCGTTATACGGTTAACTGCTGCTGTGTTTAGTGCTCAAGTGACTACTTTTTTCGTTGGCCAACCCAGACGATGGCGTCACCGTACTTCCATTAGCAAAAGTCGAATGGTATTCTTCCTCTGGACTGATGCTGAAAACAAACTATTTATAGTTCACTCTACTAACATATTTTCAGTTTAAATGTGAAGCTGACCTGTCCAAGCAGGTCAGTAGAAACAAAGTGAAATGATAGCGATTAACCGCTCTTACCGCTACGTATCCATTTTTTTATGGCCAGACCAACCAATCAGATATGTTACTGTTTACAATGTTGATGGGGCATGTTTATGAGGCAAATCAACAGAAATAAAATAAAATGCCTCTCAGTTATTTTTAACAGTTATGAAGTCGAGTGTATCGACCATTGTCTGCCTGTCGAAATTTGTTCATTTCTAGGTCTTGTTTTGTTTTACTTTTTTTTTGTCAAAAAAAGTATGTTGCTGCTTGGCTGTTGGGTTAGCTCACCCGGTTAAGGCCAGTGCCTGGTGGCTTTTTCAGAGCAGCGCACAACTGGCTTCGTGCTGAAGGCAAATAAATTGGGACAGACTGTCGGTTTGGGATTATAGGATTACAGCATTGTTAGTTTCTCATGGGCCTCCTTATAGCTAGCTGGGCGCTCATCAGTAAAATTCTAAGCTTGTACAATTTCTGGTTTCCTCTGCCCTCCCTCAGGGGTAGGTTTCTCAAAAGCATAGTTGCAACTTAAATTACTAGTTTCACTATATACGGTCAGTGGTTCCAACTAAGTAAATTTGGGTCAGTCCATATGAAGTCAACCCTGGGCTCCCAGTGTCATGGATTTCCCTTAAATTTGGGTAGAATGATGTACTTGGGGTCAAATGAAGAAAAACCAAGTTTTCGCTCAATACCCCCAGCAGTTTTCCATTTCTAGGGGGTCAAAAAGTGGGCGTGGCACCCTCAGATCCGGCAAAATGAATCAGAGCCATTTTCATGGGGCCATAACTCAAAAATAATGCAGATATGGACTTCAATTTTTGAGGAATTATTAACCTTCCATAAGTAAACCATTTACAAGTAAAATGAACAATATTAATCCATTTATGTCTGTGCTGTCGTCATTCAAAAACAGGCAGAACCCAAAATTTGGCACATCTCAGGTGGCCCTTTCACCCAAACAAAATGAGAAATCTCTAAATGTTATGTCTCTTAGTGTAAGAGCACATACTCAGGTCTCCATTGGAACATTGATATCTTGTAAATATTTAGCAGTTGTTCTGTGGTGAGGGCAAATGTGACCCCCTGTCTTGGGGGGTAACCCATTTTCGGGCCGTTTTTTTCTCAATGGGAGTATACTCCCATTTTTATGGGACCTTTATCATTAGACAGCTCTTTGTCTGTACTTTTACCACAAACAAGTTTTGAAGTGGTCTCTCAATTACTTCATAATTAAAATTGTATCAAAAAGTTGCACTTTTTATGGTTTTCGTGCACAGTGTGTTTGTACCTTTTTGATACATATTAATGTACAAAATAAGCATATTTCAGAAGACATTGCAATCTCAACTGAAAAGTTTAGGTATTTACTGTGTCACTCATTAGATGGCACCACGACCCGATGCTCTAATTTAGGGGCAGCTCCCATTAAATATAGCACATGGCCAAAAAAGACATTATGGCTTAAACTTCCAATCCTCCGCTTGATCCACTTCCCTGTACTGCTGGAAAAGTCAGCAGGTCTTCAGATGACTGTCATCGAAAGACATACAATCCAAGGTAAGTCTCTTACAAATGAGGTACTCGGTGAAAGTGAAAGTGCATGTATAGCCACCTTTAGGCCTTATGCAGTTCACATACTCCGTTGATACCCACCACTATGGACTGCAGACCTGAACATCTGAGCTGATGATCAGAAAGTGGTCTTTCCTCTCTGTTTTCACGTTGATTTTCAGAAAACTTCTACTGAAAATGCTTTCTGTCTTTGATCCTGGGCAAAAATAACTCCTAATTGCAAGAGTCATTGGAGTCACTTTATCAAGGTTCAAAGACACTGGTATTGATGAGCATCTTCTGCAAATTGAACTCGAGACAGAGACTGCATCGGTTTGCCACCATCATGAGCAGGTTTTCTTGCACAAATATTTCTTAGCTTTCAAAAAAATGAGTTGTCTTGATCGATGGAAGTGCATAAAAATGTATTTAAGACCAGAGTACCTCATTTGTAAGAGACTTACCTTGCATTGTATGTATATTGATGACAGTCGACGATTTTGACGATAGCCTATGTGTCACAATTGCTCCTAGATATGATGTCAGAGGTCTTGGCCCTGATTCACAATGCTGTTCAAGGGCTATATGGGGGGTTGCTAAAAGCTCGTTTCACATCCATGATCACTCTATTCCACTTCCATCTCCAGGTGAAAAATGTTGATAGTTAGTGAGAGTATTGCATACCCTTACGGATGATACCGAGTACGATTTTTTTAAAAAGTTTCAAATTAATGCTCGTCTAATTTTTTTTTTTAATTTGATAGTTATACAGCGGAGAGAGACAGGAAGGTTGGGGAGAAGAATAGGGAAAACCTGCAGCAAATGACCCAAGCTGGAATCAAACTCAGGTTACCACTGGAAGGACATAGCCTTTATGGTGCGCATGCTCAGACTGATGAGCCACCAGGGTGCCCAATGAATGTCTAATTTAAAGAGAATTTTATAGGGCTGCCAGGTTACCTCACTTGATTAAGGCACCCTACTGTAGAGCAGTAATAACTACCATGGTGAGGGTTCTATCCCCGGTTGCACCAGCAGGCAGTGGTTGGCAGCCTTTTCAGAGCAGCGCACAATTGGCTTTTCGCTGCAGGGAAAACAAAATGGGAAGGGACAAGGACGTGGTGTCGTCCGTTTACGTTTTCCAATCGTACAGCTGTCTTATTTTTTTTGACCGTGCTGCAAAAACAGGTGTACGTACTTTTCACCGAAATTACCTTCATTTGCTGAAGAGTTCTAAAATGCCGCTTTTGCTAGAATTAGTTATAATTATAATTACATTATTTTTTTCTGTACTGAATGTAGTCCATTATTTTGTCACTGTTAGATTGCATGGGGGAGAGAAGCCACCTTTTCAAGAGCCACTTGATTATTACTATAATTGGAAAAGATATAGGAAAATGTTTGAGAACTACAGTAGCTAGGACTAATTGTTGCCATAAAGGGATGTATCTTTGCCCCCGAATGTTCAGTTCAGAGAATTTCCCAAACACTTCGGTATTTTTCAGCGGTGTTTTGTCTTGCTGTCTCCTGCCTCTTCTGAAACAAATTTGTGTCCTTGCTGTGTGAAACACCAAATATCGAGAATCAGGAACACCACTTCTTGGATTTCCTGCATTGTTGCTCTCTGTGCCTGTGTGTCGCGTTGACGTTACGGCAGTTTCATGCTGCATCGCTATGACGACCAGCTATGCTGAGGTCGTATTATCCTCTGATGCAAAATGACCCCCCAGAAAAGTGCTCGGTACCAAGGTGGTCGGAGTAGAGTAGAGCCGGTACCATTTAGTGGAAATGAGGCATTAGTCTACATTTTTGGTGCAAAATAGCCTATCAGATTACATCATTTGCTTACAAGCAGAATTTATTCCATTGTATCAGTCATTGTGTCATTGATGACTTGACAATGTCAGTTGATTTTAAGAACTCACCATAAGGGACTTGAGAACAATTAACAAAATTCTATCAATATTATCTTAATTGTATTACATAATTGTACTGCACCCATAATACAATATGCTTTTAAAATAATGAAGCCTTTTTCTGTTGGCTAACTTAGCAATAAAAGTTCTGAGGTAATTCTATTATTTAAGGTACATAAATCCTAAATATTCATCAGAATGCTGGAAATTACATGTCTGAAAATAAAATTTCCCCAGAAAAAAGTACAAATGTGCAGTTGTAAAGTAAACCTGCTTCACTGATACTTTTGGACCGTGGTTTCTTCTGGCTTCAGCTCTACAACAGCTCTTCAGGTACACACACCTCTCTGTCCCTACAGCTCTTCTACAGGTACACTCACCTGTGTCCTGCGACAACACTGCTACTAATATACTCAACAGTTGACCAACACCTCTTGCAGGCTCACTCACATGTACAGCACAACACTTTGACAAATGCAGTTCCAGAAAATAGAGACAGCATGTAAAATTCAAATAAGAATAGAATTAATAGATTTGTAAAAACCTTTTTACCCTCATTTAGTTTAAAACTGCATAGAGAACAAAATATACATTGTTTCATCTTATCAACTGTATTTATTTTTGTAAATATTCCAAATTTTCTGCCTGTTACAAGTTTCAAACTAGAACGGGCCCTCGGTAGAGCGCATACCTTCGCCGACGCCACTGAATCCCTCGCCACTGACGTTGGTTTCATGCCGATCGGATAAAAATTGACCGAGATATGGCCGAAAGTATTGACCCGATCACTCCCAAAATCTAATCGATTGATCCTCAGGTCATGCCAAATCAACCCACCAGATTTTATGAAATTTCGTTAGGTACTTTTTGAGTTATTCGATACACATACATACACACAGACAGACAGACAGACAGACAGACACACAAACAAATAAATACACGGGGATCAAAACATTACCTTCGTCAGCGAAGTCGCTGGCGAAGGTAATTACAGTAATTAGGACAGGGGAATGGAAAGACTGGAACGCTTGTGAAATCTTCGGAAAAAACCCATGTAAAACATTCTGGAGGTAACTAGGTGAATGAGTAACTCGTGAGTCTTTTATGTTTGGGTATCAAATGAGCTGTCGCAAAAGGAAAGATTGCTTTTCAGCTAAATGATTCAAGGTTTTCCATTTTAGCAAAAACTGGGTGAACAAATAGTCAAGCTGGGTAAGAATATTTATCAATGTGTTATTTACAGGAATTTAGGGGTGAGGCCATCGACAGTCCATAATACAATAAAAAAAAGTAGAGATTTCAGAAAATCAAGAAACCAATCTGCATGCATAAAAGATGAGGCCACATTCAAGTATTGGATGTGCGTGACCCTCAAGCCCAGTTAAACATCTCTACATGTGTACTCACTTGTACATCGCTACCTCTACAGGCACAAAAACACACCTGTACATCACCTGTGTTATGGTGCTCATACCTCTACACCTGTGCTACACTTCGACAAGTAGTGTTAACCTTTATTACACCTCTACAGGTATGCACACCACTACATCTGGACATGACCTCAACTGGTAGTTACACACACTTCTGTACCTCTATCATTTTTGTTGTCTGTCACATTTACTAACTGTCAATTTTTTTTTTGAAAATTAAGGGAAGGTTGAGACCATTGACGCGAGAGAAACTGCTCCAAAGGGGGCCACTGAAGACATGTATGACGGTGATGCCCTGCTCGCTCGCGAAGGTGAGCCTCTTTTTTTTTATGGTAACCATTCTCAGGGTGACTATCAGCTGATTTCTGCCCCGCCCCACCCGAAGTGTGAGGGCAAGGGGAATTGTCTTTAGTCCGGTTTGTTTCTGTGTTTGTTTGTTTGTTTGTTTAACACTCTAGTGGCAAAAGTAATGGCCAGATTCACCCCAAATTCGGTGCAGGGATTGCCACTGACCCAGAATAGATCCCTTTTGAATTTCATACAAGTAGGTGAAAGTATGTGCGAGGGGCGGGGTTTGTTGTGCCTGGCACCACTTGTTATATCTGTTTCTAATACTTTTGCTGCATGCGCCTCTTGTTTTTTTATTCTGTCTCTGAATATTGCTGCATTATCCCCTAAGAAAAGGAAGCCCCTTTTGGTGTCTTTAATTTGAATGGCTCCGGTGTTTGGAATAAAAAAAAAAAACAACGTTTTTTTAGAAGCAGTCAACACAGTTGCTATCAAATCCACCATGCGGTTATACATGGGGTAGAGAACTTTGGCCAAAAGTTAATTTATGACAGCTCAGTTGGTGCACAGCTCCTACAAATGTACAACCAAGCAGTCCTTCTGCTGACATCATCATGCCACTCTGCTGCATGAGCGGGGAAGCTAAAAAAAAAAAGAATGTCACCTTTATCGTGTCTTTTATAACATCATATAAAACACCTTTTACAGTACGTTCCATTTGATACCATTTTAACCCCTTGTACTTTCCAGGAAATTCATCGCTGAGGCGTGAAGGCAGGTCATATTTCCCTTGTGATAGGTGAACATTAGCCCCTCTCTGGAAAGAAATGAGGCAATGCTGTGAGATCATGTTAACTTCATAATCTCATAATAGAAACTGCTTTATGCACTTCTGTACTGAAATACACTGTTGAAAACAATGGAGCGCTTTCAACATCAAGGTGGGCCTCTGAATTGTGCCCAGTTTTTGTTTGGCGGTTTTTTTTTGTGATGGTAGTGTAGTGGTTAGCACTGCCGCCACACAGCAAGAAGGTTGTGTGTTCAAATCCTGCCCTGGGGCCTTTCTTTGTGGAGTTTGCATGTTCTCCCCATGTTTGTGTGGGTTTCCTCCTGGTACTCCAGTTTCCCCCACCCACAAAAACATGGAACACTCCTTCCAGTACCCCTAATCAAGGAACTGGCTTTAGAACTGGAGTGGATCCCCCGGCGCTGCTCTGTGGCTGCCCACTGGTGGGGTCAAATGCAGAGGACAAATTACCCCACGGGGTTCAATAAAATGTATCTTATCTTATCTTTGTGTGATAGAGTGTTACGCAACCCTGTTAGAGATCCAAGTTGATAAAATAAGTTATGGTTGGAGTGAAAAGAATGGCAGGCTTGGACAGTGCTGGTTTAAATATTGTGAATTCTTTGGTGGGGGTTAAACGTCTGGTCCCTTTTCTTTGAGAATTTAAGAGCTCATCTTTTGTTGTGCTATTGCTGTCAGACTGTAGAAGCAGCTGCTCAATCTGTGATTGATTGGCAGGCGGATTGTCGATCGCAGTTCCGGGAGAAATTCGTGGATACGCTCTGGCGCACCAGAGGCACGGTAGGCTCCCATGGAAGGATCTCTTCACCCCTAGCATTGAGCTGGCCCGGCACGGCCACTCTGTCACCAGGGCACTGGCAAGAGCCATCAATGGAAAGAAAGACCTCATACTCAACACAACTGCTTTATGGTGAGAACCAGACACTGCTTAGTGCCTATCCGCCAAAGACTGAACACTCCTCCTGCAAGCACTGTTGCTTTAGTCTGCACACTGCTGTTACTCTAGACCAGTGGTCTTCAGCGTTGTTCCTGGGGACCCACTGTATTTGCTTGTTTTTGTTACAACCACAATTGTAATCGCAAGATTTTAACAAGCTGTCAATGTCTTAATTTGGTGTTTTTCATGCTTAGAGTTGTTAATTACTCTTTAGCAAGATATTATATAGAAACATCCATACATGCTATGAAGAATAAAATACCTCAGAAGATAGTTTTTATTCCTATACTGCAAGAAATTTCAAGTAATATAACATTTCAAACTGATCAGATTAGGCCCTGAGGAAATCAGTAAACCCCAAATTAGGCTGCTGAACTTAACCGTTTCCAGTTCTTTCAAAAAACTTCAGGTGAACTTAATTAGATTAACGTAACGCTGAACCGGTTGCACTCTTTACCATTTGCTTGTCGAATAAATCTGTCATGATGTACCTATTAGTTTTCACCAATTAGGAGCCAACTACATCTATAATTTGATTGGTTACATTGTTTTAACTCATTTTATGCTTTAATTTCCAATACATCGCAATGTGGGTATGGTATTTTTTTTTATACTTGAGGCCAAACGTACCACCCTAATTCTAGAATAGTTGGGACAAATTGTAAATTGTGAATAAAATCAAAACGCAATGACTTTCAAATCGCACCAGCCAGTATTTTATTCACAATGGAACAGAGAACATAGCAAATGTTGAAACTGAGAAATTTTACAATGTTATCTGCAAAATGAGCTCATTTCAAATTTGATGGCAGCTACTGGTCTCAAAAAAGTCGGGACAGGGGCCTGTTTATAGCATGGTATAGCATCCCCTCTTCTTTTTAACACAGAGTGGAGGTGTCTGGACATTGAGGACACAAGTTTCTTGAGTTTAGCCGTTGGAATTTGATCCCACTCTAGTTTAATACAGGCTTCCAGCTGCTGGAGAGTTTTGGGTCTCTTTTGATGGACTTGTCACTTAATTATGCACCAAATGTTCTCAATCGGTGAAAGATCAGGACTGCAGGCAGGCCAGTTCAGCACATGGACTCTTCTACTACAAAGCCATACTGTTGTAATAGCTGCAGTATGTAGTTTTGCATTGTTCTGCTGAAATACACAATGCCTTCCCTGGAATAGATGTCGTCTGGAGGGGAGTATATGTTGCTCTAAAACCTTTATATACCTTTCAGCATTCCTGGTGCTTTTTAAAACATGCAAGTGTCCCACACCATATGCACTAATGCATCCCCATACCATCAGAGATGCTGGCTTTTGAACTGAACACTGATAACAGGGAAGCGGTCTTTCTCTTCTTTAGCCTGGAGGACATGACACCCATGATTTCCAACAAAAATGTCAAATTTGGACTCGTCTGACCACAGGACACTTTGCCACTTTGCTGCAGTACATTTTAAAAGAGGCTTGGCCCACAGAACATGGCGGCACTTCTGGATCATGCTCAACAATGGCTTCCTTTTTGCATGATAGAGTTTTAGGTGGCATCTGTGGAATGCACAGCGGACTGTGTTTACAGACAGTGGTTTCTTGAAGTATTCCTGCGCCAATTTAGTCATGTCAATGACAGAATCATGCCGGTGACTGATGCAGTGGCGTCTGAGGGCCCGAAAATTATGGGCATCCAGTCAAGGTCCTCGGCGTTGTCCCTTATGCACAGAGATTTTTTAAGTTTCTCTGAATCTTTTGATGATGTTATGCACCGTCGATAATGAGACCTTCAAAGCCTTTGCAATTTGATATACTTTTTAAAGTATCTCACAATTTTTTTACGCAAGCCATCACAGGTTGGAGAGCCTCTGGCCATCTATACTTCTGAGAGACTCAGCCTCTATAAGTCATCCCTTTTATAGCCAGTCATGGTACACACCTGTGCCAGTTAACTTCATTACTTGTTAAATGTTCTTTCAGCCGATTCTGTGATATATTAATAGCTTTTTCAACCATTTTTTGCCTGTGTCCCTGCTTTTTTGAGACCAGTTGCAGCCAGAAAATTTGAGAGAAGCTTGTTTTATGGATAAAAATGTAAAAAGTTTCAGTTTCAACATTTGAAATATTATCTATGTTCTATTGTAAATAACATATTGGCTCATGTGATCTGAAAGTCATTGCGCTTTGTTTTTATTCACAATTTTCACTTCGTCCCAACTATTTCAGAATTGGGGTTGAAGATATTTCTGTTAATTTGTGAGTTAAGAGGGCAAATAACTGTTCTAAACATTAAATGCACTTAAGGCAAATTAATGACTTGGTAAAATCCTGCACTTACAATTGTGGTTGGAACAAAAACCAGCATACACAGTGGGTCCCCAGGAACAACATTGAAGACCACTGCTATAGACTGAACACTGCTCAACTGTTAGTTCACACTCATCACTACTCTATGCGTGCATCTCAAAGCAAAGGCTCCAGCCTTAGAAGGCTGCATTTTTAGAGGTCAGCACTTACTTCCATCCACCAAATTGACATTTAGGGTAAAGGAAAAGGTTAAATTTAAGGTTAGGCTTTGGGTTAAGGGTTACAGTTAAGGTTAATTTTAGTAAAACCAGTGACAAATCAAACCAGAGCTGTTTAACAGAAATGAAATGATGTTACGTCAGTTCGGCATATGGATTTAAGTGATGACCCCTAAAAATGCAGCCTTCAAAGGATGCAGCATATGCTTTGAAATGCACCCTTTTACTCCCTATAACTCCATTCTCAACACTACTATTACTCTAGATTAGGGCTATTCAACATTATCCTGCAAGGGCCGGTGTGGGTGTAGGCTTTCATTCCAACCCAGCACTTACACATCTGATTCTACTAATCAATCTCTTTAGCCAAGACTCTTGGGGTTGATTAGTGGAGTCAGGTGTGTAAGAGCTTGGTTGGAATGAAAGCACCGGCCCTTTCTGCTTAAGGTTGAATAGCCCGGCTCTAGACTGAAGAAAGCTCAACTGATAGTCCACACTTGTCCCTATTCTATTACTTCATTCTGATCACTACTACTACTCTAGACTGAATAAAACTCAACTGATAGACCACACTTGTCCCTACTCTATTACTTCAGTCTGAACTCTTCTTTGGTTCTCTAGACTGAATACTACTCCACTGTTACCCCACACTACACACTTCTGTTACACTTCACTACTCTACTATTACGTTACTCTGAACAGTACTCTATTTTTAGTTCACATTGAGCACCAACCTTCTTTTACTCCATTCTGAACATTGCCCTGGTGATACTCCTCACAGAGCGCAATTGTTACTCCGCACTGAACACTGCCAATTGTTACTGTACACCTAACACTACTGTTAGTCTACTCTGAGCCGTACTCTTGCATAACAGCGATTGCTACTGTACTGCAACTCCACACTGAACTCTCCTATTACTCCAGACTGACTATTAATTCACTGCTAATGGATCCTAACTCATGTCATACTTTTGGATATAAGAGCTATAACCACCTTACTGTTTTAACATGAATCCACTTCACGTTTTGAATTTCAGTGTCCCATATCAAAATATTCATGTTAGATACTTTACTGAACGTTGGTTTTCAACAGATCCCTTCTTAATTTTTTTTTTTTCCCTGGTTTTGATATTTTAGTGAAGTATTTTGTGACTCAACTAAAAGAGACGTTCTGAAGGAGAACAGCACCATTAGGTTCCCCAAACTGGCCAATACCTACGAGCAGTTGGCTACTGAGGGTCCAGAGGCTTTCTACAGTGGGACTCTGGCTCAGAACATTGTGAATGACATAAAGGCTGCAGGTGGGATATCTACTTCTTCTTACCAACTGTGGACAGAACTGCAGTGAGGTTCGTTAGCATTTAGACAGTCAAACTGTTTTAACATGCTGTCAGTGCTATGTGTTTCACTCGATGTGGTTATACAGCACATATCCTCAAATGAAAGTCAACCATCAACTCTATAATTTGAGCATACTGAGGGATTCGGTGCAAGCAGGACACACTCTAAGAATTTTTTAATAGAGCAAAAACAACTTTGATTGGTGTGATCGATTTGATGCCAGTGTTGAAACAAATCCCACCCCCTAATCCTATCCTCCCTAACCCTAATGTCAAATAAGGACACCAAAAGCCTCCTTTCTCAATGTATATCAACGCTTGGTCAGGCAGAGCACTATATGATAAGTCGGGATGAGATTTTGTTGCTTTTTTATCCATGATAAATCGAGGTCATTACGAAAGTATATTTTTGTTATTTATTTCAATGCACTTAGGGATGGCACATGTCCTTTTGCTTCTAGCTCGATCAGATTAAGAGCTTTCTTTTGATTTACAATACACACAGCGATCTGAAATTCCACTGATGCCCACATTGCAATAAAACCTTCATATTTACATTCATGTACAGTAGAGAGAGCCATGTAGAAATTAGTCCTTTAAAAATAGCGTCACTTTTGAAGTATTTATAGCCATCAAAGTTATGTATACCTTTTTTTTTTTTTGCTGATTTTAGCAAACAGCATTGCTTTGTTTTGTAGATACTATTCGTTCTTTGACGTACTTGATTGAGTACATGACACGATGTGGGTTAGGATTGCCAATCGTATAATACTGAGCCTTATTTCATAAAGTTGGATGACTGAGGAGGACTAACACCTGGAACCAGCTCATATCTGGAGCATTGACGTTGGTTCAATTAAATTTTATTTTCATGAAACTTTTCGTAGAAGTACGGTGACAAGCACTTTACTTTGTAGCAGAAAGGCATGGCCAATCCCCGAGCCCCTGGAGCAATGAGTGTGATAAATAACAAAAAACTCCCATTAGAGAGAGAACCCTCCAGTCAGTGGTGAGAGGAAGCTCCCCAGGGCGAATGGAAATCTCAGAAACAGTCTGGCCATAGTGGAGGAGCCCATCCTCCGCTTGCTGGAAAGTCAAAGGTAATTAGATGTAATTGTAGCCCTCGGAGGAGGTTGGGCGGCTATTATGAATTCTCACGAGTGGTCACCGCCACCGCCGCGTCCGTAGATACTTCCTTGTGGACGCTCTTCAGGCTGCAATATTTGACTGATTACTTTCATATTTGGTGTGGGCATTTGTTATACCTCACTTATGTCACCTATTGATTTTTGTTGCCATGGTGACTGTATTGGCCAAATAATGCACAAATTTTATTATCATTTTATTATCCTTTATTTAACCAGGTAGTGTCTCATTGAGATTAAAATTTCTTTTCCAAGAGAGACCTGGGTGAGAATTCACAAAGCATCTTATCTTACCGCTAGAAGTACTCCTAAGTCATGCTAAAAAATGTTGTGTAGGAGTAAAATCTTAAAAGTTATTTAAAAAGCCGCTGAGAGCAACTTTTTGTTAAGAAACTGGTAACTCCTAAACTAGGAGTAGCTCTGAGATAGGTGGGAGTAAATCTCTGTTGCTATCAATGACATCAATTCTCATGCACGAGCCTTGGGACAGTGAGCACGGTGATTGGTTGTTTGGTGACAGGGCGTCACATTGAAAAAATATCCCACATACAACCCATGGAGGAAAAGATTAGGAAATAGTCCGAGCAGCTGATCTGTCCCATAAAATAGTAACATGTTGAGCACTCCTGAAAATGCACTGTGCGCAGTCCCCACATATCACGCTCTCGGCAAATAAACACACTAGGAAAGAGGGCGTTTTAAAAACGCCAGTAGCATAAAAAGAGGCAATAATGAAACATGTTATTTGCCCCAATAACTGGCAACTTATTACCCAATGGGAATATACTGCGAACATTCAAATGTTGGGCCGTTCAAGTTTGTTAGTCCTAATCTGTCAGTCCATTTTGTTCAGCAACATCGCAAATATTGTCATCCTCCTTGACATTATCATCATCATCGCTGCTGTTGGCACAACCATCATCATCCGGCTGAGGTATGTTTCTTTGTTGGCATAAATTTTGAAGGATGGCATATGTTGTAATTACTTTGCTGTCCCTCTCTGGGCTGAGACGCACGCAACACATGAAACACCACTTCAGCTGCCCAATACCGCGCTCCACCACACTGCGTGTCGTCTTGTGTGCTCTAACATGCACCATGAAAAAGACAACAGCAGACTAAATATACCGAGCAACAAAAGAAACGCAAGTTTGCTAGTTAGTTAATGTACTCTTATGGTTACTCAGTCAAAGTGACTGCAAAACAAAGAAAAGTTTGGTGAAATGAGTGTAAATGTTCACAAGCAGGTAAGAAATTTGAGTTTCTATAATAATTGCCCGTCTACTTATTTTCCGGTCTGTCTTTAATTAACTTGCGTTTCTTTTGTTGTTCAGTATATTTGTAATTTACAGTATTATGCCATCTTCACATGTAATAGGCTATGCCAATGTAGGCTATAGCATCAATGACCTACCTGTTATAATTTTATTGTCGTTCCAGTTGTGGATTTTGGAAAGGGGTCAAGAGCCAACGTTTGCAGGGGTAGCCACTGTCCCCTAGCAAGTGGGATCCCACGGGCACATAAGGCCTGTCAAATAATCGGCATAAGCCGCTTTCCATTAAAATGCGATAGTCATGTGTGGATCTTGGCAATTTCGCAACAATGTCCAAATTATTGTATTCGGAATCAAATACTATCTGGGTGTTGATGGAATGAACTTTTTTCTGTTTACAAATACCACTTCATCTTGGGTCAGAGAAATAATTCAAATATGGGTCCCGTTAATAGCACCGATGATACCGGGTATACCTGAGATGTGCATGAATTCAAGTTTGATTCTCTGTTGCTGGCAAATGTCCATTGGATAAACTGTCGGATGATATGGCGTTCACAGAGTGCATTGCTTGTTGAATTTAGGGACTGACAGATGATTGTGAAATCCCTAGATTGTCCACGTTGTAGTTTTCCTGTGGCTAAGTAACAAAGTGTTGTCAAACATTTTATTTTGGGGCTTATTGGGTTGTTTCTCATGGTTGGAGACGTAATTCTCTCCCTCGCCAAGTCAACAACAAATAAAATTTCTTCACGGTCGATCCGATATCTTTTCAACTTCTGCGCATCATTCAGAATTTCCCAGTCATTTCGTCTTTCAACAGCAGCAGTCATTTTCTGATTCTTTGTGAATAGGTTTTAGCGAGTTAGGAGTCCTTTTGACTACTGTTAAGCTCTCCCAGACTTAGAAGCTACTTTTGGGCCTAAAATGCTTTGTGAATAACACTTAGTAAAAATAATTGGGAGAGCTAAATTTCTGACTGGCACGCCCATTTTTCTTTGGAGTTTCACCTAAATCCGGCAGTTAGGACCAACTTTTAGGGCTAAGATGCTTTATGAATACTGGCCCTGGCCAAGAAGGCAACAAGGCATAAATACAATGACAACAAAATACAACTATCACACACTATACAATAAAATGATAAAAACATGATATGAAATAAATACAAAATTTACAAAAATTCAACAGGTATCAAAATACTAAAAGTCAAAATGGACACAATATTAAATTAATTTTAGAAGACTCTTAAAACATTTACATTGACCAAGTGTTCTATTTTCTCAATCCTTTTAAGGTGCTTTAAATTCCCCCAAAGAAATTATCTGTGACTACTTCAGCTCCTTTTGAAATGTGTTCCAGGAATAGGGAGCAGCACAGTTAAACACTTTCTTTCCAAGTTCAGTACGTACTTTGGGTATAGAGAACTGGACAACATCCTGAGAACGCAGACTATACTTATTCTGGCTTCTACACAGTTGCTCAGATAAGTGAGAAGCAAACCAAGGAGCGACTTATAAACAAAAGTCATCCAATGAGTAAATCTGCGAAAATACAAAGAGGGCAGCACAGCGGAAACATACAAAGAACAGTGATGTACATGATTTCCAAGGCCAGTTATTAAACGCAGTGATCACACGTTTCCTTGCCTTAAGAGAGGAGCAAGATTTATTTCCATAAAAGAACCCTAATCTAAGTTTCAACTTTGAGACAAGGTTTTCTATATGCAACTGAAATGAAAGGTTCTGATCAGTTATTATACCCAAATATTTATATGATGTGACCATTTAATATCAACCCCTTGAGCAGTTGAGATCTTTGGAAGATTAGGCATTTCTTTTTTGCTGCATGAAAATAACATAAGTTTGGACTTTTCTGAGTTAAATGACATTGTAGAACATCAAAAGCAATCTGCAAGAATTCAAATGTTTGAACAATAGTAGGAAATGAGCAGTAGATAAGTGTCATCTGCATAAAAATGATAGGTAGCATTTGATACATGATCACAAATACACTGCCCGGCCAAAAAAAAAAGTCACACACTCAAATATTTAGTTGGAACCCCTGTAGCTTTGATTACAGTCCATATTAATCTTGCCACTGTGTTGACAACTATATGCAATGCCAGAACATTTATTTTCGATCAGAAATGGCATAATTTTTGGCCGAGCCCTTGTCTTCTCGACATAATGGTTGAACCACTGGTGGTCTTTCATGAGCACATCCCAATAACTTTTAATGTGTTTAAGGTCAGGACTTTGTGGTGGCTAATTTGTTTGCGAAAATGATTCCTCATACTTTTATTTGTCATTTAATGGTTTTCTTGGCAAAATACAGGCCAATAACTTGCCCGTTCTGAAATACTGTAACATTTTTCCACCATCAGTGGATGTGTCTTCCGAAATGATTTTTTAAGAAATGAGTAGCGACGTGCTTCATCAGTCAGGGTAAAGATGATTATTGCCAGCTGAAACATATTAATAACAGCAATAATTATCCAATTATAGAATTAGTTCATCAATTTCCAAACGGTGACTTTTTTTTTGGCCGGGCAGTGTATTATAAATATAAATTGTGAAAAGCAGGGGTCCTAAAATGGAGCTCTGAGGTACACCTTTCGATACCGGGAGGTTGAAAGAACAAGAACCAGCAAAGGGCCCTTTAATTAAAACACACACACAAAAAAACTCATCGTTTCAATATGAAATTCCATTTGAATCAACATTATTCATTTATGGATATTTGTTGCGAATTTTTGCTTTCTTAGTCGTAATTAAACAATCAAGATGCGGAGATTTGATAGAGTAGGATGTGTTTCAAGCACAAACAAAGAAGTTAACATTGTAGTTTATCTTTTTTTGTAAAGCGAATAAGACACATTCTTTTTAATTTTTGCAAAATAGGATTAGGAAGTAAGCTCTGCATTTAACTGCCTTATGGCTTACTTTTATAATTGGAAACCATTTTCATTAAGGATAATGATTGAAAACAGATCAAGGCTCGTGAGTGCTCATCCTATAACGAGAAATGCCTGATGGTCCTTACTGTTTTCAGAGTTAACGAAAAGTGAATAATTAAATGATTGAAAACTGGTCAAGATCAATCATAATTTTTAAGGAATGGTCTGTGCCTCACCGATTTTCAGTTCACCAGGCACCATTGTTATATAAGCTCCCACTTTTGCCTGCTGGATAGCACCAGAAATGGCTTTATAATTATTTATTGGCAGCATGTTGATAATGTATTGAGTATCTAAAACCTACTTCCACCTTGGGCTCATAACGATACAGGTGATCTATTCCAGCTGCCTAAATTCCAGCTTGAATTTCACGATCTTCAGACATATCTGATATTTCAGCGGACTCCGGAAACAAAGCATTTTCTCTCTCATCCCCACTGCTGTTGTCAGAAGTATTGGACATGATTTGTATCGAATTTGGAAGTGAACAATGTGAATGTTTGTCTGTAGCTTGAGACTAAAGTGTTGGTTACTGCATGCAAAACCCCCTTCCCCAGACTCTGCTCAGAGCATTGTCCTTCTGTAGATTATGTTACATGGATCTCGTAATCTTCAATTTTTAAGGGGCTTTCCCTGACAAGGTTTTAATTTCCATTTTAGACTTCTCATGAATAATAGTATGACAAACTAGTGTCAGATTCAAATTTGCATGGTAAAAGTACTGTAGAAGGGTTTAAAAGCAATTTTTTGAAATTTTGGGAGTCATGGGACCTTTAATGTAGGTGAGGAAAAGTAGGGGTCCTGAGACCAATCCCTGAGGGACTCACAATGCTTAACTTGGATGAGATCACTTTAACCTCAACTCATTATGTTCTGCCCTGTAACCAGTTCTGAGTCCATTCCAAAATATCTCCTATGATTCCTTCGGCCTCCCCCTTTTTTTTTTTAGAAATTAGTCTTTCATGTGGTGCTGTGTCAAATGCTTTCTGAAAATCCAAGAATATGATATCATAGGACCTTACCATAAGTCTTGGTGGCCTCTTAAAAGAATTCCAAAAAGGTTTGTCAGGCATGACCTTCCCTTCTGGAAACCATGTTTGCTATCCTTCAGGATGTTATTAACTTCAAGAAATATTTCCAACTTGTCTTTAAATTAGGTATGTCCCGATACCACTTTTTTGCCGACCAAGTACAGGAACGAGTCCTGACATTTGAGTAATTGATACGAGTAATTAAAAATAGGCCTACCATAACAACAAATTTTAATTATGATTTTTTATTTTTTATTTTTCAGCTCATGTTCCCTGAACAAACGTGACACCACTGCCACACAGATTTCACTTTTAACATTTCAAGTTTAGCCTGGGCAATCTATGCATGTGCTGATAATATAAAATAAATAAAATAAAACATCTTTCCTGAATCAACTTGTTACATGTAGTGTTACACATTACAAGTAACCTGTAACTCGGCACTCGGCTTTGCTCTTGTCACCATCGCAAATTTTAAAGTATGTCCACACTGCCGACATTATTTTCTCCTCCAAACCACATCCACTTGCTCAAGCTCTTGCAACCGCACCCCCTCTTCCTGGTACTGCGTACTGGTTGACGTATAGTAGGTATCAGTGACGGTCCGCCGGAAGAAACAGGGGGCCAGCAATAACCTCACCTTTCAATTCTTAATGACAGGCACCTCTCGCAGTTTACCTCCCTGATTAGAATCAGTTGCTCAGACTGATTGGGGGAACCGATGAGAAACTTAATTTATTTTTGAAAGCCTTGTCATACATTTCACCACGAAAATATACGGTGTTTACTTCCGCACATCAATGGCTGTGGAAAATATCAATCGCCTGTGTCTTTATAATTTCTGGATTTGCGTAAATTAGTTCACGAGGTTCATTGAGCAATAAACCATGAGAATCCGTTCTATAGTCTGAATGTAGTGACAGCTAAAGTGCGTTGTTAGGTACAATGCACAGCTGAGTGATAACGAAAATAACTGCTGCGAATTCAGCCAAAGTTTCAGATTTTTTTCCAGATTGTCATCCTTGCAGTGTCACGGCAATTATATCAACATAGCCAATAGGTAATCGCTTTGTCGTTAGCATTCCTTAATAATTAGGTGTCATGCATTGGTGGTGGCTGTTCAGGTAATAAACTATTTGATTGTTAATCAGGCAAACCTGATCGCAAACAGTTAAAGAGCAATTATGCGGGAAAGGGTGATGTTACTGAAGGCCTTCCTGACATCTGACGGCACGCCACTGGTAGGTATCGGGTGGTGTCATGTGCGTGTATTTCACAAGTATGAGTACAGCAAAATAGGCCAGTATCGGTGCGAGTAACGATGCTGGTATTAGTATCGGGACATCCCTACTTTAAATGATAGATTCCAGTATTACATGCAATCCAAGTTAAACTGACAGGCCTATGGTTTCTTGGCTCAGTATGGTCCCTTGTGTTGTATATTGATATTTTGTTCCTCGTCTCCAACCATTTAGTATTTCTCTAGTTTCTAAAGACTGCCTGAAAATGGTTTAGAGGCGATTTCACCTACTTCTTGGAGAACTCTTGGGTGTGTGCCATCAGGGCCAGCCACCTTATTTGGCTTTAATTTTTGCAACATGCCTAATACCTCTTTATCCCAATTTCAAAATAATCATATGCTTGAAATATCGCCTTGACCTTCCTTTGCTGCTGGAAAGTGTACTGTTTTCCCCTAACAACACAATATCCATCACCCTTTTCCTCTAGGGGGCATCATAACCCTGGAGGACCTGCGGGACTATACCCCGATCCTGGATGAGCATCCTCTGAATTTCACCCTGGGGCCGTACACCATGTGGGTCCCGAACGCCCCTTCCAGCGGCCCCATTCTTGGCCTAATCCTAAACATCCTCCAAGGTAAAGGGGAAACAGGACCCTTTTCACTGGCTCCAGGTTCTTATGCACCCCATAGGTACTCTTTCTTGGGTCACATATAGATTTTATTTTAAGCAGTTTAACCTTTTGAGAGTGCTGTAAACAGACCTCATATAACTGCTGCAATCCATTCATACAGATGAATATTTAAGGAGGGAGTTCAGTTTCAGTGTGTTTGTTATTTACATCAGACGTACAGATCTGTGACAAGTGAGTTTGTTTGCTGACTTGACTGTGTCCATTACATGCAGAAGCACAATAGACACATTTGCGTACCATAGGTATCGATGCATTTCAGATATACATGAGATGTAGGTGCACTTTAAATACACCTCCATGCAACAGAAATTGGTATACTGTATATTGTAGTTAGCTGCTGGTGTTGATATGTGTCATATATACCTGTGAGTGGCTGGTGTGGCCATGTCTCTGGTGAGCTGTATCATTTTTGGTTTCACAGGTTATAGGCTGAATGGAACAAGCGTTTCCTCCCCAGAAATGAAGGCACTGACATACCACCGCATCGTGGAGGCTTTACGGTTCGCCTATGCGCAGAGGACTAGACTCGGAGACCCCAAGTTTGTGGACGTCACAGAGGTCAGGAACCCCAAACCTTGCCCACACTCTTATCTGAAGTACCATCTTGCAGGGTGAAGCTTAATAAAAAATCAGAAAGCAAGCATCTCCCACTTGGTATTGAAAATCTCATTTTCACATGAGTTTCTCACTCGGAATTCTCAAGTGAAAATTAATATATTTGCCTGTGAAAAGAAAGTGTCGCTGTGCATTGAATTCACTTATAATTGGCTCTCCTGCATGAAACAGGAAATTCCTACCTGTGAGCAAGGCAAAGTCTACAGGTGTTAGAGTTAAGTCATGCCCAGTTTCATTCAGGCCAGCTCATTACGTAATTTTGACATTACCTGAGTTACATAACTTTTTAGCAGAAGTTTCACCAACTTAAACAACAAGTTTTATTTTGAACTGAAATTGGTGTTTATAATGGGTAGTTTTACACTCATTTTTCATTTGCATTAACACTAACCCCCAAAGGATTAACAACTGTGGGAGTTCAAAGCTGGTTGAAATGCTACTTAAAGTCTTGTCGTTTATTTAATTTCAACAAGCGATTGCTGAAAATGCAGTTGAAAGAAGACACCCAAATAATTGGCGTAGGCCTGCTGAGGGTACGTAACAGTTGGTTGAATCCTATGCAGGACAACAGGAAACTCAGGAGCTTCACAGCTTGTGTCTGTTACGTACCAATTTTATCACATATCTGTTGGCAACAACTGTGGAAACTGCTTGAAATTCTCTCTCACTCCTGCATGCGCTACAGTGAGAATTAGGACTGGAAGTAATGATCACTCACCTGGTGTTAACACTGTGTGGTTTTACCAAGATTCGGGCTGCGTCCAAATAATCTTTTTTACTTTGGAAAGTTCCTAACTCCTAAAAAAATGATCCGGAAATAATTACGTGGCAGCCATAAGTGTATTTGAATTCTTCAAGAAAATTCTTGTGAAGAAAAGGTGCTTCCTCAGTGCTCAGTGCTTCTTAATTCACCTCCTTTAGCACAGGGTACACAGAACTATCCGATTTTAAAAGAAATTAGATGATGCTATCCCACAATTCTGCGCAGCATCAATATTGAAAGCAGTGACCATTATTCTTGCTAATTGTGTAAAGAAACGTTTATGATGGGCAGGAGACTTATGATCATGTGGCCCAGTGTAAGTGCATATGGATTCTCTAAAAAGCATGGTTGTCTTCCTAAGCTATCAGGAATTCCCTTTTACACCTTTGTTGTAGGAATTTTGATTTTAATATTTCAAGTATTACCTTCACAAGAGAAACTCAGACGACTCAGAGGAAAACATCAGTCGGAGGCAGAGAAGTTAATATCCAAGCCAAAAATTGTTTACTAATTTTCTGCGGAAAAAAAAGGATCCCCATACACAGCAAAGTCAAGCAGCAAAATGGAGGATGATACATTGATACAATGATACAAACTCTCTGGTTTTTGTAGGGACACTCCCCCCGCGCTGATTTACACATCATGAGAGCCCTCGTCGTCTCTGTCTAGGGATGCACACATAAAGTCTTCATGACTTTAGATAGGCTATATGTCATTACACACTGGTACAGTTATGCAGGCCCCTGCTAAATCAGAGATATGTAAGCACACACACACTAGGCCTATGAATTTATAAACTAAAACAGAATATGAGCAAGCAAGGATAAGCAATTAATAATAATTGAATGAATCAAATTAAAAAAATGATTCCACACCTTTCATTTTACCTTATGATGTTTTTCACCATTAAATACAGTGTGGAGGACACAAGTCATAGATCTGACAGGCTGTACATAGACTCGATAGTACAGGAGGCAGAACTTGGTGGCATGGTCTGTACATTGCACAGTTTTATCGCAGAAGCCAGGATTAGATACCGTATTAGTCCTTGGAGGGGTAGTGAATGCACCAGGTAGAATGCTGCTGTAATAGTATAGGCCTATGTATTTCTGTGCCAATTATAAGAAGTAATGCAGACATCTCTTTTTTATTTCTTATTCTAGCCACCATGACATTAAAGCTATGCAAATAAGCAAATTGCCGCAATAGTAAAATGACAAATAAAGAATTTAGCGCTTCTCAACCAGCGCAACCAGAGCATTGAAAATGTTCCCCATTCCCATGTTCTACCATTGTAAACAGTTCAGTGACAGGATGCTGCGGAAGTTATGCCCAGAATTCCCACAAGGGATCATGGGACGTGGGAATAAGGTGGATAGGTTCGTTCCACGTGGGAATTTAAGAATCCTTGTTATTTCATCCCTGTAGGAAGAAGTCTGGGACGTTTTGCTGCTATACAAGCATCTCAGATAAAAGACTGTGTCTGTTCATTAAAACTGTGAACAGAAATGTAGACTTTGTCTTCAAATTTATTAACCACAGTGAAATTCAGAAATAGATGTGGGGATGAAAATGACTTTTGAAAGGCATGTTTACTTGAATGTATGTTCTTCTGTGTACTTTTATGTTGTTATTTTTGTTTATTTCGCAACATTTAGAGTAAGGACCTCTGAGCCATATTCATCTAGAAACTGCATTACAGACAAGAGAGAAAACATTGCATTTGGTGGATGTAACAGTGTAGTGTATAACCTTTTATACATGTCCATCTCTTCCACAATACACAACTCAATCTTCATAGAATGGAAATAAGTATGGTCAAGAAAGAATTGATGACCTTTTTATTGTTAATGTTTCAGGAAAAAAATGTAACAAATAGTATTTGATATTTGTGTTGATATCATAGCTTTTTGTCTCCTCTCACTTGCCATAGTTAATAATGACTGGTTTACACATTACATGCCGTTGTCACATGTCAACATGTATTTAGGATCAAATGTGATGCCAATTTCACGTGTTCACATGCGATTAATAAGTTATTGTGTGAAAGGGACTAATGTGCAGATATTACCTTGAGAATAAAAATATGAGCTAGGTAGCATGTATGACAGTTGCAAAAATGAGATATGAACTATACAATAGGTAAGACAAACAGAACCTGCCACTGGGTATATGAGCTATATAGGAGACGTATACTTTGTATGAGCAAATAGGGCCTATATGTGGAAATAAAGAAGCAATATAAGAGACCTATATGCCCTCTATAAGCACATATATGTACCTGAATTTGGCCTATATGCGGCATAAATGCGCATATATACTGCATATATGCGCATATATGTTCATATGTATTCTTTCCATGTGGGTTGTAATCCTCTGTTCATTATTGAATTTTCATTATTTAGTGTCAAAGCTTTTTGTGTGCCAGCTCAGACTGAATAGTGATAAATTAAGTATTTACCCCTCAGCCCCAACTAAGGGGCAGAGAGGTATTGTCCTTACGTGCAATGTCCGTCTGTCTGTCCCGTAAACTTGTATTCTGCACGATAACTTGAAAACGCCTTCGTCAATCATCACCATATTTGCTGTGTCATTTAGGCTTCTGTAGGTGCACAAGACCATCAATTCTGACCCTGCTTGGATCTTCAGTATGGCTGCCACAGCCGCCATCTTGAATTTTGTATTTCCAATGATAACTTGAAAACGCCTTTGTCAATCTACGCCATTTTTGCTCTGCTGCTTGGTTTTGTGTTCTTACAGAAATCAAATTTGACGGCACTCGAATGTCCAGTATAGCCGCCACGGCCTCCATCCAGAACTTTGTATTCTGCAGGATAACTTGAAAATGCCTTTGTCAATTTATATTTATTCCAAACAATCCAGGGGCTGAGGGGTAACGCCCGCTTTTCAGGTCTATTTTTTCTTTTTTTTTGTAAATGAAAGAGTTTTGCATGTTGCCACAACTACACACTGTGAAGCAGGTGTCTCCTTCTAACAGCTACTTCACAACATAACCTCTGATGAATTCGCCCACGATATTTGGGGGAGGATCAGTGATGACACTACTCAACCTTACAACTTCTATGATCCTGAATTCTTCCTCCCGGACGACCACGGCACTGCTCACCTTTCTGTCGTAGCGGAGGATGGAAGTGCTGTGTCAGCCACCAGCACCATCAACCACTAGTGAGAGATGATGCTCTGACAGACTGTTTAATAAATCTCATAAATGAGACATAATGTCCTCATAAATGATACATAAGCAAATATCATGCTTTGTAAATGGTGAAATAACACATTCTTATTCAGCCAGATGCCCGATGTGATATAACTGACAATGTCACTTAGCTAGTGGCTAAAGGCTATAAAGGGTGACATTGTCAGCTAAGTAACATTGTCAGTAATATCACATCTGGCATCTGGCTGAATAAGAATGTGTTATTTCACCCTTTACAAAGCATGACGTTTGCTTATGTATGATTTATGAAGACATTATGTCTCATTCATGAAGTCATGATACAGCAAAACGTCATCTAAAGTGTGACCATAAAAACTATCTAAATCGACAAAGATTTATCAAAGTCATCACCTTTTGCTGCAATAACTGCCAAGCTGTAACAAGGCATTTTATGAGTTTGTACATTTCATGTGCACAGTAAAAGAAATAAAAAGTTGACTGAACTTACAAAGGTAAGGCAACCAAATGCAAATCATTTTTGAGTTTGGTCAAGCTCAAATCCCAGTAGCTGCAGAAACTCATTTTTGAAAGAACTTGGAACATGAAGTTAAAACAATTCCAAAATGCTTTGTAAGCTGATTGCTTTGCTTTTATTAGGTTGAGTCAACTTCTTAATATCTACGGTGCCCTTTGGAAGTTTCCAAGGTTCGGCTGCTCTTGTACTTTGCGTCTTGATTTTTTTAATCCAATTTGCTCCAATCTTGGTTGATTTTACATGCTCTGTCAAAAATGGAAATAATCAGTTTCTCTGTTCATTTTTCCAAAACCATCACCATCTTTAATCTACAGATTCCTTTGACTTCTCACTTCAAATCCTGCATTGTGCGTATTGAGTCCATTTACATGACTTAAAGCTGCTTATATGAAGAGCTGCTCAAAGGACCCTGGGAACATCTGCAGAAACACTTAGGAAGATGGACGCTGTTTTGAGTCAGTGTGGGGAGCTATTACGTTTGACTGTGAATTTAAGCAAAAGACTGGATGAGGCGACAGGAGAACTTGCGGCCCTGAAGCGCGAAGTACACGAAATACAAGAATTATAACATGGATATGGATCAATCGAAATTGCTTGTTCCACCCGAAATTGAATAAAATCGGCAAACCCCCCCACCCCCCTCCCCTCCCCCACTCCGCATCCCCCCTCTGTCTCAGTCACACACGGACCGATCCTTATCAACAGCATTCCCTCATCCCTCCTCTGGCTTCAAGGACAGAACATCTTGCCCTTAATAAGAACTTGGACCTTGTACTGACTCTGGTGCATCCGCCCCCCCCCCCCCCCGCCACAGGCTGCCTCCTCCCCCATTTTCTTTTCCATTTTACCCCTTCTTGCCCCCACTTCCCCCCCCCCCCACATTCCTTGAAAAAATTCCTTTGTGTTTCCTGCGTGTCGTGTTGGGTATTAGGTCTGATGTCATCAACATATGTTATATATGTTTGTTCTGTGTTCTGCATCTGCATCTGCATCTGCAACTTATCAAAGGAAAAGTTTCCGGGGCGATTCTTATATTTCACTAAAACATGGAGTAAAACATGAGCAAAGTGTTCAAATGGTTTAGTCAGTGGGTGTGATAGATCTTAAAATATTAAGGAATACAGGAAACTTGGCCCCTCTGTGTAAAAAAATCTTTGAACTGCCTCTAGTGTCCTAACTTGCCATCTTGTTAAATAATGACAAATTGTTTTGTTGGGCATTGACAGGCAGATTTGTGATGTTGCAGTCTTGCTGATGTTTTAACTACTTTTGGCACAGCTTTGGCTCTAAAGTACGATCACCATCTACTGGCATCATCTTCAATAATGAGATGGATGACTTCAGTTCCCCCAATATTACCAACCTCTTTGGGGTGCCTCCTTCTCCCAGTAACTTCATTCGTCCAGGTGAGGCTCAATAATAATAAATGTGATGAAAGTATTTCAGTTTTTGGGGTTTTGGGCACTTTTGGGTAACATTCATCTGGATTCAAACACCATAGTCAGCACTCATGCAAAACATTTTTTGTTGAAGGACATCATTCTATTGTCTTTAGTTGCTGAAAACAGATTTCATGTTCATTCCGCTGAGGTACCTTACGTTCAGGGACCTTTTGAATGTGCACATTGAACTTGGTTAAGCATATGGTCATTACCAGATGTAGGTAAGTGGATACAAAAGGCTGGGCAAAAGATATTTATTATCCAGTTTTCTCCGCAGGCAAAAGACCCATGTCCTCTATGTGTCCTGTGATCTTCCTGGACAGAAACAACACAGTCAAAATGGTGGTGGGGGCCGCGGGCGGGACCCATATCACAACAGGAACTGCCTTGGTGAGCCCCACCAACTTTCTACCTCTGTCTGATCCAGTCTGGGGCCTTTCTGTGCGGAGTTTGCATATTCTCCCCGTGTTGGCATGGGTTTCTGGCTACAGTCCAAAAAAATGCATGTGAGGTTAATAAGAGACTTTAAATTGCCCGCAGATATGAATGGTGTGTCCACCGTCACCTTTTCACCATGGTTCAGTACAGGAAGCATCACCCATTGAATGCTCTGATAGGCTGCAGATATTTGCAACCCCAAAATGGGAGGTTGATAGTTGGTGGATGGGTGGAAGTAATCAGACAATAATAATGCCGCTCATCCCCCTCACCCCGCAGGTCATCCTGAACGCTCTGTTTTTTGATTACGACCTGAAGAAGGCGGTGTCCGAACCCCGGGTGCACAATCAGCTCTTACCAAACACCACCCTCCTTGAGAGAGGCTTGGACAAGGTGTGTGGGGTCAACTCTGTGATGTCATAACTGGCACATTTGTCAATCTTGCTGAATATCTGTTGGGAGAGTCTCCTTATCAGCGCGTGCATCTGTCTTCATGGCTTCTGTTTGTCTTCTGTTTTGCATAAAGCTGAGAGTGTTATTTTGATGTCCGGTGTATGTTATGGCGACTGTTTTCAATGTGGGTAAAAGAAATTTTATCTTTCCCCATAATTTTAATTACTGCTGCATTTATTTAAAAAATGCTAACCACACCCAGTTTTGACCAGAACTTCACAAAGTCTGTGGATGTGTATATGTGTGTGTGTGTGTGTGTGTGTGTGTGTGTGTGTTTGCGTGTTTCAGGATGTGATTGCAGGTTTGGTGCAGCGGAACCACGTAGTTGAGGAACGCAATAAGCTGGATTCGGTGGTGATTGCCGTGATGAGGAAGGAGAACCGGCTGTATGCTGAATCGGACCAAAGAAAGGGTGGCTACCCTGCTGGGTACTGACAACCTACATGGACCTGAAAGCTGAGCTGAAGACCGAGGCCTTCATATCTCAATGGAATGTTCTGAACTGAACCTTCCATCACTCATGGTAACAGAAAGCACTGGAGCTCAAGAACAGGGATGTGCAGAGAGGCCAGTATTTGTATTTGTATACCTGCTGTATTTGCTCTTTTGTATTCATTTTTGGATAGAATGGTTGAGGGATACTTTTACCAGACATGGGCACAGATTTGTCTGGAAAGTATAAAAATTTTGCGTATACTCATTTTTTTTTTCTTCGCTAAGACACTCCTACCATTGATATAGAAAACATTAAGGTAATTATTCTTTTTCTATTTGTTATAATGCAACAAATTTGCATGTTTTTTAATATGCAAGTATAGATGTTTAATAATAGTGCTTTTATGGCACTCAGGCTGTCCTTTTCTGCTGCATGAGGCCAGAACTTGACTTCCCAACAGTAAATCTTGGAAATATCCTTGGTAAAATTTAGTTGCCCATGATTCAAAATGATTAAATTATTCATGAAGCTGTTATGAAGACTTATCAGCTTGCTAACTTGAGAATGCAGTGAATTGATTGACTAATATGCCATAGAGGCTGATCGAAAATATTGTGCTAATGGTATCTTTTCCCCATCAAATCAGTTTTGATGGTCACTTTGAAAGTAGGCTGTGTTGTTGAGTAATGACGTGTATGTGCCACTGCATGCTACCACTGGACATAATTTCTTAAAATAAATTCAACAATTTATTTCTTCCACGTGTTTTTCAAGGGAGTTATGCCAAATTTCATGGCAGTTTGGAACAAGAGTGAGAGGAGATTCCTCTGTCTTTCTTAAGCACTTATTTTTATCTATATGACAATACCGATGATGTTATTTCCAAGGGCGTAATCATCATATCATTGTCATCAATGTCACTTCTTTATCGTTGTAATTATCATCACTGTTCATCTTCATTGATATCATGATCATCGTTGGAACTTTTAATCATTGAGGAATGTTGTTTCCCATGGATGATATGATATGATATGTTCCCATTTGGGGTTTTTTTTTTTTTTCAGTTGAATTGGTGAATTCAATAAGGGCCCAACTCCATGTTGAAAGTGTGTGGAGTTGGGGCCTTATTGAATTCACCAATTCAATTGTTTGCCATGCAATGAAGCCCAAAATACATGTCGAGAATGCATGGATGGGAACAGTTGGGTAGCTGAGGATGAAATTTTGTGTTCGAGTTTGTCTGTTTGTGGTGTTAATGGTGAACTCTTCCTGTGCCCTCAGTTTTTGAATGTAATCAGTTTGTGAAAAATCAATGTCTGTCCAATCTGCTCTCTTGAGTATGGCATCAAATCTGCTCCACCTCAACGCTCAATATGCATTTCATTATTTATTATATTGTCATACAGTCAGTGAATTTTTACTCAGGGCAATAATTTTGTCTAGCTCTTTCCTTGTCTGAAATATTACATGGCTGTTCTGACCATGTGCCATGTATTGCCATAGCTTCGGTCCAGTTCTTATGTCTTAATGGTCCGAGCCATGTTGTGAGGTCCCTTTTACTGGACTGTTCTTGTGATATCACTTCCTGTTTGTTTGATACGTTGCGAACGCAGGGCTGAAACCATCCATAGCACGGTGTAACTTGGACTATTTACAGCAGCTGTAGTTCTGAATCCACTCAGCTTTCTAGTCTCCTCACTCAAGGCAGTGCTTACGACCCAGTAATTGAGTCAAATGTATGGCCTTCTTACATTATTTTATGGCATTTCCCTGTTGAAATATTTATTTTCTCTTGTAAATTAGTATTTATGATGGCTGAACTTACAATTTTAAGGCAGTATGTTAATTTTGTATTTTTTGTAAGAATACTAATCCCGATTGCTTGTTTTTTTTTTTTTTTTTCCCATTGACAGCCATAAGAGAAGGAACAGTAAGACCATTTTTATACATTTAGCTCTGTACTCCACTGTTTTAGACTTTTTATTGAACAAAGAGTGGTTAAGGTGCACATTTTCAGGTTTATTTAAAGTGTTTATTTATGATTTTATGTATCGCCATGTCGTAATTTATGCAAATTATACACAGGTTCATTTTTGCCACTTCCTCCCTAGTTCTGCCACGACAATTTCCTGTCTAATAATGAAAGTGGTGTTCTTTGTGTAGACAGATTCTTTAATATGATGCAATAAAAACTTCAAAACCAGATTTTATATCTGCTATCGATTAATCTGCATACTTCTGGTCAGGGTTGTGTGGGAGCTGGATCCTATCCCAGCATGCAGTGGGTCAGAGGCAGGAGCACATCCAGGACAGTAAACCAATGTTTTGCAAGGCTCACTTCTCTTTCACTCCCACCCTGACATCTATGGTTAGTGTAGCTTTTCCAATTAGCCGTAGATGCATGTCTATCGACTGTGGGAGAAAATTGGTTTGCTCAGAGGAAACCCATGAGGACTCTTTCCCCTTTCAGCCCTAGGCTGAATTTGAACCCACAACCTTCTTGCTGTGAGACAGCTGTTCTACATAGAGCCAGCCTGCACCCATTTAATGTCTTGTACACTGACCAAAACTTCCAACGCAATGCTCAATTTTATTGTAGACTATGAGCACTTCATGGAATAGATTCAATCTAACAAAAACAGAACTAACAAATATGCTAGCAATGCAGTTTTTTACAGACTCTCACAGAGTTAGGTTCATTCACATTGATTTCCACGCACAATCTGAGCGCAGAATACATACACATACATACCTTAGTGCATTTTCCTCTCTCACATTCATTCACATTGGAAAAGATCCAAGGCTCTAATTTTCTTAAGATCTGACACAATTGTTGCTTCGATAACATACACAGACAACGCTCTATTTCAACTAAACCCAAATTCCTTTACCCACAATGATTCCCAGAACCATTATGTCAGCGTTCTCCACACTCCTCGGTCTAAGACCCACAATGATTACCTGAACCATTATGTCAACTTTTAACGAATTGTCCTGTCTCAGTCAAAGTTGCATCATTGTTTGTCCCAGAACAGTCCTTACAAGAAGAACATGATAGGAAGTAGACAGGTGAACACTAGATGCAGGAACTGAAGTGTTTATTGAAACACAAAACACTAGGAGAAAATTGGCAGACAAGCCAGAAACAAAACACCGTGCACATGCACTGAACGTTTGGGAAAACTAAGGTACACTGCCTAAGGCAGGGGGAAACAAAGGTACTCACTCAAAGAGTGGCTCCATAAAAAAAAACTGGACCTAACTACACTGACGGAAAACACTGGGAGACTTGACAACGGGGAGACAGGACGAGGGCGCAGCACAAACAAGACTCGGAAAAATAGCACAAGGAAATACTCGGGAGGGCACAGGAGCTGAGATTTCACAGTGCAGAGCAGAGTCTAGCAAAGTTCCGTCTGACGACCCCTCCCGTCTCTGCCACATATATGGTCACGAGAGGAGGCGGGGACTCGGAATGTAATCTTGACTGTAACAAAAACACATGGGATTAATAAACAAATTAACTAGGACCGGGTAAACCATAATGACTCAAGACAAGACGCGAAGACCATCAAAGTAGATAGTTCAGATTAAGGTAATCTAAACGTGACAAGTAAAAAGCACCACGAGAGAAGCAAAGGAAAGCACAGCTTTAACCCTCTCCAGCCCAATTTATTATTTTGAGATTTGAAAAATCTTTCATTCATGGAGAATAGTTCTCATACGCTAGTGGCTGCTGGTAGAACTAACATTGTATTTTTGCAATACTGAGCTGGAAGGCTAACTTTATCAAACCATTTCCCATGTGGTCTTCATATTTTATAATCAGTCATTAACTGATTTATTGTTGCAAATTTGCAACATGAGCCTGGAGAGGGTTAAACGTAGTTAATCGGGGAAAGCTTAGGCAGGAATTGAAGCACCTATCACACTTGACTTGACTTGACTTGTGGGGTTTTAGTAATCAATGCTTCAATTACTAAAGCTAGAAACACACGCACTCGCTAATGAGTTAATAAAGGTTAATACTACGTGACAAAATATTTTCAATCACCCTCAAATCAGTGCTGGTTAGTACGGGTTAGTAATTATCCTATCAGAGAATGCATTCACTCAGAGTTTAGCGAGACCCATAATTAAGAACAGGTGAGAGCAATGAATGAAATACCAGAGCCAAAACCAAAAGAGGAAACGTTACTAAAGTCTCTCTTGCAGGCGGATAAGTAAGAGTACATTGTGACGTTCTCCTCCCCCCGAACTAATTTACACATCATGATGTTAACTGGAATGTTCTTGCAGACGCACACAGCCCATGTCAAGCCGCCCCTGAGGTATGTGCATACATCTCAGAGAAGACAGGTAGTTCCACCCTATCATCTCCCTGGCTTATCTCGTTCATGTCCCAGCCTCTCCCTGTACTCTTTCTTCTGTAAACACATAAACTAAGAGAGAAAAAGAACATCTTGCCCTTGTTATGGGCCCATCGAGACTGCGTGGTTCTAGATAAGCTATATGCTATGACACATTGGTGAGATTTATGGAAAACTACAAGTATGCAAGGCCTAGGCTAATCAGAAACAGGCAAGAATATACACTGAGGCCTATGAGAAAATGAGCAAAAGCAAGCAAGGATAAACAATTAATAATAATCAAATAATCAATAATAAAATGATTCCACAGAGACCTTGGGAGTTTTCAAGAGCAGGCTTGACTTTAAGCAAGACATCATTAAGTCATTGAGTATCTGAAGAGATACTATATTCACAATAGTATAAAGAAACTGGCGAGCCTAGTTGGGCTGAATGGCTTGTTCTCGCCATTCATGTAATGTTATGTTATTTGCGCATTGTGGTTGTAAAGTAATTTCACTGCAGCAGGTTTTAGGCAGAGGCATGCTGACAGTCATCGAGAGTGCTGCCATTAAAAATAAACAGTTGCAGTCTTTATCAACTAAGCTTGGCTGATGGCACTTCATGACACCAGGCAGAAACCACTCAACGAAAGATAAAATACAAAGTCTGTAGCAGTGCATGAAAATAAGGCTTATCAGCAATGAGAAGTCTGAATGGATAACATCAACTGGAGTCAAATAAAACAAATGGAGAAAGAGAAGTACAGTCACTCGGGAAGAAGTCATTGATTCAGTTCTTCAGAGATGAAGGTATGATCATTCACCATTCTACATGTGCTTTATTTTTGTGGAGACCCCCATATTTCCATTGTTCAGCTATCCCCAGTTATCCAAAGTTTCTGAACGTATTTCCCAAAATGTGTCATTTTTATCCTTTCAGAAAACTATTTTCAACTATTTTTCCAATCCTTATGTCAGCCCATTCGTCTGTCTGTTTGCACCACAAGGGGTCGTAGTGTCCAAACATGTGCCAAAAACTTCTTATATGCAGAGGCACATCTTTAATTTTTGGGTCCCAGAAAATGAAGAGGAAATGACATCACCAATCAATCAAATTGGGATGACATCTTCAATCAATAAATCATTGATCAATAGCAATTAGTTATCATTCAGTTTTTCACAGTATTATGCAGTATTGTCAATCTCGTTATCACGTATGCAGCATTTATACACAGAGTTTATATTCCTATAATTATGTATGCAAATTCTTTTTTTCAGTTCTAACTGTTGTATTATTTTTTATGAATTAGAATAGATTAGTATGTTTGTAAAACTAAGATTAGACTGTAAGAGGAGTGCAATCTTTTTCCTGCTCTGTCTTGCGCCTGCTTCTCAGGACATGGGCTGTGTTTGGGACCGGAGACCAGGATGTGTGTATTATTAGATATGAAACTGTACAATTTAGCAGAAAACACTTTCATTATTGATCTATCTCAGTAAACTTGCCACAGTGATGACAGAATGGTAAGATTATGTACACATTGAAACTGCTTACTTTTGTAGAATTAGTTTGGGAGTGTATTCATTTAAAATGCTTATTCCTGTGATACTGATTATAAAAGAGCATATTCTTGCAATGGTGATTGCCACTAACCCTGATCACATCACATATATGGGGTGTTTATTCCGCTATTGTTGTCTGGTACACCATCTGTTGCGGAGATGGCCAAGCTATTTCAACATTAATAAATCAGTCTAAATCTAAACGGGACTCTGGTCAGGGTCAACTTGACCTAAGATAAGGATACATCGGTAGGAACTAAGCTAAATTTTGTCTGTCTCTGTGACTGCCTCATTCTTGCACACATGCCTTAGAGACGATTTGCATAAAACCTGTGTGATGTTGTTGTTTGTACTTCCTTGTGATGTAATTGTTGTGTTATATATACTATTGTGCGTGTGTGCTGCATTTATAATCTTACAGTTAGTATGCTTAGCTTATCTTTCTAATGTCTGTGTTAGAATAGATATTACCCTGTAATAAAAGCTTGATCTTTTTTCTTTTACAAACCTGGCTTGGAGTGTGAAACCACTCAACTATATACGGTGATGGTTTTTGGTCAGCTTCTCAGGGAGGGCAATGTCATCCAGTCGAGCTGGACCAGTGTGTCTGTGATATTTACTGATGGGTATCCCTAAATACAAAACTACTCCACTTGGCAAGATGGAGTTAAGTAATATATCGACTGCTTGGGACCTGTCGTAAAGGATGACCAATGTTAGAGAAACAAGTCATTAAAAGTGAATTTTGACATGTCAAAATACAGCATATACATTGTTCTTGCAGAATTTGATAATCTGGTTGTCTGATTTTTCATTACGACATGTCACGCATACCGAATGCTGAACCCATGCGAACGGATACCCTGATCTGGCACACCATCTGTTGTTCATTTTGCCATGCCAAAGTGAGAACACTAAATTTGTCTGAATCAAAAAGAGTTCATTCCAACCCGAGGTCAGGATGGCTGATGGCAGGATGGTCAGGAAAAACATTCCCCAGAACACATATCAAATTTAAATTTTCAGTGGCTGCAGACCTTAGAGGACTCATGTCTCATGAAGGCTTAGAGAAACTAGTTCATGCTTATACTTTGAGTAGGCTTGATTATAGCTATTGTGTTTTTACAGATCTGTGTACTGTGTACTGCTACTTATTTAGAATACTGCTACTCAAGTCCTTACATAAACTAAGAAAGTAGAACACATCACCCCAGTTCTCAGAGCTTTGCACTGGCTTCTGATGTAACAAAGAACTGATGGCAAAGTCCTACTACTGACTTATAAAACACTTAATTGGTTTGGGCCAAAACACATTTCTGATATGCTACTCTGTAACAAACCATCTAGAGTTAAGAGCTCAGGTTTGGCACAAGTTTGCTCCTTGTCTTGAAGAACAGAACTGAACATGTGGAAGCAGCTTTCAGTTACTATGCACCGCAACTCTGAGATAAAAGTCCAGAAAATTTGAGGTTCTTGTTCTCCTCAATTGACACTTCTGTATAACACTGCCTTTTCAAACATGATCTTTTAAACCTATTGTCATTTTATTGAATTTTATTTCTATGTTTATTTTAACTGCTTTATTTGTTTCCAAGTTCTTATATCCCAAGCATGTGGCATTACGTCTCATTAATAGTGCTCTGCAAATAAACAAGCCTTGCCTTAAACGAAATCAGCTGACACTCAGAGCAAACCAAGGCCCAGCCCAGAGGATTACTTACAGTGTACATGAGCAGGCAAGTCTCTCAAGAAAATCTGACTGTCTCTCCAATTCCCCCACACCACCCAGTAAAAGAGAGATCGCAGGAGGAAGAAGCTGGCGTTTTTTTGTGGTTGTTCGTGTCCTCTAAAATGGGCTGAAGTAACAGGGAATACCCTTCTCCCCCCCTTTCTGCCATGCCATTATATTTATAATGTCTGAAAATCTTGGTGTAAGACTGCACTTACATCGAGCACTATGCCCTCGTGCGGCTACCTGGAGGTGATCAGAGAGCTTTCTACTGTATCTTATGTAAGTAGTGGCAATATGTAGCTCATACAACCCCACTTCAAAAAAACTGAACTCTCCCTTAAATAATGTGTGGAAGGATGTGTCACTTAACTGCTAATTACTGAATAAAACTTATCCAATATTATTTTAATAGCAATAAAAATGCAAATAGAGTGGTTGATTACAGTGTTTACATTAGTTGCTGAGATCAAACTGATGTCAGGAAGATATGAACACAGCTAGGATGCAAAACCAGAACAAAATAGATTTTGTGACAAATTTATTTAGAAAAAAAAAAGGATTTTTAAATCTTTTTATAGGCGTTGCCGTGTTTATACTGGATTTTGTCAGTTACATTCATATTCAAAAAACCATGAGCTACAATCAAATACGTTTTACATTTCATCATCGTTCCAAACTTAAAATATATGCATTTAAGAACTGGTGGAAATATGAACAAAAAACTAAACATCCAACAGACGCTGAGCTCCAAATTCACAGTGCGATAATAACTATCTCTAAAGTTAATTTTCAGCAATTCCCATGTCAGTGCAGTACTTTAAAAACCCATTACAATATTCAGCTGTGTACTAACAATCGAATGCACACAGCGATCAACCCCGTAACATAGCCAGAGCTGAAAATAGGACGGGCAATATTGATCCATTTCAACCGATTAAAAATCCTGACCAGTTCTCAATCATCTTACCTTGTCAACCTGCAATGAAAGCGATAGAAGAATAGTTTGAAAGGAGCCAAGAGGAACCCAGAGACTGTCAGGAGGATATTGAATAGGGCGGCTTCTTTGAATCTTGTTGAGCCGGCCATAAACTCACAGATACTCTTCTTACATAAGTTCTTTCAAAGTAATGTATTCCAGACTAAAACTATCGAAATTTTCCTGAATAACAAGTTATGGATATCTTTAGATATCCAAATAACTGATTGGGATTTATCAACACACACACACACACACACACACACACACACACACACACACACACACACACACACACACACACAACATGCTGAAACTAAGCGCCTCTGAACATTTGATAGATTCAGACCCTGACTGCTGCTACCTTTGTGTCTGTACATTTTTAATACATTCTTCATGTCTTTATAATTTTTCTTGGTTCTGTGTATCTGGTCAAGCATTCTTTAGTTCTGTCATTGTGCACATGGTTTCTGTTTCTTTCCCTTCGCTCACGCACTTACCCTCCCCTTTCTGAACCTAATTACCTTATTTGTGGTCGCACCTCCCTGCACAATGTTCCCTCACTCTCACCTGTTCCCCCTTCTTAATCTGCCCTTTCTTCCCTGCTCTCCCAGTCAGACAATACTACTGATCTCAGCTTGCACAGTTGAGAATATGTATGAGGTGAGCTTCTGCTGGATAGGGATGAAAACCTGCAGCCCCTTTGCCCTTTTGTGGACCAGTTTGTGACACCAGGTGAAGATAAACTAAAAGAAAACAAGAGCCATCAAGAGATGGCATATCCCCCCCGGCCCCACATCTTCGCATTAGCAAAAGGCACCACTTGAGGTCATGACTAATGTGCATACCAAGCTTTGTGAAGAAATATTGAACGGTTTACAAGTTACTCTCTGGGACACACCGACGGATGGATGGACAGACAGACAACCGCCCCCATGACTATATCCCCCCGCATTATATGCTGGCGGGATAATAAAGATTTATTACCTTTAATAATAAGGGGTGGGGAACCTCACCCAGAAAGGGCCGGTGTGGGCACAGTCTTTAGAAACAACGAAGCAGTTACACACCTGATTTCACTAATCAAGATCCTAAGCAATGATTCGAGGGGTTGGTTAGTAGCATCAGGTGTGCAGCGGCTTGGTTGGAATGAAAGCCTGCACCCACACTGGCCTACTCTGTATAAGGTTCCCCTCACAATTTTGAATAACGCTAGCTGCACCAAACAGCACATCCAAATGAAGCGTTTTATTTCTCACCTTACCTCAAGGAGGAAATCTGGCAACACTAAATAGTGTTGAGTGTTTTCGGAGTGAACGTATTGTTAATTTAGAAACGGCTAATAGTTGGTTTTAAGGCATGATCTGTGCCTAACCTATTCATAGTTCTAGCTACACCACAGAATTCACCGTTTGCTTTCAGCAGTGTATTGTTGATAGTATGTATGAATTTCAGTCCAAGTCACTGAACTGAAGCCAGGTCACTTCTTTGAAAAACTGTGTCTAAAGTTAATTTAGCGCAGGGCTGCCCAAATGAAGGTCCTCAAGGGCTGAGAGCTGCTCCCATACCCTGTCTCTACTGGGGACTCAAGTGTGGTGACAGACTGATCAATCAGTGGCTATGATTGCCCACTTAGACGCCTAGAAGGAAAGAAAACCAGGGCTGCATTTGGATTTGAGGGCCAGATTTGGTCAGCCCTGTTTTAGTGCAAATTCAGGGACAGGGTGACTTGTAATGTAGCTGACATCAAAATTTCGGACGTGTGACTGGCCCTCAATGGGTGTCTGAAGGGGAAAACCAGAGGGGAGATATTTGGAGATCAGGAGGTTACATTCGATAATCCACTGGCTTACTCTACCAGAACTGATCAGCTATGACATCCCACAAGTATTTAAAACACAGCTTAAACTGTCTTAAAGTAGCTGGCCCTTGCTAAAAAGTATCAGCAGTGTTTTTACTGCACACTGGTCAAATATCTTAATCGTCAGAGTGGGTCACATTCTGTATGCAGGCTGTATAGCCTGTAAACAGTAAAAAAAAAAAATTCAGACAAACAAGAAACAAAATAAATTCAGCCTGAAATTTTTGTTCAACTACTTTCCCAAAACAGAAATCTATATACAAAAAGTTACTCATAAGCTACAGACATTTTGTAATCGATAATAAACAAAATGATAAATGGCAAGTAGAAACATACAGGGCAGTGCAAACCATGAGTATTTCAAGAGTGACTTGTTATGCATTTTTTTCTTAGTTATAATTGGCAGTCTTTCCATCCACATTTTACATACATATAAACCATGTAGGAATTGCTGTGTCACGGCCCAAATGCTAACAGACTGCGCAGTATTTTGCCGCAGTTTGCAGTTTCATAACTAGACAGGGTTTGATTTCTAACTTGCATCCAATCGTGAAAAAAAACCAGGTGCATTTGTGAGGCTGGCCTAGTAGTGGAAAGTATATGGCGCAGTTGTGATCAGGATCACGAGGTCTGGTTTGCCTGAAAAAGTTTCGCCTTAGGGTTGGAAGAGGCCACGCCCACAGGTACTCAGCCAGCCCATACAGCCCTGTGAGTGCGGACCATTTCTCCAATTCACCTCTGGATGAAGGGCGGACCAATGTCAGTCTTTGTCTGCCAGGTGTAGGAATTCAACCATTCAGCAGGCGGCCAGTATGGCCCCCAGGCCGTCCCTTCCCTGGAATCCTCAGTAGCCTGCCGCCTGTCCACGCTTCCGATGGTCTGAAAAGGCGGCGATGCAGCTTCCTTCATCCTTCGTCACGGCGTTGACCACGTTGAAGAATATTCGATTTTTCCCCTCCTTGTGCCCACGCCTCTCCAGGCTCTTCTTCACCTCCTGAGACCAGAGACATCAATCACGACCTTGACCCCACCCATAAACCACAACTACTGATCCCGCCCTCCCTCTTCACTGTCTCACAGTACTCAGGCAGAGGTCGGCGGTATTAAAATGCTGTCGTACGAAGAACCTGCAGTGTGATATCAGTTACTTCCAGGTCAGAGAGGTGCATGATTCACCATGTTGGTGAAAATTAAGCACAACAGTCCTACTGGTACTGTACACTGTTCTGTCAGAGGGGGTGCCATTAACCATAGCACTGTTAGAGGCAATGTAAGCAATCATGCTGTTAGAGGGGGTGCCAGTAATCAGCACAGTGCTTTTAAAGGGGGTGCCAGTAATTAGCACTGTGCTATTGCAGGAGGAACCAGTACTCAGCACTGTGCTAGTAGAGGGGGTGCAGGCAATCAGCACTGTGTTGATAGAGGGGGTGCCAGAAATCAGCTCTGTGTTGTTGGAGGGGGTGCCAGTAATCAGCTCTGTACTGTTAGAGGGGGTGCAGGTAATCAGCACTGTATTGATAGAGGGGGTGCCAGTAATCAGCTCTGTATTGTTAGAGGAGGTGCCAGTAATCAGCACTGTGTTGATAGAGGGGGTGCCAGTAATTAGCTCTGTGCTGTTCGAGGGGGTGCCAGTAATTAGCTCTGTGCTGTTCGAGGGGGTGCCAGGAATTAGCTCTGTGCTGTTAGAGGCCGGCCAGTAATAAGCACTGAGCTACTAGAGGGGGTGCTGACAATCAGCACTGCCTTGTTATAGGTTGTGTCAATAAACAGCACTTCACTGTTAAGAAGGGATTGTCAGTAATCAGTACTGTGCTGTTTTATTGGCAGCGAGTAAACAGTATTGTGTTGTGAAAGGGGGTGTTGTTAATCAGTACTGCACTGTCAGAGTGGATGCTGGTAATCAGTTATCATCCCAATGCTGTAATCAGTAATCAGCACGGTTTCTTAAGTGGAACGAAGGCTACTGTGGTACAGTCAACAGCACCCAATCGCAAGGATGCAAAATTGATGACAAAGCTATTTTGCTTGTGCCACAGTGGCGTCTTTCGTGTTCGCAATCTAGTCAGTCAAATACTTTGTAGCTGACCATGCCTCATATTTCAACGGAGCGAATGTATTCCAGCTACTTATAAAATTGTCACTGAAAAAAGACAAATTGATCACATGCAACAAAAATGTTCAGTGAAAAAAGCTGCAGTAGGTCAAAAAGTGTTTGACTGATTTATAGATGAAACCTTGAAAAATTTAATTTACTATATGTTATTACAACACTTTAAAATAATGTAATAATTGTTAAAATCTTTTGGCAAGGTGGGTCAAGTTTAGACACTCTTTTAATATAGAAGCATAATTTCACAGGGAAATGGTTGGCCCCCATGAAATTTACTGTTTGAAAATGTTGCCCTCAGAGGACTGCAGTTCATCACCCCAGCAGTGTGCAGTCAGACAGGTGAAATAATACCTCACTGAAGTTGTCCTCGTAGTGCACCACATTTTCTGAGTCCACAAATAGCACAGGGGCAGAGATGGCGTCACTCAGATTCTTCCCAAACCACATATGGTTCATGATGGTCTGTGACACACAGAGAGAGGGGTGGAGTTAGTCTTCATGAGCCCAAAAAGGTCATATAAATGAGGTCTGGCAGTAGTCATAGCCCTGTTAGTTGTAGCAGCATTAGTAATTATATGATAGCTGTAGCAATAGCAGTGTTTATAGCTGTAGTGCTGGAATCAGTAGAAGCAACTGCATTTCTGCCCAGAGTTGCAGCAGCAGTTGTAGCTGTTGAACAAGCACCAGTAAAAGTAGCAGCGGCAATAACTGTAGTAGGAGCAGCAGTGGTTTGCTAAATTTCTTAAAAATCAATAAACCCAGAAACTTGAGTACGAATCCGAGTAGCGCTGTATTCATTCAAGGATAGCTTGCGACCTTTCAATCACCCGACCTAATTCTGTTCCGGTTAACAAAGTATCCAAGTCCAAAATAAACGACCTTCTAAAAATAGCGCCGCTGAGCAGTCATTACCCCTCAGCCCCTGGATTATTTTGAATGAAAATAATTTGATGAAGTTCTTTGCAATTCATCCAACGGAATTCAAAATGCAAAATGGTGGCTGTAGCAGCCATACTGGAAATCCAAGTGCTCTGAAATATGATAGGCTTCTGTAAGTACACAAGACCAAGCAACAGAGGAAAAATAGCGTAGATTGATAAGGGCATTTTCAAGTTATCGCACCGAATACAAAATTCAAGATGGCGGCTGTCAGGGGCATATTGAACATCCAAACACGGGGAAAATCGATAGACTTTTGTAAGTGCACAAGGATTGCAGCGGAAATTGATATGCTTGTGTACTATCTGCACCCTGATGTCCTCGTAAAAAATTGTAATGATCTGCGATGCTGTTTTTCAGTTATGGCACAGAATAGAAATTGAAGATGGTGGCTGTGGCAGCCAAATCGGATATCAGATCGCACCTGAAATCAATATACTTCTGTAGTAACTGGACCTTAATGTCCTCACCAAAAATCGCGATGATCGGTGCTGGCATTTTTCAATTATCGCAACGGAATGGAGATTAAAGATGACGGCTGTGGCAGCCATAAATGATTGCGGATTGTGGCTGAAATTGATAGGCTTGTGTAGAAACTGGACCCCGATATCCTCACCAAAAATTGTGATGATCGGTGATGAAGTTTTTCAGTTCTTGCATGGAACCAAATGTGGACGAACAGACGGACGGACAGACGGAAAGACAGACGCCGGGCGTGACGACAATACCCCTCAGCCCCAACTAAAAAAAAGGTACAAAGCATTACAGCAGTAATAGCTGAAAGAGTAACAGTAGGTGTATGAACATTACAGCAGTTATAGGTGTAACAGTAGCAGGAGATGTATGAACATTACAGCAGTAATATGTGTAACAGCAGCAGGAGGTGTATGTACATTAAAGTAGCAATAGATGTAATAGTAGCAGGAGGTGTATGAACATTACAGCAGCTATAGATGTAATAGTAGCTGTAGGTGTATGAACATTAAAGCAGTAAAAGGTGTAACAGTAGCAGTAGGAATATGAAAATTACAGCAGTTATAGGTATAAGAGGAGCAGGAGGTGTATGAACATTACAGCAGTTATTGGTGTAATAGTAGCAGGTGGTGTATGAGCATTACAGCAGTTATAGGTGTAATAGTAGCAGGTGGTGTATGAACATTACAGCAGTAATAGGTGTAATAGTAGCAGGTGGTGTATGAACATTACAGCAGTAATAGATGTAATAGTAGCAGGAGGTGTATGAACATTACAGCAGTTATAGGTGTAACAGTAGCAGGAGGTGTATGAACATTACAGCAGTTATAGGTGTAATAGTAGCAGGAGGTGTATGAACATTACAGCAGTTATAGGTTTAAGAGTAGCAGGTGGTGTATGAACATTACAGCAGTTATAGGTGTAATAGTAGCAGGAGGTGTATGAACATTACAGCAGTTATAGGTGTAATAGTAGCAGGAGGTGTATGAACATTACAGCAGTTATAGGTGTAAGAGTAGCAGGTGGTGTATGAACATTACAGCAGTTATAGGTGTAACAGTAGCAGGAGGTGTATGAACATTACAGCAGTAATAGGTGTAATAGTAGCAGGTGGTGTATGAACATTACAGCAGTAATAGATGTAATAGTAGCAGGAGGTGTATGAACATTACAGCAGTAATAGGTGTAATAGTAGCAGGTGGTGTATGAACATTACAGCAGTTATAGGTGTAATAGCAGCAGGAGGTGTATGAACATTACAGCAGTTATAGGTGTAATAGTAGCAGGAGGTGTATGAACATTACAGCAGTTATAGGTTTAAGAGTAGCAGGTGGTGTATGAACATTACAGCGGTTATAGCTGTAATAGTAGCAGGAGGTGTATGAACACTACAGCAGTTATAGGTGTAATAGTAGCAGGAGGTGTATGAACTTTACAGCAGTTATAGGTGTAAGAGTAGCAGGTGGTGTATGAACATTACAGCAGTTATAGGTGTAACAGTAGCAGGAGGTGTATGAACATTACAGCAGTAATAGGTGTAATAGTAGCAGGTGGTGTATGAACATTACAGCAGTAATAGATGTAATAGTAGCAGGAGGTGTATGAACATTACAGCAGTAATAGGTGTAATAGTAGCAGGTGGTGTATGAACATTACAGCAGTTATAGGTGTAATAGTAGCAGGAGGTGTATGAACATTACAGCAGTTATAGGTGTAATAGTAGCAGGAGGTGTATGAACATTACAGCAGTTATAGGTGTAAGAGTAGCAGGTGGTGTATGAACATTACAGCAGTTATAGGTGTATTGGTAGCAGTGGGTGTACGGAGCAACAGCAGCAGCAGTTAGAGCTGTAGCAGCAGCAGCAGCAGTAGTCATGCACTCACCAGGGCTACTGCTGGAGGGATGAAAGTCCCCCCTGACGCTCCAATCACCAGGAGTTTTTGCTTTTTGCGGGACACCAGCATAGCTGGAGACATAAAGGATGGAGGCTGTTCTCCTACGAAGGAAATCATCACCATTACATTACAATATGGCACTTTCACCACATGACATCATCATAATAAAGCACCATTGCTACAAGATATCTTCATAATATGGCACAACTACTAACTGACATCATCATGACCTGGTACCATTGCAACATTATATCATTATATACCATTGCCACATGGCACCATTACGCCGTCGTGCAACTGCCACATTACTACATGACAACCTGTTACCAATATCCCCAAAAACAAATCTCCGTCACCCGAAGATAACCTGATACCATTATTCCATGGGTTTGATGAAAACCCATCATAAACACCTGAAGATTACGGGATAAGATCTCCACAACTTCGAAGGACAGGTTATCTTCTATCCGGAATTACAACATGGTCAAGTTACCATTTTACCACTCAACAACATCACAATGCAATTACCCCATGAATACGCATAAATGAAAGCCATTTCATTAGATCCGGTCATCATGTTACGAACTATGATGTCACAACAGCAATCTGACACACACACCAGTACGCACATACGTACGTACGTACGTACACGCACGCACGCACGCACGCACACAGGTTTTGCTGCACTTGTTGGGATTTTGTTTTGACTTACATATGGCCTTTCCCAAACCATAACCAAATCCAACCTTAAACTAACTTCACTGTAAACCTAACTCTTAACTTTAATGACTTTTTTGTAATCCTCACTGAGGACTGCATGTTCTCACAACCCCAAATGTCCTCACAACATTGTGGTTTCTGTATACTTTCTGTTAGTCCACATAGACATGGCAAAACATTTCTACACCTGCAAACACTTCAACAGGGGTACTCACATACATACTCACATACTATAAAGGTAGATATATTGCAAAATTGAAGAGCATGTAGAATGTCATGTGAGAACGTGTACACTGGCCACGGTTACATGATGTTTTTTAATTCGGAATAAATTATTCGGAATTAAATAGTTCAGTATTAAAAAATATTCTTCCTCGAGTTTACATGGAAATAGTCATTTGTAATTGAGGTTTCCATGGAAAACACGTTTTATCGCCTTTATTTAACCCCTTCGCACGGAAGCCAAATCTGGCTAATTTGGTGTTACCTGTTTTAAGGCTTTATAATTCAAGATTGCAGCTTCAAAGACAGAAAAACTTTGGCTCACTTGAGTCTAGACAATTGAAGCATTTAGACTCCCATCGTATTTAAGTTTATTTTTATGATTTTGGTGGAGAAAAGGGGCTGCAAACACAAAAAATCTTCATGAAAATTCAACTTTGAAATTGCAAAAAAATAATACTGACAATTGAAAAACTGCTGGGGCCTAAACTATACATTTCTGGGATCATAAACTTCCTGACTACAAGTACAATTCATCTTGAACATTACATTCTACATTACCTGCTTGCTATGAGCCAAATTAGACAGCTATCCAGGTGTCTCCCCAAAGTCTGAGATTCATCTAAATGGTTCACTGTCAAATCATACATTCATCATATATTTAACACAAATTAACTTTTGGGGCATGAAATTCAGCATGAACTAATGATTTTCTGGTTGAGTTTAGCATGAATTTATCAATATCAATGCAGTTGAACATCAGTGGTCACCAGTAACCTCTCCAAATGCAAAACATGCCTTTTCTCCATAATAAAGTTTACAATTTTGTCCATTTTTCTTCAAAGTCCCCCAAGCATTAAATAAAGTGCTGATTAAAAAGCCATAACATTCACCCTGCAATGAAAAGCTAACTGCTCTCACATCCAAGCTCATAACCTTACACCTTATAAGGGTAAAAACTCACTAACTCAGTAATATCTGAATTCTGAAATGTACCTTATTTAAACAGAACAGAAATTTCACTTTCTGGAAAAATCAATCGACATATGTCACCTTATTCAACAGAATGGTGCAATGAACGTACCGAGGGATCTACTGACGTGCGTGGGATGCATGCATTTGGAGAAATTAACCTCGGCATTCGATGTCTTTAAACGTGGTATAAATTCTACAGCAAAAAGCCATATTGAGCAAAATGCAAACAGAGTAGAAGTATAACCTTTTTTATTATTGATGCCCTCCTCCAGAGACAGATGTATCGGGTAGAAGGAACCCTCCAGTACTGTTTCATTCGGAATAATTCCCATTGACCATGTCCTTATCTTATTTAAATCCTCTAAATATAACTGAACACTTCAAGGCCAGTTTTGCGAGTCTTTTTTCTATAAATCGCGTCTATTTCAGCGGCGTAATGCGCGCAACGTAAACAGGATACAACCGAGCCTGCTGATACGCCTAGGCTTGTATGCTCAGTGTTTGTCCAATCAATGTGTTTCGCTTACTGTAGAACATTTGAATACTCGAGAATTGGATAAGAAACGAGCCAATCAATACATTGTTACCGCGGAAGTTTCAAAAGGGCGTGAAGTCTAACTCTGTAGTTACGCAGAAGAGCCTGAGTGTATGATTGAGTGATTGGCTATCAATACCAGTGCTTGGGTGGATATAAGGAAGCGCTGAATTTGTCAATGAAGGAATCTACACGAAAATCCATGGTAGGGAACTAAGCATTTTTTGCATGTGATGACTGTAATTGACAGTAGAATGTGAGAGAATCAATACCATGTCGATTTTTTTGCTTCAGAAAACAGATTTTTCTAAACCACTAATTGGAATACCGTTGGCTTACTGTAGCTAAAGTGGTTGCCACATAGGACAACAATTTTTTCTGTTGCAAAAGATCATTTTTTTAAACTGCTGGATCGATACTATGGGCAAGGATATTTACCAGTTTGCACATGCTTAGCTGATACTCTGTCTCGAGACCTTACCGGCTAAAGCGCAAATGTGACACTGACACTCTAGCAATGGAGGCGAGGCGGAACTGGAGCTTAAATAGAGTCCGGGCAACGCCCCCAATTAATGCCAGCTGGCCCAAGAATCCGATTGGGAGCGAAACGATATCGTCCCGGACGAGAGCAACAAAAAGTGCTCTCAATGCTTCCAAACCATGACAGGACCCCCCCTCTAAGGGACAGCTCCAGAAGTCCCGAAGGAATCCCGTGCACGAAACTCCAGATCCAGAGTATCCCGCGAAGGGACCAAGCAGCGCTCCTCTCCTCCTTATTCCTGGCACAGACGCCACAGGCAGCAACAAACTCCCGAATGTCTCTCACCATATCTGGCCACCAAAAACATTGGGCCAGGAACTGCTTGTTCCGATGGGCCCCTGGGTGCCCCGCCAAGCATGAAGAGTGTCCCCACTGGAGGACCTGTGGCCTAACTCTAGGCGAGACAAATAAACAGCCAGGAGGCCCCCTCCCAGGACCGGGATCGGACTTCAACGCCTCCTGAATCACTGCCTCAACCTCCCATTGAATGGGTGCCATAATCTGAGCAGTAGGTAGGTCCCGGGTAGGATCGCGATCAGAGTGATCTTAAGTTCATGACAGGGGGTCAGGCTTAATATTTTTAGAGCCCGGGCGATAGGTCAGCGTGAAATCAATGCGGTTAAAGAATAATGACCACCGCGCCTGCCGGGAATTACGCCGCTTGGTTTGCTGAATATATTGGAGGTTTTTGTGGTCGGTCCATATAACAAAAGGGTGTTCGGCTCCCTCCAACCAGTGGCGCCACTCCTCGAGCGCCAGCTTGACCACTAATAATTCCTGGTCACCAATACTGTAATTGCGTTCCGTGGTGGACAAAGACCGGGAGAAGTATGCGCATGGGAGAAGCTTATTATCCCAACGAGGGCGCTGGGAGAGAATAGCACCCACGCCCACCTCCGAAGCATCTACCTCCACAACAAAATAGGCTCCGAGCTCAAGCATTTCTTTAATTCCTGAAAGGCAGCATAAGCTGCAGGAGACCAAAAAAATGCTGAGGAGGTATTCTTCTTAGCGAGCACAATGATGGGGCCAGCAAAATTACGGATAAACCTCCTATAAAAATTTGCAAAGCCCAGAAAGCGTTGAACCTCCTTAACACTCTGAGGCGTAGGCCAATTGAAGCACCTATTACTAAAACCCCATAAGTCACGCTTGACTTGACTTGTGGGGTTTTAGTAATCAGTGCTTCAATTCTTGACCGCAGCCACCTTGTCTGGGTCCATACGCACCGACCCCTTAGAAACAATAAAGCCCAAGAACGAGAGAGTTTGGGCGTGAAAAACTCAGCATTGAGGAGTGCCTCAAGCACACGTCTGACGTGTTGTTTGTGCTCTGAGAGTGTTGAAGAAAAAATTTAAATGTCGTCAATATAAACAAAGGCGAATTTCTCCAACATCTCTCGGAGCATGTCATTGACGAATGCCTGAAACACCGAGGGGGCGTTAACCAGCCCGAACGGTAAGAACAAATATTCGTAGTGCCTGTCATGAGTGTTAAAAGCCGTTTTCCATTCGTCCCCCTTCCGAATGCAAATCAAATTATAAGCATTGCGAAGATCTAACTTCGTAAAAAATGATGCCTCCTGTAGACGTTCAAACGCGGACTTCCTTAACGGAAGGGGGCATCTGTTTTTAATGGTGATTTTATTCAAACTTCTATAATCAATACAGGGTCTTAGACCACCATCCATTTTCCTTACGAAAAAAAAATCCCACTCCGGCAGGGGACATGGACGGCCGAATAAAACCATTAGCGAGAGCCTCCTGAATATATTCTCGCATGGCCCTATGCTCAGGTCCTGACAGCAAGTATAGCCAACCCCTAGGCGGAGTTGTCCCAGGATAGAGATTGATTTCGCAGTCGTACGGACGATGAGAAGGTAACGTCGATGTTCGTTGCTTACTAAACACCTCAGCGAGATCAGCGTAATCCCTGGGAACACTAGAAGGCAAGTCAAAGTTAAGGATAGCCCCAAATTCCTCACCCTGCTCCGAATGTAATGTCTCCATGACTGATTCAGAATCGCTAAAATCCTCTAAAAGGTAATCGTCCTCCGGCTGTCGCCAGTCAAATTGAGTCAGCGTGTGTTCCAGCCCCTAGTTGTCTGTCCAGTTCTCCTTAAAGGTCTATGCTTTAATTCCGCTGAACGTCCAGGGGTCGGGAAGGGTTCTGATTGGACAGGGGGCGCACGTGTTTACGTACTTATGTCTACCAGAAGAAAACAAACTCCACTCCCTGCTTCTTTTCATCTCGGCTTACACCATGGAAGAACACAGAATAAAGACTGTTTTCGCAGTTTGTTTACCATGATCTGGGTTAATACTCCTTTCTAATGGATGGCAGGCGTTGATTAAAACCGTGGAATTGCACAGGTAGTTCGGCCTGTGGTAGTTTCACCGTTTGAATTTCAAAATTAATCCGCTAGCCAACCTATAACCATAGCAACGTTCAAGCGCTGGCATTTGGCTGGGTATAACCGGGTATAATAGAAACCAAGCTACTCAAGCTCTATCTCCTATAAATTTTGCGGCGTTAAGTTACGTCCTGCGGGGCAGTTAACAATTAGTGCTCAAGCGATAATGATCGTAAATATTAAAGCAGCAAAATAATCACGCTTTATTCAGTAAACTATAGTAACTGTGTACAGTTACAAAGAAAGCTAACATGTCCACTTCATGTATCAGCAACTGCTGACAGTACGCTAGTTACGTGCTGTGACAACAGACTGATTTCAGCTCGCTGGCTCTACGGAAACCGTCATAAGTTCATTGTAATTGCGGGTAGCAAGTTAGCAACAGTCTGCATAATCGCAGATAATGTTGTGTTATGCATAATCTCCGTTTCAGATGGAATCAGTTACCAAATAATTAGCCAGTAGAAGGATGATAGATTTTTTTGCGCACGCTTTCTCCATGAAGGTAAACTGAACTAAGTTAGCTGGTTCAGTTTTAGCTTGGTATAGGCTATTAAATTTAATTCCAAATTATATATTTTTTTCGGAATTAGATGTTTACATGGTCTTTTAAAAGCAGAATTTATTTTTATTCGGAATCAAATTATTTTTATTCTGAATCAAAGCTCTCATGTAAATGTGGCCACTGTGATGTGAACTTGTATAATGTCATGTGAGAACTTGTACATTGTCATGTGAGCTCGTACATTGTCATGTGAGAGCTTGTACAATGTCAGGTGGGAACTTAAAGGGAAAAAAGTGAGCTTGTATGTTAAAATGTTTACTTGTATAAACAAGAGCCATCTGGCAATGGCGTATCCCCCCGGCCCCCCCACATTCATGGATTAAATGCTCAAGGAATTCCTAAATAGCAAAAGGTACATCTACATAAGACACCTGACCTACATGTCAAATTTCGTGAAGAAATACAGAACGGTTTTCAAGTTTTGCTCCGAACAAAAGAATGTTTACAGACGGACGGGCAGACAGAGTGATAGCTATATCCCCCCGCATTATATTCCGGGGGGGATAAAAATCCACACACGTGTAAAATTAATTTGATGTCACAAATGGAGGGAAAGATGTGAACCTGAAGAATTAAAAGTTGAACCCAAAGAAAATATTCACACACGCGTGATCTGAATGTGAAGTCACAGAAAAAATATTTGCAAATGTGTAGGCTGATATTTACACAAATAAAATGAAAGCAGCAAAATTGTAATCCAACATTTGCTCAGATGTTTTTTTTTTATTACTAATGCCTATTATCCTTTGCAACCACATCTCTGTGGATACAACTTCTGGAATCTGCCACTACAACTGCACTAACTACTTTTCTTGCGCGAATCTGCGCTGCTCGAGTTTTGCAACACATTTTGGGAGATATCTGTAGCAAAACAAATCCCCCCCCATGTATGTATGTGCGGGGGGTTGACCAATCAGAAGGGAGGAATTGGAGATGAAGCACAAAGTTTTCGTCTGCAGGTTTCAGAGTTTGTGATGTCACACCAAGCCAGGAGTAAGTGGCCTAGCGCAGTGTTTCCCAAACTTTTCTCTCGCGGCACACTTTTTACTATGAAAAAATCTCACCGCACACTGCTATGAAATTATAGCGTTCCGCTCGCACTAACTACCCCGCAGTGCGACCAAGTGACGAGACAACCGCTCGAGCTTTCCAACAAGGTTTCAGATATGCAATCATAAAATAAATGACTCTACGCAGTCTTTCCAACTCAGCCCCCACTTCTCCAGATATTGAGATGTCACTCGAAACACTAACTCAACTGTAGTTTTCCCTGGAAAAATTTGAGAAAAAAGTATATTTCTTTAATTGTTTCCCCATCGTCATATCTGTCACTGACATCGGTTGTTTCATCCACCTGCAGCGCAAATTTCCCACTCCCTTTTATTTTCTCCATTACAACGTCCTCTATATCTGCCGATATTTCTCCTATTCGTCTACTAATTGTATTGTCAGAGAGAGAAACCTTCGATATTTCATTGCCAGCATTTTGACCCAACATGGTCCCAACAATAGCTTTGCATGCTGGCAGGGATAAGAGATTCGGCCATAGTGTGAGATGTCTTTGATTTTGCTACTAGTTCTGCGACCAGATAGCTAGCTTCTAATGCTTTTTGTAAGCGGTATTTATTATGAAACCATAGACTGTATAAGAAGATGGACGCAGCTCCCTGATCAGAAAAAAGAGGCCCATGCAGAAGTACCGTAGAATGGCATTCTATTGAATGGCCAGCAGATGGCGACGTCGGTGGTTGCAGAAAGAAGTGCTATAAAGGTCTATGAGAAAATGACCCTACTTTCCTACCTTCATTTAAATAATGATTTTTCACATTATTTTATGGTAGCTATAACAAGTTTCAAGTCTCCTTCGATATATCATGATGTTCATTTTTGTAAATTATGGTCCCATATAGACTAGAATAAAGGATAATTCCAGAATATGCTTTTGGGGCGTGGCTATCCTCTGGTCCTCATCCGATATGGTCAGATCCAGAGCCACTTTCCTCCCCGAATTTTCAATTCATGCTCTTGTCCAATAGAAATCACATTCGGTTTTAAAATGACAAAATGGCGAATTGCCAAAAATTGAGGCTTCCTTTATGGTATGCTGAAAACAATGGGTGACATCACGGTAGCTTTGTCCATCTTTTTATACAGCCTATGCATGAAACTAGCTTGTTTGTTCGTCTGGCTTCTCAACCGCATGAAATATTCACGGACTCTTTTTTATCCCCCCTGCATATAATGCGGGGGGATATAGCTATCACTCTGTCCGTCCGCCCATCTGTCCGCCCGTCTGTAAACATTCTTTTGTCCGTAGCATAACTTGAAAACCGTTCAGTATTTCTTCACGAAATTTGACAGGTCAGGTGTCATATGTAGATGTGCGTTTTGGTATTTAGGAATTTCTTGAGCAGTTAATCCATGAATGTGGGGGACCGGGGGGATACGGCACTGCCAGATGGCTCTTGCTTTTTTTTGCGATAGAAAGGTGTTTGGTTAAAATGTGTCCTTTTAATTTATTTGGCACCATCGTTCGCCAGCTTTTCGCCGCAAGCACGACACAATGGTATTGGGATCTCCGGTGAATGTAAACTCATAAGTCAGATATTCCTCACTGTAAAGTCTGCTCATCACTTTGATTTTCTTTTTCTAGCCAGCGCGGCAAGAGTAAGGTGGTTCAGGGTCTTAGTCAGACGGCCTTTTCAAAGTTATGGTCAGGACTTTAACCATTTTCGTTGTTTCATTTCAAATAGCCTACACTGCTGTTTTAGCTGAGTTTTACTGGGGATTGTTTAATTTCTGGCGTTAGACGATGTATGATTGGCCAGTCACTAGAAGGAATTGTACAGTAGAATACATGATACGGAAATATCAAGAAGGAATTTTAAATAGGCATTTTAATAAACTGAATTAAATTAATTGGCATGAATTGTTATTTTTATATCCTGTAAGTTCAGCCGCTTGGTATTATTAGGCTATCAGCAAAAAAAAAAAAAAAAAAAACAGTAAGTGGGTTTCACACTAAGGGGGGGGTTCTACAAGACCAGATTTGTTTTGCTACAGATATTCGCGCGAGAAAAGTAGTTAGTGCAGTTGTAGCAGCAGATTTGCAAAGTTGCAACCGCAGAGTTGTGGTTGTAAAGGATACTAGGCATTAGTAATAAAAAAAACATCTGAGTAAATGTTCAAGTACAAATTTGCTGCTTTCATTTTATTTGTGTAAATATCAGTCTACACATTTGTGAATATTTTTTTTGTGACTTCATATTCAGATCACTCACGTGTGACTGAATATTTTTTCTGTGATTTCAAATTCAGGTTGCGCGTGTATGAATATTTTCTTTGGGTTCAAATTTTGATTCTACAAGTTCACATTTTTCCTTCCATTAGTGACATCAAATTAATTTCACAAGTGTGTGGATTTTTTTACAAGCAAACATTTTTACATATACAAGCTCACTTTTTTCCCTTCGAGTTCTCACCTGACATTGTACAAGCTCTCACATCACAATGTACAAGTTCTCGCAAGACATTCTACAACCTCCAATCACATTCTACATTCTCTCCAATTTTGCAACATATCTACCTTCATAGTTCTCTGGTCATGCTACGACGGAGAGGACGGTCAGACTGTGGTTTCATACCGGAAGATATGTGATCCACGAATCCACAGAAATCTGAAAGCTCACTGTTGAGGATTAGTCCAGTTCGGGGAGAGAAGACACGACATCCAAAGCTGTCAAAAAAAGAGAATTCTGCGCATTACACTTAAACAGGGGCAATACCATTCTTGCAGTAGGAGCATGTCAATCATCTACAACATATTACACTTAAACAAGGGCAACACCACTCAGCCAGTAGAAGCACGACCATCGAATTCAACACATTACGGTTACAAAAACATTTCTACGTTCTTGCAAAAAAAGCACATCAATCATCTTCAACACATTGCACTTATACTACATACAAAGGCTACTCGATTCTTTCTACCAGAAGCACAACAATCATGCTGTATTACACTTGCCCAGGGCCAATGCCATTCTTAAAGTAAGAGCACAGCAATAAAACACATTATGCTTACACAAGGTTTACAACACTATTTTACTGGAAGCACAAAAATTATCTACAACACATTACATTCACACAAGGGTTACACCACTCACACTAGCAGAATGCCAATTGTGGGTGCTACACTTCTCCACATCTTGTCTATACCACCGTTGCAATAGCCTAAAGAAGCTAATAGGGATTAGCTGCTTGCAGAGGAGTTGGTAGGAGTAGGTCTCACATGAAATTAATAGTACTGGTGACTGAAACTGCTGTGCCATCCTCTGCCAGTAGGGACATATGTGTAGTGCCTTGGTGGTCGAAGGAGGGCGTAGAATTGTAGTACTGGGGGTCAAATGTGGTGTTGCTGCGGATCATTGCTCGAATGCGATTGACAAAGTCGTCCTCTATCAACTTGAGACTGTCCTGTACAGAGAAATGGGAAGTAAAAGGACTGTTATGGTCCAGAAATTTGGTTAAAATGGCAGTTGTGAAAGATCCAAGGAGTATGAAGGAGTCTCACCACGCACTTCTTCCACCATAGAGAGAACTTCAGCTAATATAGCCAGTCTGCTCTACATCTTGGCTGGGGCTTGACATTAAAAATATAGCAATATCTATATCAATAAAACTTTTCTAGGTGAATATGTTGAATAGATTGTCAGAAGAGATTCCTGGTTGAATGGACAAACACTTTATCGTGTATCTATAATGACCATGGACCTTATTGCCGCAGGTTGTCAGAACTGAACTAAAGCTTGTGACTCCACAGTTAGCAAACTATCAAAAACAATTCACCACGAATGGTCAGACCAGCAAAGCTTCAACATATGGCTATTTACACTAGGCATAGCCATTCTTACATCACAACATCACTCCACTTCATTCTGATTTTTTAGTAGGGGGGGGCGGTGAACCCATTGCTTCAGTGAACCCACTGCTTCACTGATATGAAAAAAAAAAAAACCTCTAGGGAGAGTGGGACACTGTTTTAGCAATGAATTTTGCTGATGCAATACCTTGAGATATGTTTTATTGGATTACTGCTTGAACAGGGCCGCATCTTTTCGCTAAAACAACCATTAGCAAACAGTCTACAGAACTAAGGGGAAGTCCCATTGGTGAGCCAGTATAGTTTGAGGTGATTCTGGGTGTCAAAGCCATCTAAGGATGCAAGAAATGAAACGTTTGTCACCCCACTGTCTGTTTTCCCACCTAACCAAGATGTGCTGAAATTGCAGGGGCAAATAATTCTATACGGCATCCATATTTTCATGCATTCAGCAGGGAATACAGGAACTACATACAAAATTACCAGCGCTGAACAAAATCTTGGAACTTCACTACAAGACTCACATCAGGCTACTACCAATTTCTACCAGTACGCATTGAGCCCCTTGGTGCACAATGCTCGAGCTTCCAGATGTTGGAATAGCTGTCCCTCAAATGATGTCCAAGCTGTTCTGCCCCACCAAAGCCAAATGCAGAGATACAGACACTTTGGACCCAGATCTCATATGCAATTTTCCAATTCCAAAACAAGATGCTTTTTCCTCAAAGTGACCATGGGACCTCAACAACGAGTCTAAGCATCAACGATAACTATGGATTTCCTGGTCACTTGGAGCTATTGACAGAAACCTGCAGTTTCTGCATTGAGTGCTGTCTATGGGTGGTAGAATAAGGGAATTAGAGGAAATGCATGGGCTCATTCATCCGGACTTAGTGGGCTGCATGTGTCCATTAAGGAATACAAAAGGGGGCTATGAGCTGTCTTCTCAAATTCAAACGAGCAACATCTATGGCAGATCTGTTTCGTCACAACAGCGTTGAATCTCTATTCTGCTGGGAAAGGCTCCTGGTCAGACAGCCTACCACCTGATTGGGCACACCTGGCAAGTGCACGGCTTTGAACCTCAAAAACGGCAAAAGACTCAAGTTTGAAGATATTCTATCACCCTTAAAGCTATTGCTGACCAAGTGTGTCTTAGGGGTTGACCTGATAGCAACAGGGGTGCTGACCTTACAAGGATGTGTGCCCATTTATCAGGCAAAATATGTCTTGGTGGCATCTGCATCTGTTTCATCACATTTATGAATTTCATTCTCTGATGTTTGTTCCACAGGGCCCTGACTGCTGTTTCGCCAGACTGCCCACACCCCAAAGAGGTGGCATTTGTCTAGACTGCCTCCCAGCAGGATGGAGTCATCCCCAAGGAAATGTCTGGGTGTTTCTCCTCCAATGTCAGAGCTAGCAAGCAAAGCCCACACACTCAGACCTTTCTTGTACCGCTCGGGGTCCAAGTATAATCTAATTCAGTCATCTCTGCATGGGATGCACAAACATAGTGAATGCTGATGTCCAAATCAACAAGCCAAATAACAAGAGGAAAAAAAAGCAATAGAGCAGTTGTGGTCATGGAGTGGTAGCAGCAGCAAAGGGGCATCAGTAGAGTGATAGCAGCAGTAGAGCGGTAGTAGCAGCAGAGTTGTAGCAGCAGTAGAGTAGCGGCCGCAGTAAAGAGGTAGCAGCAGTGGAGAAGTAGCAGCACATGAGGGGTAGCAGCAGTAGAATTGTAGCAGCAATTGAGTAGCTGCAGCAATACAGAGTAGTAGCAGTAGAGTTGTTGCAGCAATGGTAGAGAGGTAGCAGCGATTGAGTAGTTACAGGAGAAGAATGGTTGCAGCAGTAGAGGGATGGCAGCAGGAGAGTAGTTGCGGTAGTTGAGTGGTAGTAGCGGAAGAGTGGCAGCAGTAATTCAGAAGTTGCAGCAGTAGAGTGGCGGCAGCAGCAGAGCAGTTGCAGCAGTTGAGTGGTCGCTGTGGTAGAGTGGTAGCAGCAGTAGAGTGGTCACAGTAGAGTGGTAGCAGCAGTAGAGTAGTTGCAGCAGTGGAGTGGTAGCAGTGGTAGAGAGGTTACAGTAGAGTGGTAGCAGCAGTACAGTTGTTGCAGCAGTGGAGTGGTAGCAGCAATAGGGTAGTTGCAGCAGAAGAGTGGTAGGAGCAGCTGAGCAGTTGCAGCGATTGAACAGTTTCAGCAGTAGAGTGGTAGCAGCTATAGAATCAAAACATACGTTGACTCTCTTCCTTTGACCATTTGCAAACTTTAAGGCCTCAGCAAATCTGTGGTAGGTCAAAGCTTTTTCCTGGCCGTCAAGGGAGGAGGGTGTGAGGTTGAACCCTGCAAAAAAGAAAAACAGATGCAAGAACTTGTTGCATGTGATAATTCAATATTCACCAGTAGATCGGCAGTTCAAATAACCTATATAGACACCTTTTCTCAGAGTAGTGTCCTGGAATGTAAGTTGGCCATGTTAAAATTTACATCATAACTTTTTGGTGCAAAATGTGATGGCATGGATCCTAAAATGCGGCCATGGTGCTATGGTCTGCTTGAATTATCAAGTATGTGTGTTCATTTCGGCAATCCATCTAGCTTCCAATATTCTTTGTTCTAGTGGTAAGGGTAATGGATCTGCAACCAAATCAGACCTCCAGCTCTGGTGTTTCATATAGAGGATCTTACACGAGCGTGCCTGTAATATGAAAGTTATGAAACAAGTTGAGTAAATTTTGCATTTGTTGTGAGCTTTAGCGAGCAACAAACCCAAAATGTATGCAACGGGCTTCATAACTTTCTAATGACACGACCAAGAGTATTGTTTATGACACAACTAAATTGCATATTTTAATAGAAAACAAATGTAATTTCCGTTAACGCCCATTTTTTGTTGGTCCTGAGCTAACGCCATCGCTCTGCTAACAAAGTCAGTCACTGAGACACACATTTGCGGCTGAACCGGCAACAATTTGTAAATTCAGTAAACTGAGTAGCTAGCTATTCTTAGCTCGCTAGCCAACAAACTAATGTTTCATTATGGTTATAAAACCGTAATGCGTACATTCTACCTTGCTAACTAAGTAACGTGAGCTTAGATATGCGAGTGGAACCCAGCGAGCTTGCAACAGCGCTGAGCCATACCGATTTAACCAACGTCGTACTTAGTATTCAGTTTGGCTAAATATTACCAGCATAACATAACGCAATTTTGTCCCATGCTCTCAGCCTATGGAATTTTCACAAAAGTGGTAATATCAAAAATATACATTGGCTGGGCTATGAGCAAAGTACTGCAATTATATGACAAAGTAGCTTGTTTCAAGGCCAAGAGATGTCAGGTCCAGCATAGAGAACAGCATTTCCGGTCCGTCGGCAACAATAGGCTTTGAGAAATCACACTTTTCAATGCTTGATAACCTAAACCTCTTGCAGTTTACTCTTTCCGAGTAACAACAGTTTCTCAGATTAATTGGTAGAATCGACAATGACTAATTTCTTTTCGATAGCCTTGTAATACATTGCACCACACAATTATGTGGCGTTTAATTTCACACATAAAATACAATATGTCTTTATAATTTCCACACTCTAGTAGCTTGTGAAAAGGCACAGATTTGCGTAAATTAGTCTGCAAGGCTCCTTAAGCAATAAGCTACCAGAATCCATTCTATATTCTGAATGTAGTCCCATCTAAAGGGCGTAGGTCACAAAGCACAGCTGAGTGACAATGGCAAGGATGGCGTAAATAAATGCTGTTAAGTCAGTGGAAGTTTTGGATTTTTTGCATTTGTATTGCCATCCTTACAATGCTATATCAATCATATAAATGTAAGCAATAGGCATTCACTTTTTCATTATCATTTGTCATTTTTGGTCATGAATTAGTCTCGGTCGTTCAGTCAATGAATTGTTTGATTGATAATCAGGCAAACTTAAACGAGAACAGCTTGAGGGCAATCGAGCGGTAGAGGATGAGGTTACTGATGGCCCTCAACATCAACATCTGACAACACGCCACTGGAGAGCAGTCACGTTGAATGATAGGGCTGTACATCAGTCTCATACCAACTAAAACTACATTGCCAGGGCACAAACAGATACAAGGGTCAATTACGTGACACGTCAATTTTCATATCTCAAGGAAATTCATTGTATTTAAAAATACTTATTTTTAAATACAAACACAAATCAATCACTGTGGGCCAAATGATGCAAATCGCCTTTTAAAAGAAATGTCATTTTAAGGAGAAAGCCTCAAAACGTTTGTCACACAAGATACTAAAGACAGGTGAAAGACATTGTGAAGATATTTAGAAAAGGTTTGTAAGTTCATCTTTTTTATTTACGGTTATCAGTCCCTGGTACGTTATGTCTAAAAATCCTGAGTCATACTGAATAATGCTTGTAAACCAAGTATATTGTACAAGCGTTGATAGTTTTTGTTCAAATATGTTTACTTGATGCTAAATTTCTCATGTAATACCTGACGGACAAGTTTGCACACTTCCTGATTTTATAAAAATAAACAAACACATACATTTAATTTTATGAGCGCTAAATCCTGGTTAAAACCCGAGCATATAAGGGGGACTTTTGCCTCCTTTCAGGAACTGCGGGAGAAATATAACTGGAATATTAACAATTTTTTTTAGATTTCTTCAGGTTAGAGACTATGTGAAATCATTTATGCAGGATTGTAGAATAGCAATTCCAGACAAACTTGATGACTGTTTAAAAAGACAACCTGATTTAGAGAAGCTGATATCATACATTTATAATGTTTTACTAAACATTATAAATCCCTCTTTGGAGGTTTATAGACGGGCCTGGGAAAAGGAGTTGGGACAACAAATTTCTCAAGATAAACGGGATACAAGTCTGCAGAGTGTACACAGCAGTTTATTAAATGCTAGACATTGCTTGATACAGTTTAAGTTATTACACAGGTTATATTATTCAAAATCTAAACTCAATAAAATGTTTCCCAACATCTCCCCTGAGTGTGATAAATGCCAATCCCAAGAAGCCACTTTAACCTATAGTTTCATATTCTGTCCCATATTCTGGCCGACACTCACCTGTGGTGCAAATTCCCAATGAGACTGCGCACGAGTATTAAAATGTAGTTGTGATGTTAGGCTGCAGTGTAGCTATGTTGCTACACAGTCATTGCAATGGACATAACCACAGTGGTTCGTAAGCATGTTTTTTGGTGGAAAAATTACATTTTGGAATATTGGATTTTTGGAGTTCGACAATCGACTAGTGTGGACTTCATCTGAAAACAGGAAGTAAACAGAGGTACGTGCACTGAGTAAATTAGCACAATTTTTATACATTTCTAGCTCAGCTACTGTAGTGAAATTCATTGCGGTCACTTGGAAGGGTTAGGTGAACATGGCTATGGACTTGAAATGACATCACGATCGTGTTAAGACGCTAAAAGCACATTAAAAGCCTGCCCCATTGGAGCCCCTTAGGTACGAACTTTAGCAGGAGCATAACTCGGTATAGGCAAAACCAAATTTCTTCGTTTGTCTCGCTATTGACAGTACTCCTTCACCACAAACAACAAAGATAAGTGTTGAAATTGACCGGAGTTCCCCTTTAACTCTCGTACAGATGCTTCTAATAAAAATATTTGAATCTGAAAAAATGAAAAAACCTGAGCATATTGATATAGTATTTTTCTGATAAAAATAGAATTATTTGAGAAATTATTGACCATGGTCTCATATCACACCGTTTTGTCATCGTATTATATGATTCTAAGTAAAAGTATGTAAATTACATAGTTTGAAAATAAGTCTTTAGAAATGATCAAGTATTATTCTAAAACTCGCAAGAACAGCTTTCATTTGCATTTTTAACCCCTTATAATTTACTGTCAATTCATTTGTCACAGGCTTACATGTTACCGCATCTCTGTCATTGGCTAGAAATAAAATCACTTAGTAAAATCAACACTTTCACAGAAGGCCATTGCTATAACAATACCCTTCATGCTTTGATTCAAGTTCAAGTCAATCCTTCAAATGGTCATATTTTGTGTAAATCATCAGTCCATTGAATTTCAGAGAACCAAACATTTTTATGAACACTATGCAGTGCAGTGTTTTACATGGTGGTACTTTCAAAACCTTTCAGAACCAAGGCTTTCTTGTATGCCAATACTCATTCCACAGCACGTCAAAAAGACGTATTGTATTTGCTCAGTGGGAATTAAAAAGATGATTCTCATAAAAATATTACTTGAATATGTCTTTATGGTCCTAGAGGCGCACACTCTTGCTCGAACTGCAAGATGTCTGGATTGCGACCTCTGTCCAGAACTGGGATCATACCTTCCATAATCTTGAGGATGAAGGCGAGAATAGGTCCCCCTAGTGGCGGAGGGGGGGAGTACAGTTCATATTCGCCCAGGGAAGCAACCCAGGGGTCGGTCACCTTGGCTTCATAAGATCTTAGGTCCTCCAGAGATAGTGTTCCACCTGCGATTGAGCATTGCAAACACACACTCAGCATGAGAAGCACATGAAACACACTCAGCATGAGAAGCACATGAAGAATTTAATTCGCAGTCATGCATAAGGTCATATGAGTGCACAAACACATCAAACTCGCACACAACATTTGAACAGAGGATCATGGTCATACACACATTCATGTGCGCAAAAAAACACATACACACTGCCTAGTTTCACAAGTAAGATAGAGCACTGTAGGTTACATTCCCTGCTCTCTCTCTCTCACATAAACACATACATACACAGACAGACACACACACTCATTTACAGTCTCGCACACAAACACACACACATTTACATTCTCTTACAGATACACACACAAACATGCAGTTACATTCTCTCTCTCTCTCTCTCTCACACAAACACACACACACACACACACACACACGCACGAACATGCACATTTACACTGTACTAAACAGAGAAACCTAGACATTTACATTCTCTCATGCACAGAAACATGTACATTTACACACTCTCTCTGACACTCACAGACAGACACACACTCTCTCTCTCTCTCTCACACACACACACACACACAAACACACACATTTACACTGTATCAAATATGAACACAGAGAAATATGCACATTTAAATTCCCTCATGCACACAAACATTTACATCTCTCTCTCACTCCCCTCTCTCTCACATGCACACACAAACATTTATACTCTCACAAAAACTTGAACAAGCACTGATGCGGACAGACTCACAAATAAAATGAAAAAAATCAAGAGTGCATACAGATATTTTTTGGCTCACACCAACACAAACGTACGTGTTTGTACAGGTATACTTGAGAGGACATCGTACGGACAAGCAATCATTTTGTACAGCCTTTCTTGGAAACTTACTGTAACCAAAGCATGCCTAACCCAAACCCTAACAGTAACTGTAAACTTAACTTTAACCACTTAGCTGTAACTAGCCACAGTCCTCAAATACCCTCACAAACATCTGTGGTTTCACGAGAATAGCTACTCTCTCAAGTGTATCTAAACAAGCCCACACTCATGCAAAAAACACTCAACACGCACACGCCCACGCACATGCACATACAGGTAAAATCTTATTTTCTTACCCACAACCCCTAACAACAACCATAATCTTAACCCTAACCTCAAACGTAACCAGATTTTTAACCTTAATTCAATGCCCAACTGTGAGCTGAAGCCTCGCTGTAATGCCTCACCTTAAAATGAGACCATTAAGTTTAACTGTAATCCGAGACCTGAATCCAGCCCTTGAACCATATTTGAGTCTTTTCCTCATAGGAACACAATAAATGTCCCCACAGTGCTGCTTTTTCAAACTTTACTGTGCTCACACACAGAGGCTTTCAGTCCCCTTAAGTATACTAACACAAGTATGCACATACACAAACAAACACAATCTTTAATACCTTGCTCTTGTACATCTCTGACCAGATCTTCAGCAATCTTGCCCTTGTACAAAGCGTCAGCGCCATGCTCTGCGATGGTTGCCAAGGTTTCTGCGAGCCGTGGGTACCTCACCGTGTCACCGCGTTTTAGGACAGTCTTATTCTCATTGCACAGTATATCACTGCAAGAACATCTCGCCGTTAGAACGCCTTAGTTAGATCACGTCGTTACAGGATCACGGCTCAGTGAGAAAGTGTCCCAGATAGAGTCAGAAACGGAAACTGGAAAAACCATTTTAACAATCTCAAGAGAACTCAGACTTGCATCATTAACCATGATGTCAAATTTAAAAAAGCGCTCCTCCACACTCCTTACCTCAGTACTAACCGTGGCACTATGTTTTTGTGTGCTTTAGTTGGACTAAGTTTTCATTAGCTTGAATTGTCATGTTTCTTCAATAAAGTTTTATCCTTTATCTAGACCGTGCCTTTCCCTGCATTTTTGACATGTATTTTGAGCCTGGTGATGACACTTGTGCGCTGTGCTCTTCAAACAGACCCATATTACAAAAAACAAAACAAACAAACAAAAAAAACACAAAACCAGACGCTCCAGTCAGCACAAGAGTTTAACAGATTTCAGAGCCCATCACAAAACTGAAGCCACGGGTGATGACAGCTCCCGAAACCCTGAGGGTTTTTTTTATGAAAAAAATAACTCAAATAAATTACCAAATAGATACATTTCTCTGCCTCTGTAGCAGATAAAAATGTGAAATAAAAGGTTGAAGTTGCTATCACGAGGAGCAGATACAGTATAGAGTACAATATTCTATCCCATAAAATCTAGGGTTTGTCTTAAATTTTCCATTGAGTAGGTTCAAAGTCAAAAAAAGCATTTTTATCATATTCTAGGACAAAATCTCATACATATTCTGATGGCTGCAGAACATCACACTTCTATTGAGTGAAATGCCCAAACACAGGATGCCATGTTTTTATGGCCACGGCATTACATCAAAATCGAAAATATCAACATCTTGTACATTATTTTATACAAATTTCCCTGTAATTCAGCAGGACATAACTGGGATTGTTGGAAACCTTGGGATCTCCACTAGAATGTAAAATAGGCCTAAAGTTTAAAGGTTTGAATACAGCATCTGGGGTCCAAATACATATGCAGCAATAATTGATAAGTTATCACACTTGGCACGTTTACAGTGAAATAACTTTTAATACTCCACATTATTATGTCAAATGCACAGTGTGTATATCAGAGTGCAGCATTATCCTTCAGAAGAAGATGGCAGTGGATGTGCTTTCTGGGAAGTCAAATTTATCTTCCTCCTCAAATAAACTCACTCATCCACTGATCTCTGTGGTGGATATCATTATCAGATGTGGAATGAACTGGTGGATCTGTGGGGAAATGAGGAGGTGTATGTGTGTGTGTACGCGTGCGTGCGTGCGTGCGTGTGTGTGAGTGAGTGAGTGAGTGTGAGTGTGTGTGCACACATGTATGTCTGTGCATGCATGTGTCTGTAGCCTATGTGTGCTTGTGTGTGTGTGTGTGTGTGTGAGTGAGTGGGCGTGTGTCTGCATGCGTGAGTGTGTGTGAGTGAGTGTGTGAGTGAGTGTGTGAGCATGAGTGCGTGTATGTATATATATATATATATATATATATACACACACACACACACACACACACACACACGTGTATGTAAGTTTGAGAGCTGCAGTACCACAGTCGGGACTTCTCCACAGCATTCTGTATACTCAGATTTTGCAAGTATCGCTCCACGACGGGGGGCAGGGGGAAGCCATCCCGCGCCAGTTTGATGGCCGGCTGGAAAAGCTCTGCCCAGGACAATTTTCCAAAAAGACGGTGGGCCTGCTCGTATCCCCGCAGCTCCCCGGGAACGCCGATCCACTGACTGCCTGTAGATGGCGACAGGGCGTAAGGCTTCACAAACACCAATGAAGGGCACAGCTTCTGCATCGCGATGCACTGGACCAGTCATGACCTCGAGATGACAAATATTAAGTAATGTGATTTACGGACATGCCACTGCCACTTACGCAATGGATTCTGAGGTAGGCTCCAGCTCCTTAGCACAAAAAATAAGCTCTCCATGAGAAGCTGCCCATTTTGCAGTCAACAATCAGAATTCAGCTCTTTTAAATCCTGAGCCTAATTTCTCAGCGCTAAGCTGAATAAGTGCACCAGCAAAAACCCAGAACCTCATGAAACACTGGAACCTGCCACAGAAATATAAAAGCCTGTTCCAGGCATAGTTAGCAAACCTGGTTATCCTCTTCTGCAAAACATCCCCGTGAGCAGACTTGCCACTTCCAAAACGCAAATATCAAGATGCTCTTAATAATCACAGGTGTAACATTGTTTTATAAAGAACAAATGGTTTTGCCATAATGAAAGTCTGTAACGCTAGCTTTGAACGCCTGAAAATGTAGTGATGTAAATTCTGAGCCAAGAACTCGATTCAATTAAATTGTATGCGAACAGTGCTTTTTACAGTAGGATGCCATGATGCTTTACCGAACAGCAGGAGGGCAAATGTCCAGCCAAAAGCTCTAAAATAGCTTGAGCGATAGAAATGTAGGTGACAAGAAGTCCATCATAATGCTTAAAGTCAGTTAAACAGATTACAGCAAGTTGATAAAGAACTAGAAAATTCTAAATGAGGGGACGAATATTAAAAAGAGTGGACAGTTTGGAGAGGCAAGACGATGCATCAGTAGCTCCAGAGCCTACGCATGAACCAGAGCAGCACTGTTCATTCCAAGAGTCATTTTGACAAAGATTGAAGAGTCAACCAACATCACTCACACGAGTGATTGGAGCAGTTTTGTTTCAGCTGTACAAGTAAGGTGCCATTCCATCCATCGCAGGGGTCCTCAATCTTACCCAGATCGGGCTGATGAGGGTGCAAGCTTTCCAACCAAGTAGTTACACACCTGACCTACGAGTCAGATCTTCAGCTGAGACTGTCAGGGTTGATTACAAGAATCAGGTGTGTAACTGCTTCCTTGGAATGAAAGCCTGCACCCTCACTGGGCCTTTCTGGGGAAGATTAGGGAACTCCGGGAACAGGGTCAGAAAACACTGCCCTATGCCATTGAGCAGCCTGGTAATCGCTGAACAGCTTTCAGTAACATTTTAAACTGTAGTTGTTTTCTTAACAGTAAGGGTGGCAACTGTTTTTCAAAGTATCCTGAAATTCCTGTGCATGGAATTGTGCAGAATATGATAACATGGAATGGGAATGTGCTTCACTATATGCAAAAGTAAACGGGTCAATCACTTAGGTTTCAGAATGTCTTGATGATATAGATGCCAAATGGAAGGAAAAATGTACTTATTTGCAAATACCACCATTTTTTATTATCCCATTATTTTATCTGGAAATTTAAATGACTCTGTGAAAATTATTAGTTTTTTCACTTTATAGCTGGGTAGAGTGAGTAAGAGAGAGAGAGAGAGAGAGAGAGAGAGAGAGAGAGAGAGAGAGAGAGAGAGAGAGAGAGAGAGAATACCATTCCCTCACCTGTGATTATGTTGTATCGATTTGGACAGTCCTTCATCAGGTCCTGTTTGAAATTCTTTGGCACAGTCTCTCTGGAGTTGATGACCGTCACTTTACCTGGAAGTTCATAGAAATGGTAGAGTACTTAAATGTCACAAAAAACCCCTTAGGCCAGTTTGTACACGCATAGAAAAAAAGGGAATAGAAAAAGTTCAGAAAAAGATGAAATGCCCACAGCTGGGTGGTGTACTAAAGGTTTGTATCATTTTACCCCGAGTCACAGGTACATTGGATTGTACCCTAAGAATAGTGCTGTACCTATCAGTGTACACTGGTGAAATTTACTCTTTAAATATGCTCCTCTGCACTACCACTTTTAAGCCACCCAAAGGGCACATGTGGGCTATGGTTTTTCAGTAAACCTCCTGGGCCAACCACAGGGACGGCGCTACACCGCGGCTAGGGGGTGCTATAGCCCCATCGCAAATGTACATAGCCCCAGTTTAGCCCCCTGAAGCATTTAAAAAATTAATTAATGAATTAGTTAATTTATTTATTTGAATAAAGGAATATGTGGAAGGTAATTACTCGCCATCCTGTCCCAGTCAGATTGCTGGCTGCGTGCTCATGTTGCGCGGTTTGTGTGTGCGTCTGGGTAGGGGGGAGAGCACTGTCTGCGCTTGTACGGCATGTCAGGCTGCGAAATCTTAGTCTGGAAGTCGGTTGGCTGTGGTACCATTGTACGTGCCATCAGCCAATCACAGCTCGATGAGAATGGCAATGCATTCACATGCGGCAAATTTGTAAATACTCGCCTGGCAATAACGATGTAAGCGCACGATACGCGAAATACTATCTGGTCTGCTGCAGAAGTCTAATAGTCTATTTATCAGCCCTAAGCTTCGATGACTAATGCTGCAGATCGGAGAGCAAAAGTGATGTCAGACTTTCCATTACCGCGTTTTCTACGTTTTGTATTCTCAGATTTGCTAGATAAAGTTTCGTTTTCAAGTCATGACAATAATCGAAAAAAAAAACAATCATTTTTGAAGCACTCCCCGTTGTTTTTAAGGCCTTAGTGGAGTTATAATGTCCCAGTCTTGTTAACCGCCCTCAATTTTTTTTTTTTTTTTTAGCAAACATTGATTTCAGATGTAGAATGCTAGGGTAGGGTGTTATGCATTAACTAATTGGCTCGAAAGTCTGCATGTGAGGTCGCTTTAACCTTGTACCATAACCATCGGTCATATTAAGCTGCTTGAACAAACAACTTTTACTGTGTCGTTTTTAGGGGGAGGAGGGCTCGTAGGAACACGACTCAGTCGCTGATCTGGATGGACTAAGAAGACACGTGTATTCTGACAGCCAGCCTTATTTTGGAATAAAAATAATCGCGAAGGTTGTGATAGCTTTGCAATTAGTTTTAAAAGTACGCGCACCGTTAATAGACATGGGCAGAACGCACTGCGCTACGCGTTGCGACTTCGCTTTGGGTATTATTAATTTCTTTCCTGAAGTTGTGATGTTGTGTCAGTTTTCTGATGGTGCATATGAAATATGCACTTGTTTCACATTTTGGATGTATTGCGGTGTTATTAACTGTAGCTCAGATGGTGCTCTCCGGAGCTGAAGTCTTACACCTTTGCGCGTGAAAGACGTTTTTGCCTTGTAGTCGCTTAGAGCTATTTTTCAGAATATTCCTTGAGCAACTGTAATCAAAAACTACATTCATATCGAATGTGCTGTATGCACCATGATCTGCTTTTATTGAAAAAACAAGAACTGCCGAATAAACTATAAAAATAACTCTGAAGTCGCGAAAATCGACTGTTTTCTTTGCACCCCAAGTTTTGGTCAAGCCTCCCATTAGCACCGGGAGAGAAAAAATCCTGGCGCCGTCCCTGGCCAACCATGAGGGGTGCGCGGGAGTTGGGTCAGTATCCATACCGCTTTTCTCCATGATGGTGAAAATGGCACCCCCTCCCAGCCCCATACTCTGGGGGTGAACCAGAGAGGTGCAGAGTAATGCTGCAATGGCGCCATCTACTGCCGATCCACCGCGCTGCAGGATGTCTCTGTGCAAGAACAGGAAGAGCAATGGGCGATCTGCACACAAGTACATACACATACAGCAACAGACACAGAGACACACAAATACACATACTCAAACCGAGAGATGCGCAAACACAGGAACACATGCACACAGATACACGCACTGACACTAACACATACACACTTAGACACAGAAAGACAGATACAGAAGCACATATATACACAGACACAAAAAACACAAATATGCTCTCAGACAGAAACACAAACAAATGCGCACACAGAAACACGCACACAAATAAACACGCACGCACGCATACACGCAGTTGTAGCGGCACAACCTAAGGAGCACTGTCTACATGCTCATTATTGGCTTTGAAGTCAGAGGTTCAAATCCAGCGATACACTCAAATCTTTCTCGGATGGCTTTCACTAGAAACTGTCCAGTCAAACCAAACAGGAAAAAGCCGAATAACAAACGTTTAAGACCGATTATGTTCGCACTTATACGCGTGGCCAATGCAGAAAATGTCCCTTGGCCACAGCTTGAAGTTTAGCCAAGAATTTTTTTTTTTTTTTGGCTTTGGACACACTTAAAATAACTTATAACCACATAACAAAAATAATTACCACACTTATAAGTGCGTATAATAATAATAATAATAATGATAATAATAATAATAAAATAACCACACTTATAAGTGCGTCTAACGCGAATTTCAATCAAAATTTGCGCTTGGACGCAATTAAATAAGTGCGAATAAATACTTCGAATGCGATAAACGTAGTTGTAGCATTGACAGGCCACCGCTCCACTAAAAAATTCCTATTCATCAACCCGCAGGAATCACCAAAACACAAATACATCGGTTTTTTTTTCGTAAAACGCTTTTTCTACTTATCAAAAGGTTAATCAGTGCTCACAGAAACTCGATATTTCAAAACGATTGAATACCAGCCAGAATGCTTATTGCATAAACAGAGCACTATTTTTACTCAAAATAAATTGATCTGGTATCAGCATGCGCACAATGTGAAAGGTGAGGGCTCTATTGTCTTCGCTGCGACTATCCACAGTTATTTCAGTTTTCGAAATACAATACGCTTTTCTGGGAAAAGATCCGGCTTCCTGACACGTGACTGAAAATTCGTTGCTTGGATGATAGCCCATTTCGGCGTAGGCAAATGCGCACCCTGAGGCACACACGCGCACTCGCAACAATAACTCGATCAGATTTACATAAAAATACGGAACGCAGCCATAGTACATATTTTTTAGATTATCCAATGATTCAGTAGTTGAGCATTGAAAGAGCGACTCCACTTCTGGCCAGTCAATTCTATGAATGGTATGATTGCTCAACTCCATCTAGAGTGGAGCAATCAGTAATCCGTAGAGCTGTCTTTTAGAACTGTTGCATATTCTGTTTATGTGCTGATGCCACACAGTCAGAGTTTCTGGGGAAAGACAACAGCCAGGTCTAACCCCCTGACAAACTGAATCGACAGAAGATTTCTCTTTTCTTGGGGGACAATAGAGTTTTGTTCATAAAAGGAAATGGTAAACTATATTCTTCAAATCATCATATGACCCTTCCGTAACCAGAGAAGGAGTTGGATTTTAGGCTAGTGGGGGAACGAGGGTTTTGGATGGCTTCCACCAGACTCCGGAGGTTCAGCTGATCTCATTTCAGCGGGACAGAGTCAAAATCAAGAGGCTGCACCGGCGACACTCGCTATGAGGTTGCTGCAATCTGGCCCCTTGGTCATCCCCCCCCCACCCTCTTCTGACACTTACGATGTGCATTATAGGCCTATGTGCATGCGTGAATGAACATTTCTTTTTGTGAACAAAAGTTCTCTGTCATTGTTATGTCTCCCCCTACCTCAGAGCAGTCAAAAAAACCAAGCAAGTAACTCTTTGTTGTCCCAGAGACTCCGTTGCAGATGTCTTATGTGGTTTGCTTCCTTCTTCCACAACAGTATGTGCATATGAAAGAAGCTCCAGAAATTTCAGAACTTCTCTCTGATTGGTTGAAAACAAAACCCGGCTGAAGTGTGCGGACGTTGTGGGAGAAAAGTAAACCATAAAGGAAGTCTGCAACGGAAGCGAGTCATCCCTGTGGTCGTATTGATTCGCCAAAAGGCTTATTTCAGTCAATTAGCACGTATTCCTCAGAGACATGCGACCATATTTCTGTCATTTATCTGGTAGTCAGACGGATAAGAACAACAAATGTTTGCCAGCAGTGGGGAATACTTCAGTGTTTACTTGAAAACCGAAAAAACGGTCACTCAAGGTAAATACTAATGTTGCATAATAACTATGTTTGCTTATCTGTTGAACCGGTTCGTTCACTACCTCTGGGACAGCACAGCATTTCCGAATGGCACTTTGTGACCCTTTATCAGCTAAAACAGGGCTATTCAATATTATCCAGAAAGGACCCAAGGTGAGAGCAGGCTTTTATTCTGACCAAGCAGTTACACACTTGAAACTACTAATTAAGCTCTTACTTTTGGGGTTGATCAGTAGCATCAGGTGTGCAACTGTTTTGTGGAAATGACAGCCTGCATCCACACCAGCCCTTTCTGGATAATGTTGAATAACCCTGAGCTAAAACGTTATTGACCTTATTCAGCTTGTCATCATATGCTCACTGCTCGAACATGACACATTTTACTGTCTTGTATGGTACTCTGCTTCTTGTGAATGTGATATCATCTGACAGTACTGGCCATCCTCGTATTTCAACAGCATTGAAAACTAACATTTGGTTCAACACAAAAACTATATATTATAGCATCAACTAACACAGTGGACCTATTCAAGCTTCACTGGCTAAAATTGGCTGGCTAACGTTGATCACCTAAGGCCACAGCCTTTTTTGTGTCATTTCATAGAAGAAACTTCTTTGCTTACTAGAGAGGACTCGCCCACTGATTTTAAAGGAATGAGATGGAGGAAAGAGAGAAGGGATATTTATTTAGACTACCTTTTTGGTCAAAATATTACAGCAGTTGTTCTCAAGCAGACTTAATTCCACTGGGTCAGCTGATTTTTATGTATTATCACTGCGGCACTCTCAATGTCAATGATGACTGAACAATGTCTGTGCTGAAGTAATTTTAAGAGCTCACCGTCAGGGACTTTCAAGCAATTATGGTAAAAGCATGGACCTCAGTACAATTTGATGTCAGAGATAATCTGACCACTTTCGGTTGACCTGCCTATTACTACTTCAGAGCTTTTATTGCCATTATTTAATGTACATAAATCTGAAAAATTCACCAGAATACAGGGAATTACGCATCTTAAAATCAAAATTTCCTGGGGAAAAAGTCCAAATGAGCAGCTGTAAAAAACAGGCGTTCTACGTATGCCGCTGGACATCAGTAAAAATTTTGCTCACAGGCCATCACAAAACACGTCCCCAAGACCGTAGAAGTACTAAAACATGGTTCTTTCATGATCATGTAACCTATCATAAAAACGCAGAAATTCTAAACTTACAGTAGTGCACAGTGATGATTATGCACCATCACTTTTGCCTAAAAGGGGTCATACATTACTTCTCAATAATTTTTTTGGTGAAAATGTTTTGAAAAGTACTGTTGTAGACAATGAGAACAACAACAACAAAAAAAAAAAAATCCATATCAATATTTTTATAACAATGGAAGGGTGTCACAAATTTTATTTTTTCACCCTTGCATAGCTTGGATGCATGTTTGAAGAGTTACTCCATGATTATTGATGCTAAAAATTAGTTTGAACTGGATTGAGGAAACATTATTCAGCAGAATTACCTCTCATGGTCAGTTGTTCCGGTATATAAAATGACATGAACTTTGTGCAGAGTCACAGCATTAAACCCAATGACACGACGGAGGGAGCTCCCTAAGATGGTTTCTAGCTGTATTGTGGTCTTACATTATGTTGAAGATGTTAAATGCTGCCATGGCACTGTTAGAGACACCATCAAACATTCAAAGAGAACAGTTCCCCGGAAACTAGAGCAAGATTATTTGCGTATGAGTAGTTAAAAAAAAAAAAAAAAAAAAAAGTCAGCGGTTGACAGCACGCCGACTCTGATATTAATAGTGCCAGAAGTTAAGAGATAAAAGTATCAAGATCTATTACTTCCAAATGCCTGAGTGAAAATGGTTTGATTGGTCGTGCTGCTGCCAAGAGATGTCAACATTAAAAAAAACAAAACTTGAATTTGCCAATAAATATAAGGACTGGACACCAATAGACAGGGAACAAGGCGTTTGGACCAATGAATCAAAATTTCAAATTTTCTCACCCAAATGCAGACATTCTGTGAGCCGTGGAGCAGGAGAATGTTTAACCTCTCCAGTAAAACATGGAGGTGGTAATATCATGATTTGGGGTTCAGTCTGCTTGACAGGAGCCGGTAATCTCATAAAAATTGATGGAATTATGGATCAAAAGAAGCATCACAGCATCCTTGTGAGGCACGAATAGCCTGGACTCGGATTTTATTTGTCAGGATAATGATTCTAAACACACTTCTGAGTTGTGCAACAATTATCTCAGTTGGAAAGAAACATCTGGTGACATAAAACCATAAAGCCTGCTCAAAGTCCAGACCTCACTCTGATTTAGCAAGTCTCTGGAGCATCAGAAGAATCCCTTTGGAATGAACTTCAAGCCAGATTGAATGGTTTAGCAAGGAAATAAAACAATTAGTGTTGTGCCGATACCTCGTTAATATACTGTACTTGAACTCGTTGACACATCTGCCGATACCACGCACCGATACCACTTACAGGAGAATTCCGGTGGGAAATTGACTTGGGGTATATTGAAACATGATAATGAGTACTAACTTTTGTCGAATACCCCACCTCCGTACGCACGCAACTTTTCGAAATAAATGGATTTTTAGCCAATGCTCACAACAGGCTTACAATGGTTGTGAATCGGGCATTGCGTTGCCATGCAAAGAAATCGCAATTTTTTTTCATCATTAACAGGGCTTAAAGTTGCGACACACTTCATTCGTAGAATTCCAAGGGCCCTGACATTTAAAACGAGGCACTGAGAACTTTGAAAATGCACAGGTAGTTTATTAAAAAGACTATTTATGCAAACAGTACCTCGATGTAGTTTCCAGTCGCCTCCATCTTGAAACTCATAATAAGTCGATTGACGAGCACGAACGAATAGGGGGGATCTATGGGGGATAGATTTGTAGATTCGATAGATCCATTGTAAGCCTGCTGGGAGCATCGGCTAAAAATCCATTTATTTCGAAAAGTTGCGTGCATATGGAGGTGGGGTATTCGACAAAAGTTAGAACTCATTATCATGTTTCAATACACCCAAAGTCAATTTCACTCCAAAATTCTCCTTTAATGTAAGACGCAAGGTAACTGCCTACTCAAGGTCGCAAAGGGTACAGTATGTTGGACTTCTATGTCTAGGGGGAAACAGCGAATTAGAAATAATAATAGAAAGAGAGCTTTATAGGCCTTCTCATCACATCACATACAGGCATGCACGCTTACACACCAGAGGTTACAAAGTACATGTATTTCGTTACAGTACTTAAGTAGTTTTTTGAGGATTTGTACTTGAGTGATTTTTTTTTAAACCAGAGGCTTCTACTCTACTACATTTAAAAGATAAAAAGTAGGCCTATACTTTTACTTCATTACTAATACACTGGCCACTTCGTTACCCAAACAAATTAAAATATGAATGTAATTAATCATTTAAGGATTATCTGGATGTGGCGTGTTCGAGAAGAACAACGGTGCTCTGCACGGTATCAGTGGCGGAGCTAGAAATGGGAATTGGGGCGGCACAGACATGTCCCTTTATGACAATTAGGATAGTCCTGGCTAGTTCTCAATGATTTTTCTTTATTGGCGCGTTTTCCAATTATTGTAATTGGCAACTGAAGACACGGTTTCTCTCCATATGCGATCTAACAGCGATGAAATCATGGGGTAAACTCAGTAGAACTGAGAATTGGGGTGGAAAAAACATCCGTTTTAAACAATTATTAGGTCCTGACCTGTTCTCAGTCATTTTCATGATTAACAAAAGGTTCACTCCGAAAGCACTCCACACTTAACAGGTGCTGCTTGTTCTCCTCGATTAGGTAGGACGACAATCATTCATCTGGACGCGTTTGCTTAATTTAAATCAACGTCAAATAACTTGAGCCGCATGCTTTTTATTGCCTATTTCACTGCCAAGTGCCACTTTTTTCACTCAAGAAAAAAGATTAAATTTGAATAAAGTTGATTTAAATGCACAACATACACAACAAGTACACAACATAAAATTCTTGCACTCGTACTCGTGTCGGTATTTTTAAAAAAGTGGTTTTGGTGCATCCCTAAATAAGAAAATATGTGAAAACTCGACCTGAAAGACCAAATGCTGTAATTAAACAAAAGTGAGGAGGGGGGGGCACACTAGATATTGATTTTTTTTCTCTTAAAAAGACATATCTTTTGTTTTAACTACATATTATCATCTGTTCACTTATTTTCATCTACATAATCTGATATTACATGAAATAAATACTTGAATAGTACTTAGTCTCTGTATGTTCATTTTGTTAAGGGTACAATCATCATTACACACTACTGTATGCACATGCAACTAATCACGTTTTATCTTTCAATAACTTTCCTTTCATTCCACATGTAAACTACTACTTACTTAAGGACTGCATACCCAGGTATTGTGACTACAAGTAGTGTCCATTGTCGAGTTGCTAAATTTTACCTCATGGTTTTTTTTTTCTTTGTATTTTTGCTGGAGAGGAGAGTTCAGGGTGGACCACAGGGTTGCCAACTCTGATAAGACAAATAAGCGACTGCAGCTTCAGTTGAACCAGGACCTCCAGTTTCCTGTCAGCTATTTTTGCTAAAGGGTTATTGTGTTCTGTACCATAGGTTGAAAATGGACATATAATGATCTAGTATAACTGCTGAGCTGTAGGGCTGCCAATGGTGCTACACAGTAAATACAACCCGAAATCCGAAGTAGTTGGGACGAAGTGCAAATTGTGAATAAAATCAAAATGCAATGACTTTCAGATCACATGGGCCAATATGTAACTTACAATAGAACATTAATAACATTTCAGATGTTGAAACTGAGACATTTTACATTCTCATTCACAAAATGAGCTCATTTCAAATTTTCTGGCTGCAACAGGTCTCAAAAAAGTTGGGACACAGGCAAAAAATGTCTGAAAAAGCAATGAATATATACAAAACCCGAAACCATTGAAGTTGGCACGTTATGTAAATCGTAGATAAAACAGAATACAATGATTTGCAAATCCTTTTCAACTAATATTCAATTGAATACACTGCAAAGACAAAATGTTTAATGTTGAAACTGAGAAACTTTTTTTTTTTGCAAATAATCATTAATTTAGAATTTAAAGGCAGCAACACATTGCAAAAAAGTTGGCACAGGGGCCTTTTTACCACTGTGTTACATCGCCTTTCTTTTATCGACACTCAGTAAACGTTTGGGAACTGAGGAGACCAATTTTTGAAGCTTTTCAGGTGGAATTCTTTCCCATTCTTGCTTGATATACAGCTAAAGTTGTTCAACAGTCCGGGGTCTCCGTTGTCGTAGTTTACGCTTCATAATGCGCGACAAATTTTCAATGGGAGACAGGTCTGGACTACAGGCCGGCCAGTCTAGTACCCGCACTCTTTAACTACGGAGCCATGCTGTTGTAACACGTGCAGAATGTGGCTTGGCATTATCTTGCTGAAATAAGCAGGGGTGTCCATGAAAAAGACGTTGCTTGGATGGCAACATATGTTGCTCCAAAACCAGCATGTACCTTTCAGCATTAATGGTGCCTTCACATATGTGTAAGTTGCCCATGCCTTGGGCACTAATACACCCCCATACCATCACAGATGCTGGCTTTTGAACTTTGCGCCTATAACAGTCCAGATGGTTCTTTTCCTCTTTGGTCCGGAGGACACGACGTCCACACTTTCCATAAACAATTTGAAATGTGTACGCGTCAGACCGCAGAACACTTTTCCACTTTGCATCAGTCCATCTTAGATGAGCTTGGGCCCAGCGAAGCCGGCGGCATTTCTGGGTGCTGTTGATAAATGGCTTTTGCTTTGCATTGTAGAGTTTTAACTTGCACTTGCAGATGTAGCGACGAACTGTAGTTACTGACGGTGGTTTTCTGAAGTGTTCCTGAGCCCATGTGGTAATGTCCTTTACACACTGATGTCGGTTTTTGATGCAGTACCGCCTGAAGGATCGAAGGTCATGGGCATTCAATGTTGGTTTTCGGCCTTGTCGCTTAGGTGCAGTGATTTCTCCAGATTCTCTGAACCAATTGACGATATTACGGACCGTAGATGATGAAATCCCTAAATTTCTTGCAATAGCTCGTTGAGGAATGTTGTTTTTAAACTGTTCGACAATCAGCTCACACATTTGTTCACTAAGTGGTGACCCTCGCCCCATCCTTGTTTGTGAATGACTGAGCATTTCAGGGAAGCTGCTTTTATACCCAATCATGGCACCCACCTGTTCCCAATTAGCCCGTTCACCTGTGGGATGTTCCAAATAAGTGTTTGATGAGCATTCTTCAACTCTCTCAGTCTTTTTTGCCACTTGTGCCAGCTTTTTTGAAACATGTTGCAGGCATCAAATTCCAAATGAGCTAATATTTGCAAAAAATTACAAAGTTTACCTGTTCGAACATTAAGTAACTTGTCTTTGCAGTGTATTCAATTGAATATAGGTTGAAAAGGATTTGCAAATCATTGTATTCTGTTTTTATTTACGATTTACACAACGTGCCAACTTCACTGGTTTTGGGTTTTGTAAGAGAATCCGCTGAAAGAACATTTAGCAAGTAATTAAGTTAACTGGCATCAGGTGTGTAACATGATTGGCTATGAAAGGGATGTCTTAGAGATGATGAGTCTCAGAAGTAAAAATGGCCAGAGGCTCTCCAACCTGTGAAGGCTTGTGTAAAAAAATTGTGGAATACTTTAAAAACGATGATCCTCGATATCAAATTGCAAAGGCTTTGAAGGTCTCATCATCGACAGTGCATGACATCATTAAAAAGATTCAGAGAAACTGGAAAAATCTCTGTGCGTTAGGGACAAGGCCGAAGACCTTTACTAGATGCTCGTGATCTTCGGGCCCTCAGATGCCACCGCATCACTCACCGGCATGATTCTGTCATTGACATTACTAAATGGGCCCAGGAATACTTCAAGTCAGCACTGTTTGTAAACACAGTCCTCCGTGCCATCCACAGATGACACCTAAAACTCCATCATGCAAAATGGAAGCCATTGTTGAGCATGATCCAGAAGTGCCCCTATGTTCTGCGGCTAAGGCTCATTTAAAATGGACTGCAGCAAAGTGGCAAAGTGTCCTATGGTCAGATAAGTCCACATTTGAAATTCTTGTTGGAAATCATGGGCGTTGTGTCCTCTGGGCTAAAGATGAGAAAGACCACCCTTCCTGTTATCAGTGTTCAGTGCAAAAGCCAGCATCCCTGATGGTATGGGGATGCATTAATACATATGGTGTGGGACACTTGCATGTTTTAAAAAGCACAATGAATACTGAAAGGTATATAAAGGTTTTAGAAAAAGATATGCTCCCCTCCAGATGATATCTATTCCAGGGAAGGCCTTGTGTATTTCAGCGGGACAGTGCAAAACCACATACTGCAGCTATTCCAACAGCATGGCTTCGTAGTAGAAGAGTCCATGTGCTGAACTGGCCTGCCTGCAGTCCTGATCTTTCACCGATTGAGAACATTTGGCACATAATTAAACGAAAAGTCCGTTAAAAGAGACCCAAAACTGTCCAGCAGCTGTAAGCAAGCAGCTATCAAACAAGAGTGGGATCAAAGTCCAATGGCTAAACTCAAGAAACTTGTCTTCTCAATACCCAGACTGTCACGGTTTGGTGGATTAGATAGCTTTCTTTGCTGCTCTTGTCCGGGACGACATCTTTTTGACCTCAATTGAATTCTTGGCCCAGCTGGCATTAACTGGGGGCGTCGCCTGGATTCTTTATAAGCCCAAGTTCTGCCTCAATTCCCTTGCAAGAGTGTTAGTGCTATGTTTCACAAAGGTCTGTAATAAGAGAGCTCATAGTGTTTAGCTGCATATTTGAGGAAAAGTTCTAGTTAATCTTTCTGTGTGTTCCTCTTTCTGTTCATCCTGTCGAGCTTGCTTTGTTTCCTTGCCTCGGACTACATCTTGGTCCATTGAAAGCGCGATTCTCGCTCTCCTGTTTTGTTTATTTTTCTCTCTTTCTTCTGCATGTCCTCCTTTATTTGTGGCCACTGCATTTGGTGTCTCAAACTCACCACCCATCACAGTACACTCTAGCCAACATGGATACATCAGCGATGGCTGAAATTAAAAGGGCTGTTGTCAGCCAGCAAGATATGCTGGCTGGTTTCGCTAAAGGGCTTTCAGGCTTGGGTAATCAGCAGTCAGAGCAAGTTGAGAGACTTTGCCTTCAAGAGAACTTGCTTCAAAAACAGGAGAGCGTTCTGTTAAGCTTGACCGAGAGTGTTAGGTCTATGGCTACACAAGTTTCACAAAAAGTTTCACCATCCATACATCTTTCCCGAGAACCTAAGTTGCAATTGCCCCAAAGATATAGTGGCGAGGCCGGAAAATGTAAGGATTTCATTGCCCAATGTGAAATACCTTTTAAGGCTCAGCCGTCAGGATTCATTCATGAGGACTCTCGGGTAGCATTTATATTATCCCTGTTGGCAGGCACAGCACTCACTTGGGTCGGCCCACTAATAAGATCTAATTCGCCGGTCGTAGATTTTGTGGAGGATCTTGTTAGGGAGATGGTGTCTGTATTCGATCAAGATATTTGTAGTCAGGACAAAGCTACGCGTTAGATGCACCTTAAACAGGGCAAAGAAAGTGCAGCTGAGTTCTCTATCGAATTTCACTCTCTGGCTACAGAGACGGGCTGGCTGGAGGCTCCTCTTATGACTGTATTCAGTCATGCTCTTGCTGAGGAGATAAAAAACGCGTTGGCTTCTTTAGAACCCTATTCGACTTTAGACTCTTTAATTAGTACCGCTGTGTGAATTGACAACCGAATATGTGAACGCAACAGGGAGAAGCTAAACAGATTGCCGCTTGCTGACAATGGGGCTAAAGTTGCTAGTGGCGAGTATGTGGCTCCTATTCCACCCACTGAAAATTCTACTCCGGTTGAGCCCATGCATATTGATGGTTAATTTGACAGTCGGACTAATAAACCTATTCGCAGAAGAAAAATCTGCTTTAATTGTAATAAGCTGGGTCATATCCGTCCACGCTGTCCGAAGTTTCAGGGAAACAAAAAACCCCCTCTAGCGATTCAGGAGGCGCTAGAAGGGCAGACCCGATTTCCCTTCTGAACACTAATCCCTGTTGAACTCACTGTGGGGAGCAAGAGAGTTACCATTGAAGCGTTCGTGGACTCGGGCGCAGTGAATTGTTTCATGGATATTAAGTGGGCTTGGAAGCCCTCCGTTCCCACTGTTATGCTTTCACAGTCACGCTCTGTCAGAAGATTGGATGGTCACCCGCTTGGAACGGGAGTTATAACCAAAGATTCTGAACCACTAAATATGTTCATTTCCTTTGGTGGCCACTGAAGAGGTCCGTTTTTTTTTATTATCAGTTCTCCTACTTTTCACATTGTTTTAGGTCATTCATAGTTATGGGAACATAAACCTTGCATCAGCTGGGGGGAACAGAGCAATCCTATCGTCCGCTGGGGCACCAATTGCAACTCTCATTGTAAAGATAATGAAACTTGTTTTTCCAGACATCAATTTAAGGGGGAGGCTGATGCCTGGAGTCAGAGTGAGGAGCTTATCTCACCGTACCCTCCTAGACTAGAAAAAGGGGCAGAGGAGGGGTTGGAATGGGATCCTCAATTTGATTGGCGACAGCCAATGATTATGATGATTACCTTATGGAGGATTTTAGCGAATCTGAATCAGTCATGGAGACATTAGATTCGGAGCAGGGTGGGGAATTTGGGGCCACCCTGAACTTTAGCTCGCCCGCTTATGTTCCTAAGGACTATGCTGATCTCCCCGAAGTGTTTAGTTTGCAACAAGCATTGAGGTTACCTCACTATCGTCCGTACGACTGCGAGATCAATCTCTACCCTGGTACAACAACGCCTAGGGGTTCACTATACTCGCTGTCAGGACCTGAGCATAAGGCCATGCGAGAATATATTCAGGAAGCTCTCGCTAATGGTTTTATTTGGCCGTCCACGTCTCCTGCCAGAGCTGGATTTTTTTTTGTGGGAAAGAAAGATGGCGGTCTGAGACCCTATATTGATTATAGGGGTTTGAATAAGATCACCATTTAAAACCAATACCCCCTTTCTTTAATGAATTACGCATTTGAACGTCTGCAGGAGGCGTCATTTTTTACGAAGCTAGACCTTTGTAATGCTTATAATTTGGTTCTCATTCGGGAGAAGGAAGAGAGGGGGATGAATGGAAGACGGCATTTAACACTCATGACGGGGACTACTAATATTTTGTCTTACCATTCGGATTGGTTAACGCCCCCTCAGTGTTTCAGGCACTCGTTAATGACGTCCTCCGAGAGATGTTGGAGATATTCGTCTCCGTTTATCTTTACGATATTTTGATTTTTTCTTTAACACTCTCGGAGCATAAACAACACGTCAGACGTGTGCTTGATGGAACCCCTCAATGCCAAGCTTTTTGTTAAAGCCGAGAAATGTGTTTTTCACGCCCAAACTGTCACATTCTTGGGATTTATTGTTTCTAAGGGGTCGGTTCATATGGACTCGGACAAGGTGGCTGCGGTCAGGAATTAGCCAGCGCCTCAGAGTGTTAAGGAGGTTCAACGCTTCCTGAGCTTTGCTAATTTTTATAGGAGGTTTATTCATAATTTTAGCATGGTTGCTGCCCCCATTATTGCTCTCACCAAGAAGAATACCTCCTCAGGGTTTCTTTAGTCTCTAACTAGGCAACTAATGCTGCCTTTCAGGAAGTAAAGAAACGTTTTAGCTTAAAGCCTATACTGGTTTTGCCCGATCCCTCCCTCCCATTTGTTGTGGAGGTTGATGCTTCAGAGGTGGGCGTGGGTGCTATTTTGTCCCAGCGCCCTCGTTGGGAAAATAAGCTTCACCCATGCGCATATTTCTCTCGGTCTTTGTCCGCCGCAGAACGCAATTACAGCATTAGTGACCACGAGTTATTGGCGGTCAAGCTGGTGCTCGAGGGGTGGCGCCACTGGTTGGAGGGAGCTGAACACCCTTTTGTGGTGTGGAATGACCATAAAAACTTCCAGTACATTCAGCAAACCAAGGGACGTAATTCCCGGCAGGCGTGGTGGTCATTCTTTAACCATTTTGATTTTACACTGACTTGGCTACTCCCAGGCTATGATGAGAGACATTCAGGAATTTGTTGCGGCTTGTGGCACATGCTCCTGGAATAAGACTTCCCACCTCCCTCCCTCTGGTCTGCTGCGACCTTTGCCCATTCCCAAGCACCCTTGGACGCACCGTGCGCCGCATTCTGGCCGAGAGGCGTGTTGGTCGAGGGGCCCAGTTTCTTGTCGACTGGGAGAGATATGGCCCCGAGGAGCGCTGCTGGGTCCCTTGTCGGGATATTCTGGATCCCACACTCATCTCTGAGTTTTGTGCACGGGGTTCCCTATGGACTTCTGGAGCTTTCCCTTAGGGGGGGGGGAGGGGGTCCTGTCATGGTTTTGTGGATTTGAGAGCTTTCTTTGCTGCTCTCTTCCAGGATGACATTGTTTTGCTCTCAATTGAATTCTTAGGCCAGCTGGCATTATTTGGGGGCGTCGCCCGGATTCTATATAAGCCCTAGTTCCGCCTCAATTCCCTTGCTAGAGTGTCAGCGCTATGTTTCGCACTTTAGCCCGTAAGGTCTCTAGTAAGAGAGCTGTTAGGGTTTAGCTGCATATTTAAGGAAGTGTTCTAGTTAGTAAGGGAATCTTTCTGTGTGTTCATCTTTCTGTTCGTCCTGCTCGAGCTCGCTTTGCTTTCTGGCCTCGGACTACATCTTGGTCCGTTGGAAGCGTGATTCTCGCTCTCCTGTTTTGTTTATTTCTCTCTCTCGCTTATGTCTACCTTTATTTCTGACCACTGCGTTTGGCGTCTCACACTCACCACCCATTACACAGATGCCTCGACTCTGTGTTAAAAAGAAGAGGGGTTGCTACACCATGGTAGACAGGCCCCTGTCCAAATTTTTTTGAGACCTGTAGCAGCCATCAAATTTGAGATGAGCTCATTTTGTGGATAAAATTGTAAAATTTCTCAGTTTCAACATTCGCTCTGTTTTCTCTGTTCTATTGTGAATAAAATACTGGCTGGTGTGAGTCGAAATTCATTGCATTTTGATTTTATGGACAATTTACACTTTGTCCCAACTATTTCGGAAATGGGGTTGTATAAATAGGATGGAAAGTTGTATTGAGAATGGTCATACTGTAGTCACAACTGTCGGTCAGCGGAACAAAATGTTGTAGCACTGCAGTTGTAACTTCAGCTACTAGTACTAATAAATGTTATAGTGCAGTAATAAATACTGTCAGAGTATAGCTATAGCAGTATAGCAGAGAGAGCCAGTGGCTCTGCATACTGTTGATATTGCACTAACTACTGGCTTGTTGGAAACTTGTGCTCGGAGTAATGGACAGTGATGTGCTGCTTTGAGCATCAGAGTGAATTTCTTCCTAAAAACTACATGACAATCATCTATCACTCAGTCAAACTTGTAGTGTAGAACATCAGGGTTTACATGAAAGAGTCCATTCTGTTACACAATCTTAGATTGTCTGTTAGGCTGTGTCAGTAGCTGTGACCAAAATGCAAAAAAAACAGTTTATGTTTTTAGTCCTTGATTTCAATACCCCTGACAAACTGGCTTCGGAAAACCGTGAGGTCAGGCTCAGTGATGCCCCAAATGACCAGTCAGGAAAAGTCGAGTTTTTTACGCCTCTGCCGTATGCAATGGGCTGGAGGCATACCGTTTTCCAGTTGTTCATTTGCGCGTGAATCCATTGCTCCTTCTGTCACAAAGGTCTTTCCCAAGCTATATCCAATGAAGGTGGATTTACAGCAAATCAGACATGGTAACTCGTCACAGAGGGTAGGTAAACTGATTCAGTTTTGGAGGTCATCAGGTCAAAGGTCAAGGTCACATAGAGTCAGTTGTATGACAGGGCTGAAGATAAACGTTGAGGGAGAATGAAGCTATAGCAGGCAAAAGCATAGCAAGTATTCACTTCAACCTTGTATTACTTAGATCATACCTCTGATTCCTCCTCACCCTCTAGCAGAATATGCCGAGTCATGTCAGTTAAGGTCCATGATACAACAGAGGCCCCGGGCCTGAAGAATCACCAAACGCTCACCTCTCGCCCACCATTTCCAGCATGTTGCAACTGCACCTCTGCTTTTAACAAGTAAACACACATCTCACTGCTCCAATTCGCCCCACAGGAAAAAGACACTCGTCCAAGCCGCCAGCTACAAAAACAGCCCAAAAAAAACGCAAGATCCCAGTGCTACCTGCCCCCTTACCACGGACACGACCTCAGGGAGGGGAATTTCATTTTTTGACGCTGTTGAAGGAAACTGATGCTTCCCCCAATCATAACCATTCCTCTCGCTGCCGAGTCAGTTTCACCCTGAGGAAACTTGTTTGAAATCTAACCTATCTGCAGGCAGATCGATGTGTCACTGATCTTGTTCAGTTTCCAAGAACTATTACTGTGGCATGCAATGTAACAGATGACTTTGAAAACCTTAAAACAGTATTCAGCATGCGGAGTGAAGTAATGCTCTAGTTCACAAAGTGTGCTGAGTAGGAGAGAACGGAAACAACACTCAGGGTTTAAAGCTGACCCAGGCTGAGCTGTCCTCCGTGCCAAAAAATCTCCACCCCAACCTGCGCCGCACTGACTCTGACTCTGACTCTGCCAGCCTTCGCACTTCCGCTTAATTTCATTTCGCTTTAGTATTCAATCTGATGACTCGGAGCTAATAGAGCTAAAACACTGCCATGACGCGAAACTGAAAGAAAAAACTTTTGAAAAGTTTGAAACCCCGTGAAATCTTTTGTACGCTTTCAAACTTTGGAACTAAGTTTTGAGGGTGTATATAGTGTTTTAATAGGCTGAAAAAAAAATTCAAATCTCTGAAAACGTTATTCTGTATTTGAATTTTCATTCCAAATCTCTACAACTTTTGTTTTTTTCTTTTTCTTCTTCACAACTACAGCACTGTTTTTACTGCGCTTCAACAGCACATTTTCAGAGTTTCACATTTGGCCCCGTTCTCCCACAGTTCTGTTATCCAGTTTTGAAACCTTGTAAATGGTGATCTAAAAAAAAACCCTCTGAAAATGATTGGAAACTCTGAAAAGAGGAGGCGGGATTTAGTGTCAACCTTCTCAGCCCATTGGTAGCTGAAGTAAGCTTATAGTCCAATTACATGTCATCACATATGAAATTGACAGTCTGCTCCACCAATTCTGTGGCAAAGCAGTAGTAGGAGAGCTCTGAGAGCTCACTTAGTTCCAAAGTTTCAAATCTTTTGTACACTTTCAGACAGGTTTCAAACAAAGTTTTTCTTTCAGTTTTGCGTCATGGCGGTATTTTAGCTCCATAGGAGCTCTGCCTCGTTCACCATCCGCAGAAAATATGCCAGACCAACCAGAAGGCGTGGCCAAGAGCCATGATGTAGCCGCTGCGCCGAGTTTGAAATTGTAATTTCTGAAATCAACAATGGCTACGGACATAGATGCAATGGTGGCCATTCGCTCTGTCGTGGAGAAAATCCCGGGTATCAGCGACTTATAGCCACAACCAAGACAAATGTTTGGCTAGTGTTTTTGGATGGAAATGATGTTGTAGCGCTACTCCCTACAGACTCATATCTACTTAATAGCCATCATGAATTAGGCACCCTGTTCATCTCTGTGAGAGACAGCCGAACCGCCTCAGCTAGCTTGTAGCTTCTAGTGTTACATTTCCCGCGAATTTCACACTATTTAAGTTAGCAGCGAACCTTTTAAAAGCAGTGTTTTTGTTCATGTCACAAGACCAATTCACTGTCTCAGTGTTATGTTGTCATTATTCATGAATGAAATGGCTGTTTGAGACAGCCAAAGGCTTATAGCGAAACTGTGATGCTATAAAGTTAGATAGCAAGCTGGGTATGATGTTAGCGCAAGTATGGTTAACGGTTCAGTTTTCTTGTCAACACAGATTTCGTCCTGATGTAAATAATGCGTTATTCTTGCCGAATCTGCCGTTGTTTCGGGTCTCTTACGTTTTATCAACAGCAGCAGTATCTGCAGGAAAAACGATAGCTCAACAGTTTGTTTCTTGTAAGAAGAACAGAAGCACCTTTGGTTCTTTTAAGTGAATGAGTGAAGGCTAAAATTTGGTAGATGGGCATATGTATGGGTACAGTATTAACTTTAATGTACTGATCAGTTTGTTTTCGCTGAATTCCTCGCATGAAGGACTGTAGTTTCCAGTGGAAGTACTAGGTGGTTGAGCTGGCGCATAACATACGTCATCACCAAACGTTAGTGATTAGTTTACGGGTACACCAATGATTTTAAACTTCTGACAAGCGCCCACCCAACAGGAAGTAAACACTTGTAAATGACGACTGACCAGACTCTGTGTACGAAGCAAAGCGAAGTAGCAGAGTCTGGTTTTACCAGGCTAGCACCCCTAGGGGACCAAAGCAGATGTCCTGACTGGCACACACCTGATGGAGACCATCTCTCCGCTGGATGAACTTTTGAGAATGTGTTTTTTTTTTAAATGTACTTTAGAAGAAAAAAAAAAAAGTGATCAAACTTGAAAAAATTGAAAAAAGTTGTGCAGCAACAAGAGGAATTCCACAGGGAGTGCCGACCACAAAAGAGAATGAATAATGTGATATTCTCAGCGAGGAGAATGGTCGCACATCCAAATAAACGAATCAAGACGGAAGGCTGGATTCAGCCGAAACGCATTATCGATTTTTTTTTGGTGTTTGCCTACAATAAAAGGTATCTATATTCCGTCTTGATTCGTTTATTTGGATGTGCGACCATTCTCCTCGTTTACAGTATCACACTAAAAGTTATCAAACCTTCCACAATTTGTAATTCTGAATTGCAAGTAGTGATAGTCTCATCAGTCTCAGAATGTTCGGATGAGAGCAGCTGAGTAACACTTTATACGTCTGTACGCATGCTAGCTGTCAACCAATCGAGTCGCAACAAATGGGTGAATAAAAGCATGGAGATATGGTCCAAAGTTTCTGCTGCTGTTTCGATCAAACATCAGAATAGGGAAGGAATTTGATCCAAGTGGCTGACTGGAATAGTGGTTGGTGTCAGAAAGGGTGCAAATATCTGTGAAATGGCTGATACCCTGGGATTTTGACACAAATCTCTCACGAGAAAACAGAAAATGGCGCAGAGCACAAAAAAAATCCAGTGAGCAGCAGTCCTGTGAGTGAAAACGCTGTGTTAGTGTAAGAGGTCAGAGGAGAATGGACAGATTAGTATTAGTGAGGCGACAGTAACTCAAATGATCCACACAGTTCAAGAGTGCTATGCAGAAAATGCAAAACATGTTGCGCCTTGAAGTGGATGGAATACAATGGCAGAAGAACCCAAATGGTTCCACTCCTGTTAGCTAAGAGCATGATACTGACGGTACAATGGGGAAGACTCACCGAAACTGAACAGTAAACAGTAGATTGAAAAAAAAAAGTAGCCTGGTCTGACAAATCTCTATTTCTGCTTGCACATGCAGATGGTAGGGTCAGAATTTAGGGCAAACAACATGAATCCGCAAACCCGTCCCCCCTTGTGTCAACACTTCAGGAGATTTGCAGCGCAAAATATGCAGCTGACAAATCTGCAGAAATTGCATGATCATTTTGTGTCAACATGAGGCAAAATACTTGAGGAATGTTTAAACAGTGTACCTAATAAACTGACTACTGATAGATCGAGCTCCTACACCTTCAAGTGTTGATATATCAAAGCCAGGTAAATAAAAGCTTTGATAAAACCTGGAGTGCAAGCAGGGCATTATAGTGTGTGCATGTGGAGGGCTTTTATAGCAGTATTTCTCAAGAATTTTGTGAGGGCATGAGTTGTGAGGACATTTTGGATGATCCTCAGAGGATTGCGGGTAATTGGATAAAGTTAGGGTTATGGTTACAGTTCTGGTACGGTTCAGGTTAGGGTTTGGCATACTTTTGTGACCGTTAAGAGTTTGGGAAAGGCAGTGCAGAATGAATGGAAGTCAATACAATGTCCTCACAAATATAGCTATAGAAGCGTGTGTTGTGTGTGTATGTGTATGTGTACACTTGTGGATGTGAGGGTTCTGGGGTGCTCAATAGTGTGGAATTGTGAGTTCTGCTGAGCAACAACATTAAGTTTTAAATCACCTTTAATGGACATGCCTCAGAGACACTCTTTGGCATGTAAAGACAAGTAAGCTTGCAGGATCTCTCTGGCTGATTAGATAAACAATCCATACAAAAGCTGGGCCAGAGGGACAAACTCGTCTTAATAGTGAAGAATACTGGAATGAGGCAAAGTAAACTACCTGTGCTGAAGTATGAAGACATCTGCTCTTGCCAAAATCATGGACATTAAAGTGGGCAGCATGTTTCGTAAGTAGAACTCACTGGGCAAAAAGAAGTCTTGCAAGTTGCAAGACAAGGTTTCTCCTGTTCTCTCAGTAGTGTTCTTTGAGCAGACCACTACACCAGAAGTTTGCCTTGTGTCCTCTCTACTTTTGATACCTCCCTCTGTCCATGATTCATTCTGACGTCACACAGCTGGTCGCATCATCGCTAAGGCCAGAGGGCAGAGTTCGAGTTCAAGCAGAGCTCATTCACTTCAAAAAGACCTGCGTTTTTCGGAGAGTATACTGCACGCAGAGTTCAACGACGTGTACACCGTGATGTTCTTGCATTGTTTCGTCTTTTATTTTGTAGTGTACTGCCCGCCCCGTATGGAGTCAGTTGCCCCGTTGCCACTAGAACACTCTTCACTCACAATGTTAGATCATTGCAGCCGAGATTTACCCCCATCTCTGCCAGAAGAGCAATACTGAGAGCAGGTGGTAGTGTGGGGAGATTACAGGCCTGGTCTGAGGGCACCTTTCCAACTGACTATAACTGTGTTTGGGAGTCTAGGCTCATCCTGACACGACTCGTCATATAGTGACGCTACCTGACCAAGCGTTGATATACTGTACGATGAAAAAGGAGGCTTTTGGCATCTTTATTTGATGCCAGTTTAAAATGCACCCTACCCCCAAACTCTTACCCGGACCTTAACCCTAAACGTCAAGCAAGGACACCAAAAGCCCCCTTTCTCGTTGAATATCGATGATTGGTCAGGTATGATATGTCAAAATGAGAATGTGCAGCGTTTGGGGGATGTTGAGCTCAGGACTCTCAGTAGTTGAGCTCTTCTGTGCTTATCTTTGGTACACCTTGCTAAATTTTGCTGACTCGGGCAGTACCAGATCTGGAATGTAATTTTAGCGTCAAGATTTCCTTGTCCAAGACTTCAGCGACCTAGCCCAATCCATGAAAAATAAGTGTCCACATACCTTTGTCCTTGTAGAACAGTTGTTAGAGAAGCAGCTCTGGAAAAGGCTTTGTTCGATATGTCCATGTACAGGCAAATCCTCAGTGTATTAGTTATAACCCAGCCTTGCAGCTGTAAGGCACAAAGCCTGTGCTTCTTAAATGCCAACTCATTTCTTAATTTCAGGCCACACCTATGCCTCTAGGAGTACACTACCGCACAAAAGTTTGGGATCACTTGCAAATTTCCTTGTTTTCCAAAGAAAAATACATTTTCATGCATTTCGCAAACATTTTATTCCATTTCACAAACATTTTTATCCATTTCACAAACGATTAAAATTAATCAGATGATTTTCAAAGAATGATCTACATTTTTGCATAGAGGCCAATTATCCGCAACTGTCAGTCCTCTGCATTAATCTTCTGGTATGGCTGCTAATCCAAGTTAAGCATTTTATAAGGCTAATTGATTATTAGAAAACCCTTCTACAAATGTTTTGCACAGCTGAAAACCGTTGAACTAATGAGGGAGCAAAAGGCAGCATGGCATTCTTGAGGTTGGTTTAGTACCTGAGGCATCAGTTGTTGTTTGTCTGCTTACAGGCTCAAAATGGCCAGAAAGAAAGAACTTCCTTTAGAGACCCGTCAGTCTATTGTTGTGCGAAGAAAAGAAGACTATTCAATGCGAGAAATTGAAAACTTAAAATCTCTTACCATGCTGTCAACCACTCCCTTCAGAGAGCAGCACAAACTGGCACTAACAAGGACAGAAAAAGGAGTGGGAGGCCCCGATGCACAACTGTGCAAAAAGACAAATATCTGAGCGTGTGCAGTTTAAGACAAAGATGCCTCACAGGTTGTCAACTAGCAGCTGCGCTAAATAGTTCCCTTCAAACAACAGTGAAGGTTTTTTTTTATGAAGGCAAAGTCTGAAGTACATATTCATCATTTTCCATTAAAATCATTATTTCTAACTCAGACAATGTCAGCATGTTCTCTTCATTTGCTATACTTCCTATTCACTCATTTCACGAGTGTTTCCATGGAACACAAGAAAATTTCCAAGTGATCTCAAACTTTTGAACGGTAGTGTATGTTCTTATGATGTATCATCAGTAATGAACTGCGAAGCTCTATCCTGTGTGCTAATGACAGTGTTTCCAATAAGGAATTGGCTGGACTATTAGCTACTATAGCAGCTTACTGCAGCAATGGACATGGCCGCTCATTCCTGAGTGTCACATGAATACACGAGGGCCGTCAATTCCGAAATCTGTGCCGTAAAGGTGGAGTTTTGACCATGTGCACACAGGTAAACTGTTATTCGAAACAGGATGCAAAAAAACGCAGCTCGTCAAGACTGTACAACAGCGATACTCACTCTTTTCTAGAATGTGCTGGTGTGAGAGCGGGCTTTCATTGTACCCATGTAGTTTCACAACTGATTCTACTATGGAAACTGGCAAAAGCTTTAAGGGTTGATCACTAGAATCAGGCGTGTGACTGGTTGGTTAAAGGGACAGCCTACACCCACACCAACTCATTCTGGAAAGGAGTGAGTATCCCTGCTATTCAACATGCTTTAGGACAGTAGTTCTCAAACTCGGGCCTGGAGGACCATCGTGTATGCAGGTTTTCATTGCAACCACAAATGCAACCCTAGAATTTTAAAACTGAGTAGTTCAGTTTTCTTCATTACTCTTTTAAGCAATGTTGTCAAAAATAGATATGCATGCTATGACAAATTAAAGTTTCATTTTCATATCATATTATACAGGAAACATCAGAGTAATAAGAGGGAATTTAAAACTGCAGTACCAATAACTTTCAAAATATGAGTAGGCTCTTGATTAGTTTCATTACTGATGCATACTCAGTAAATTTAACCATTTATTTGATAATGAGGAGTTAAAAGGCAAAATAATTGACAATGACTCACACCTGATTGAGTTTATATTGTAGAAAAAAATTAAGAACTTTAAGCATGTGTGCAGCAACCTATACCAGCCCAATAATTAACTTTTGTATGACTGGAGTCAGGAAATATCAGACCTTGTGCAGTTACTTATATTGCAGCTTTATAAACACAATATGGACATGGGGCTTTCATTTCCAATGGCAGACATAGCATTTCCTTCATAATGTGAAGTTTAAGGATAAATAAAATATCCAACTAATTAAGACAAATCAACAGCTTAGTGGAATTCTGGGATTGCAATTTTGGTTGCAGTGAAAACCAGCATTCACAGCGGTCCCCGGACTGCTGGAGGTCCGAGTTTGAGGACCACTGCTTTAGGACATCATGCAGGCGACCACCTTGCATGTTTCCACTTCAACAGGAACATACGCAATATAAGACGGTTGTGCAAGGTGTTAAAGTCTATACGCATGCATTTAGTTCAGCTTTGAAGATTTCTTTTTTACGGTAACATGGTTGAAGAACAGTGTTGCCATGCTGTCAAGTCGTTTCTTGCCCACTGTCTACCAGCGTGAGAAGTCTTGCCATTCATAGGGTAATACGTACAAAACGAATAACCTTAACACAACGTCGGTGGCCTATATTATAACAGGGCTTCAATCCGAAAGTCAGCAAATAAGCAGGGCTTAATAATGCCTATTCGATTTGTTAAGTCCTGTTATAGAATACAAAATAGAATACAAAATGGAATAGCCCCGCGCTAAAGCGAAGCAAAATCAATTTCGCAAGCCCTTTAAAAGAACCCTTAATCTCTTAAACCTCTTACAGTTCGCGATTACAACGCGCAGGATGCCCACAAGTTGTTCGCAAATATCGCATAGACTCGAGAAACTAGAGCTGCTTTGGATTACTTAGCTGAAACGCTAAACAGTATGTGTTAATCAATCCACAAAATGAGTTGAAAACGTACAATCTTGAACAGATTTTATACTGTAACCATTGGCTATGATTAATAATAATGGCAAGCTTTGAAATAACAACTTATGAACTATTAACGGTGTTTTAAAGCTAATTTAACAAGTCAACGTCTGCTTACGCACCGCTGAAGTACAGGACAGTGAAAGTGATGACTATTCAGGGATATTACCTGCCAATCTCCGAGCAAATAAGCGAGTCCGCTGCGACCGCGGCGTGTTTGAAATTCCCGTGTGAACATCCGCGCTTGGGAATTAGGACCGCACACAATACGACCACCGCAATCACGCACAGTAACGCAACACACAAGAAGCAGCAGAGCCTTGGTTTGCGTTTGGTCCGAGCCATGCTGTCTGATGAAGCTCGAGCGCGTCTTGCCACTCTTGAGGAAAAGCAGTGCATTAAATTTCCACGCTTCTCAGCGGGAGGTGGGAGCGGAGTGGACCTGGGATTATGCTCCGCCCCTTTATCGCGAAGAGCTCGCGCTTAGGCAAGGGAAAGGATCCTGTACCTGTACCTCTGTGCACCGATCAGCCGCAGGATTAAAGCCACCTTGTGCTGCCAATCTGACTTCGCTTGAATTTCCAAACTCAGGGTTTTTCTGCAGAGGATTTCTTTGTGTATCACACTCTCTCCAGCTGCTCGTCTTCTTCCCGCAGTGCATCCTGATGCCATTTCTTCCCCACATACATGGTGCACACATACCCAGCCGAGGTACACCAGAAGATAAAATGGGACTCACTGGACGAGGAGACTTTCTTCAGCTGCTCCCAGGTGCAGTTTTGAAGCTAATGTAATGTAATAAAAGTACAGCGTTGAGTGTAAATATTGAGATAATGACACTTTTTTTGACTCTGTACTCAAAACATTTACTCGTAATTAAGTAAGGGATATGAGGTAAAGTGTATACAATCAGCTTTAACGATTTCATCCATTCTGAGTGGTAACTTCTAACCTACTAAATTAACCCCTTAAAACTTAAAATTTTCACTTAAGTTTATTTCCTGTAGGTTCAAAGCCAGAAAAATAATTTTTGGATTGTTGGACAATGCCGCAGATGTATTCTGTATCTGCTGGCCACTGGCTGCAGCCCTTCACTGAAGCCACAACACACTTACTGTATATTGAGAGAAATATTCAACCCGAGGATGCCATGTTTTTATGGCCACAGGACTGCATCAAATGGAAAATATCAAATTCTTGTACATTACTTTATTTATGTTCTGTAATTCCACAGAACATTCTTGGAATTGTTGAAAACTTTGGGATGTCCACTAGAATTTAAAATGGCCCTGACCCTCCACAAGTTTTAATGCCGCAGATGCAATTGACAGACCCACATAGGGGTCCCTAGATTGTGTGGGGCTAAAGGCAATTGGGTAATTATTTTGGTGAAAGTGACTTTTTCCCCTGTTACACAAGAAGGGCTTAGCTTGCTATCATTTGTCTTGTTTTTTAAACTGTCATTTATGACCAAAAAGCTTTTTTTTTACTGATTATGCGTCCACATTTTCACCAGTCCAAGGCCAGCTGATTCTTTGACTTATTTCATGCATTTATTTTATAAATAAGGATGGTGCAAATGAGAAAAATTTATGCCTGGTTAATATTCTGGTAATCCATTCTGCAAATCCATTCTTTCATTGATGAGGAATAAACCATGTAAGCTAATTTTGGCCAAGAAGCACTCAAGTACAATATAAAATGAGCAGTGAATTGGAAATTCCCCAAGAAGCTACTACCAGGAGTGAACAAGTCCAGTCTAAAACTGCTACAAGTACACAAGTCCAGTCAGCCAATCAAAGCATTGCTTAGAAAATTGGTTGGCCAATAGCAGCTACTGTAGCTTTCTTTCAGTCCACAGACTGGTGTTTGAAATATCTGGGCTAAGAATAATGACAGAGGCTACAGGGTCTCCCAATATGCTTTAAGACTTCTTTCCTGATATTTCATTAACTTCACATTAACACATGTAACTTGATTCCCACAAATGATAAAATTCTTAAAATCTCGTTTCTCCAAAAACACGAAAACAGACTTCCGCACCTCTGGAAATCAGATGTGAAATTGTGAAATTGTGGTTGGAACTAAAACCAGCAATTTTTTTTTTTTTTTTTTTTTAGTTGATCCAAAGTCACATTTCTCTACCGTGATATTGCTGCATTGTATGAGGCCAAAGAAATGATCATCAGGCAGTGATATGAAGTATATGTTTTTTACAGCAACGTGTCAGTTTTTTTCAGGTGCGGAACATTCAGGATATTCCTCATTCAGAGTCATCTTGCCTGTGGCCATGTGTCCTCTTTACATAAGAGTCATGGAAACCACATTGCCTTTATTTAAAGATGTTTCACTCAGTGTTTGATGTGACTCTTAGGTGATGCACTGCCTCTGATTTGTGTGTAAGATAAGACTGTTGAATTGGGCTAGGCCTTCTCTTTCCAGTGGGCCCCCAAAAAAGATTAACGTCAGGCCATTTCTGGGATATATGGTAAATTTTCAGGGCAGTTGGATTTATCGCAGCGGCGGAAATGAAAAAGGTGATTAAAATCATCGTGGCGTCAATACTTTCAGGTATATTCAGCAGTGTAATAAGCCACATAGCTCTCACTTGAGGAGCATGCAGTTCCAGGAAATAAGATCACGTGGAATTTGCAAGATTAGTTTGCGGCATAAAACCCAGAACCTTCCCAAATCTGGAGCATGAACTGACGTAAAAACTGCTGGAGTTGCTTTGATTCATTGACTGTTTGTTTGTATATGCTGCTCCATGAAAAGATAAACTTAGCAGTTTCCAAAGAAGCCCCAAATGACAAATATTCCTTAAATGGAGAACACAGAGAGTTAGTTCCAGCAGACTCAATGTAGTGTGTCGGTATCTTTGCAAAATAACCTCCCCCAAACAAATGTGTGCAGTCCGAATGTTACATTCTATCCACACTGGTTTGTTTAGTCATCCATTCATCTATCCATTCCGATAAACGCTTTGTCCTTACTTCAGTTGTGAAGGGGCTGCAGCCTGCACATCTCAGCTGACCATGTGCAAAAGTTTCTGAAGTAAAACCAGATTGGGCAGATTGTCAAGCTATCGCAGGGCGCATACACTGTTTGCACATCATTCACTGACACAATCATACCTGTGGGCAATTTAGAGTCAGCCGTTAGCCTGACGTTCATGTCCTTGGGCTATAGGAAGAAACCAGAGTACCCAGAGGAAACCTATACACTTAAAAAAATGTTTTGTTGAATGAACATATTTTAAGGTAAGTGGTTGCACAAAATATTTTTATCTGAAGCTAGATATTTTTATTATGTTGACTATTTGAAATTACTTATATTTTTAAGTAGAGTTAAATAACACACCTATTTCTATTAAAATATGCTTAATTAATATATGGAACATTTACTAGGGGTCAAAATCACTTTTTTCAGTGTAGGTGAACATGGGGAGAGCATGCAAACTCCACGCGGGAAGGCTCCAGGCCAGGTTCGAACCCACAACCGTCTTGCTGTGAGGCCGCCGTGTTACCTATGATTGGAATAAATAACCCCAACAACCATATATTCTTCCAACTCCATCACTTTTACACATTTTTTCACTATCTGTACAACCCAGTAATGAATCAAATAGAATTATTTTAATACCGGACTCTGGTCTGAAGCTCTGTTTTGTTCTGTGAGTTCGAGTCCTCCCTTGCCACAGTATGTCTGTCACTAAAGCATGTCAGTTTTCAATGCAGTGTCATCTGCAAGATTGAGATCAGTGGCTCTTTGTAATGATTTGCTACTGCCTCCTTCATGCAGAAATTTCTCCGGATTCCCTGAATCATATAATAATTTTCTTCACCGTAGAGGATATTGTTTTGTCATTTTTAAACTCTTGGATTATTCAGTCATGCAGTTTTTTTACTGAGTGGCAAGCTTCAAGTTTTTTAATATGCATTTTCCATACCATCCCAGCTTTATCGGAAAGGGGGTTGTAAATAAACAGTTCGGAAGTGTAAGTTGTCTTCCTATTATTCGTACATATTGGATGCCACTCTTGGTTCATACTAGGAAACAACTTAGATTCAGAATCAATGAACATCAAAGTGCTATTCACCATACATACAGTTCACAGATGGCAATAATTCTATTTTGGATCTGGTATTCTGTGGCATTGAATTGATGATTCCTAATCACAGCACTGGAAATGTGGATCAAACATCACGTTCAGATTCCAATATGGAGTGAATGACATTACCGCTCAAGACTCTTCATTTTTGGCTTCGGAAAACTCATTGTTGTCTTGCTGTTGGAATGATGGGGGGAATAGGTTTGAACTTCAGAAGATCCTATGCTTTTGTACATTTTTGATATGGAATCAGTTGACACCAGATGCGGGAAAGGGGAATGAGGATTTTATTTAAAACCAAAACAAAACAGGCACGAGGGCCAACAAACTTGGCCCAAAGGGTTGCAAAAAACAAACTAAGGTAAGCTACACAGAGCTAAAAAACAAAGAATGCAAATGACAAAAAACAAAAGGCACTGGAAACTCCAGGCAAGATGAACAAGAAAAATAAATAACCAGACACACACACGCACGACAAGAGGCTAGGACAAGACTTGAAACTAGATATGCAAGGGAACTTGACAACAAGAACTTGGCAAAACTTGAACATGCAACGAGACGCGAGACACTGTCTGCCAGCCAACTTCCACCGCAACCAGATAAAGGCTTGAAAATCAAGGACACATGAGGGGCAACACCTGGAGAAGCAGAAACAAGAGGCATGGCAAGATCAAGACATGGGCAGAGATTGGATGACATGACCTGCTCATTAAGAGAATGAGCGTGCTCAGCTTAAGTACCAATTAAGTATGCAGGAAGCAAGCATGAATGTTAAGAACAGAAAAGCACAGCAAGATCTTGAAATAGCAAAGCAGGAATCATGACAATAAACTCCCTGTCTAAATTAGTAATATTAGTAATGTGCCTATCTAAGAATTACACCACCCAGTGAGTGTTAGTAAATGTTAGTAACTTAAAAACAGTTAATTGCCAATTAAGCTTAGAGAGCCCCGAATCAGCACAGCACAGAAGGAAGGGAGAAACCACAAAGCCAACCAGAGCTCAGAAATGTGCAGCAACGAAGGCACGGGGCGGAACGCAGACAAGCGGTGGAGTGGCATGGCAGACCTGGCAAAAACAAAAACATGGAAAAGTAAAAACATGGACATGGAACATGAATAATGAAATGTAAAATCCTAATACAAGAAACTGTTAAAACTATGGCATGAACTATGAAACTTGAACTATGGAATCTTGAAACATGAAACTGTTAAAACCATAAACAATACTGAACCCTGGAACACAACAATTTTATAATTCATTATGCGGCTGATGTCAGTGGTTAAATAACCAATGATTGCACAGGGGGCCTGTCGCAGCTGTACATATCCTAAATCAGCCCCGCCTCCTTATTTCACAGATCAAGGGTATCGCTTTGGTTCTCTGGCGTTCATGTTGTACTCCTCACATTAGCAATGGTCATCACCCTGACCCAAGTTAATCTGGACTCATCGTTCCATATACAGTAATACTTATGTGCAGTGCTCTGTATACTCTTCCTGGTAGTTCTAAACAAACAGTGACACGACCGTTCTGTTTCTGCCGGCCAACTATTGGTTGAACATTGCATCCAGGCTTATCTTCTGACAAGTGTGTCTGATCATCTTACCTTGTGCCCGGGAATTTTTTTTAGGTCAGCCATCACAAAGGTGATTCAATATGTTGTATCAGTGGTTCCCAAACTTGGCGTCAGGACATGAGGAAGAAAAGGAGCCAAGCGCGAGTTTGAATACACAATAGGATGGAGCTTTAGCAGATTGCTCAACTGCCCTAGGTGGAGCAATAGCAAACTGAGCTATGAAGAGTGGGAAGAGCGTTGTCAAGCGATGAACAAGCAGTGGCAGATGGTGTGCAGGCGGCAGTAGTGGTGCCAGAACTGGGAACTGGGGTCAGAGAACATCCCCTTAAAACACAATTATTGGCCCTGACCTGTTCTCAGTCATTTTCATAATCAACAATAGATTCACTCTGAGAACACGCCATACTGTCCGGTGCTGCTAGTTCTCCCCGTTTAGGTAAGACAACAATCGTTCATTTGGACGTGTATTAGGTGCATTTAAATCAGTGTTATTCAAAATTGCACACCTGTCAACTCTCACGCATATGGTGTGAGTCTCACACTTTTTATATTTCATTGCCGAGGCCTGCTTTTGAATCAACAATCGTAGCACCGAGAGTGAAAGGCGATATTTAATTGGAACGTGGATCAGTCATTTTTCAATCAACGCAAATTTAAGAAGTCTTTTTGGATGGAAGTGTTTCCGTTTTTAAACATGAATTTAAACAATCATGAGGCACAAGTTAAATCACCTGATATGCTGAAAAGGTAGCGCGGAAGTTTCAGTGCCTTTCGTGAAGCATTAGCTTATTAATAAGTAAATTATTTTTCTGTACTGAACTTAGCCCATAATTTCGTCACTGTTAGATCGCATGGGGAGAGAAGCCGTGTCTTCTATTACCAATGGATTATTGCTATAATAATTGGTAAAAACGCATCAATAAAGAAAAATTCTTGAGAAATATCCAAGGCTAATTGTTGTAATTAAGACATGTATCTTTGCCCTCCCAGTTCTGGCACTGCTACTCACTGGTGGTTGAGCCGATCAGGGTAGATAGTTCGGTCCTGGGTCGATTCTGTATAGTCTATCCAGGGGGAACGGGAGAAAAAAAAGAATGATGACTGGAAAAAGGGAGACCCGTGAGGAGAGAAACAGCTCACACACACGCAGGGCAGTAGGAACAGGGCTTAGGACTTAAACACTGAAACACAAGGGCCAGTCAACAATCTTGGTAAGGCGATGAAAGAAACAGGAACTTAAATACAGAGGGACAACAATGAAAAATTGGGATAATGTGTGTGAGATGGGCGATTGGAATTCACCAGGGGTGGGGAAAACCATGAGTCAATACTTGAATGATGAGAAACAATTTGTAAAGCAAAACCTAAAATGACAGCCAGATTGCGGGAAAGCAAATTAATAAGAATTCAGGATGTGACTCAGTTCTGGAGTACCCTTGCATTTGCTAATTCTCGTTCCAGCCAATAAAAAGGCAATCCAGGTATTCTGACAAGCCATTCATTTTTTCTTAACTAGGTGCTTTACATGAGGGATTATATAACCTCTTTATCAGATTCTCTCAGAAATGGCTGTACATGACTTGTACAATAACACGTCCGTTGACATGTAAAGCAGTTTGGTCTGTTTTGCGATCATATACTTACATATACTGAGGAGGCAACTTATCTTTAAGTGATCAAATGGAGTCTGAGCTGGATCAATGGGCTGCTAATTGGAGAAATGTCTGAATGCCTGGTCACCAGTTGTAAACATCTTGTAGGTAATAACCAGTTCAACGACAAAGTTAATGATAAGGACACAAAACTACTTTTTGTTGATGTTGAAGGATGAAAAATTATCAATGAAAACCAAATTAGGAGGCTATCAACATAATTCTTTTGTGTTTCCTTTTTGATGTAATTGTTTGCATAATGCAATGAGCCCCAAATGAAACTTGGGAATTAAATACATTCTTTATGACTTTGCAAAACTGTTTTGGGCATGATGTTGATGAAGAAGGAAAGTCATCCCAGTAAACATTTGAAGTACCTCATTTAGAAAAATTAATGGCTTGTTACAATGATTTGATTTGATTTGGAACAAAAACCAGCACATGGGCAGTCAAATTCAAGGGCCTAATTTATAGAAAAAATCCATAGATTCGTACTAAAATATTGCTCTTGCATAAAAAAAGACTTATGGTACAAAAATTCTATTTTATAAATTGATTGGTTAGCTAAACTGTGTGCAATTCTTCCTTAATCAAAATCAATTCAGAATTATTCAATAGTGCACAATCCTATGAATTTAGCATGTTTTTTTCTGTGTAAACCAATTTTTACAGTTGCTGCTTCCTCAGTTAGGACATTCAAGAGTTAAGGTTGAGTTTATTTTTATAAATCCGCTTTTTTAAAAAGTTTACACACCTTTTCTGTGCCTAAGCAAAGATTCAAAATAAGGTCCCAGCACCAAATTTGAGCACCACTTGGCATCTCAATGGGTTAAATTTTGTGGCTAAAAAATAATAAAGAAACATCAAGGAGGAAGAAACAAACAGCAGGATATAAAAAAATAGACTGAATGAGTCTCTTGTGAAGCCCTGAACAAGGGACAAGAGGCAGTTACAAAAAAAAATTGAATAATGTTTGAAAACAAATCAAGCGACAGGAAGTAATTATTACAAAATTATGTTCACATTTAGACCCAAGAAGGAACACAGTGCTTAACAAATTTATTAGATCACCTGTCATACAAAATGAGAAAACACAAAAATGTAAGAAATCTGTCCAAAACTTGTGTAAAACTAAAAATTATTTTGTTATTTCTTTGGCAAATAACGAACTGAGACCACTAAATAGTCCTTAATCACACATAAAAACAAACATTGTTTCTTTGTCTTTGGAGATTGCAATTGCAGCTGTTGAGCAAGTATTATTGAATAACAATTCAGCTGAAAATATAGATAAGCGCCAGAAGTTACTGGATGAACTTAGTGGCCTGTTGAGACAGAATGCAGAATTTATAATCCATCGTACCTGGCAGAATCACTACATGAATGGTGCACGCCCCAGCCGCCTCCTTGCTCTTAAATTAAGGACAAATGAGAGTAGAGCAAACATCGCAGCAATCAAGAACAATGATGGTATCTTATCTTCTGATCCTATAGAAATTAACAGCACTTTCAAACTATTTTATCAAAATCTTTACAACTCAGAGATCAGTCATGATGAACAAGCCTGTATAAAATTTTTAGAGTCCCTAAATTTACCAAAATTGACGTCAGAGGCGACGAATATATTGGAGGCACCCTTTACTTTGGTAGAACTGGAAAAAGCTATAAGACAAATGAATAAAGATAGATCACCTGGGTTGGATGGACTACCCCCAGAGGTTTTTGTTCATTTTTGGTCTCAATTAGGCCCATTGCTCCTTAACATGATAAATTTTTCTATATCAAAGGGTTCCTTCTCTACCAGCTCAAATGTCGCTGTGATAACTCTTTTGTTGAAGAAGGATAAATCGCCTACTGATTGTTCCTCTTATAGGCCATTGAGTCTTTTGAATTGTGAAATTAAACTTTTTGCCAAGATTTTGGCAAGCCGTTTGGAGAATTACTTACCTCATCTGATTCATCATGACCAAACTGGCTTTATGAAGTTGAGATATGCATCTGATAACGTTTGTCGCCTCCTTTACCTCATCCATTCAGCCTCAAGATCAGATGAAACAGCTATCCTCTCATTAGATGCAGAGAAGGCATTTGATCGGCTAGAGTGGAATTATTTATGGGCAGTGCTTAGACATATGGGGTTTGGTGAAGGTTTTATTTCCCTGGTCAAATTATTATATAACAATCCGAGTGCGGTGGTATTAACTGGCAACTTGTGCTCATCTAGATTTCCAGTCTCTAGATCCTCTCGGCAGGGCTGCCCCTTATCCCCCCTTTTGTTTGCTCTTTCCTTAGAACCTATAGCACAGGCTATCCGACTGTCGGATTTAGTAGAGCCAGTGATGATTTGTGATACACCACATGTAATTTCCTTGTATGCGGATGACATTCTGATTTTTGTAAAAAATTCACCTAAATCACTGCCTCCCTTGCTTAAGATCTTTGAAGACTTTGGCAATCTTTCGGGATATAGAATTAATTGGACGAAATCTTCATTATTACCTCTGGGGGACTTGAAGGATTATATACTTCCCTTTAACATTCCTGTTGTTAACTATTTCAAATACTTAGGGGTTTATATCTCTTCTTCTCTGGAGGCTATAATTAATAAAAATTATAATAAAGTACTCAATGATATTCATAATGACTTGAAAAGATGGAGCAAACTCCCTACCTCCTTTCAGTCGAGACTTGCTATTTTAAAGATGAACATATTACCTCGTATTAATTTTATCACTGCAATGTTACCCCTTGACCCACCAACCGGCTTCTGGAGGAAGTTAAAATCCTCCACGAGCATTTATTCGTGGAACAAGAAAAAACCGAAAATCAAGGCTTCTACTCTGCCGAGATTTAAATCAGCAGATGGTGTTAACCTTCCTAATTTTGAATGGTATGCATGGTGCTTTGCCTTCCGGCCACTTACTGTTTGGGTAGATTCAGCATCTCAGGTGTCTTGGCGCCCTATTGAGGAGCAGATAATACATCCATACAATCTAGCAACTCTTATTTACTCAAATACTCCACAGAAGATAGTAAAACGGGTCTTTGGCCCAATTATTGCATATATGTTCATTGTATGGCACAAAGTGCAGAAACTAGCAAAAATTTGTAACAAATTTTTTTCTCAGTCCCCTATTTTTCATAATCATTTCCTTTTAATAGACGGTAAACCAATTATTTTTCCACAATGGTCTGATAAAGGTGTTCACCAAATCCAAGATATTGTGGGACAACAAGGTCTCCGTGAGTTCCATGATTTACAAAAATCTTATAACCTCCCGGGCAGGGCATACCATGGGGCGCACCTTTGGAAAACCATCCCCTGCATGTATTGCTGAGCAAAAATAGGGAAAAGGGTGGAATTGTCTCAGAGCTTTACAAATACATAACAGTGGCCTCTTACAAATCTCTTCCACTTGATAGTGTTTGGAGAAAAGACATAAATTGTTCTTTTGCCATAGATTGGCACACTATTTGGCTTAATGTAACTTTGTCATCTAGAAATGCTAACCATCAGATGATACATTATAACTTTATTCATAGATCTTATTTCACTCCGCAGAGATTGCATGGAATGAAGCTTAGAGATGATCCCTATTGTGAGTTTTGTTCAAGCAATAAAATGGGTACCTTTATCCATATGGTTTGGCAGTGCCCGGAGGTTGATAGATTTTGGTTAAATGTGTCAAGTACCTTGTCTAATCTTCTGAGTATATCTGTCCCTCACTCGCAAAATTTGCTTCTGCTTAATGACACTTCATTAATAAAGCTTACTGTAAATGAAAAACGACTTTTGTTAGCCGGATTTACAGCTGCAAAAAGAATTATAGCGTGTCGCTGGAAATTGCCTCATATGCTGTCAGTGAGGGAATGGCTTTTGAGTTACAAGGAGGTTGCTCAGATGGAGCGGTCCACTGCACAACTTCGCCATGTCAAAGCACAAAATGTTTCTTGCTGGTCAAGGCTTCTGCAAAGGATATGTGCCTTATTGTAGTAGTTTGTATTTTATATGATGTTCATGTTGAGATCGCCTGTGGAATGGCTGTGTGAGTGTGTGTGTGTGGATGGGTGTGGATGTGTGTGTGTGGGGGGGTGTGGGTGTGGGTGGGTGGGTGGGTGATTGATTGATTGAATATGAAATTTGTAATGTAATGTTTGAAGTGCAAAATTCTTCTATACTTTTTTTTTTTTTTTTTGTTAGTTGTTGTCTTTCTCTGTTTGTTTTGTTTATTATTACGGTATCTGTTTGTGTAAGGGCGGTTACCGCTCGGTAGATGTTTATGCTGGTCTTGCCTTGGGTTCACCACCGGGTTAGGGGGGAGGGTTGGGTTAAGGGTTGGAGCAGAAACAGCCATTATTGATGTTTGTATGGGAATATAAAATCTCTGCCTATACTAACATGGAAAAGAACAATAAAAAATTGATCATAAAAATAAAAACAAACAAACAAAAAACTATATTTTGTATGGCCTCCTTTGGCCTTGATAACAGCTCTTGCATTCAACCACTGAAACGAATTTATATGTTCAGATATTCAAGAAAATAACTGTTATTTGGCATCTTAATCAAAATAATAATATGATGTTTAATTATTTTTTCTGCTTTTTTGTAAAACGGTAAATTTGAAAATTCATTGATAACAGCAATAATTATATTTTAGCTTTAAAAATATCATTTCAGTTAAAGAGCTTGCGCATACTGGTGGATTAACCATCACAGAAACATAAAAATTTTTTTTGGTAATTACCAACACTGTTAATTTAGGGCAGCTGTGGCATAAACCTTACATTGGGTGGTGGTCTAATAAATTTGTTAAGCACTGTATATAAGTAGATTTTGTCATATTAAGGCCTACATAACATTAAAACAAAAACCTGTTTCCAGTCAATTGCACAGAGCGAAAACTACCATGCCACAATAGAAGGGGAGGGGCCTTCATTTCCCCATATCCTATAATAGTGCCTGGAAAACCCACCCCCGCGACCTTCACCCTCTGAGCTTCCGGCTCTTTAGTTGATTTGTGAGACAGGAAATGTCTGAGGGCCTGACTTTTTCATGTTGAGCAGCTACAGTCTCAACCCCTCGCTGCTCTCTGGCCTGTTCAGGTCCCCCTTTCCAGCTGGCTATGAGAAATTTTTCCAGTATTTTCTCCTGTATTTACGGGTTTACTTGTTTATTTTTAGAGAGGGCTGTGAGTGTGCGTGTGGGAGGGGGACTGGGGGGGGGGGGTGTCAGGTCTTGGTGGGGGGTTGAGCAGTTCTCTAATCAACTCCTTGTGCGCTGAGGCAAAAACCAACTAAAGATGGGCTGGCTTTCTATTTCATTTATCTGTTGCACACACTCCTATCCACATCGACTGTCTATTGCTCGCCCACACATTTGCCCTCACAGACACACACACACACACACTGCATCTCTCTTCAGGAACATGCACACATACTCCCTCAGGCACAGGCAGACACATTTGAAAGCAGATAAATGCAATGAATGTAGATTGTGCATCAGTGATGCATCTAGTTTCGCAGATATTCGAAAGAGCCTGTCTAAATGTAGTCCTTTCTCCAACTTGGAACGTTATGTCTCTCTCAGGTTCTTTGAAGATTTGTTCCTTCAGATGCACTATGCATCACAAGTCGCATTGGATAAGAGCACCTGCTAAATGTCAAGAATACGATGTCAGGAAATGTCATGTGAACTAGGGATCTTAAACTCCCCTGTACAAGAAATCATAGTCACAAACCCAAACTCTGGTGACAGTCACGTGCTTCTCAGATCAGTGTTGGACTGCATAAAATCTGTGTACCCCTAACCCTCAAAATTACGAACTACAGTATTCACAAAAAAAATCAAGTTTTTGTAACCCCAGTAAGCCTGCAGAAACATGAAATGGAAGCCAGATAGCAGGACGACTGTAGATCCTCTCAGCAAGTCCATAACTTGCTCAACAAGAAAATAAAATCTATAATTTTGTGATATTTTTGACAGAAATTAGGAAAGAGATCCTTCCCACTGAGAAAAAAAAAGTTTTTAACATCAGTCAATTGGGGAAAATATTAAGTATTACTATAACAGTTAATCCATTCCACTGTTTTATCTAAAACTAGTGCAGGGCCTGTTCAATTGCTGCTCACTTAGTGTAGTGCAGTGCCTGTTTGATTACCACTTGTTTGGTATAGTGCAGTGCCTGTTCGATTACCACTTGTTCAATATAGAGCAGTGCCTGTTCGATGACCACTTGTTTGGAATAGTGCAGTGCCTGTTTGATGACCACTTGTTTGGAATAGTGCAGTGCCTGTTCGATTACCACTTGTTTGGTATAGTGCAGTGCCTGTTTGGTTACCACTTGTTTGGTATAGTGCAGTGCCTGTTTGATTACTCACTTGTTGGGTATAGTGCAGTGCCTGTTCGATTACCACTTGTTTGGTATAGTGCAGTGCCTGTTTGATGACCACTTGTTGGGTATAGTGCAGTGCCTGTTTGATTACTCACTTGTTGGGTATAGTGCAGTGCCTGTTCGATTACCACTTGTTCAATATAGAGCAGTGCCTGTTCGATGACCACTTGTTTGGAATAGTGCAGTGCCTGTTTGATGACCACTTGTTTGGAATAGTGCAGTGCCTGTTCGATTACCACTTGTTTGGTATAGTGCAGTGCCTGTTTGGTTACCACTTGTTTGGTACACTGAAAAAAATGTTTTGTTGAATGAACATAATTTTTTTAAGGTAAGTGGTTGCACAAAATATTTTTATCTGAAGCTAGATATTTTTATTATGTTGACTATTTGAAATTACTTATATTTTTTAAGTGGAGTTAAACAACACATCTATTTCTATTAAAATATGCTTAATTAATATATGGAACATTTACTAGGGGTCAAAATCACTTTTTTCAGTGTAAAGTGCAGTGCCTGTTTGATTACTCACTTGTTGGGTTTAGTGCAGTGCCTGTTCGATTACCACTTGTTTGGTATAGTGCAGTGTCTGTTCGATTACCACTTGTTTGGTATAGTGCAGTGCCTGTTTGGTTACCACTTGTTTGGTATTGTGCAGTGCCTGTTTGATTACTCACTTGTTGAGTATAGTGCAGTGCCTGTTCGATTACCACTTGTTTGGTATAGTGCAGTGCCTGTTTGATTACCACTTGTTTGGTATAGTGCAGTGCCTGTTTGATTACTCACTTGTTGGGTATAGTGCAGTGCCTGTTCGATTACCACTTGTTTGGTATAGTGCAGTGCCTGTTTGGTTACCACTTGTTTGGTATAGTGCAGTGCCTGTTTGATTACTCACTTGTTGGGTATAGTGCAGTGCCTGTTCGATTACCACTTGTTTGGTATAGTGCAGTGCCTGTTCGATTACCACTTGTTTGGTATAGTGCAGTGCCTGTTTGATTACCACTTGTTTGGTATAGTGCAGTGCCTGTTTGATTACCACTTGTTTGGTATAGTGCAGTGCCTGTTTGATGACCACTTGTTTGGTATAGTGCAGTGCCTGTTCGATTACCACTTGTTTGGTATAGTGCAGTGCCTGTTTGATTACCACTTGTTTGGTATAGTGCAGTGCCTGTTCGATTACCACTTGTTTGGTATAGTGCAGTGCCTGTTTGATTACTCACTTGTTTGGCATAGTGTAAGAGAGCGCATCTGCACGCCACATGTGGAGCTAACTGTATGTATTCACCCGAGAGCAGACGCTGCCTCTGCCACCAACACCGTCTTTGATGTGGTACAGAAACTGCAGGCTGTTTCATCTGATGCGCCAAATTTTATAATGGGCGTTTTTAATCATGTCTGTCTTAAAAAGTCACTTAAGAACTTTCACCAGGATGTCACTTGTCTTACCAGACGTGACAAGACACTGGATCGTTGTTGTGGATCAGTGAAGGATCCCGATTCCCCTACCTCCGCTTGGCTCCGCGGATCATAACTGCGTGTACCTGCTTCCCTCATACAAGACTGTTTTAAAGAGGTAAAAACAAGGACCAAGGTCATTAAAGTCTGGTCAGAGGATTCAGTTCTTTCTCTTCAGGAGTGCTATAACTGTTCTTACTGGAATATCTTTGCTCAATCTTGTGGAGATGACTTGGACTGATTGGTTGTGACTTGCGCATATATTGCTTTTTGCAGATACATTACTATTCCTTGCAAGCGTGTGAAAATATACCCAAACAACAAACTAACATGAAAACTTTAACAGGGCTTCAGAGCACTGAGCATAGTGTCATTTTAGATGGTTTTAACGCAGACACTGACTTGACTAATGCTCTTAATTGTTTTATTGTTGTTTTGATACCTTTGATTTTAGCACTGAAATTCAGGGACTGGGCCGCAAACTAAAGGATGATCAGCACCTTCACATTCAGCTGGTTGATTAAAAAAAAAAAAAAGTTGAAAAAGTTCCTGCTGCTGTCGCTGAGCTGAACAAGTTGTAGCCTTATTTTGCACACTTATTTATTTGTTCATGCACTTATATATTTATTCTTACATTTGAATCTTGGTTAAACTTGGTTAAACTAGGTTTTTACCCTGGCTTATTTGAGATCTGTTGATATGCAGAGTTTTTAATTTTGATCTTAATGGATGGTACTTCATCCTCTTTTATGCCCATTTCTGTTTTATTGATGGAACCTTGAGCACTTTAATGTTTTATCTTTGTTTCTGGCATTTGTTGTACTTTTCAGAGGATGGGTGGGAGTGGGGGTGGGAGGGTGGGAGTGGGGGTGGGCTGTTATGTTTTTGGAGTATTTAAATAACCTTCATTTTTCCTGTTTCTTTCTCATTGCTTCTGTCCTGTGACCTGCATTTTTGAAATGGACGTAATCAAAACAAATCTACCAACAGGTATAAACAAGTCGACATGATCTACAACATCCCCCGCCCTTCTTATTTTTGAACTCGATCAAGGCCTTTATGGTCTGAAGGTACACACCAAATTTGGTTTCTGTATCTGTAGTAGTTTCTGAGTAAAGCTGTCCCCTTTATCTCGGATGGACGGACGGAAGGACGGACGGACGGACAGAGGTCCAACCTATATCCCCCTCCCACTTCGTGTTGGTGGGGGATAATAAAGTAACCTGAACCTGAACCTGGTATAGTGCAGTGCCTGTTTGATTATTACTTGTTTCGTACAGTGCAGTGCTAGTTCGTTTACCACTTGTTTGATATAATGCAGTGCCTGTTCAATTGTCACTTGTACAGTATAGTATAGTGCCTGTTCAGTCCCTGCTTCTTCAGTATAGAGCAGTGCTTGTTCATTTCCTGCTCGAGAGTTACTGGTGCTTGCAACTTTCCTGATTTCTTGGGAACCACTCCGCCAAACAACCATAACTGCACTTTTTTGGGTTCTCAGCAACATACCCGCTAGGTTTGATGTTGATCGAATGAGTGGCTCTCGAGATATGCAAAGGACACACACACACACACACACACTCACAAACACACACACACATACACACAGATTCTTTGATGTCTGGGGTACAGGACACAATTGCAGACAGGAGTTTCGCTCACTTTATTGCAAAGATAATCAGAGCCGGACAGTTTGAGCTAAAAGTGGAAGTGGGATTGCAACACCAAATCACGAGGCAGAGAACATGTCTGATCAGCAATCAGCAGAACAAGATCACTGACAGAGTTGATGCCAATGAAACAATCCAAGGTCTTGGCCAAAAGTAAAGAGACACGTGGTTAATCCAAACTCGTAAACAGTGACCAAAGGAAGTCGAAGTACGGAACTCAAAACTCGGAACAAGGCTTGCAAGTAGCAGGTAGATCTGAGACAAACTCAAAATGGGACCATTCAAGCTGAGGGCTTAAATACGCATGAGTGCAATCATTGGAACACAAGACGGGTGGGAACATGAGAGGCAGAAAGACTAAGGTGTGATCAGAAACGAGGAAATGACATGCGATAAAGAAACGGGAAGGGGGGGGGGGTGTGAGAGCACAGTGCAGGTAAAGGGAAACAGAGACACGTGGATGCCAGGAAAACAAGGGCTAGAAGAGAAACAAAGTAAACAAAACTAAATTTTTGCTAGTACAACAAAATACAAACTAAAATACAGTAACCAACCCTGACAGATTTCTTGCTTTTAAAAATGATGTTTTTTTCATTTACAGTTATATGATTGCAATTTTAGCACGAGCCCTGCTCAGTGCTTGGGAATGTGCAGGACAGAACCTACTAAAGAGATTCACTGCTTCCTCAGAGCTCCTCACTGAAGGGGGACCTAACCTGGACCTGCAGAGCGAGAGAGGGATCTAAAACACACTGGATCAGCAGGGATATAATATTAGGCCAAATAAATTAGTAAATGTATCATTTAACTAAATAAATGAAGCATTCACAGCTAAGGAGCGCCACTTGCGTGAAGCTTGTTTCGTTCTCACAATGCCTGAGTGTCTGGCATCCACTGCCGCGTGGGCCCAAATAATAAGCTGCTGATGCACGTGTCAAGGGATGTAGGTTAATTCGACTGGACAGGCAGGGGGGCGTAGGCTCGCTCCCCTACGTTTGCCGGGTGTCCGCTTTGTTGTCCCAGACCAGGGGCACCAAGATCTGATCCAGTCGGATCCAAGATGGTGCCTCATCCTCAGTGTTTTTCAAACCTGGCTGGTTAGTGATGGGAAAACTGAAACTGGGAAAGATTAGGGCTGGCCTGGCCTGACAGGAGGTTTTCCTGCATGGTCCTTGGGGCCCATCCACTCAAGAAATGGCTTCTACACTCCCTACCACCAATGCTTTCACTCCTCTGGTGCCAGCATTTCTGCAGCAAACTCCCTGTCACCCACATCGTAGTTGCGCTCTGCCGCAGACAGTTTCCATGCGAATGCCGAAAGATGTTAGCATTCAATTAGAAGTGTGAAAAGGCGTCTTTGGGTGTTATCATTTTGTTATGCCGCTCACCCTTTTTGGGAATTTTTGCAGGAAGTATTTTTTGAGTTGAGCACTAAGTTTGACTGCGGGTTTTTAGCAGAGATACGTACTTTTTCAGTTGTGTAGTTCCCACAAGAAACGAGGTTAGCCCACGCTAGTCTGATGGGAGTGGGAGTGGAAGAATTGTAGCTAGTAACCCCTGCACCGCTTCGCATCGCCGTTGATCTTATCGGGCAGTGATAAACGCACTTCCAAGGAAGGAGACGGATGCTGCACTGAGGGAGCGGCTGGTGAGGTCGGTGGTGATGCAGTCAGTAAGCAAATATCCATTGTGACACAGATGCGAGTTTCCTCCTGAAATGTTTTTTTACATGAACAGGAATGCAAATGATCCAGGATGAGCCAGGAATACAGACAGTGCTAAATATAGTATATAGCGCTTCTACTTCAGCAGAAAATGGCAAACAAAACAATGCATCCCATTGTTACAGGATGCCTGGGGGAATATACTGTAAAGGGAGTGTGGTGGGAAAAATGTCCCAAAAGGTTCTAAATTCAGAATATTACTATAATCACATTTCAACAGAGAGAACTCAGCCAGCTTCTTGTGGCCCCTCAAAACTGCTACAAGACTGTGGAGCAGAGAAGAAGCATAAACTCGTAAATCTGCCAAACGCAAGATGACAGGGCTGCAAGCCGGCCGACCAAGGCTGGCTAGATGAGCTAATCTTCTGAAATTACCATATTGGTCAGCCTGGACCCACTACCGGAGCATGCGCAGCTAAGTGTTCTGGAACCATCCATGACCCAGATAAGTTACTGAACTTTTGCTGAACCCAAGGTTTGGGAGGCTCAAATGTGGTCTTCGTGCATCCCTGGAGGCTTAAAATGAATTTACACTATGATGTAATGGTTAACTTGTTATTAAGGGTGGAGGGTTGCTTTATGACAATGAACCAATCAGAATTAATAATTTTGTATGAAGTGGGACGTGCCACATTTAATCCCACCTAGAGGGACGTGCCAGAAGGATAATAAATACGAGGGTTCGGACAGTCAGTGGTCAGTCTGTGTCGGGTGATTGAAGAAGAATGAATGCTATGTGGTTTGCGCAGACCAGCCTGGGTTTTGTACTTTGCTTTGAGCGACTTGCAATAAACCTGATCGCATCAGACTCTGGAGGATGTGTCCATTCCTTGAAGGTGGATTTACAGGGGTTGGGAGAACACTTGGTTCACAAGTGTTTTCACCCACAGGAGCTGCCAGCGGGTGAGAGTTTTGATCGAGAGATTGGTCAGCAATCAGGACACTGGAACACGTGCAGAAGTGGATCTTGCCACTTTAAATAATTCAGTTTAAGTAATTAAATGTTTCAGCAAGGAATATACACCTCACATTTAACATGAGCAGCATGACGCTGCCGTGGGTGGCTCTGTTGCCTCACAGGAAGAAGGTAATTGGGTTTAAATCCAGCCTGGGGCCTCTTTGTGTGGAGTTTGCATTTTCTCCCCGTGTTCGCATGGGTTTCCTCCCACAGTCCAAAGACATGCACATCAGACTAACTGGAGACACTAAATTGTCCATGAGTCTGACAGCGAAAGGCGTGCACACCCTGCAGCATTGAGAGCACATCTGCTTTTGCCTGCTACATTATAACAATTGAAATACTCCAACAGGCCTTAGCTCCACCCATCCATTCCTCCTGGCAGGGTAAGATGCACCAATGAAAAGTATTTGAATCCCGAAATGAGAATTTTCACTCCAGTACTGCGTCCAAAACAGGTTCCCAACTGTGCCCTTTAATATTTGCTGCCTGTAGAAAAGCTGCACATATTTTTTGGTTTGATTAATGCATTCCTGAAAACAATTTTCGAGAAGTGTACTCAAAGATAAAGAGGCAGGAAGGAAACTCTATGACCAGTCTCAATCGGAAAGGCCATAGAGCAAGAGGCGGTTGCTTTTAATTACAAGGCGGGCACCTTATGCTGCACTCTTTCACTACTGAAAAGTAGTACGGAGAAAAAAATCTGACAGCCTGTTTCGAAGATAATCCGTATTACTTTTGACGTGACCACACACAGCGTAGCCATGGAGATACAGTGCATATATCACTTTGGTATTTTATGCGAACTTATGTAACTTTCTTATCCGGTGAAAAAGATTTATGCCAGCCAGAGTGAGCAGGCTGTATTGAACGTGGTCCAGGTATGACGGCAGCATGCTTCTGCAGACTTCACTCTAGACATCTGAATGAGATTAGTTGCTGCACTGAGTTCAGGTGTTTCACAGCTCTGATTGTGATGCGCGCTCAGAATGTCTGATATGGATGTGGATCCAGGCAGGGGAGGGTTAACCCCCCTTTTGGAGGACGATAGGGGCTGGGTTTTTGGGATTGCATAACTCTTAATTCCCCATTTGCTCACCCAATGCTGATTTTACCGGAACAGTTCTCAGAGCTGTAGCGAAACTAATGCACTCTTTTACAGACACTCAGTGGGCAATTCCTGAGAAGTTTGGTGGTAGTGGTACATTGGATTAAAAATGAAACTGTAAACATGCAGTTTCAGTTCAGACTGTCTGCTTTCATTTTATGGCATTTAAATTCATATTGAGACGTCTCATGCATAAATTATAGTCAAATGGACAGCCTTTCAAAGGGTGCCAAAGGAGTTTGACAAATTAATGTTCACTGACACAGTCATATATACATTTTTTTTGGTTGCGAATCCATGCCATTTTCCACTGGACAGCCTGAGGTGTGTGGCCCATAGACATCACTGGATGATAAGCATATTTCCTGCCAAAAAACAACAACAAAACAATTGAAATTGGGTCTATGCACTCTGATTTTCATCCCTTGCCATGACACAAAGCGGAGCAGGGTATATTGCAATGGAGCTCATCCATCTTTCTGTCCGTCTGTTCATCCATGCGGGTAAGTGGGGACGTTACCCCAGAATCTTCTTTACCTGGATGAGTGAAATGTTGTGTGTGCGCGTACTAACAGTTATGACCTTGACTGTGTTTGAAAATGGGATTCCATGCTTGCTAGAGATATTGAGGACAACGTCTTCTTGTTTTTTAATGCTTTTACTTGCCTGAGGACCCGCCGCCCTGCAGGTTACTGAGAGATGCCCTCTTTCCCAGCATGCATCACTCTTTACACTGTTTATCGAGCACAAGTCTCCATATTAAATTAATTTATTGATTGACTTATTGATAGAGTGAATGCATCTGACAATCACAGGAGAAATTAGGACATCAAGGTAGGTTGTACTTTTGATCAAGAAAGCCATGAAGCCTCGCCTCGGAACCCCACAATCAATGGAGATCCAAAAAACAGGCGTGATAAGTGGACCTTAATCAGCTTTCATGGATTATGTTCTAAGATGCCAGTTCAGGAAGTCCCCCAGCCCTGGAGTGAGGGTCTGCTCTTGGCTTGTGTCGTCAAAATAAGAGCAATAACTGCGCTCAGAAAAATGCCTCCTTATGCCTGGTGTATTCATCAGAAAACAAGGCTGCAGAGCTAGGGCTCTTTATTATCATGTCACAGGCGCATTATGCATCGTAAATTATCCAGTGTCAGTAAGTTACTTTTACAGCATAAAAATAAGTCCAACCAAGAATACAGCCTACACAGTATATAAGATTTGATTAAACGTTAATATTTTTCGCAGTGTGGTAGCTTGAAGCATTGCTGTCAAACTTGCGACATACTGAAAGAGCATTTGGCGGTGCGCTCAACCTTTCCTTGTATTGTCTTCAATCTCCCGGTTTGTAAACTCTCTCAAGTTTTTGTTGTTTTAGTTTCCCTGTGCGGCGTGTTAGCGTTATGCATGTGTGCATAGTGATGCATCTCCGATGAAAGGCACACAAACATACAGTGCTGGTGATTTTGTGATGTAATGTACTCATAGATAAGGACCGAGGCCCTGTGCCTGGGGTAGCCTATCTGTCCTCTCAGTTAAAAAGACGGGGCTCACAAGTACTGCAGAGCTGGAGAGAGGGCGCGGGGGTGTGTGATAGGAGTAGGAGGGTGCGTGGGGAAGTGAAGTTTGCTCTTACTTGATTGAAATCTTTGCTTGCTGTCGGCCTGCTTTAAGCCTGGTTAATCGATGGCCAAGCTGGCCGCAATATGTCGGTGATGGCTGCAAGGACATCTTTTGTTTGATAACAGGGTGAGGTCGAAAGATTGGCATTTTTTAATCGATGTCAGTCCTGAATGCTTTTTTTTATTTCTTCGGGAAATAAACATTGCTGCCGCAAGTGTCAGACTGTGTGGAAAGTATTGTTCTTCTTGTATGATTTTTTTTTTGCAATTGAAACCAGCCCTACATTCTTCTTATCTCTTAGCTAAAGCATAAAATGGGGCTTTGAATCTTCAAATTTTCATTGAAAGCTCATTAACATAAAAAGCATAATCCCGAAGTAACTTAAATATAGAGTTAAAATACAACCCGGAGACGGATTGGCAATAATGGAATCAGATTATGACTTTCAGTCAAGCAGATGGACTTTCTTGGGATATACCTTCTTTGCATGCACAGTAATTGTGACTGCTCCTTTAAACTCACTCTGTGCTGTAAAAGTCTTTGGCAAGTACATAAAATATGCAGAGGTGTAAAATCCAGGAGACAGAAAGTAGAAGTCCTGCCAAGGTTTTCTCCTTCCCACAGCGTGAGCTGATCACTCATATTGGCTCTGTCTCCTGTCAGAAGTGAATCCAGATGCTTAGAATAAAGATCTGAGGAGGATTTTTACTTTATGAACCCGGACTTTACACCCCTGATAATATGTAACGCTCAGACACCTTCAAATACAGTGAAAAGCTGACAAATATTTTCAAAAAATGTTGTGATGAGCAGCAAACAGTTGAAAGCTAAATAAAATCAGTGTTGGGTGAGACCATTATTTGCTGCTAAAACTTAAATTCTCTGAGGATCACTGCTCCACAAGCTCAATCAACAGTTAGCTGGCCGGTGGTTGCAAGTGTACAAATCGAATACGTGATATTTCTACAGTTCAGTTCAACAAAAACAAATGTAGAAATCGAGTGTGTCCAAGGCTCTTGTACAATATTGTAGGCACACACACACAAAAGTGTGTAGCAAATAAACTTGGCCCCACTGAAAAATATTGCTCAGTATCCTTGTTTTTCATAAAAGGATTTAAGAGGAACAGAATTCTATTCATGATTCCGTGCAATTCCTATGATCAAAGGGTTCTACTGCCCTCTAGTGTCATAAAAAGGCTGCTGTAATAATGTAAAAAAAAATGAAGTTTAATTAATTAGGATGTGGCTCTCAGTACAATATTGCAGAATAAATGCAGCTAAAGAGAGAAATAAAGTGCGAGAGAGAGCATTACAGAGAGATAACTATTGAGAGAATATGCTGATGATGATCGAGGTATTCAGTGACAAAATTACTTTTTCCTCGTGGTTTTTTATTAAACAACTCCTCAAGGGTGAAAATTACTGGAACGAACCTAATCAAAAGTAGTAATGGATAAGAGCTTGGTTTTCATGTCTAATTTTTATTGCATACACTAATACAGTCAGAATGATTCACACACAAAGACTCAAACATACTTGCACTCAAATATGCTCAGTCCAACACATATACACTTACATGAGAACAATCCCACACACAAATCAGTACTGTGCTTGTATATGACTGTGCAAACTGCTGGTCAAAAGTTTTTGAACTTTAACAATTTCCTAGCTCTCAGGGATAGAAAAATGTGTGACGGTGCGTTCGGGAACCACACGCAAGAGAGTGAAATCCAAAAAAAAAAGGTATGCCTTTAATGAGGTCCGAGAAAAAACCCAAAATACACAATTGCCAAGCCACAATAAGAAATCCAAAAACAGTGTCGACTAGACAGGCAGGCAGGGGTCAGAACCAGTAAGACAGATGAGCAGAGGTACAAAAACAATAGGCAAAAAGTCGTAGTCGATGAACAAAGCCAAGGGCCATACATAGGGCATCCAAACAAGAAATCGTGGTCATACAAAAATGGGCCGAAATCCTGAAAGGCAAAAACAATACAAAAAGGGCAATGGCAAGAAGTCGGACAGTCCAGTAGAAGAGAAACAATACTCAATGGCATACAAGGCACTCTGCACAAAGAAATATTGATCAACGTTCTGACAAGAGCTGTGACTGAAAAGACTGCTAAAATACACGCAGGGAAGGTCACATGCTATACAGGAATCAGGTGTAGAGAATCAAACTAATTATAACGGGAGAATTAAATGAGGGAAGCCCTTACTACGAAAATTGGCGAAAGACAAAACACGAACGGGAATCACTCAAGCAGCCTATGACATTTAAACAGCTCTGGTATAGGAGTTCTACGTGCACAGATAACGAGCTCAGGAGAGTGATTAAGCACGTGCCAGGGATCTCGCTGAAGCTCTGGAGAGGACAGAAACAGGCTAAAAGGCGGAGTATAGAACAGGGCAATTGCGGAGAGGGAATTAGTCTAAATTAGTAGCAGTGCAACTTTACATATTAAACTAGAGTGCTCGTTAGTAAGTTAGTAATCTTACATACATGGATTAGTTGTGTTAGTAGACTATGATACAAAATACAAATGTTAGTCTTGCTAGTAATCATAACAGAAAGGCAGCGGAAGAAAACGAGACTCGAAGAAAGATTTTAAACACCGGAATTAATTTAAATCACCCAAAGTCAGTGGGCACCAGAGGTGTACAATCCAGGGTTCAGAAAGTAAAAATCCTACCATGTTTTCATTCCACCTGTAAACTCCTGCCAGCAGATTTTACTTGTATGTTTTATCTCCCAGCTGAAGAATAGTGCCAAATGACAGGTCTTTTGTGGCTGGAACAACATTCTGGGATGGACTTTTACTTTCTGAACCTGGATTATACGCCTCTGGTGGGCACACAGACAGGGAAGACGGACTAAACTAACTAGATGACAAGACAGAGGAGACAAGTGCAATGGAACTGAGAAATGGAATGAACCAAAAACCTGAGTATTACAATAACCAGAAAGAATAAATAAAAGACAATAATCATGAACACAGAACCTGAACATAAACATGACCCAAAACCATAACCATGACAAAATGAAATTTAAGTTTTTTGCTTTTTAGAAAACTATCTAAATCTTCAATTGATCAACATGGCCATTGTCTTCTGTAATAACTGCTAAGCAGGTTCAAGGAATTTTTCTAAAATGAGTCTTCTCGTTCTGAAAGTTTACAGCATACACTCCTCTGGAACATCCATAAGATATGCTGAACTTGTAGCTTTCTTCCTCTTGGTTTTTGGTCTAATCTACACCCGTGGAGGTTGATTTGGCATTTTATTTTGCTATAAAATGGAATTCTTTTTTTTTGGCTGTGTACATTGCATTATGACTCGAAAAAATATAATACGTGGCCACGAGATATGTCATTCCCTCGATTTAATTATCTCGTTCCCAAAACTGTTATTTCGTGGCCACAAAATACAAGTCGTTCCCATAACGTAGCTAATTTGTGGCCATGAAATACAAGTCGTTCCCACAATTCAGTTAACTCATGGCCACGACATATAACTCATTCCCTCAATTCCCATAATTTAAATTGAGGGAACGACTTGTATCTCAATCGTGGCCATGCGAAAGCTAAATCGTGGGAAGGACTTGTATGTCGTGGCCACAAAATAGCTAATTTGTGGAACGACTAGTATTTTGTGGCCACGAAATAACTAAGTTGTGGGAACGAGATAATTAAATGGAGGGAATGACTTAGGGGAGACAGTCCTCATGTGCCCACCGCTTGCATTAGAAGCATTGGACCCACTCCTCTCCACCTTTGGATGATCAGTAAGGACCGCAGCACCAAAGAGGAACAGCAAACATTCCCACTGACAAAGGAATGGAATGAAATGCAGAAGTCCAGGGCTGACACCTGCCAATCCTAAATACTCTGCCAAGACCTCCACTTTAATGGGCCCCTCCTGTGGCCTATTAACCCCCTTGTGTGGAAGCCAAATCTGGCTTTTTAGGTGCTTCCTGATTTAAGGCTTTATAATTCAAGATTGCAGCTTCACAGACAGAAAAACATTGGCTCAATTGAGTCTAGACACTTGAAGCATTTAACTCCCATCGTGTTTCAGTTTATTTTAATGATTTTGGTGGAGAAAGGGGGCTGCAAACATAAGAAATTTTCATGAGAATTCACCATTGAAATAGCAAAAAAAAAAATAATACAGACAAATGAAAAACTGCTGGTGCTTAAATCTATACATTTCTGGGATCATAAACTCCTTGACCACAAGTACAATTCATCTTGAATATTACATTCTAGATTATCTGCTTTCTATGAGCCAAATTAGACAGCTATCCAGGTGTCTCCCCAAAGTCTGAGATCCATCAAAATAGTTCACAGTCAAATTATACATTAATCATATATTTAACACAAATTAACTTTTGGGGAATGAAATTCAGCATGAACTAATGATTTTCTGGTTGAGTTTAGCATGAATTTATCAATATCAGTGCAGTTGAACATCATTGGACACCAGTGACCTCTCTAAACACAAAACATGCCTTTTCTCCATAATAAAGTTAACAATATTGTCCAATTTCCTTTGAAGTTCCGCAAGCATTAAATAAAGTGCTGATTAAATAGCTATAACATACACGCTGCAATGAAAAGCTAACCGCGCTCACATCTGAGCTCATAACCTTACACCTTATAAGGGTAAAAACTCACTAACTCAGTAATATCTGAATTCTGAAATACAACTTATTTTAACAGAACAGAAATTTCACTTTCAGGAAAAATCAAACGACGTATGTTTCCATATTCGACAGAATGGTGTAATGAACGTACCGAGGGATCTACCGACGTGCGTGGGATGCATGCATTTGGAGAAACGAAAACCTCGGCATTCGATGTCTTTAAATGCGGTATAAATTCTACAGCAAAAAGCCATATTAGTGCAAAATGCAAACAGAGTAGAAGTATAACCTGTTTTCTTCATTGATGCCCTCCTCCCGAGACCGATGTATCGGGGAGAAGGAACCCTCCAGTACTGTTTCATTCGGAATAATTCCCATTGATCGCGTCCATACAACATGTATCTCGTAAATGAAACTGAACACTTCAGGCCGGTTTCGATTGTCTTCGCTTCTTTGATATCGCATCATTTTGAGCTGGGCAACCGTGGCCAACATTCAAAGAATACAACCGACCTTACTTTTACGCTTAGCTTTGTATCCTATTCTTATTGTCCGATCAATGTATTTCAGTTATTGAGGAAAGTTTAAAAACTTGGGAATTGGATAAGAAATGAGTCTATCAATACATTGTTACCGGGGAAGCTTCACGAGGGCGTGAACTATAACTGTAGAGTTACGCAGATGAATCTGAGTATATAATTGAGTGACTGGCTATCGACACCAGTACTTGGGTGGATAGAAGGGAGCGCTGAATTTGTCAATGGAGGAATATACGCGTTAATCCATGGGAGGGAACTACGCATATTTTGTGTGCGATGACTGTAATTGACAGTAGAATGTGAGAGAATCAATACTATGTTGGATTTTTTGCTTCACAAAACGTATTTTTTTAACCACTAATTGGAATACTGTTGGCTCACTGTAGCTAAAATGGTTGCTACAGAGTACTAAGTTTTTTTTTCTGTCGCAAGTGATAATTTTTTGAAACTACTGGATCGATACTATGGGCAAGGATATTGACCAGTTTGCACATCAGGCTTAGCTGAGGAGTTTAATTCATGCAACTCCTGAAAAACAGGGATTGGAGGGAAGTACTCTAAATCGCGTTTCAGCTCTGCCTGCTTGGGAAAATTCAATAGCTGATCCGGGGGTGCCATCTCGTGGTCAAGTACTGTAACTAAGTGCTTAAATTTGCAGGTCTATAGACGCGAGCGTCTACATCTGCAGAAAGGGGTTAAGGTGGAGGTGAAAGAAGGAGAAAGGGGAGGGGTTGCTAGGAGCAAACCCTTACAAACCCATACTTGTGTCCTCCAAACAAAGGCCCTAATAGGTCCTCTATCATGAACATAAAATAAATGCAAATATTAGAATTATTAAGACACTATAGGTGTCTGAACAACGCACCTATATTTGACTTTGGAATATTTTAATATAGGCCTAACACAGGATCTACAAGTGGTGCAAACCTCAGCACCCTGACAAACTAACCCCATGCTGCTTGGCCAGTGTAGCCCCGTGCTCCCATTTTGGAAATCAGGCCGCATCTCTCATCTCATGATCGCAGCAGACCTTTATCTTATGTGTTGTTAATAATTCTAGTTACAAACATTTATGAAACAGAAAAAACACCATGGAAATCTTCGTCTTCAAAGAAGCTAGACGCATTTCTTTCAGAAACTGAAAGTTTGGAATTTGGGCCAAAATTCAGTTATTTAGGCAGAGAACACTTACATGACACTACAAGTCCTTCTTCCTTCCGAGAGATGACTTTGCTGGGATGTCACATAATTTGTACATTTTCGTTTTCCTGTCAGTGCGTTTGCAATGAAAAAAACTGGGGTGACGAACCAAACCCCGTGACCGAAGTAACCCCGGTCTCCCCTATATCTCGTGGCCACGTCTTATATTTTTTTGTGTCATTGCACTTCCCGAGCTCCGTGATTAAACCATTAGAGGTCATTTGCTTCACTTTAAATTGCTTATATTTCACCAAAACGTGGAACAAAAACACAAGTTGAGTGTTCACATACTTCATAGCGGTATTGTGTGTGGGTCCTGCAGTCTTGCTGTTGCAGTGTGTTTAGTTGTGTTGTCATTTGAAAGTTGTAAGGGTGTGTGTTTTACTACAAACAGATTTGCACAATTTCACAAATGTTATCATTCAAAAATGCATTTACTGAATAGATGATTGGCCTTCCCGTGCATTAAACGCACAAGCATATGAATTCCACCTCACTGGACAAGCAGCAATTAATGGAAAAACTCATTAACTGCATCATCCATCGAAATGCATTTACTCCATATGTTCAATCTCGCTTACCAGCAGCACTGCTTTAAGATAAATTACCAAAGAGGCAGATGGACTCTGAAAGAACATCAGTGGATAAATAAACATTTCTAATGTCGTTTTGTTATTCACATTAAAATGTTTCATTTGTTTGAACAAGAAACATACAAATACAAACGTATCCATAACAAAGCGATAAAGGTGGAAGTATTCAAACAATTTAATTAAAAAAAAAAAAAAACAGGTATCCCAGTTACACTCAATCAATTAATAGAACAGCCCTGAACACAGCCAAGCAAGAGAACATTAGCTATCTGAACCGTAGAAGACCTCATGTGAATTATTCAGCTGCTCTTGTGGCATTCCAGCATACTGACCTCAGGAACAGAGGTGACTTTCATCATCTTCCTCTGATCTTTGGACTCAGTCATACACTGAAGTCTGCTTTTACTAAGGAGGGTTGCTACAATCATCTTTTTTGTTTTGTAAGAATTATAGCCAAAGTGGTGAAGAGTTCATGAGATAGTTGAGAAAGTTCAAAAACCCAGAGCAACGACTGACTGTGCTTTGGTGTATTGAGAGTGCGCTGCCAGGACAGGGCTCTGGCTGTTCATTTTAAAAGGACAAATACAATTGCTAACAAATCCCAAACCGCAAAAGAAGACTGCAATTCACGCAACAACTTCTCCTGCATATATTTTGCGCACATGCTGATTGTCGCACTGTGCAGCACAAACTGCATCAAAGTACTCTTCCCTGTTACAGCTTCCCTTTTCTGGTTCCTTTTACTGAATGCGTACAAAGACATCAATCACGGCGCAAAGGCTACATCAAAGGAAGAAGACCAGTGTATATCTGAAATCCAGTGAGCAAAGGTCTTTATTTGGACTCCATCAAAGAAGAATTGAAGTACAGGAAGGCTCAACGGGATTAAAAAATATCCATTTCACCTTCAAATAAAAAAGATGCGTCTGGATCATCCACAAATTAACTTTTTAATTTTTCCTCATTACTTCACCCCTTAAACTTTTAAGTTTTAGCTTAAATTTTCTCTCGAGCAGGTTCAAAGTCAGTAAAAGCTTTTTTTTTCATATTGTTGGACAATGTCACATACAGTACATGCTGTATTTTGTATGTGCTATTTACAGCGCTTCACTGCACATCACATTTATACTGAGAGAAATATTTAAGATGCCATGTTTTTACTGCCACACCAACACATCACATGAAAAATATCTACATCTTGTACATCATTTTATACACATTTCCCTGTAATTTAGCAGGACATATTCCAGAGTGTCGGAAACCTTGGGATCTCACAAGAATTTAAAATGGGCCTGAAGCATTTCCCAGTCCATAGGTTTTAAGGAGTTAAAACTGCCATTGTATCATCCCCTTTTTCCGTTATTTTTCAATGTTGGCAAAGATTTTATTGGGATTCACTTCAGGGCAATAGAGCCCATTCAAGTCAGCTTTCATACTCTAACGTTTACACATTTCATCTGAGACGAACTGGGAAAAACTGGATTAACGGACAAACAGGCAAAATGAAGTGAAGGATTGCATGAAAAGGAAAAAGACAACATCGAGATTTAGCAGAAAAGTAAAAAAGGATGAGATAGAGACCAACAAACATACGGAGAGCCACAGAACCCGCCTACATAGCAAATTCCAGTTTAACTGTAGGTGCCTGCTGGAAGAGAGATGACCAGACCTGGCTTGAGATCTAGCCTGACGGAGGGGCCTCGCCACTTTAGAAGAGCCTTTGAGGAAGAAGGGCTGAAGCTGCGAAGTGGTTCCACCTGATGATGGTCAGGTGCTGGATCCGGTTGTGGAGCAGCAACAAAGCACTGCACAAGTCTATGTTAACTTATTCTTTGTCATGGAGGTGCAGTGATTAGCGCTGCCACCCACAGCAAAAAAGGCTGTGGGTTCGATTCCGGTCTGGGGCCTTTCTGTGTGGAGTTCCAAGGCATGTGGGCCACTACTAAGCTTAATTTTAACTTTTGGTGACAGCGTAGTGCGCACATATGGCGGACCGTCACGTCACAATCAGGGTGGGAATTTTCAGCCATGGTGGTATTTTCAGCCATGGCAGTTTTTTTTTTTGTCTCAGTCCAGCCCTGGCCGGAGGACTAAGCAGAGAGGAAGAAAAGAAGAGAAGACGATGGTTAACAGGAAAAGGAGTTGAACACAAACTCAAAGTAAAGCATCCAATGTACTGAGTTCATAAACACTTATCCTATTATCCACAAATATTGAGTGACTTGATGAGCACGTCCTGAAACTTTAGTAAAGTGCGCGGCCAGGAGACAGCGGGACAGTTACGTATGCATGCAACATATCCTGTGCTACAAATTGCAATATTAAAAATGCATGTGCCTTTCACTGCCCGGAGCACATGTGAGGAAGGGAGTGAACCCATACAATTTGGTTTTCCTTTACAGCGTAAACATGCACTTTGTTATGCTACAAAAAAGAGGCAAATTTTGAATCACTACATTTATGTTTCATATTCTGACAAGAGTTATTACGCACTTGCACTCTTCTCTTTGAGATCTTCAAGTTGCTCAGCAGTTAATTATTAAAATGCTAGTTAATTTTTAATGGGTACCAAACTGTAACCGGAGGGCGGGGTTAAGAGGGGTCAGTGATGCCTGGAGAGATGGGACACCAGCAGATATTCTGTTCGGGAGTCAGCCAAAGTCCAGGGCCCTGTTTCTGAAAATGTCAGAGTTAGCCGGATAATCGCACTGAGTGGAACCAGGAACCCTCTCAAATCTGGAACATGGACTAAAGTAAAGACTGCTGGCTGCTCTAGGCATTACGGCATGTGCTTATAAAGCTAACACTGATATCCCGCTTCATAAAAATAACCCCGCCCCCAACCCCACGCTAGTTTATTCATTTCCTCTATGCAAACCTATCGGCATGCAACACATTATCATAGGCGATGAGTCAGTATAAACCAGTGCAAACCCCTATAAAATTAAATCAAAATTGATTACAGTTGAAATATTGTTCAAGGATGTTACTCATGAATTCAGAATGATAACACTGGGGGATTTGACACCATATTGTGAAAGCATGCCATGTTTTAAAGAGTAGAAGTTGTTCATATAATTTCCCAGCATGTGTATTGTGATGTATGATTACAGATAAGAAATAGGGAGGCCACATCAGGGAACCTAGCAAGAAGGCAAGGCTGTACTTAAATATAAATGAAAGCACAAAAGGTTACAAAGGGTTCATTTAGACTGATGGTATTTCAAGGTCAATCTATTGGTTTTTTATCTCTAGCTGTAGGTTCTAGCTTTCAATGCAGTAATATTTTTTCAGTTTTTCTCTTTCATGGAATAAATATGGGCCATGTTCTGCCCTCAAGCCCAGGTATGGTGAGGGAGGGGTGAAAACGTGAGAGAGACAGAGAGGCGGACAAAAAAGTCAAAAACCAAGGTTAAAATAAAAACACAGGATGTGCAAACAGAGCCGCTAGCTGCCTCTCCCACTCTCAATGGCAAAAGCCAGGAAACGCACGTAATAATATCAAATGCTTAAATAAAGCAGTACCACTTACTGTCTCTGGGAAACACTTTCCCTATTATGAACACCCACATGCACACACACACACAGACTCACACTAAAGTATACACATTTTCATAATACCTAGTCTTGCACATGTGCAAGCTCTCGAACATGCTACCACACACGTCTGCATATACACTGCCATGCAAACAACAAGTCTACCATTTTCAGGTAGCAGGGGAGAGTAGGCTAAGTTGTTCTTGTGCAGATGTCTCCAATACCGAAGGCACTTTTTGAGTATATTCAAATTACTTCTTACTTGTAACACAGAAAAAAAAATGGAAACATACCAATAACTTTCACTAGAGTATTTTGTCTTACATAAGAATCTATACTTTTATGTGGGTGAGAAAAATCCCAACTTCTACCATCCCTGCCCCAATTCTTCTGTTGTCTTTTGTCTCATCTGATATTCCTTCCTATCACCTCTCTCTTCTTCTCCATTTTCTGTTCTCTCTCCACTACAACAATGTCATGGGGCTCAATGGAGCTTATATGACCCCCAGAAATGATGTTTCTCCCACCCCAGGTCTCATCTTTTGGTGTTCCAACACATCCAACATCTCATACCATTTAACCAAACTTCACTCAGTCCAACATCCGAATCCATTCGGATTTGACATTCAATCCCATTCAAACCAGATTCACTCAGTCCAACATTTAATTGCATTCAACCCAACTTAACTCAGTCAAGCATTTTTTCCCACAACATCAATTCTATTTTTCCCAACCTCACACATTCCAATTTCTCATTACATCTAACCCAACTTCACTCAGTCCAACACCTGATTCTATTCAACCCAACTTCACTCAGTCCAATAATCAGTTCAACATCCAGTGTCATTCAACCCAACTTCACACAGACCGACATTTGATTTTTTTCAACTCAACTTCACTCAGTCCGACATTCGATTCCATTCAACCCAACTTCACTCAGTTTGAAATCCAAAGTCATTCAACCCAACTTCAAACGGTCTGACATTTCGTTCCATTCAACCTAACTTCACTCAGTCCAACATTTGATTCCATTCAACCCAATCATCGCTCAGTCCAATAAACAAAAAAGTTTATCAGTTTGAACATTTAATAGCTTGTCTTGGTTGTGTAATCAATTGAATATACGTCAAAAAGGATTTGCAAATCATTGTATTCTGTTTTTATTCACATTTTACACAACGTCCGAACTTCATTGGAATTGGGTTTATATAAAGCACTCAGAGAGCACATGACCTCTATAGTTGTGAAATATGAGGGAGGATGATGACAGATTCAGATTTATCCTAAAATAAAGTATTTGCGCAAAAAAGCAATATGATGGCTGATGTGGGTGTGAGAGTCACATGACTCTGGTGCTCAACAGTGCTGCATTTCCTCCCAGTCTTTCGAGTCCTGGATCAAGAATGTGATTTGGATCTTCACCAAAATTTAAGTACTTCCTCCTGTTACAGTATCTATCAACGCCTAAAATTTAATTGACAATGATTATTTTTTAGATATCTTGTGAACTGACCGACAAACAAACTAATCAACAAACAAATAAACAAACTGGTGAAAATGTATAACCTCCTGGCAGAGGTACATAAATGGAGGAAAAATAGAGTGAGAAAAAAACACTTTTCAAGTCACAGTATCTATAATGAATTCCAAACTGCACTTAAAGTAATTTATGATATTTCTTGAGTTGGGTAGACATGGGAATTTGTGCTACTGTGGGACAAGATGAAGTCAAGTTGAAGGAAACTGGTGCAAGATAAAAGGGAGCCCGAGGTGATAAGAATCAGGGCAGGGGCGGCATCTCTTTTTGGAATCATAAAGGCTCCTTTGAGCCCCCTGGTGTTCCCGTAGAGTGACAGGGTGAGAGAGGAAGTGAGGGGAATGGGATGGAGGGATGTTGAACGAGACTGACAAAGATTGTAGAATGAAGGCTGATTGGTTGGAACGTGGATGCATGGAGAGGTGTTTTAAGCGTGGTCTGGTTCACTAACCTACCTTCAGTTAACTCCATAAGAGAGAGTAAGAAGTCTGACAATACATCCCCCAATTCCCCATCATTCCTAAAGAGGTGAGTCTGTTTTTCTAAAGAGAGGGTTTGAGCAAGTGATTTGAGAGAGATGGAAATGTGAAAATCTGAAGGGTGAGATAAAGCAAGTCATGAAGTGGGTGATGGGACATGCAGATGGAGTGAGAGATTTTTCTCTACTCCCTGGAACCGAAGACACAGATGCCTGGTCCCTGTTTTCCCAGGAGCAAGATAGATAAACAGAGAGAGAGAGAGAGAGAGAGAGAGAGAGAGAGAATGTTCACATTGCTGCTTCATGTGCACTAGTTCCTCCAGGCTTCCGGAGCCTCTTTCCGCTTCATGAATGCCGTCCTTGTCCAACTATAAATAAATGTACTCATTATCAATTCATTCTGTTTGTTTTGCATAACATAACATCTGTCCTGACAGAGCAAAGCATTGTGGGTAAAGAGAGTAGACCACAGGAAGTTTCAATTCACCTTCAGCAAGTTTTTATTATTTTATCTGTTATCATCCATGGTAAATTTTGGTAGGGTAAGAGCCTCAGTGTTCACCCTTGGGGCAATAGCCAGATCTGCATAAAGACTGGCTTTATATAGCCAGCTTAATTAACCACATCCAGTGTCATGGCGACTATGTGCAAACCCCAATTCCAATGAAGTTGGGATATTGTGTCAAACGTGAATAAAAACTGAATACAATGATTTGCAAATCCTTATTGACCTACAGTATCTCACAAAAGTGAGTACACCCCTCACATTTCAACAATTAATTTATTATATCTTTTCAAGGGACAAAGTTACAGGAATGAAACTTGAAAATATTCTAGAGTAGTTATTGAACAATATGTGTAGCAGTTTAGTTTTACTACACTGTCCAAATAATAAACATTGACTGTTTCCAAAATGGGTAGCAACAAAAGTGAGTGCACCCCCCAAATTGATAATGGTCAACCAAGCAATGAAACGTGTCATTCATCATATTCATGCTTTTATCTGTTCGACTGGACAGATGGGTTGTTTAACGTGTTGAAGGTTTAAATTGTGGTGCTTTGGATGCAATGCTCTCATTCTGGTCACTGGATGGTCAACATGGCACTTCATGGGAAAAAACTCTCTCAGGATCTGATAAAGAGAATTGTTGCTCTCCACATAGATAGTCTAAGCTACAAGAAGATCTGTGAAACCATGAAACTGAGCCAGCACGTTGGCCAAGGTTATCCAGCGGTTTTCCAAGATGGGTTTTACTCGAAACAGGCCTCGTCAGGGTCAACCAAAGAGGTTGAGTCCTCATGCTCTGCGTCAGGTGCGCAAGTTGGCTGAAGAAAACAGATGCAGGAGTGCTGGCAGCATTGCTAACAGTGGGAGAACAGCCTGTCAGTGCTCAAACCATACACCATGTACTGCACCAAAGTCAGTCTGCAAGACTCCTCTGAAGCTAGCCCACAAGAAAGCCCAAAAACAGTTTGTTGAAGACAATCTGTCCAAGAACATGAACTGCTGGGACCATGTTCTGTGGTCTGATGAGATCAAGATAAACGTGTTCTGCTCAGATGGTGTCCAGCATGTGTGGTGGCGCCCTGGTGAGGAATGCCAAGACAAGTGCGTAGTGCCTACAGTCAAATACGATGGTGGTTGCATCATGGTCTGGGGCTGCATGTGTGCTTCTGGACCTGGGGAGCAGCGCTTCATTGATGGAATAATGGATTCCAACATGTACTGTGACATTTTGAAGAACATGATGTCCTCCCTTTGGAAACTAGGCTACATGGCAGTTTTCCAACATGACAACGGCCTGAAACACATCTCCAAGATGACAACTGCCTTCCTGAAGAAGCTGAAGGTGAAAGTGATGCCGTGACCAAGTATGTATCCAGACCTGAATACCATTGAGCACCTGTAGGGCATCCTCAAGAGGAAGATGCAGCAGGGGTCCAACATCCAACAGCTCTGTGATGAAGTCATGGAGGAGTGGAGGAGGATCCAAGCAACAACCTGTGCAGCTCTGGTGCATTCTATGCCTAGGAGAATCAAAGCGCTGCTGGACCACAGTGTTGAGTGTTGGTCACACAAAATATTGACACTATGGACACAATTTGGCATGTTGACGGAGAGGTGCACTCACTTTTGCTGCCACCCATTTTGGAAATAGTGACTGTTTGTTCACTTATTTGGACAGTGCAGTAAATTTACACTGCTACACGTGTTGTACAATGACTATTCTAGAATATATTCAGGTTCCATTTCTGTAATGTTGTCCCTTGAAAAGATTAAATTACTTAAATTAATTGTCAAAATGGGAGGGGTGCACTCACCTCTATGAGATACTGTATATTCCATTGAGTGCACTACAAAGAGAAGATATTTAATGTTCGAACTGATAAATCTCATTGTTTTTTTTTTGGAAATATTCACTCATTTTGAATTTGATGCCTGCAACCCATTCCAAAAAAGCTGTGACAGGGGCATGCTTACTACTGTGTTACATCACCTTTCCTTTCAACAACACTCAATAAGCATTTGGGAACTAAGGACACTAATTGTGGAAGCTTTCTAGGTGGAATTCTTTCCCATTCTTGCTTGATGTACGACTTCAGTAACTCAACAGTCCGGGGTCTCCGTTGTTTCTGTTGTCAGATTTTGCATTCGTAATGCACCACACATTTTCAATGGGAGACAGGTCTGGAATGCAGGCAGGCCAGTCTATTGCCCGCAATCTTTTACTACAAAGCCACGGTGTTGTAACATGCGCAGAATGTGGCTTGGCATTGTCTTGCTGAAATAAGCAGGTCCTTTTCCTTTTAAGCCCGGAGGACACATCGTCCATGATTTCCAAAAACAATTTGAAATGTGCACTCGTCAGACCACAGCACACTTTTCCACTTTGCATCAGTCCATCTCAGATAAGCTCGGGCCCAGAGAAGCCAGTGGCGCTTCTGGGTGTTGTTGATATGTGGCGTTTGCTTTCCATGGTAGAGTTTTAACTTGCACTTGAAGATGTAGAGACAAACTGTTAACTGACAATGGTTTCCTGAAGTGTTCCTGAGCCCACACGGTAAAATTCCTTTACAGAATGATGTTGGTTTTTAATGCAGTGCTCCCTGTGGGACCGACGCTCGAGGGCATTTAATGTTGGTTTTCGGCCTTGCCAGCTACGTGTAGAGATTTCTCTGAATCTTTTGATAATATCGTGGACTGTGGATGATGAAATCCCTAAATTCCTTGTAATTGCAAGTTGAGAAACTTTGTTCTTAAACTGTTGGACTGTTCGCTCATGCAGTTGTTCACAAAGTGGTGATCCTTGCCCCATCCTTGCTTGTGAACGACTGAGCCTTTCGGGGATGCTCCTTTTATACCTAATGATGAAACTCACTTTTTTCCAATTAACCTGTTCACCTGTGGAATGTTCCAAACAGGAGTTTTTTTAGCATTCCTCAACCCTTGCAGTCTTATGTTGCCCCTGTCCCAACCTTTCTGGAACATTTTTTCTAATTCAAAATGAGTGAATAAAAAAAAAAAGTGAATTCCAAAAAAAGTGAATTCCAAAAAAAAAAAAAAAAACTATGAAGTTCATCAGTTTTAACATTAAACATCTTGTCTTTGTAGTGTACTCAATTGAATATAGGTTGAAAAGGATTTGCAAATCATTGTATTCTGTTTTTATTCCATTTTTAAACAAAGTCCCAACTTCATTGGAATTGGGGTTGTACATACTGCATATGTATGGCATATAGGGCCGAAGATATAGTCAAATATGTTAAAGATGTGACGGTGCGTTCAGGAACCACACGTAAGAGAGGGAAATCCAAAAAAACGTATGCCTTTATTGGAGTTCGAGTCTAAGCCAAAAAACACAGGAACTGCCAAGCCACAATACAAAATCCAAAAACAGTATGGACTAGACAGGCAGGGGTCAGAACCAGTAAGACAGATGGGCAGAGGTACAAAAACGATGGGCAAAAAGTCGTCGATGGGCAAAGCCAATGGTCATACACAGGGCATCCAAACACAGAACATGTGGTCATACAAAAATAGGTCAAAATCCAGAAAGACAAAAACAGTACAAAAGGGCTATGGCAAGAATCAAGGTCAGACTATCCAGTAGAAGCGAAACAATATTCAATGGCATGCGAGGCGCTCTGCACAAAAAAGTATTGATCAACGTTCTGACAAGAGCTATGATTGAAAAGACTTTTTAAATAGGCAAGAGGATGGTCACATGCTATGCAGGGAACAGGTTAATTGGATCAAACTAATTACAAAGGAATGATCATGAGGAAGTACCTAATCACATGAAAAAGGCAAATGCCAAAACGCGGACAGGGATCACAAGACAGCCTATAGTCAGAACAAACAGATCCGGTTAGGGATTTCTAAGTGCACAGAGTGAGTGGCAGAACAGTGATTAGACAGGTGCAGAGAATCTGAAAGAAGCACAGCAAAGTAAATTGAGTGAAGGCAAGAAGCGGAGACTAGAACAGGGCGGATGCTGAGAAATTGTCAGTCAATTAGTAGAGTGCAGCTACACAATTCTTAATGACAGACACCTCTCGCAGTTTACCTCCCTGATTAGCAACCGTTGCTCAGACTGATTGGAGGAACCCACGAGAATCTAACTTGTTTTTGAAAGCCGTATTATACATTGCACTACGAAATTATACGGCGTTTAACTTACTTCCGCACACTAATGGCTACGGAAAAAATATCAATAGCCTACGTCTTGATAATTTCTGAATTTGCGAAATTAATTCGCAACGTTCATTGAGCAATTAGCCATAAGAACCCAATCTATATACTCTGAATGTGACAGCCAAAGTGCGTAGTAGCACAGCTGAGTGAAGACGAAAATAATTGCTGTGAAGTCCGCGAAAGTTTCGGATTTTTTGCAGATTGTCAACCTTGCGGATTCACATCAATTATATCAACACAGCCAACAGGCAATCGCTTTGTAATTAGCATTTCTTAATCATTACGTGTCATGCATTGGTGGTGGCGATTCTGTTAATTAACTGTTTGATTGTTAATCAATCAAACCTGACCGCAAACAGTTTAAGTGCGATTATCCGGGAAAGGATGATGTTACTGAAGGCCTTCCTGGTATCTGACGGTACGCCACTGCTCATACAGCACCAAACAACTGAGAATTTTTTAGCCGACTGGTCACCTAATTAGCTAGTTTAATGCTATAGCCCAAACAATGATAGATAACATGAGGACGACCACCACAAACAATGTCGGTCGACTTTGCCAATCTATCTGTTAAGCTGAATGTTTTCTTTTGTGAAGGTTTTGTTAGGTAACATAAATGAACACATAAAGAAGAATCAGGCAGTTCCCCATTGCCTGAGAAAAAAATATCCCCATAAAGGCTACCCATGTGCCTTCTTTTGATGAATGACAGTAGTCATGAATTGCATTGAACATGTGCGTGTAGTGTTTATTTTATTTATTTAATCTCACACTGTAATAACATGTTCCAATTAAGTGCCTCCCTCTCCCCCCTGAGCACTTGCCCCCCATAATGTCTGTGCACGCCACTGGTACCCTGGTTGACTATTTACCATCAACCAAACTGTTTATATTGAATCATATGGCAAATGACAACATCGATTGCCCCTGTCCCATTAAAACACTGCTCTCAAAAATGATCACTGCACAGCATAGATTGTGGGGATAAAGAAAAGTTTTTTTCTCCTGATTTCGAACAGCCAAGCCTTTCTTCCATCCTTGTCTGTTGACGCTCTATAGACAGACAAAGCAACTTGTCCACTGTTTTAAATATTATGCAGGTAAGAAGTATTGACACCGAATGTCAATTACAACTGGCTAGCTTGTTAGCCACCTTGTTAATTTTATTAACTGCTAAGTCAATGCAGTCCCTGCGACGGTAAGGCAAGGATGTTTTATATTATATATTTTATGTTCTTCTTATAGGTCCATGCGGTAAAGGTACCAAAGTAGCTCGCTGGTGGCCATTATCAATCGCAAGCGTTCGCTTTCAGTCTACTCAAGTCAATGGGATGGCTAATTAGCTAGCTACCTAGCACGAAACGAAAGTGACAATTTACTATTTAAGTGACAACTTTGCGTTTATACGTTAACTTACCCCTTGAAACATTTTATTACAGCCTTTCAAATGAATATTGCTGCAAAAGGCTGCCGCGCATCTCGGCATTTTCACGCTTGTATCGACTTATTTCAATTGGCCTCATAAGAAACCATTCATTTTTATGAAGAAGTTGGGTGTATGAATATGGCAGCCGGGTGCTTCACTTTGGAAAATGTAAATATGACATCATCAGCAATCTAGTTTTCTAAATATATATATGTATGATTTGGAGCTGACGAGAGGAGAGAAAAAAGAGAGTGAGGGGCAACTTGGCTGTAGTAGCTGCCGTGATGACGCTGCCCCTGCTGAGGAGGAACTATGAAGAACTCAGCAGTAATGTTCTGCTAATTTGCACCTAGTAAATGAGTCAAGCCTTGAGTAAACTGTTTTCCTGTCAGCTGACCTGCATCACTTGTTGACGCCTGGTTATTTCAGAGTAAGTACGTGGTTTATACCCTGTATTGTTGTCAGCTTGTCGTCTGTCTGTCCGTCTGTCTGTCCGTGTGTGCACCGTCAGGCCGAGGGTGTTCAAACGCGGCCGTTTCTGGTTGACCATTTTGATGCAGCCTCCTCCAGCGTCCACTTCTTCTTCATTCTGCCCTTTTAACCCTTCCTTTCTCCTTTCTCTTCTTGCCTTCCATCTTCGAGTGTAAAAAAAATCCAACTTCAACCTGCCCGCTTTCTCTCTGTCTGACGGCTGCTCACTCATCCCCCAACGTTCATTGGATACAGTAAATGCAGAGTGATACGCAGTTTTCATTTCCCATGAGGCTTTGCTCCGACCATTCGACACAAAGTTTTGAACAAACAAGCAAATTTTATGTCAGTAAATTTTATATTTGTGGTCATGAAAGTTATGTAACATCTGAATAAAAAGAATTAGATCAAGATAGGAGGCTGAACAAAAATCAGTAGGCTGGATTGATGAGAGTGAGTCTGACACTGAAGCAACCGTGAGTGAAATGTACAGAGACACCAAGTGTAAGAAATATTGTATACAACTCACCATTTTTGATTCCATTCACTTGCACAAATCAACCTGTAGGTCAAGATTGAAAAATCTTGACAGCAGCCATACACCCCTACATTATTCACAACTTATGCGCGAAACACCCAGGACACAACCTCGTCTAAAGAGACTAAACCTTTAAAGGACACATATGTTGCTAGATGGGAGGAGAAACAGGAAAAATTGAGAGAGTTGTGACAGATATTTCATTGTGTCACTATATCACATCACTAAGTATTCTCCATTTTTGATACTCACCTATTGTATTTCTACTTGCTCTGAAAATTTCATCCTTCCTGTAAAGTTTTGTCCTCTTCAAAGGTCTCTCAAGCCCATTGTTTCAAAGAATTTTAAAAAACCTTGTTTGTACTTAATTTCTGAGTATTGCCGCGCAAATCTTTGATTGTAAAAACCATAAATATTTTGCAATGACATTAAATTAGAATCTTTTAGATAATGGTTTGATTTCCTTTTTACCCCAAACGGCAAGTCAATGAGTTTCATTTTTAGGACGTTACGTCATAACTGCACGTCACAATTTCCCCCAAAATTAAATCACTTCGAGTTCATATTATTGCCTGCTGCTGTTAAGTTTGGTTCAAATCGGCCAAGTGGTTTTTGAAACTGGAGGGCACTCGGTGGAGCGCATACCTCCACAACGCCATATATCTGTTCTTTTAGTCACAGAATATGTTCTGGATCACTTTCTAAATAGAATCAACTCATCCTTGGACTACCACCGATGCTCCCATCAAAATTTGTGCCAAACCATTCATAACTTTTTGAGCTATCCTGTTCACAGACAGACAGATGGACAGAAAAACAAACAAGGTAAAAACATAACCCCCCTTGATGGAGGTAATAATTTGTATTCAATCAGACAAACAAACGAACCTACTCGGGCAATTATATTAGCCCCATCCAACCGCGTTGGTGGTGCTAATAATAAAAAGATTTAGTCCACTGTGTGTGAGTGTGAGATAGAAAAAGCAAGAGCGATGGAGAAAAATTGAAAGCTTATGAGAAATGAGCGCGATCTTGGTGCATGTTTATGAGCACGTGAGTGCATGTCTGTCTTTCTACCTCACAAAAAAAAAAAAAAAAAAGACAGCAGACACGCGCTGTTGTACAAATACAGAAACAGACCCGCATCTCGCTCTCAGGTAGCTGTCGGAACTTGGCATTTTTCTTTCAGAGTAATGCGCAGCGTGTGGGCGGGTGTTGTTGGTCTGATACTGTAATCGACGTGCCAGCATCCCAAAGAAAGGATCCAATGAGCTTCCGCAAGGCACCGCAGCGCACTAGTGGCATGCTGAATATCTACACATGGTCAGGGATGACAGAACGCGGCTCCTGAATCATTCGCACTAATGTCCTTTTAAGTGGCAGCGCAGGAGACGCCAGCAATGAGCTCCTACGCCCAGAAGGGCGAGCCAGCCGCCCATCTGAGATCCTCAGCGGCGAGTCGTCGATACGCACAGCATGCAGAGCATTCGGCAAGCAGCCGCCGAAGCCACCACTGCCCCGAAGTCCAAAGATGTAGCCGAGATGTCGAGGACACTTGCTGGCCAGAAGAGTGTGAAGCTACCTCCCGGAGACCCCTGTGTCACCCAACACTTGTTTTGAACGGCGGGCACAGGCGCCAGAGTAGGGGCCAGCCTCATCCAGCTCCGCACGCGTCCCTCGCCCACGGATGCAGCGAGGAGGACTCAGCGGGGAGACAGGTGGAAGGCTACGATGGGAAACTACGGGGTAAAACGTCTAGACACCAGCACAAGCCCAGCCGGCGGGACCCGCCGCAGTTGCATCCTCACCGCAGCAACCCTCGATCGTTCAGGGCCATCTCACCGACACCCTCACTAGTAAAACCGACTGATGAAACTGCGGTTTTCTTCGAGTCCAAAGAACGCATTAAGAGCGGGTCTTCCCTCAGTCTCGCCTCTAACCCACCCTCCTCATCTTCACCGCCAACGACAACCTCCAGACGTTCGTCCGGCAGCCGTGGAGGTTCGAGCGGGGCGTGCATTACTTTCGACTCCAGCCTGCACCCCATCGTGAAATCAGTCTTTGGGCAGGTAAAGTGGCGCGGGGGGCCGCGGGAGAGGGATGGCTGAGTTCAGGCGAGGACTCCACAGGTTGCCGAGGTTAGGTCTGTCGTGCGGGATCAGAGAGGCGAGTGCGCGGCACAATGTAAGGGTGACGATTTGCTTAAAAACAACGTGGAGATCCGCGAGGCTGTCAAGACAGAACGATCGTTCATTTTTTGAGCGCTCTTGCGCATAATAGTGTGACGTGTCTGTTTTCGCAAATTGGATGAAGAAAAGAAAAATTAAGACTACGCTGCTTTACTGCCACTCACTGGGCATAACTGGACCGTATTAATTCAAGAACACACCTAGAGCGTTGTGTGTGCGTGTGTGTGTGTGTGTGTGTGTGTGGGTTTGCCCTCGATTTTATTATTATAAGATTTGTATTTTTACAGTACGTTTAACATGGCCAATTTATCACTGTGGCCGGCCAAAGCTATTGAAATAGGAGGTATTCGGCTGAGTTCTTGTCAAACATGCAGAATGCTCACATCCGTATTCTTTTGCTCTTTGTAAACAAGCACACAGAGAAAAGGTGAATTTCTTTTCTCAGATTTAGCTCTGGTTGAGTTGAATTATTGACATGGCGAGTAAGAGTGGCTGGGCGCCTGACGGAATCCCTGTGTAGTGTCAGGTTTGATGGGCTTCATGTGCAGGTGACAGATGAACGGGCAGGATCTCAGGTGTGATGATGACATGGAACACCAGCATATTAAAAATGGATAGATGTACGTTTTGGAGCCTGAACCCCGCAGATGGCCACCTGTGTTCGATGTCTGAGACAGAGGGTGAACTGTAGTGTCTTAGGTATTGTTGGAGGTGGTGATGGTGAGTTTGAGGTGGGGGCCTATCATTTTTGAGTAATATGATTAAGGGCTTTGTATTAGTGTCCGTCGTCCTGACGATCACTATCGGGGATCATATTTTATCTGCTTAATATCCGTAGCAATGTGGGCGCCTCAAACCATCTATTATGAATGATGGTCTTGCGCGACTGGCTGCCCATGAAGAATGTCCAACCCAGGTATCGGTCTCGGACCCTGTTTCATCCGATACTGCCTTTGGGGCTTTATAAAGAAGACATTCTATCTTTATTCATAACACACCACCCTTTCATTTCTGACCAACGTGTTGTCGTTGGTCTTTTGGCTGGAGAGTAGAAAACAGTCTGAAAAGGAGTATTTTCTGGTAAACAAATGCAATTGTGATTGCTGCACGTGCTTTTCTACCTGCGTTTTGTTCCATTTTACAAGGTTTTCCTTATAAAGCAGGATGCTTGCAGGTTAAGCATTGCATTTGCTGTGTACTTAACTGAGCACTTGACTGTGATGTTTGATTTGATTCAGTCACTCAGCCATCCATTGCTTGAGTGCTTATTATTGACCTCCCATGGTTGGGGTTGTGCTGGCTGTCTACCACCTTCGTTGTTAAGACACCCTCAGGTTTCATACCTGAGCTTTTTTTTTTTTTTTGAGGCAGTGAAATGAAAGCTCGATAAAATCCACAAAATAAGCTGTCAAATTCAAGTTCTTACATTTGCAGATTATTATGTTAATACTGCTTCATTTGCAATATCATATTTACACTGCTTAAACACGTGTAACTCCTCAATCACAGCATCGAACAAATTGAAAGCACTGATGGGATTATATCCAAAACGTTTATGTTGACAGCTTTGTTTCTCATCTTCAGAGGTCTAGAATATGTTTTGTTAACGATGGAAATTTTTTCTTTGCATTGATGAAAGATGCAAACACTATGCCCTTACTCTGAAAGTTGTTCACGGGCTGGCAAAATTGCAACCATTTTTTCTTGTATCTGTAATGTCCTGGCACCCAAAGATGTTATGAGGGCACCAGGAAAGATATGGAATATGAGGACCCAAGAGCAGGGACGTGATATTTTATTAAATAAAGAAAGATAACATAAGACAAATAATACAAAACTCCAGAGACAACAAAAAGGGAGGGCACTAAATGAAAGGGTGTTTCACTTTAAGGCTACCTGCCTGTGAGGGGAAGAACTGAGGTGTAAATAAACAAGGAAATGATAACAAACTAAGGAGAAACAGGCAGGAAAATTAACTAAAAGAGCAGAAGGGATAATTGAATAATTGGGTGAAGGCAGGTAATAATTGGGTGGTGTCTGAGGGCCCAAAGATCATGGGCATCCAGTAAAGGTCTTCGGCCTTGTCCCTTACACACAGAGATTTTTCCAGTTTCTCTGAATCTTTTGATGATGTTATGCACTGTTGATGATGGGACCTCCAAAGCCTTTGCAATTTGACATTGAGGAACATTGTTTTTAAAGTATTGCACAATTTTTTTTTACACAAGCCTTCACAGGTTGGAGAGTCTCTGGCCATCTTTACTCCTGAGAGACTCAGCCTCTCCAAGACATCCCTTTTATATCCAATCATGTTACACAACCGATGCCAGTTAACTTAATTACTTGCTAAATGTTCTTTCAGCTGATTCTCTTATCAGCCCTTTTTTGCGTGTCACAACTTTTTTGAGACATGTGGCAGCCAGAAAATTTGAAATAAGTTTATTTTGTGGATAAAAATTTAAAATGTCTCAGTTTCAACATTTGAAACGTTATTAATGTTCTATTGTAAATATCATATTGGCTCATGTGATCTAAAAGTCATTGCATTTTGATTTTATTCACAATTTACACCTCATCCCAACTATTTCTGACTTGGGGTTGTATATATAAAGTGTCACTTATCGAGTTCATGCCTAGTTACACATGCTGAGTGGTCACGGTGAGGTCGCGTGTTACAAATGGCTAATGCTATTCTCCCTACTGATGAGTGGCATTATTCGGAGAAACTTGTTGACGCCATTGGAATGGTGTCTTAGATTTACCGTGGTAATAAGAGAAACCTTTACAGTCGGGGGAATAGCGATTTTGTTCATAAAATACTGTTTTATTTGAGTTTGTGCGTTAAAGTGGCTCTTGCGCTGGGGAAAGGCTGTACTTACGACGAAAAAAAAAACCTTCTTCCCAGTCCCTGGCTCCGGGCTGGACTGGGCTGTATCACGGGGGCAAAGCACAGACCCTGTCTGTCATTAGATAACATCGGGTGAAGAAGAAAGTAGGGCCGAACAATCAGCATTTTCTCAACTTTGAAGGTGTCAGGAATCTCAAATGCATTGTTTATGGCACTCAAGTTCACTTCTGAAATGAACAATACACTCGGGAATTATGTCACATCAACTATCAAAAAATGCACATCAGATTTGCCTGACCCGATGTTATCTAAGGCCCACCGTCCCTCGCCTCAACTGCCTGAGGCAAGGTCCTGAATGCTGGATTGTGTGGGAAGTGCACCCCCTGGTGGGAAGTTGCTGGACTGGTCCTTCGACTGAGCTTTCTACTCGCGCTGAATGTAGAGACTGGTTAAGCGCGGTGTGCTTTCTGAATGGACCGAGTAAGCACATACAGAGACACATACACGAACATGTAGACTTTCACATTTGTGACTCATACACAGAGACACAGTTATACACGTGCGCACGCACAAACCCACAAACACGCGTGTATATCCTACACGCGTTTGTGCTCAGACACAAACATACACAAACACACTCATGATTTTATGTATACAGGTTTACATCAAAAGTAGGCACGCTGCAAAGCACAGAAACAGCGGGTATTGTAATTCGTTCGAGAGTGATTCATGTTTTATTACCTCCGTAAAGGAAGTTGTGCTATCGGTTGTGTCTTTTTGCTTCTTGGTTAGTTTGCAGAATTAAAAAATAATAATAATGTACAAGAACTTTACCATGGTTGGGTCAAGGCTCAAATAGAGGTAATTAAGTCTTCTGATGTCAAGAAGCTATCACAAGCTGATCTTGATCTGCATATCTTTCTGGATCCACTGACTCAAGCAATGCAAAGTTGTGGTCCATCACTTATGTCATTATTGTAAAGTAACTGACTGCTAACATTAATTTGAGGGTGTTTTCATCAATATTAGGCAAACATTTGGAAATGTTACAACCTCACTTCCTCATGATTTGGAACAGTATGTAAAATGTAAGGTGGCCAACAGGGGCCAATGCACTACAACGGCCAAAAACATATACAATTGGAGAAAAGAAACACACTGCAAAGACAGAAATGATGCAAATTCAGAAACAATCGACAATCAACTAGTGTGGACTTCATCGGAAAACAGGAAGTAAACAGAGGTACGTGCACTGAGTAAATTAGCACAATTTTTATACATTTCTAGTTCAGCTACTGTAGTGAAATTCATTGCGGTCACTTGGAAGGGTTAGGTGAGCATGGCTATGGACTTGAAATGACATCACGATCGTGTTAAGACGCTAAAAGCACGTTAAAAGCCTGCCCCATTGGAGCCGCTTAGGTACGAACTTTAGCAGGAGCATAACTCGGTGTAGGCAAAACCAAATTTCTTCATTTGTCTCGCTATTGACAGTACTCCTTCACCACAAACAGCAAAGATACGTGTTGAAATTGACCAGAGTTCCCCTTTAAGTTATGATTAGCTATATAATGAGCTGTCACAGAAGGTACGATCCCTCACCGACAAGATGGTTCGATGTTTGCCACTTTTCCAAAAGCTGCATGAGTAAATAGTCAAACAGTTCAAGAACAATATTCCTCAATGAGCGATCCCATGAAATTTGAGAATTTCACCATCGACAGTCCGAAATTCAAAGAATCCGGTGAAACTGGTGCAATTTGTGTGTGTAAAAGATGAGGCCAAATATTAATTATGGATGTGCGTGATTTTTGAGCCCTCAGATGGCACTGCAGAAAGAACCTACATGCTTTTGTGATGAACACTACCACATGGGCTCTTGAATACTTAAACTGCATTCACTCACACAGCTCTTGTAAAGGGATCAATAAAGGCAAGTTAAGACTTTATCACACAAAAAGGAAGCTATATATCAATATCATTTTGAAGCACCACTGACTTCTCTGGGCTCGAGCGCATCTGAAATGGCCTGAATTCAAAGTGGAAAATGACAAATCCATCTTTCAGATTATGGAAATAATAAACCTAGTGTGAACTTGGCCATACCATCAGTGATATGTTCAAAACAGCATCTATCATGGTCTGGGGCTGCATTATTGCTCTCACAATTGGCAACTTGCACATCAGTGAAAGAAAAAATTGATGCTCGCCCATTTTGGAGCAACTCTTGTGTCTTCCAGATGTTGCTGTTTTCGGGGACGCCTCTGCTTTTATTTATTTTTTTCCTTAAGGCAGAATAATTCTAAATCACAATCTGCACGTATTACAACAGCGTGGATTCATAGTCACAGAGTGTGGGAAAGGCCTGCAACTCAGACCCGTCTCCAATTAAAAACGCCTGGCGGAATATGAGGTGTAAAATACCACAGCAGAGACCCCAGACTTTTGATGGACTGAAGTCCTATATCAGAAAAGAATGAGAACAAATTCTGTTATAGAAACTCCAACAATTATTGTCATCAGTTCCAAAACTACTACTGAGTGTTGTTAAAAAGGAGAGGTTATGTTACATAGTGTTGAGCACCTGATCCAACTTCATTGGAACAAGTTGCAGACATCAAATGTCTAAATAACTTCTAATATTCAGTTGCATATGCATTTGCATACAATGATACTCAGGGTCTAAATCAACAGACACCAAGGGCCGGATCTACAAAAGCTTTGCGTGTATAAAAACGCGTGCAAACTCATTGCACACGCAAAAAAATGTACAAACTGATTTACTAACAGTGCACAGTAAGGGTGGCGTCATTCAAAGGTGCAAAATAGCACGTCTGCATCCAGTTAGTACGTCTGCCACAATGAATATGCAATATGGGGCGTTTACACGCAATTATGCGTGTGTTGGGAGGAGAAAATGTAAATATTTTAATTTAGCACGCGCAAATTGATTTATCAAACCTGAAAGAAATTTTGCTAATAAAATCTGCGTCTATGTTTTAACACGTGTCAAAAGGAGGTGCAAACGGTTTGTATGCGTAATTGCGCACACATGGCTACGGTTATTGTCGCAAGAAGGAGACATCAAAATCATGAAAGGAGACGCAGAGAATGCATTTTTTACCCTCGTGTGAACGTTTTTGGAATGAACGAGGAAAAAATCATTAAAACATAACGCCTATCCAGCACTGCCATTTTGGAGCTGTTGGAGGAACTCAGAGAGGATTTGGAGCCAGCCACGAGAAGGAGTCACGCAATACCTGCAATGACAAAACTCCTTGCAAGTTTGCATTTTTTTGCATCTGGGTCATTCCAGCGTACGGTAGCTATTACAGCTGGGATCTCCCAATCCCGTTTTTCAGATGTGCTGTCTGAAATCCTAAATGCCATGTCGCGCCGAATGGCCAAGTTCATTAGGTTTCCACGCACTCGGCACTGATTGAATGAGACCAAACAAGGTTTTTTTGCAGTAGCTGGATTTCCTGGAATTATAGGGGTGATTGACTGCACCCATGTGCAGCTTGTGCCCCCCACAGATACTGAGCACGTGTACAGAAATCGCAAACACACGCATTCATTGAATGTGCTGTGCGTTTGTGATGCCAAAGGCATCATTTCCAACGTTGTGGCAAAATATCCCGGGTCAGTACATGATTGTTTTATTCTGAGAAACAGTTCTCTGTTTTCCAAGTTGCGAGATGGCGAGTTTGGAGATGCCTGGCTTGTAGGTGAGTCAATTTGTAAAATCCTTAGCGAAATTTATTTCATTAAAAACAAGAGCATGTTTCACATTGATTCATATGTTTTTTAAGGTGACAGTGCATACCCCCTACACCCCTTCCTCCTGACACCTGTTCTCAACCCGACCACTGCCGGAGAAATAAAATACGAGGCCCATATCCGTACACGGAATATTGTGGAGCGCACCTTCGGAATCCTGAAGAGCAGGTTCCGTTGTTTGGATCGCACTGGTGGAGCACTGCTGTACAGGCCAGAAAAAGTGGCCCAGATTGTAGTGACCTGCTGCATGCTACATAACATCGCCAAGCAACGCGGGCTGGAGCATGAGGCCATGCCGGAGGAGAATGCCGACCTGCCCCCCTGTATGGAGCAACAACCCAATGCTGCAGGGATGCAGACACGCAGCAATCTCATTCAAAGTCACTTCTTGTGAGCTGTTTGGTATGTGCATTTTTCTATTTTCATTCAATAATGCGTTTTAGATTGCAATACAATGCCGTTCCCTCTGGCTAGTGTGACCCAACAAACTGCAGAACATTGCAAAGTTAAGCAAATCAACATTTATTGAAAAAAAGACTGAAATCACTTTCTGAATTCCAAACATTATCAAACGAAATACTCATTCACGTCTAATTATGTTAAGTCCCGCAAAATCATATTAAAGACACATTGTTTCAGTCAGAAAATGTATTAGGCTATAGTCTTAACATTTATGGTGGAAAAAAAAAGAAAAAAGCAGTTCATCATATAGCCCATTTTATACAAAAAAAAATATTCACAGCCAATAGAAGACAACTTAAACGTGACAGTTGAATGTATCACTTGTGTTTCCTTTTACGCAGGTGGAACTTGCCCGTCATGCGCACCTCTCCTCCCTCTCCGGTGCCCGGCTGCCTAGCTGTCGCTGTGGGACTCGGTCGGCCCGCTTCTCCACCTGGATTGAGGGCAGTCATTGCCTGCATCCCTTCCCGTAGCCCTCTTGCCACAGAATTGACGGCCATCTTGAGGGCAGATACTGCGCTGACCATCTGTCTGCAGTGCGTGGCAATGGCCTGAGTATCGCGCCTTGCCGCCCATGCCAACGATGACGCCGCTCACATCTCCCGTGCAATTGTCTGAATGGCTGCAGACTGTTTCTTTTGTTCCTCCAGCAACTCCAGATCAATGTCCTCGGGAACCTTTCGAGGCTCTGCAGGGGTGACGGCTGCTCTGGGGGGATTTGAGGTGGATGGCTGGATTTCTGCTGAAGATTCTACATGTAAAAAATAAATGTTTTTTGTTTGGGATTTGAGTTAAAGGACAGCAAAATGTAACCACAGGAGGTACATTCATTTTTCACTTACTAAATAAATATCTTTTCAGAAAAAGTGTGTTTATACAGTATTATTTTGCGCCTACCTTGTTCTGCTGTTTGGTCCAGTGTGTCATACCCGGCAATTCCAGTGACTTGAGTCTCGCAGAACGTTAACTGCACCTGTTCCTCAATGCTGGTCAGAGGCATCTCATCCACTGTGCCCCCACCTGTTTTCTTTGCAGATGTTTTATTATACGCCAATTTTTCTTTTGTTCGTCTTCGGATATCTTGATATCGTCTTTTCACTTCGTTCACTGTTCGCACCGTTTTACCCACAGCATTTACTTTTTCACAGATTTCCGCCCATATGGCGTTCCTTTGTGCGACAGTCAGATTTCTTTGCTGTAGCTCATTCCTGTGTTTATTGGCTTCATCTACCAACACCTCTAGTCGAATTTCATTTTGCGCTTTCTTCTCTCCAAACTCTCCATGCTGCAAACCATGAAACACGCAAAGCCCTCATTTAAATAGGGTGTGTCCAACACGTTTGCACCTGTTGCCATTTGCGCAGTCACTCTTAGTAAATCACCTGCAAACCGCGGTTCAGCCCCACACGCAAAATTCTAGATTGCAGGCGCAAATTAGTACACGCAAATCGGGATCTTAGTAGATCCGGCCCCGAGTGTCTTCCTTGGTGAAGCACTGCCAGGTCTTTACTGCAGTCATCTTCACTTCCTACTTGTTTCAGGATCTACTTACCTTCATTCTCCTCTTCTGTGAGTAAAATGGATTTTTAATAGGATTCAGATCCGATTATTGACACCTTACGAACCAAAAGAACAAAAAATGTGTCTCGCTCTAGTGAATTATGGTGGTCACTGTTCAGTTGGGTGAAAACAAACACATTTATATCTCTTAAGCATGGTTACTAACAAATGCAAATTTACATGGGAGCATGTGCATGCCTGTTCTTCTGTTTACTATGGAGTAACGCACATTACAGCATTTGAAATGCTCATTAAAATGTCTTTCCTGTACTTTATCTACATTACGTAACAAGAAGAGCTGAACACAATCCCTTCTGAGAAGAGGGTTTAGACTGTAATGGTGTATTTAGCCCCTTGAAGACCCTGCTATGGTGCAGGAGCAGGCAGGAATGAGGCTTCTCTCTCATGTAATGCTTTAAAATATGTAAATCCGTGCACAGCTGACACTCAGTGCTCAGAGGGTGTGAGGATGGGCCTGACTGCAGCTGAACTACCAGCAGTGTGTGTGTGTGTGTGTGTGTGTGTGTGTGTGAGGGGTGGCAGGGGAACTTAACTATGCCTTGGGTCCTCACTTCCCCCTCAAACACACACACACACACACATATATGCGCGCATACTCTAACACGCATGTACACTCATGTACACACACACATGCACACACACACACAAACTCACTCGAACCTGATCGGAGCTCCTAGTTTTGATTACATGGTGTGATGTCCATTGGGCAAATCAGACTATCAATAGTTCATGCTCTCCTAAGTTGATCAATCAAAGGATCTCTTATAAATGTTCTCCACTGTTTCAAGTTCTGCTGTTGTGAGGCCTAATCCCACCTGCACTTAAGCTCTGTGAAGTGTACCGCTCTCTATCTCTCTCCCTCTGCTTCTCCTATCTCTCTCTTGCTGATTTTTAGTCTCTTTTACCTGTAATGTGGTGTGCAAGAATTTTTTTTCCTCAGTTCACACAAAAAATGCTCTCAAAGCTCACAGATGGCAGAAACAGGTTGCCGGGTCCCAATGTGGCCAGGAGGTGTCACTGTAGAATCATGTCTGCATACTTCACCCGTTCTCATCTGGGGTGAAGGCTACATCTCTGAGCGTTCTGACTTCATACTTGCATTTGTGGAGTGCATTAGTTTGAACAAGAAGCATGGTGCTGTGTGTGTTTGAGCAGTGAAAGGTCTGAGGTTTCTCTATGTTTCTCGAGGTAACAGCAAATCTTTGCTGTTTCATTAGCATTTAAAGCTTAGTGTGCAACGTAATATGCCGCATAATAATGCTATCTACATATAAAATGGCCTGTCACTCCACCCATTAGACTTAGTAATGAAACAATTGATTTGCTCAATAACTAACCAAGGAAAGTCCTTAGCATTGGGTTGAGTGTAATCATGCATTAAAAGGCGAGGATTCTGCTTTCCCTAACTCGCCTCCGATGGCATGTTTCTGGAAATTTCCTGCAAATTAAAGATGGACAAGTCTTGAATTAAACTGCGCATGCATTATTTTCAAGTCCGATGTGCCCAATACAGAGCCAGAACAGGGTGAAAATTGTGCCATACTTGTGGAGTTCACTGCACAGTAACCGGAAGTGCGTTTGCTTCCTTTGTCTTTTTCCATAGTGGTGGCCTCATCGACAACCTCATTTCTAAAACAGTTTACATAGTATGAAAACCTTTTGGTCGGCGTCGCAAGCATAAAATCCAGAATGCGTCAGCTTAACATGCTGATCATTTGAATCACCTGCGCTTGTGCAGGGAGAGATCTAAAACATGCAGGACAGGTGGTCCTCCAGGGGAGGTTTGAGAAGCACTGCCTGTGTGTGATCAGCTGTAGCCACTGATTGTGTTCTGAATGATAAGATAAGATAAACTTTATTGAATCCCGTGGGGTAATTTGTCCTCTGCATTTGACCCATCCCATGGTTGGGGGAGCTGGGCGGCCACCTGGCAGCGCCCGGGCACCAACTCCGGTTCCTTGGTCTGGGTGTTGGTTGGAGTGTTCCTAAGGTGCGTGTTTTTGTGGGTGGGGGGGGGGGGCAAGGGGCCCGCACGGGCGGGGGGGGCGCATGCGGGCTCCACGCAGTGGGGGGGGGCCTAGGCCGGATTCAAGCCTTCTTGCTGAGGCAGCAGTGCTAACCACTGTGCCACCATGCCGCATGGTTGTGGGCTTTGGTTCAGTTGGGGCTTGGTCATCATACCAGAAAGGGTCATGCTAACCAATTCCTCTGAATGGGTCTGAGCCAAAACCTGTCAACCTCCAGGCTTATGTTTAGATTATCACATTTCTCGATTGTGATGGTTTTGTACAAAAGAATAACAATTTAGACCTTGTTAGCAAAAAAATTAAATTTCTATGTTTCTGTATGAACAAATCCTGCTTTACTGCAGTGGGAAACCACCATGAAGCTTGTTTGGAATTGTTTATTTTTAAAATTTTTTATTCCATCCATAAAACATGCCTAAATTGCATATTCAGTCTGATTATGCACAACTTCATCAATTATTTTTGGTTATACTGCAAAGGTGTCCCTACTTGTGTCAGTCATGCATGCCCAGCCTAATTTGAACTCTCACACAGTTTTTGATGGGACTTTATTGCTCTGAATTCCATCCATAACACTTGCAGAGGTTTTGGATCTAACCCATATTGCAGGTTTCCTCCCTGGTGTCCACTCCAGAGAGCTAATTCATTATGAACAACAGGTCCTCCATCATCTTCCATTTCTCCACTGCCTCCTCATTATCAACACTCCTTAGTGGCTCATCAACGATCCTGCATTTGTCTCCCCCACTGCCCAAATCATAACAGAATGAGCATATTTATAAAAAAAAAAACAATGAAGTTGATGAGGCAGGATATTACACGTTTCCTCTCTTGCTGATTTCAATTTTAGACCAATCAAAGAGATTTACAAATGACTGCTTTCTTTTATTTACTTTATTTTTCACATCACCCTGGCTTTTTTAAATGAAGATGAATGAGAGAGCAGGGTCTTGTTTCACAAAGCTGGATTACGGAGTTAGCTGAATAACTCTAACCCTAGGTGGCTTTTTTTTTTTTTTTTTTAGCTCTCTCCACTTTTGGGTTGGTTCCCAGTTCTGCCGTTTAGTTATCCGGGCACCTTCCTAATCCTGTGTCTAAGAACAGGGCCCAGACCTTATTAGTGTAATGATGTGTAAAGTAAAGCAGCCGTTGGTGTAGTTGTGCACGTGTACTGCTGCGCAGTCCCTGTGGGAGTCCCACTGGCAGTGTGTGTGGAGGGAGAAATGGGCAAAGACAGTCTCTGCTGCATCTGTAATGTCCCCCGGGGGGTTTGTGCCAACTCGGGGAATATAACCTACATTTATTACCCTTTATGCACCTTCCTTTCCTCATCCCTCCATTTCTCTCCCTCTGTCAGCTCTACATTTATTACCCTTTATCCACCTTCTTTACTCCATTCCTCCATCTCTCTTTCACTATCAGCCCTACATTTATTACCCTTTATCGAACTGTTTCTCCATCCTTCCATCTCTCTCGCTCACTCCGTCCCTCCATCTGCCTCTTTCCCTCTACCTCTCTCTTTATGAAACCTTCATTTTTTAAATCTTTGATCCACTTTCATGTGTCCATCCCTCTATCTTTTTTACTCCCTCTATCCCTCCATCTGTCTTGTTTTATATAGCTGGATCATCCTCAAAAGGTCCGACTGTCTGCAAACAGCAAGTGGCAGAGCCACACCATTTAATGAAAAACTCTGAGATTGAATATTAAAACAACATATTTCAGTGTGTTGTTGGAATTTTTTGAGATTTCATCCTCTATAGTAAATAATATACTTAAAAGATTCAGGTGATCTGGAGTAATCTCAGTGTGAAGAATGCAGTTGAAAATACTCATTGATCTTCAATCTTGCAGATGGCTCTGTATTGAAAACCCACACACTTTTGAGATGGATATAACCGTATAGGCTGGGACTGCTTTGGAAATCATTTGGCTATAAAGATAAGATCATTCATCGTTGCATCCACAAATGCAAGTGAAGACTGCATTATGCACCGAGGAAGCCATACATCAAAAACATCCAGAAACTCTGGTCTTCTCTGGGCTTTAGCTCATCTGATAATGGCCGATGCACAGTTGAAATGTGCTGATGTCCAACCAGGGAAACTTTCAAATTGTTTGTGTATGCGTACATTTTTTTGGAGCAATATATGCACTCCTCTTGTTGATCTTTTCAGGGACTCTCCTGCTTATTTCTGCAAGACAACGGCAAGCTACATATTGCACGTAACAACTGCATGGGTTCCTCATTGGAACCCGGCTACTAGTTTGGCCTGCCTGCTGTACAGACCTGTTTCTCGATGAAACTATGCTTGGACTTGAGAAGCTCAAAAAAACAGTTTAATAATGAAGACCCTGGAAGTCTGAGCAGCTGAAGACATAAGTGAAGGAAGAATGGGGAAGACATCCTGGTTCCTCAGTTCTCTAAACGGTTGCTCGGAGGGCTATTAAAAATTACAAAAGAAAAACCATTAAATATCTTGTCTTTGCATCATTTTCACTTAAATATAGGTCAAGAATGATTCACAAATCTGTCTTTTTTTTAAATTTCCATATGGTCCCAGCTTTTAAGGAAATGGGGTTCCGTAACCCTTTATCCAACTCGGATTCTCCATCCCTCCTTCTTTTTATCACTCCACATCTCTCCATCACTCTTTAGGTCCCTTATTGTCACTTTTCTGCTCTATACCAGTACGTCTCTCTGTATTACTCCATCTCTGTCCCTCTCTCCATCCCTCAGTTTTTCTTTATCCCCCACCTCTCGCTCCATCTTTTACCTTTTCAATCCATCTACATCTCTTTCACTGTCTCTCTGTCTCTCTCGATCAGTTCACCTCTCTTCATCACTGCATCTCGGTCTTCATCATTTCACTTCTCTCCATCAATCCAACTCTGTTCCTGTCTATCTCCACATCTCTCTCTCCACTGCCCTGCAAAAATATATGAATTGAGATAATTTCCTTCTCTTCAGGGATCCTCAGTCCACAAATGTTCATCAATCTGGGCTGGGATTGGTCCAATTTTTAGAATTTGTGTCTGTCAGTGCTGCAGATAATTGATTTCTCAGATTTTTTTGACCACTCATGAGCATCAGAATGCTGGTTACAAATTCAGTGAGACTCCTGGGTTTTCTGGGTCAGGGAGGCTATCTGCAGTGGCTTTCTTTCTGCCAGTAGCTGGAGGGCAGATTTCTGTACCTCGATTTGAAACCTTTTTTTCTTTGGAGTCATTTGTAGCCTTTGTCAACATGAGAACCAGAGCTTTAAGAGCTTAAGTCAAGGTAGCCAATTTTAGGCTGGGAGATCTGAAAAACCGTCAGTTATGTGGGCAAACTACAGGCTTACTAAAATCAACAGAAAATGACAAACCCCAATTCATGTGAAGTTGGGATGTTGCGTAAAACCTGAATCAAAACAGAATGTAATGATTTGCAAGTCTTATTAACGCACATTTTATTCTCAATAGAACATAGACAACATATCAGATGTTGAAAGTGAGACAATTTACCATTTCATAAAAAATATTTGCTCATTTTGAAATTAATGGCAGCAACACATGTCAAAAAAGTTGGGACAGGAGTAACAAAAGGCTGGAAAAGTAAAAGGTACTGATAAAAAACAGCTGGAGGAGCATTTTACAACTAATTAGATTACTTGGCAAAAGGTCAATACCATGACTGGGTATAAAAAGAGCATTTTAGAGAGGCAGAGTCTCTCAGAAGTAAAGATGGACAGAGACTGACCAACTTGCAAAAAACGGAGTCTAAAAATTGTTGAACAATTTCAGAGAAATGTTTCTCAATGTAACATTGCAAAAATTTGAATATCCCACCATCTACAGGACATAATATCAAAAAATGATATTCTGATAATCTGAAGAAATCTATGTGTGCAAGGAACAAGGCCGAAGTATTAGATGCTTGTGATCTCCGGGCCCTCAGGCGGCACTGCATTACAACAGACATAATTCTGCACTGGAGTTCACTGCAAGGGCTCAGGAACACTGCCAGAAATCATTGTCTGTGAACACAGTTTGCCGTGCAATCCACAAATGCAAGTTAAAGCTGTATCATGCAAAGAGGAAGCCATGTGAGTACACGATCCAGAAATGCCACCGACTTCTGTGGGCCAAAGTTCATTTAAAATGGACTGAGGCAAAATTGAAAACTGTTCTCTGGTCAGAGGAATCAAAATTTGAAATTATTTTTGGAAACCATGGACACCATGTCATGCGGTCTAAAGAGGAGAGGGACCACCCAGCTTGTTATCAGCGCTCAGTTCAAAAGCCTGTACCTCAGATGGTATGGGGTTGCATTGGTGCCGATGGTGCGGGCAGCTTACAGATCTGGATTGGCATTATCAATGCTGAAAGGTATATAGAGGTTTTACAACAATGTCTTTTTCAGGGAAGGCCTTGAATATTTCAGCAAGAACATGCTTACCCACATACAGCATCCATCACAACAGCATAGCTTCCTTGTAGAGGAGTCCGGGTGCTGAAATGGTCTGCCTGCAGTCCACACGTTTCACCAATAGAGCACATTTGGCGCATCATAAAAGGAAAAATTTTGGTTAGAAGACCCAGGACTGTTGAGTAGCTAAAATCGTACATCAGATAAGAGTGGGACAAAATCCCTCTTCCAAAACTCCAGCAACTGGTCTCCTCACATCACAGACATTTACAGACTTTTGTTAAAAGAAGAGGGAATGCTAAACAATGGTAAACATGGCAATGTCCCAACTTTTTTTAAGATGTGTTGCTACCATCAAATTCAAAATCAGCCTATAATTTTCATGAAATGGTACAATGTCTCACTTTCAAAATCTGACATGTTGTCTACGTTCTACTGTGAATAAAATGAGGGTTTATGAGATTTTCAGATCATTGCATTCTGTTTTTATCTTCATTTTACGCAGCATCCCAACTTCTTTGGAATTGGGTTGTATGTGTATGAGCGTGCGTTAGTGTGCGCTTGTCTGCACATATGTGAGTGTTTGTTTGAATGTGTGCATGTGTGTTTTCGTGTGTGTGCGTGCAGATATGTACAGCATGAATGCCACAGCAGATGGATGAAAGCAATGATGGGAGGATAGTGAGAGAAAAGAGAGAGAGATAAGTGAGCGATGGAGTGAAAAAAAGTGACAGGGGGACAGATGGAGATCCTGCTTAGCCCTGAAATGAGAATACTGCGATCTGCTTATACCTGTTTGATGATTCGTTTTATGTTCTTTTACGTGAAATACATGCAATAAGCTTCGGCACTACGTTTTTTCTACTTTTGTCATAGTCCCAAATAACCAATTTCAGTTGAGACACACCTACCATGATGACTGAACTATATGATTATTTGCATTGGAACATCTGTCAAAATCAATGGAATGCTGTCAATGACGTGACCTAACAAGGTGTTATTAATTATCCAGAAGCTAATTTTTCTGACTAGCAACTCGATGGAGTGTTCTGTGGCTCCAAGATGAATAAATAATAAAATGTAGCAGGCAAGTCATTACTTGCAAGCGTTTCCCTGCATTCATGCTATGCACATTAATTCTGCAGTCATTTAAGTGGAAAAAGATAGCATGAAACAGCAAACACAGATAGGGGGCAGACTCAGATAATGTGGGTATTTTGTTTGCTGACACTTCGAACAGTGCTGTTCTACATTTAAAATTCATAACACCACACGCTGGTTTGAGATATCAGGAAGTGCAGGATGGCAGAGAGAGCAGATCTACTTTTAGATACTGTCTATATCAGCCTCTGCCCGAAACAGGAATCCACCGCACCCCGTGATGACACTTAGCAGTCTAACCACTGCCAACAGATTGGAATCAGGGCATATTTATTTAATAGTGCTTGCATCCAGTAAACAAGGGTTGCTGCAGTGCCATCAGTATTCCGCCCTGTTGTGTTCTTGTCTCATTAATTTCAATTTGACTAATCCAAGCCACAAATTAATCACTTTTTTGAGCGATAGTTACATTATTGGTTAGCTGTTAACTGTTTGAGTTCTCAGACCTGCAAATTAATTTTTTTTTTTTTTTGCGCGCGCGATAGTAACATTACTGTTGAGTAATCCAAGCTGTAAATTAATCATTGTTTTGTGCGATAGTAACCAGTGGCAGCTGGTGCCAAAAATTTTTTTGGGGGGGTTGCAATTTACCTTGGCGCAGCACACCTGACAGCTGCTATGATGTGGACACAGTCAGTTATTTAGAAGGAAAATGTAGCCTATAGATTTTATCAGGGTTTGTACCACTTTTTTTACCCTGAGGCCGACAACAGCCATCAGGGTATTGTCGTCCCCAGCGGCGTCTGTCCGTCCAACGTTAACGCTCAAGCTCGTTTATTATTGGGTGGAAACTTGTCAAATTTGGTGTACAGATTGGGCATCACCGTTAGAATTTCGCTACTGAAAATCGGCACGTTTCGATTCTCCGTTTGGCCACACAACCACCTGCAAAATCCGCAAAATTAAACAGCCCGCAAAAATTTCCTGGGTTACTATATGCTTGCAGCCGTGGGGTCTTAAGTGCGACAAGCACAGCATTTTTTTTATGAATTGACAATGTATCCCCTATGTACACATGTCCACAGATCACTGCATCTGTCCTAACATTGCTTACAGATTGATTGTAAAAGCAGTCACGTTAAAGATAATCCACCAACTAACTGGGATTTTGATGTACTGTAAAAATGCAAACAATAAATGGAACATAGTTAAACAGAAAAACGAAACAATAAAAACAAAACAAATCTAAAAACACACCACTGTAATGCTGTCAACAGGCTTCATACACCTTTTACACGGTGAAATTCAAGCACTTTTCAAGGGGTATTTTCTTGCTTTTCCAGCACCTTACAGCTGTGGTAAATTACATATTTATGTACATAAATGACAGATTTCACAGAAAGTGTGACCGACAGGTCCCACTGTACTTAACAGGATGAAATTATAAATTAATGGTACATATATGTGGTTTATTTCATTGATAACATGAAAACAAATGTTTACAGGACGTTTTAGTAGTGTTGTTACCTTCGACCCTCCTGCTTCGAAGCTTGTGTCAAAGTATGAACCAGTTCAAGGCGAAGCAAATGTATCGGTGCTTGGTTCGTTTGCTGCTGATCACGTGATCGGCGACGTCCGAAGCTTCGTTCCAGCTCTCGTTCACGTGACCGCTTCGATTTGATTCAAAGGTGCGCGAAACAGGGCACGCGCTTGCGGGTTTGAAGTAGTGGAAAGCGGTGTTGCGAGTCAGGAGAGTTCATAGCGAGTTAGTTGTAGCAAAGAGTAAATTACAATGGAACCTGTTGCAAAGAGAGGTCCCTCTGAGATGTGGGAGCACTTTAATTTGATTTTCCCAAACAAGGTTGGCAATAGACAGGCTATAATTTTTATTACGCAAATATGGACACAGTTCAAACAGGAAAAACAACAGTTTTATTCATATCGGAATCCGTGTATTTATTAGATAATTTATAGGTTCAAGTTTTCATAACCATGTTAAACCCACAGAGACTGGGCCAAAATATACCGGCAGGCTATTTCAAAAATACTGCACTACAAGTTTTGAACAGCAGAGGTCATCATAGAGTTTGAGGCATTGAATGAATGAACCTTTTTCCGATACAATTGGCTGGAAAGCTTCACTGGTTCAGAAAGCTTCACTTTGCCATCACTACGTTTTAGACCTGGATCACGGCAATTTTGGTCAAAAAAAGGGGGAATTTAAAAATTTGGTCTTGTTGCTAATGTTACATGGATGGAAAATTGGTGTTCACAGGACAGAACTCAAACGGTGGCAAGACTGTCTGAGCCAACGCCAGTAATGGCACGATGAGCAGAGAAAAGGGAAGGCACACCGGTGACCAACCCTCTAATCCAGTATATCTACTCTTGAACAGTGACCGGATTATTTTGAGGCAATAAAATTCATACACTGGATAATGAGTCAATCCTGCCCACTCATTTCAAAGTTCCACATCCACCCTGGAGTTCTGAGAGGAAGGAGAGACGCTTTTATGGCCCACCCTGTAGTATTGATGTGACAAACCCTGTAACTCAAACCTAGGTTGGCTTGATCCATCCAGAGATTAGAGTGAACTCTTCCATTTAATATAAACAACATTCGAACTCGGCTCGCTTGTGAAAATTCAATAACTGATTCGGGTGTGCCATCTAGTGATAGAGTATTATAACTACGTGCATAAATCTGCAGCTCCGTGTCCACTGGCGAACACATCTGCACAAAAGGGTTTAAATACCCTGCCAGCAGCCGCCAAATCTCATTCACAGCAGTGCTGTACTGAGATTACAGGTTGTTGCTAACGTTATTACTGTGGACGGAAATTTTTACCTTTTTGATGAGGGACACAAACGCGAGTTGGTAAATTCTAAAAGGCCAGGAAGTAAACATCCGCTCGCGCATGCACTTTACCCCGCTTTCACGCTACCAGTTGTTATAAAATAGGGACTTCAATGCGGAATGCAGAGCGAACGTTGAGACCACACACATCGGACAGAAATTACGTTCGCGGCAGAAACTGGCTTCACAGTATGAAATAGGGCTAAGGGTATTGCAAAATGGTATCTAGCATGGTAAAATAAAGAATGGGGAACATATTTCTGGCCAGACCTTCAGTAGTAGATGTTCTGTTCTTTTCACAGTGGCCCTGTTGAATCTGTCAAACTAGAACAGCAAACAGGGAAAGCACTAAAAGGCGTTGCTAATGCCACATCCAGCTAGCCATCGCTGTTTGTCGTAACAAGTGCGGGAGAAGCCCCAGGTGCCAGCTTGTCCACGATCACTTGCCTGCTGCTGAAACTTTAAATCGGGTCGGTGAGGTCCAAGCTCCTTTATCCTCTTTTTCGCTTCCAGTGTACGCCTTGAGAACGGATTATTCTCCAGTGAAATAACCGAGTTTTCCGCGGATGCACTGGATGCTGCCACTTAGAACCTCTATCTGACAGAGAATGAGCGTGTGATGTTTGCGCATGAGTAAATCGCATCTGCGGCGGTGACGTGTTGATATGATTGCCAGCTGTCGTTGTCCAGTCACAATCACAAAAACAACACTAATTCGCTGCCAATCAAAATGGGAGCGTCCGGGGCGCATTTCTCTGCGCCCCGCGGGCAAAGTTGAAGCGGCCAATCAGAAAGAAGCCTTAGGTCACATGCTGGGCAAAAGCAGCCTGGTGCCCGTGCCTCGTTGCGCTTGCGCTCAAAGTGAGGCCCTGGTAACAATGACTCAATGGCTGCCTCCAGTGAAGGAAATCGAAAATGGCGGACCAGGGAGGTTTATCATTGAAATGTCTTCGTTTTGATATTTCTAGGAGGTGTCATGAAACGTCATTGTGGTCTTAAATACATTTTGATATTCCGTGTTGATTACGGATCTCTATAAATTTTTAGAACAAAGGGATAATTTTATTTTGGCACGTGTACTTGCCGACAGTGGCGGAGCCAGCGGGGCTGCTGAGACACGTCACTTTTTGACTACAATTAGTAGTTCTCAATCATTTTCATTTATTGTCGCATTTTCCAATCATTGTAATTGGCAACCGAAGACATGGTTTCTCTCTGTATGTGATCCAACAGCGATTAAATCAAGGGCTAAATTCAGTCCAGTTGCGGAACACGAACAGAGAATTGGGTTGCACAAAACTTGCGTTTAGAACAATTATTAGTCTTGACCTGTTCCTAATCAGGGAGAACAAGCCGCACCTGTTAACTGCGGAGCGCTCTCGGAGTGAACCTTCTGTTAATTATGAAAATGACTGAGAACAGGTCAGGACTAATAATTGTTTTAACTTGGTGTAACTATGGCACAATTAGTTCCATAGTTGCTTCATTCCGGGGTAAGTTTGAAGTGGTTGCATAATTTTTTATCTTTTGATCTCCACTTTCACAAACAGTAGAATTTTAGTCATGTTCGGTGTTTCATATGAAATAATGAAGCAGAACTTCAGCCAGATCTTTCAAATCGGTTCCATCTTTTGTCCAGTGGAGAGCGCTGGCTGTCACAAGGATATTAAACAGGGATTTGATTTGGGTAAAGTGAAATTATCTGAAAATTTTGCCGGGGGCTGGGGGCCAGTGGCCCCCAGCTGGGTCCAGGGCAGCACCCTGGTGGGGGGGATACGAGGGGCCAAGCCCCCCGAAGCTCCTAGGTTTCAGTGATTTTTAGTGCCCTAAGTGTACTAAGAATTCAATAAAATAATAAAAAAACAGAATTATTATCCAATGTATATTCAAGCCAACAAACACATGCAATCTTCGATTTCTAAGTCAAGTCAAAAGTAGTCACAAGCTCCAAGGTTTTAAAGAATTTAATCTGCCACTATTTCACTCAGATAAAAGTGAAATAACATTCATTGAATATAGCCAATATATCAATGAAATCGTTGACTTCTCAGTCTACTCCAAAATCATATCACAAAGTGACATGCTCACAGGATTTTATGAATTTAGACTTCCCTGAATGTACTGTGTAATAGCAAAAATGAAAAATAAGAACATAATCAGTGTAGATACACACCACTAAAACATTTTTTTCTTTATCCAATCATCTGTAGAAACCATCTATGAGTTCTGTGAGTATTTTAAGCTTCCAATTATTGACTGAAAATAAAATCCTGATGGAAATATGCATATTATACATATTACGCATTACATATTAACCTAGTGAATAAGCCAAACGACAACAGAAAATAGTATCACTAACTAGCCACATTCGGCTATATTCAGTGTCCAGTGACGCTCCATTTACATGAAAAAACAAAAATGAAACTACGAGGAAGGGCTCCTCGTCGAGGTCCTGAAGCACCTTTAATTTTGCGATAGAAAAGTTGCGTGTCGTAGTGGTATCATTCATTAATATTGCTAAATGTCATGGAGTAGCTGGGCAGCAGATGAAATAACCATGATTTAGCTTAGACGCCCAGCTGCATCAGAACTGATAACCCGTGCGTATGGTGGCCATAGTAACCAATTAATTCAGCATCACCGAAGTTAAAATGTAGGGTAATAATGCTTCATATTAAAGTGGACAAAAGTGAGGTCCGAAAATAAAGATCCATCAGGTTTGTTGGTAAGCTTACGTAATGCAATGTTATGGTTTGACTGGCCATACTACCATTAATGGGAGCTGGTGAAGATGCGTCAAAGAGCTAAGACGAGCACCCACTCGCACTTTCGGGGGATACTGATACACACTGAACCAACCACACAACTTACCAGCGGTGTACAGCATTTGTGTCGACGAGTGACATAAAGGGACACAGCAGTGTTCAGCCGTCAACCACTCACGCCGCTGAAACTTAGACTACAAGACTACTTCATCCTCACTCCACTAGCCGAATGGGCTACAAAAAATACAGGTATATGGACTATTGATTATCCCCCGCCGCACGATTAGCACAAAGCGGGGGACATAGCATTGGGGTACGTCCGTATGAACACATAAAATTGAGGTGGTGAGGGATATTGCCATGTTAGTGGCAAACACTTGTTATAATTCCTATACAACAAGTTTTCTTTCATCTCGAATATCCGCAATATCTAACTCGTTTCCTTTTCCGCAGTGTTGAAACTTGCCGCTGCGGCCCCTGCCCACAAAGCATGACATTTGACTGGAAGTGCCTCAGCTGGCTAATTTGAAAAACGGAAGTTCTGTAGAATGCATCATGCATAAGATCAATTCAGTTATGGAAATACTAAACGTCAGAATGCTGTAGAAATCAGGTTTCCATGACTGAAAAATTGGAGTTTTATTTATTTTTTTAAATTTTGAAGATAAAAAAGCGGAATCACATCCCTGAAAAGGTCCGTGTAATTTCAGGCAGTTCGTTTTTTTTACTCTGAACCCAAAAATGAAAAAACGGAAGTACCACTGTTATTTAGTTTTCGAACAGGAATGAAAAAAACGGAAAAAACATTGTTGTTTAGTTTTCCCGTTTTCTACCGAAAAAGGGAGAATAGGTTCGTTTTTCCTTTATCGTCGTTGGAATCAAAAACGAAAACTGCCAAAACCACTTTCATAAAAATGGTCCAATTTTGGTTTTTGTTCATTCGTTTATTCATTTTTCTCTTTTGATTTCAACAGTGAAGAAAGGCAGACAGTTGAAACGGAAGTGAAACTAAATATATCAAATTAAGAGCGATGAGAATAGAATGGTCATTCCGCCTAGGCTAATTATGCAAGCACAGCATTTATACCATGCAGGGTAATGTTGGAGGTTAAAGAGGCTGAATAAATAAAATATATATACATTTTTTGTGTTATTCTTTTTATTTTCACATTAAATATTTAATATTCAAAAAGTGTGGGATATGTCATTTCGCTGCGGAGCAAGTATAAAATGGCCTTCAAGGTGGCTTCCTCTTTTCATTTATTCTTTCAACAGTCTCTTTCAATGCCTTTTTTCCACACTTCAGCAAAACCAAAATAAAGAACGGCATGATCACAAACATCTCATTTGAAGACCACAACGGAAAAATGATCGTGTCACATTTTCATGTTGTGGAGAAATGGTGAATTAAAAATTCATAACAATCTTAGAAACAAAGCCCTGAAAAAATTTGCAAAAAATATACATTTTTTTAATAATAATATATAATATTATTATAATTATGTATAATATATAAAATGTACAAAAATGCAAAATTTGGATCGTTCTTCCTTTGTGGTCTTCATTTGTTTTGCCAAACATGCCTGTTTTCTGACCACCTCTGTTTGATTGTTTGATGGCATCATCCTGAGATCACTGGCTAATGGGATCTATATGGAATTGCCACTGGTATGTAATAATCCAGTAACATCAATCTGACCCCTGCGCCTCATTAAGCTCAGTCTTCAATTAGCGCTAAGTGAGAAATTAGCAGCCAATTAACTCCCCTGATATTTCATATCGCATATTTCCTTGTACTTAAATGTTAATATGTGCTTGCTTATGCCTAATTTTTTGCATTGTGTTAACAGTATGTGTTGTGTACATATACAGTATGTACTATATATACGTAGTACACACATTCATTTAATGTGTGTGTGTGAAAACGAGTCTGTAGTTGTATAGCATGTAGGTGTAGCATAGTTACCATTGAAGTTTGATATATCAAATGTGTATACTTGTGCAAAATATACATCGTGCACACACTGTGCAGTTTGTAAAATTTCTGTATGGCGGTGGTTGTTATCCTCATGTTTGGTGTCCTGATGTGTATAATGTATGTATGTGGCAGCGTGTAAACAGTGCATATTGTGTGTCTTGGTGTTGCTTGTGTAGTAAAACGGTGCTTGCTGTGTTGATGAGATCAGACGCGATGGCCCATGTGGCTGATTTGTGATGCGTTCTGAAGTTCACAATGAGCCTCCGGTGAATATATCAGAGCCAGATGAATCATCGCAAATGGAGAGAGGGAGAGTGTGTGTGTGTGTATGAGTGAGAGAGAGAGAGAGAGAGAGAGAGAGAGAGAGAGAGTAGCCTGATAAATGGATACAGAAATGCAGGAGGGTGGGAGGGAGAGGGGGAGACTGGAGTGAATGAGAAAGGGATTTGAAATGGAAAGAGATGAGAGGGAAAACAGTGGTATGTAGAGATTTAAAAGAGAGTGAAGGACAATGAAAGACAATGGAAATAGAGGGATGGGAGAAGGGGAGGGAGGGAGAGGGGGGTCTACAGTGGTCATGTGACTCTAGAGTGGGCTATTGCGCTAGTTGGAATATTATCCTTGAATGTGGTGTGCAGTACCTGAGGTCTGGTGCGCTAACGTACACTTCCCATGTCTAGAGCTGGGAGTGAATGGAGTTGGAATGTTCAAAGTGAGAATTCTATATCAGTGTTCTGGAACTGTAGTTCTGTCATTCACTTGAGGCTATTGTTACATCATCATTAGAATATTAAGATCATTCTTATGGCATATTTGTGACCTCACACCGCTGCCCTTATTCATTATGACTGTACTGTGGTTTCACTGAGTTCAAAGCACTGACCTTCACCTACATTGTGATGTGTGTATGCATCTGTGTGTATGTGTGTGACTTGTGTGTGTCTGTACATGTGTATGTGTTTGTGTATGTGTATGTATATGTGTGTGTGTGTGTGTGTGTTTGTTTGTGTGTTGCTTTATGAGTATGTTTGTGATATGTGAGTTTGTATCTATGTGTGTGTAAGTATGCGCACGTATACGTGTTTTGGCGTTTAAGTGTGTTTGTGAAATGTGCGCGTGTCTGTGTATGCGCATGTGCATGTACGTGCGTGCGTGGTTGCATGAGTCTATTATATTGTGGGGTGTGTGTCTGTTTATTTGTGTACAGGCATGTATGTGTGTGTTGGTGTATGGTTATGTTTATGTGATATGTCTGTTTGTTTGTGTCTGTCTGTGTGTTCTTCTGTCTGCATGTATGTGCGTGTGTCAGTGAATGACTGTGTTACTGTGACGTGTGTGTGTGTCTGTGTGTGCGTGTACCTTTATTTATGTGTTTGTCTTGGTGTAGGAGTGTGTTTGTGTGATGTGTGTATGCATCTGTGTGTATGCATATGGAAATAAAAAAAACATGATTAAGAGAGAGAAAATGTGTGTTTTATGAGTGTTTGCATGTTATCGAGGCTTAATATGTGTGGTTTGTGTGAGAGAGGGCATGAGTGCGTGTATATGTGTGCATGTTAGAGAAAAGGAACATTTGTGTGGTATTTTTAGCAACACAGCCCCACATCCTTGTTTGTTTAATGAAGTGTGTAGAGGAGTGTGTGTGTGTGTGTGTGTGCGTGTGTGTGTCTATGTGTTTGTGTGTACAGTGCGTGTATGTTTGTTATGTCCTTGATGTTGTGTCCTGTGTATGTCTGTGATTGACTGCATGGTGCGAGTGTGTTTGTGTGTGTGGTGAATTGGCTGGACCATTAACTGAATCGCGATTATTTTAAGCGCAATGAAAGTAACTGCCACTATGGGGCAGACAGAAGAGCTTGCTTGTTACCTTTTTTGTGACACATACCTAATAAGGTGTTGAACAACCATCAAAGGCCATTTGAAATGCTCACGGGAAGAAAACTGCGATTTGAAGGCCGTCAATTAACAGCAAGGTTGGACTGCGTCCATCGCCTTGGCATAATTTGCTTACCTTAAATCAATTCCTGTGCACAATTCAGAGGCCTGCTATTTATTCAGATCATTGACATTCTTTCAATCTGACACGGTAGCCTGGTTAGGTCTGTCTGCTTCTCATTATCTCTTCTTACTCATTATGGGCCACATTTTGGTTTTGATTAATCAGTTGGCTGAATAAGTGGCTTGACTGCAAGTTAGGCAAAGTACATGGGAATTGATGAAGGTAAGCTAATTATGCCAAGGTGATGGAGGCTGTCCAACCTTGCTGGTAATTAGAAGACTTCAAATCACAGTTTTCTTCTCAGAAGCATTTCAAATGGCCTCTGATGTTTGTTCAACAGCGCATTAAGTAAGTGGCATAGAAAAGGTAATAGACAAGCATGTCTGTCTACCTCTTAGTGGCAGTTACTTTTATTGCGCTTAATATAATCACGATTTGGTTAATCGCCCAGCCCTAGTGAATATGTGTGTGTTTTTGTGTGTTTGCGTGTGGTCAGCATGTTTGATTCTGAGCATGGTGAGTGAAAATATGACTGAGTTTTTCTGTATCTGTATGTGTAGTGTTTCTGTGTTTGAGTGTGTGGTGAGTGTGTTTTTGTATGTGCGGTGAGTGATTGTGTGCCTGCGTTTGTGTGTTTGTTGTATTTCTCTCTGTGTTTGTGTGTAAGGTGACTGAGTGCTTGTGTGTTTCTGGTTGAGTTTGGTCAATGGGCATGCCTGTATGAATGAGTTTATGTGTATTGCAACAAAGTGTAAGGGCTATTTATGTTTGGGTTTAGTGTAAATGTTGTGTATGTGCTCGTGCTTGTGTCTACGGTATGTATTTATGTGTTTGTGTATGTTGCTTATGGTGATTGAGAATGCTTGAGTTTGAATAGTGTGTAATGTGATTGAGTATATATAATGGGTAATGTGATTGAGTGTGTATAGTGTGTAATCTGAGTGAGTGAGTATAGTGTATAATATGATTGCATTTGTATACTGTGTAATATGAATGAGTGTGGTGAGTGCATAAAGTGTAATGTAAGGTTGCATGTAAAGTATGTAATGTGAGTGATAGGGAATCAGTAAGACACCAAAAGCGGGGTGAAGGGAAATGAGGATTTATTCAACAAAAAATAAAACAGGCACGAGGGCCACCAAAAAACTTGGCCCAAAGGGCTGCAAAAAGACAAACTAAGGAGTGCTTCACAGAGCAAAGAACTAAAGAGCTAAAAAGGCAAGAACAAAAAACCACTGGAAACTCCAGGCAGAAAACCAAGAAAAATAAATAACAAGACTATGGCTATATATACAAGGACTATGAACAGGACTTGGAAGCGTGAACATGAGCGAAGACTTGACTTAGAAACAAACTTGTACATGAAACAAGACTTGAGACACTGTCTGCCAGCCAACTTCCACCGCATTCAGATAAAGGCTAGGAAATCAAGACATGAAGGGCAACACCTGGAGGAGGAGAAACGAGAGGCAGGGCAAGATCATGAGACATGGACTAAGATTGGTTGACAAGACTTGCTCATCATTATCATTTGCGGCATGGTGGCATAGTGGTTAGCACTACTGCCTCACAGCAAGAAGGCCGTGGGTTCGAATCCGGCCTGGGGCCTTTCTGTGTGGAGTTTGCGTGGGTTTTCTCCGGGTACTCCGGTTTCCCCCACCCATCCAAAACATGCAATATAGGAACCCTCCCTCCCTCCTGTATGGCTGTGTGTGAATGTTTGGTGGTGGTCGGAGGGGCCGTAGGCGCATACTGGCAGCCACGCTTCCGTCAGTCTGCCCCAGGGCAGCTGTGGCTACAAAAACGTAGTTTACCACCATCAGAGTGTGAATGAATAATGCCTCTATTGTAAAGCGTCTTTGAGTGTCCAAAAAAGTGCTATATAAAATTGAATTGCTATACATATAAAATAAAATTGCTATATAAAATATATAAAATTGATGCATTATTATTATTATTATTAAGAGAATGAGCGTGCTCAGCTTAAGTACCAATTAAGTATGCAGTTTGAAAGCAAGCATGAATGTTCAGAACAGAAAAGCACAGCAAGATCTTGAAATAGCAAAGCAGGAATCATGACAATAAACTCCCTGACTAAATTAGAAATATTAGTAATGTGCCTGACTAAGAATTACACCACCCAGTGAATGTTAGTAAATGTTAGTAACTTAAAAACAGTTAATTGTCAATTAAGCTTAGAGAGCCCCGAATCCAGCACAGCACAGAAGGAAGGGGAAATACCAAAGCCAACCAGAGCTCAGAAATGTGCAACAACGAAGGCATGGGGCGGAACGCAGACAAGCGGTGGAGTGGCTGGGCAGACCTGGCGAAAACAAAAACATGGAAAAGTAAAAACATGGACAATAAACATGAATAATGAAATGCTTGATCCTAATACAAGAAACTGTTAAAACTGTGACTATGAACATGAGCATGAATTATGTCTATGGAATCTTGAACATGAAACTGTTAAAACCATAAATGCTGTCCTGGCCAAAGGCCAGGACCCCAGAACACAACAGTGAGAGATGTGGACTATACTGTCTGTTGTGTTACTGTGTCAATGACCTAACTCTATGCACTTACTATCATCACTTTGGATAAAAGTTTCTGTCAAATAAATGTTAGGCAATGTAATGTGATGAGTGTGTATAGTGTGTAATGTGAGTGATAGTGTATAATGTGTAATGTCTGTGTGTGTATAGTGTCTAATGTGAGTGTGTTCAGTGTCTAAAGTATGGTATGTAACTTGAGATAGTGTGTAGTGCGCAATGTGAGTGTCAAAAGTGAATTTGTATTGTGTGTAATGCGAGTGAGTGTGTATAACGTGAGTGTGTATAATGTGTATTGTGAGTGTGTATGCTGTTTAATATGAATGAGTGTGTATAATGTCTAATATGAGTGCATGTGTATAGTGAGTAATGTGAGTGATAGTGTATAATGTGTAATGTCAGTGAGTGTATGTAGTATAGTGTGCAATGTGACTGTGTATAGTGTCTACGGTGAATATGTATAGTGTGTAATGTGAATGCATGTACTGGGTATAGAGTAAATTGCGAGAAATTTTGTATAGTTTGCGATGCGAGTGTGTATAGTGTCCTGTGAGTGCATTAATCGTGTGCAATGTGAGTTTATAATGTGTGAGTGTGTACAGATGTAATGCGAGCGAGAGTGTATAATGTGGCCAAATTATAATGTGTATAATGTGGCCAAATGAGGCCAAATTTGGCTATTTGTGAGTTCCTCAATTTAATGCTGTATAATTCATGATTTAAGCTTCAAAGCGAGGGCAAAAAATTCCAGAGTATTTTAGTTTATTTTCATTATTTTGGTTGAGAAAAAGGGCTACAAACATAAAAAAATCTTCATAAATTTTCAGCATTGAAATTGTAAAAAAAAAAATACTGAGGACTTAAAAATTGCTGGGAATTAAAACAATACATTTCTGGGATCATGAACTCCTTGACCCCAAGTTTCTTCATCTGAGCATGAAATTCTAAATTATGTAGTCTCTAGGAGCCAAATAAGACAGCTCTTCAGGTGGCTCCCCAAACTGCCAGAGCCCTCAAAATCGCACACTTTCAAATCATAAAATAATATTTTTAATACAAGTCAACTTTTGATGCATGAAATTCAATTTGAATTAATGCTTTTCTGGTTGAATTTAGCATGAGTATATCTATATACGCACAGCTGGACATCAGTGGTCACCAGTAACTTCTCCAAACCCAAGAATTGCCTTTTTTCCATTAAGCCAGCTCACATACTCATTAAAGGAACTGCTTATTTTATGGTCAGAACATTCACCCAGCTATGAAAAGCTAGCAGTTCCCACATCTGAGCGCCCAAGCTTATATAGACACTTTCCACACCCGATAAGGAGCAAGTTTAACTCACTAATACAGTAATATCTGAAATATACCGTCTTTAAACATAACAGACATTCCACAATCAGGAAAAGCAGGCAGTATTCAGGGTAAACAGGAAGTCACAGGGGTAAAGAGGTGAATGAAGTTTGGCACTCAAGAAAATCTTCAAGAAAATGTACTCTCCAAAGAAGGATGATTGTCCCACGGACAGGATCAAATTTACTGACCCATGCTGCCTACCACCTTGTAAAGATGTCCTGCTCCAGAAGATTAAGCAGACCAACTACGTAGCGCATCTATGGCAGAATGCGAGAGCTGCAAACCCTGTCAAATACAAAGCGGAGGAACATGGATGGAGGGTGAACTAGAACAAGCTAAAATTCTTTTTGGTTCGAAGGTCCCCAATCGCCATCTACACTCGGTGTTGCTTTAGCTTGAGGCGGGAAGGGCAGTGATGGTGGAGATGACGACAGTGATGAAGATCAGGATGATGAAGAGATGGTGTACAGTGCATCATCTGATGAGGATCAGGAGAATGATGACCGAGATGATGAGTTTGGTTTATTCTGTTAGGAGTCAGGACAATTTACATGAGGAATCTGACATTTATCCTTTCAATACTGGAGACCTTTGGGCTCTTTAAACATATTGTCAAAAGCCAAAAAATCTGCAGATGTCAACAATCTACCACATAGCTTAAGTAAGCCCGTCAAAGGCAGGTTATGCTGGGAATGATGTCGGCATTGGTTACAAAAATGATTTCACTCTAAGTGTCACCATTTAAGAGAAAATGACGTTCTTGTTATAAATGGTATTCACATTTTCTTATTAATTTCAGTAAAACATGCCTATTTACTCCTTTACATTTGAGGACTAAGTGAATTTGATGACTTCTCTGGATAACATGGGTAAAATATATGACTTGATGGAAAATATGAAAAATGCATTTATCTGACCCTTGACCTTGGCTGGTGGCCTTGTCCACCATTGGCTGAACTTAAGAAATTACTTTTCGTATTTCCCTAGGTATACCCTTCCCAAATATACCTACAAAACACCTGGTCACTTCCAACCAATAAATCGCCCCGGGCTCTTGGGATAATAACATTCTAGCTTTTTCCAGATCACAGGAGGCCTGGCACGGAGATTCCCGAGTCTGAAATGGGGTTGTTCTGCTGTTCTGCTGAATAACACTGATTATCTTCTTACAGTGGCACCTGTCTGTGGGTGGGATATGTTAGGCAGCAAATGAATACATTTTCCTCAAAGTTGATGTGTTGGAAGTAGGAAAAATGGGCACGCTTAAGGATGTGAGAAACTTTGACATAGGCTAAATTGCGATGGCTAGACGACTGGATCAGCGCATCTCCAGAACATCTGTTTTCGTGGAGTTTTCCCGCTCTGGAGTGGTCAGTGTCAACCAAATGTTGTCAAAGGGAAGGAAATCGGTGAACTGGCGACAGGTTCATGGGCGGCCAATGCTCACTGATGCAAGTGCGGAGTGAAGGCTAGCCCATGTGGTCCAATCCAATGGAAGAGCTACTGCAGCCTAAATTTCTGAAAAACTTAATGCTGATTCTGACAGAAAGGTGTCAAACACGCTGTGCATCGCAGTTTGTTGCGTATAGGGCTGCGTAGCCGCACACTGGTCAGGGTGCCCATGCCGACCGCTGCCCACCACCGAAAGTGACTACAATGGACACATGAGCATCAGAATTGGACGACGGAGCAATGGAAGAAGATGGCCTGGTCTGTTGAATCATGTTTTCTTTTACATATTGTGGATGGTAGGGTGCGTACGCATTACTTACCTGGGGAAGAGATGGTTCACTAGCTTGTGTTTGAATAATGTCCAACTTAATAAATGTTGTGGGAAAATTTTTGCTCAACTCTACTGCATATGATAGGTTACTAATTAAATTGGGCTCTCCATCAAATAAAGCATGAGTGGCAAAATTGGTTGAAAATTCTGAAATCGCTTGTTTTTGTGGTCATGCGTGCCGTTTCACACACAATAGAATTAAAACTAACGAATTTGCATTAATTGCGAATGAGAAGCATATTATTTAAAATATAATGCATGTCAGTATGTGATGGATTTCAAATGCCTAATCCTGCTGCTCCTCAGATATCTTAATTTTGTTCTTCAGCTCACTGTCTGCAGCCTAGAGAGCATTTGAAGATTATTATAATCATTAAAAAAATGTCTCTCAGAACAGAGGTGATAGTCTAAATAACCAATTCTAGCTTATTTCTAAGGGGCTGATAATTTTGCAATTATAAAGTTATTTCTTGAATGGGAAATTGGTACTTATATAAATCCACTTAAGATGCACTTTAAATAATGAAGCATGCCATTGTATTCATGGAGCTTATTTTATGAGGAATAAAAATTGTTCAATAGGAATTACTTTATTTGTGATGAGGTACTCTGTTTTGTTTAACCCTTAACTGTAAAGAGTTTACATTTAATGGTCAAAAAAGTCACCAGAATTGACCGTTTGAAGTGTTTTTGCATAAAATGGCCTCCAGCCACCTCTGGAGTGAGTATAGTGTCTAATGTGAGAGCGTATAATGCTAAATATGAGTCAATGTAGTGTCCAGTGTGAATGTGTAAGTTTGTCATGTTTGTGAGCATGTGTGATTAGAATGAGTGTTGATTGTGTCAAATGCTAGTATGTATCGTGCTTAATGAGAGTGTGTATAGTGTGCAATATGAGTGAGAGTGTATAATATGCAATGTGACTGAGTGTGCTAAGTGTCTAATGGGATTGTATGTGTCGTATTTAATGTGAGTGTGTATAGTATCCAATGTGAGAGGGAATAGTGTGTATAGTACGTAATGTGAGTGAGAGCGTATAATATGTAATTTGAGTGGGTGTGTGTATAGGGTTTAATGTGTGTATCGTGTCTAATGTGAGTGCGCAAAGTGAGTGTGTATAGTGTTTAATATGAGTGTGCAGTGTGCTTAATATGAGCATCTAAGTGTGTAATGTGAGTGAGAGTATATGATATGTAATTTGAGTGAGTGTTTATAGTTTCTAATGGGGGTGGGTATGGTGTGTAATGTGACTGTGTATAGTGTTTAATGTGGGTTTCTATAATGGCTAATGTGAGTGTGTATAGTGCTTAATGTGAGTGTGTACAGTGTGTCATGTGAGTGAGTGTGTACAACCCCAATCCCAAAATAGTTGAGACAAAGTGTAAATTGTGATTAAAATCAAAATGCAATGACTTTCAGATCACATGAGCCAATATGTAATTTACACTTTGTCCCAACTATTTCGGAATTAGGGTTGTATAATGTGTCATGGAAATTAGTGTGTATAGTGTCTCATGTGAGTGCAAATAGTGCGTAATGTGAGCGCATATAATCTGTAATATGAGTGTGTGCAGTGCGTACTGTGAGCGTGTATAATCTGTAATATGAGTGTGTACACTGCGTACTGTAAGCATTTATAATCTGTAATATGAGTGTGTGCAGTGCGGACTGTGAGCGGGTATAATCTGTAATATGAGTGAGTTCAGTGCATACTGTGAGCGTGTATAATCTGTAATATGAGTGTGTGCAGTGCATACTGTGAGCGTGTATAATCTGTAATATGAGTGTGTACAGTGCATACTGTGAGTGTGTATAATCTCTAATATGAGTGTGTACAGTGTGTACTGTGAGCGTGTATAATCTGTAATATGAGTGTGTGCAGTGCGTACTGTGAGCGTGTATAATCTGTAATATGAGTGAGTGCAGTGCATACTGTGAGCGTGTATAATCTGTAATATGAGTGTGTACAGTGCATACTGTGAGTGTGTATAATCTCTAATATGAGTATGTACAGTGTGTACTGTGAGCGTGTATAATCTGTAATATGAGTGTGTGCAGTGCGTCTGTGAGCGTGTATAATCTGTAATATGAGTGAGTGCAGTGCATACTGTGAGCGTGTATAATCTGTAATATGAGTGTGTACAGTGCATACTGTGAGCGTGTATAATCTCTAATATGAGTGTGTGCAGTGTGTACTGTGAGCGTGTATAATCTGTAATATGAGTGTGTACAGTGCGTACTGTGAGCGTGTATAATCTGTAATATGAGTGTGTGCAGTGCGTACTGTGAGCGTGTATAATCTCTAATATGAGTGTGTGCAGTGTGTACTGTGAGCGTGTATAATCTGTAATATGAGTGTGTGCAGTGCGTACTGTGAGCGTGTATAATCTGTAATATGAGTGTGTGCAGTGCGTACTGTGAGCATGTATAATCTGTAATATGAGTGTGTACACTGCGTACTGTGAGCGTGTATAATCTGTAATATGAGTGTGTACAATGCGTACTGTGAGCGTGTATAATCTGTAATATGAGTGTGTACAGTGTGTACTGTGAGCGTGTATAATCTGTAATATGAGTGTGTACAGTGCATACTGTGAGCGTGTTTAATCTGTAATATGAGTGTGTACAGTGCGTACTGTGAGCATGTATAGTCTGTAATATGAGTGTGTACAGTGCATACTGTGAGCGTGTTTAATCTGTAATATGAGTGTGTACAGTGCATACTGTGAGCGTGTATAATCTGTAATATGAGTGTGTACAGTGCATACTGTGAGCGTGTATAATCTCTAATATGAGTGTGTACAGTGCATACTGTGAGCGTGTATAATCTGTAATATGAGTGTGTACAGTGCATACTGTGAGCGTGTATAATCTGTAATATGAGTGTGTACAGTGCATACTGTGAGCGTGTATAATCTGTAATATGAGTGTGTACAGTGCATACTGTGAGCGTGTATAATCTGTAATATGAGTGTGTACAGTGCATACTGTGAGCGTGTATAATCTGTAATGTGAGTGTGTACAGTGCATACTGTGAGCGTGTATAATCTGTAATATGAGTGTGTACAGTGCATACTGTGAGCGTGTATAATCTCTAATATGATTGTGTACAGTGCATACTGTGAGCGTGTATAATCTCTAATATGATTGTGTACAGTGCATACTGTGAGCGTGTATAATCTCTAATATGATTGTGTACAGTGCATACTGTGAGCGTGTATAATCTGTAATATGATTGTGTACAGTGCATACTGTGAGCGTGTATAATTTCTAATATGAGTGTGTACAGTGCATACTGTGAGCGTGTATAATTTCTAATATGAGTGTGTACAGTGCATACTGTGAGCGTGTATAATCTCTAATATGAGTGTGTGCAGTGCGTAAATGTGTTTGGATTGTATTCTCCAGCCCTTGCTCAGGGGAAGGTAACATGCCTGTCCCCAGGAGCCCTCCTGATTCATCTGTTCGGATGGATGGGTTAAAAAAGAGAGAGCAAGGGAGGAGAGAGAGATTGAGAGAGGGAGGGGCCGGGGGAGGTACGGAGGAAGGGAGAAATAAGAACGAGAGAGAACGGGATGGGGGAGGGAAGCGGGAGACGAGGGATGGAGATGGGAGACGGGATGAGAGAGGGGGGAGGGAAAGAGGAAGGGATGAGAGGGAGAGAGAGAGAGAGGGGCCAGGGAGAAAGAGAGGGAGGGAGGAGGGAGAGAGAGAGTGAGCAAACGCATAAGCAGTCTTGCACTAACTGCTCTGAGCCCCAGCATCTCGCACAGATTAATCTCTGCTCTCCTCCGACTGTCTCCCAGTCTCTCCATCCCTCCATCGCTGAGCCTCCCATGTTCTCTCCATCATTCCAACCACCATTGCTCTCCCTCACTCTCTGTCTCTCTCCATCTCATCCTCCCCCAAAACATACCCGGCTTCACCTTAACCCTTCCCCTCTGTACCCGCTCGCACGCGCTCACACACGCACGCACTCGCACGCACATGCTTGTGCGCACACACTCACACACCCCGATGGACAGGCGCAATGGGAAACTGTATAAAATCTCCGCTCAGAAATCTCTCCAAGAAGGTAAGAGGGACCCCCCTCCCCATGTCTGTCCGCTCTCTCTCTCTCTCTCTCTGACTGATGCGACCGTCGCTTTACCCTGACCAGACCGGGTCGGCTCCGACCACCTGTGTGTTCATTGGCTGCCTCATGACTGTTGTGACTGCAGTCCTGCTTGAGTGGACCGGGTTAGCTTTGGCCACCTGCCGTAAGGTCCATAAGTATTTAGAAGCGCTTTAATTCCTGCAATGTTGGCTGCACCTGACAGTCAGGTTGTCAGGTTTGGTTTGAGAGCATTTAGTAGATAACGATTGTACTGTGTAGGAATTACAGCCCTTTAACACTGTGTTACTCGTCATATACTCACGGACTGCACTCGCTGTTTTGACTGTACTGCAGATGTCGTTCTCTGAGCTCAAAGTCTGCCTGAGAGGACGACTCGAGGCTGCACAGTTCTCAGCGGCGACTTGCTTTGGTGTTACGTGACTGCACTGGTCTGAACTGTATGACAGGGGAGATCAGGAGATGCGATGCTAGTTTTGCACCCAGACTGCCCAATTCTGCTGTGCCACCATAGACTGCTGCCTTATAACTTAACACGTATACGCGCACGCACGCACACACACACACACACACACACTGAGCACTGTTTATGGCCAATAAACACACACCTCTGGGGTGCACTCTTGCAGCCTGTACAGGTGGCTGTACTGTGAGGCTAATTTAATGTACAGCATTACACTGTTTTGCATGTTTGTGCACTCTGCTGCAGGGTACCAAATGCCAGTGAATCTTACAATATACTTTGCACGGTTTGGTATAACATGTTACTTTTCCTGAAGGACTTCAACTGGTCAGCCAATTTGCAGTGTTAATGATTCGTTAGCAGTGACGTTTGCAGCTTACAGGGGTATATGTGTGCTGAGCAGCTGGAATTATGCAGCATTAAGGTGGTTTTTTTTTTTATACTCTGTATTATAGTTAATAAGAACTGCATGGTCAGCAGATCGGAGCATGTAATGATCAGTGTTTAGTGTGCTGTGGTTTGACTGTTACATGCAGTAGGCAGTAGGCAGTGCGTAGTAGTCAGTATGCAGTGTGATTTGTGTATGAGCCGACTACTTCTGAGTCAGCAATATGATTTTTTTCTGCCCATAGTGTGTAATTGGGCGATACCGGTATTCATTGCTTCAATATACTACATGATTGAATTTACTCATTGGAGGTGATTGAGTTACCAGGGTAATTTGGCGATTATTTGTTTTCCATCATGCTAACTGAAGTCAGGGCACAGAGCCCAAACCATTGTGCACATTAATTTGAGGAAGAAGTCAGAGGGCAAAACTCAAACTGTGTCCCTTCTTATGTGTTTACAGTACAATTACTTGTGGCCCTCATGGAAAAAAAAAAACAAAAAAAAAAGCCTTCATGTTCAAACACCCGGAATTGATAAGTCATACGCGAATGCCTATCGTAAGAGGACTAAACTCAAAGTGTAAAATCAATCCCACTTACAGTACTGTTAAAAGTTTGGAATCAATAAGAATTTATTGTGTTTTTAAAAAAACAGCTCTTTCAAGTTATGTATTTTTCATTCTTTTAATTATTTTTATTTTGCTTTTTTTACTTTTTTGTTCTTCACAAAATTAAACAAGGCCCCTTAACTTTAAAGAGATTCCAGGACATTAAATTTGCTGGAGGAAAAGTCATGGTTGTTTCCCCAAGGTTAGTTCAGTTTGTAAATGTCAGGACCATCCCTTGTGGGAGTATTTGTCCAGCTGACAAATGACTGACCTGTGAGTCTGGCTCTACCCATCAGCCACGCTGTAATGTCTGTGACTGTCTGTAAAGGAGGTCACTTTGAAATGTTTGTGCAGCAGAGGCATTCATGATTCCTCTGCGACCCAATAGTTTCCTTCTTGCTCTCCCAATATTTGAAGGAAAGAGTAAGAAAAGTTCATAGATGAGGAGGTGAATATTGAGCGAAAATAAGCTATTGGAATGAGCCCACTGATAATGTAATGACACAAAGTGTGTGAGGGGTACTGTCCACCAGATGGCAGGACTAGCCTTATTACAGGTTGGGCTTCAGCTTTGAAATCATTGTGTAATCACCTCAGCTGTGGCCAAGTGCTGCATTCATGGGCTTAATAAAAGAGGCCATTTACCCCGGGGCAAGGAAAGGCATTCTGCTGCAATGCTGCTAAGAGTTGGGTCTTAGAGGTTGTCAGCTTGGAGTTTTTTGTTTTTTTTTTGTCTCAAATTTCAGTTTTCATCTATCATCTTATTTGTGTTTTTGGATTTTTTTGTTCTTACCTTAAATAAGAACAGTTTCAGCCAAATATTAATTTCAGTCAGCTCACTCATATGTAAATAGTTCATTGAAGTATTAACAAATAGATACAAATAGTTTGAATCTAGATAGTTTTGTATCTAAGCTGTTACCCTGCTACTCCCTTTGGCCTACTTAGCTCAAAGAGTCAGGATATCCCCTTCCCTTGGCAATATTCAGAGCCATGGGGTGGATGTTAGAGTGGAGGTAAGATGCTAATTATCTGCAGGCACGAGTAGTGCAGCAACGGGCAATGTTACTAGCAGCAAAGATGATGCAGTGTAGGAGCAGGAAGATACAATGTTGCTACACAGGTGCATCAGGAAAGTAGTAAAGTTGTTGCCAAAGTGTTTCAACCAACAGTAACTGGATGATGGCGATACCACTCCATTCCAAGTTATATGCTATATTCAGGAAGGTAAGCATTACAAAAGGTAGCCTTTTTTAGCTGAATGCATATCTTGCTTTGACTGCAATGCGTAAAAATCAGCACAAACATTGCCTTTGAAAGACTTGCGAGCAAGGTCCTAAGTTGCAATAGCCACTTGCAGTAGTGGTTATACTATGTATTAGCCTATCGACCATAAATGGCAAGTCAAGTGCTTATAAGACTCAGAGCTCAATTGAATTTGAGATAATGTTGCCCAGTCGTAGGTCGTAGTTCGCAGGCATGGAGACATGACATTGAGCCAAGCCCAAATATCCCACAATATTCAAATCTTTGGTCAGAAAATTTGCAAGAATTTTGCATGTACATTCATGAGATATTCTGTGCCAGCTCTTGTTCATTAACTTACGCTGCAGTGAACTGTTTGGAAAAAAACTGTTAATGTTTCACTGTGAAGCTGAGCTACTTCATTGTGAAAAATCAGTAAATTCTTTGGAGTATGGGAAAGTATGGAGAAAGGCTTGAGAAAGGCCCACAAGTGAGAAGCTGTTTTCTCACATGGAACCATCAGTTGTTTTTTTTTTTTCCAACTCTTCTGTAAAAAGCTGTCTGCTGGTTCACACACAATGCTTTAATCATTTAAAGAAATCAAAGGGATTAGCTATTCCTTACTAGTCACTTATTTTCCATCTAACTATTAATTTATAGATCATTAAAAGCTTCATATTTAGTCATTTTAGGCTTGAACCTTTTTTTGGTCCTGGAGTGCATATGCATTATTTATGAACTTCTGCTTATTTAACTATTTGTGTGCCGGAAAAGGGGTCACTTGGGTCATTTTACAACGCTGTACGAAAATTGAGATTTTCCAACAAAATCAAAGAGAGATCCAAGTTTTTCATTTTGTGAAAAAAATTGAGTGAATTTGTGCTCAGCAAAGTGTTGTAAATTGACAGTACAGTAGTGCTGGGATATCACTATCACTGGGATATCACTGAGATACCCCATTAATCTCAGAATAGAAAAAAATCCCAAGTGACCCCTTTTCCTAGTCGTGCACACATTTGTTACTAAAAAGGAGAAAAGTTGTTTTTTTTATTTTTTTTTCAGTTGCAAGAAGGGACTGAATTTCCTAATTGGCTATTTGCTTTCTGAGTGCTTAACGTGGGGGGGTAGGTGGAAAATTTCCTTTCTGTTCTCTAAGGCAATTACGGTCTCACCTTCTTGAAATGAGTTTAAAAAAAATCCTTCAATGACTTTCAGTAAGCTCTTAAAGCACTATTTGAATTTGAACCTTCCTGCAAACCCCAAATTGTTCTAGTCACACTTCATTTTTTTCAGCAGGTAAACTATCAACTATGTAAATGGCAAAGGGGACATTCTTAGGATACTTTCATAATATTTCATTTGAAATCGACGTTTGGCACCAAATTTCAATGTATAGGGGTTAATTGCAAACCACTCAAAGGGTGAATCACTGTATTAAAAGGTTTGTTGCAGACTATTAAACAGAATAAACATATCCTGAAAGAATGAAATTTGTATCCTTATTAGTTCATTGGTTATAAACCTTTGAAAATGGTCACAAAACTGTGACCAGAGTGTTAATGTGGGCCACGCCCCCTTTTTCGGGGGCCCAACGGAATGAGATATCAACTTGAAACCACCTGCAAATTAATTTGCTCATCACAGGCAACAAAATATTACCAAATGAAGCATTTCTGAGACCATCAAGATGGGAGCTTGGGTGATTTCATATGGAATGACCCATAGCACTGCAGTTGCAGTCAGCTTAATGTCATGTTTGAAAATACTGTGTACATTTATCTGTGAATTTGCACATAATGGATAGCTAGATTGAACTGATATCTCAACTTAAGCACAGCAATGTTTGGTACAGGTACAATATACAGGGCTTTGATATCCACACTCTTGATTAACCCCTTTCTGCAGATGTAGAAGCTCGCGTCTATAGACCTGCAAATTTAAGCACTTAGTTACAGTACTTGACCACGAGATGGCACCCCCGGATCAGTTATTGAATTTTCCCACGCAGGCAGAGCTGAAACGTGATTTAGAGTATGGAGAACTTCCCTCTAATCCCTGTTTTTCAGGAGTTGCATGAATTAAACTCCTCAGCTAAGCCTGAGGTGCAGACTGGTCAATATCCTTGCCCATAGTATGGATCCAGTAGTTTCAAAAAATGATCACTTGCGACAGAAAAAAACTTAGTACTCTGTAGCAACCATTTTAGCTACAGTGAGCCAACAATATTCCAATTAGTGGTTAAAAAAATACGTTTTGTGAAGCAAAAAATTCCGAAATTGTATTGATTCTCTCACATTCTACTGTCAATTACAATCATCTCACACAAAATATGCGTAGTTCCCTCCCATGGATTAACGTGTAGATTCCTCCATTGACAAATTCAGCGCTCCCTTCTATCCACCCAAGTACTGGTGTCGATAGCCAGTCACTCAATTATATACTCAGGTTCATCTGCGTAACTCTACAGTTATAGTTCACGCCCTCGTGAAGCTTCCCCGGTAACAATGTATTGATAGACTCATTTCTTATCCAATTCGCGAGTGTTTAAACTTTCCTCAATAATTGAAATACATTGATTGGACAAATAGGATAGGATACAAAGCTAAGCGTAAAAGTAAGGTCGGTTGTATTCTTCGTATGTTGGCCACGGTTGCGCAGCTGAAAATGATGCGATATCAAAGAAACAAAGACACCTGAAACTGGCCTGAAGTGTTCAGTTTCATTTACGAGATAAATGTTGTATGGACGCGGTCAATGGGAATTATTCCGAATTAAACAGTACTGGAGGGTTCCTTCTACCCGATACATCTGTCTCTGGAGGAGGGCATCAAGGAAGAAAACAGGTTATACTTCTACTATGTTTGCATTTTGCTCTAATATGACTTTTTGCTGTAGAATTTATACCGTGTTTAAAGACATTGAATGCCGAGGTTTTCGTTTCTCCAAATGCATGCATCCCACACACGTCGGTAGATCCCTCGGTACGTTCATTACACCACTCTGCTGAATATGGAAACATGTCGTTTGATTTTTGCTGAAAGTGAAATTTCTGTTCTGTTAAAATATATATTAACAGATAATATACATATTTCAGAATTCAGATATTACTGACTTAGTGAGTTTTTACCCTTATAAGGTGTAAGGTGATGAGCTCGGATGTGAGAGCGGTTAGTTTATCATTGCAGCGAGAATGTTATAGCTGTTTAATCAGCACTTTATCTAATGCTTGGGGGACTTCGAAGAAAGATGGACAATATTGTTAACTTTATTGTGGAGAAAAGGCATTTTTGTGTTTGGAGAGGTTACTGGTGACCAGTGATGTTCAACTGCACTGATATTGATAAATTCATGCTGAACTCAACCAGAAAATCATTAGTTCATTTCATGCCCCAAAAGTTAATTTGTGTTAAATATATGATTAATGTATGATTTGACAGTGAACCATTTTGATGAATCTCAGACTTTGGGGAGACACCTGGATAGCTGTCTAATTTGGCTCATAGCAAGCGGGTAATCTAGAATGTAATGTTCAAGATGAATTGTACTTGTGGTCAAGAAGTTTATGATTCCAGAAATGTATAGTTTTAAGCCCCAGCAGTTTTTCAATTGTCAGTATTATTATTTTTTTGCTAATTCAAAGTTGAATTTTCATGAAGATATTTTGTGTTTGCAGCCCCTTTTCTCCACCAAAATCATAAAAATAAACTGAAATACGATGGGATTCTAAATGCTTCAAGTGTCTAGACTCAATTGAGCCAAAGTTTTTCTGCCTGCAATCTTGAATTATAAAGCCTTAAATGAGGTAACACCTAAATAGCCAGATTTGGCTTCTGCACAAAGGGGTTAAAATGATTCAATCATTTATTCAATCATTTAACAGAACGTACCATCTTTCAAGTATTACAGCACTGCTGCATGTTTTCTTTAGTGGGTCATATTTTTGACTGGGATACAAAACTCCATTAACCAAAAAACAGCTCATCGGTGTACTCATTTGGAATATTTCATCAGCCTTTGCTTGAGTCCTTCAGCCTACTGGTCAGGCTGAAGGCACTGCTAATTAATATCCATATTTCTGGATCCAAATGAGAGAAAGAGGTTTTATTTATTTTTTTGTTTTGAATTGGGATTTCAATATGAGTTACCGTTGCTGTGTTCTTATACTTTGGCATCCAATACAATATTCATTCATTCATTCATTCATTCATTTTCTATACCCGCTTATTCCTTAACTAGGGTTATGGGTTGAGCTGGAGCCTATCCCAGCTGACTACGGGCAAAGGTAGGGACCCACCCTGGACAGGTTGCCAATCCATTGCAGGGCGCACACACCATTCTCAGACCATTCACTCTCACACTCATACCTATGGGCAATTTAGTGTCTCCAACTAACCTGATATGCATGTCTTTGGACTGTGGGAGGAAACCGGAGTACCCGGAGAAAACCCACGCGAACATGGGGAGAACATGCAAACTCCACACAGAAAGGCCCCAGGCCGGATTCGAACCCACGACCTTCTCAATCCTGAGTATGTGTTTCATTGTAAATTCTTATAAGTTCCTTCATCTGTAAAATAAAGCAGAATGCACTTAAGCATTGTCTGCTAGTAGAGTATATGAGGTAACCTCTCGTCTACTTACATTAAATAATACCTGAATAGCAACAGTAATATATTTAGATTGAAATAATCATAAGCTGTGAGTATGCTGTTAAGTTAGCTTAAAGAAGACTTTGAAGTATACTTGCAGTTAAAAAAAAAAAAAAAACTTTTTGCTACCTGAAAGTTTAAAACTAAATTTAAACTATAGAGGGCTTGAAGTGTAGAACTAGTGGACTTGTAGTCTACCTATAAGTTTACTTGCAATACTTTTCAAAGTGTAGTTTAATGAATTAAAAAGTTGGCTTGAAGTATATAACTAGTGAACTAATAGTTCATCTTTTAGTCTACTAGCAGTATATTTCACAGTATACTTTCATGAGCTGAAAGTTTACTTGAAGTACATAACTAATAAACTAGCAGTGTATCTGTAAGCTTATGCGCAGTATACTTAAGATAAATTGAAAAGTATAGTAGAAGTATACAACTAGTTAAGTCATAGTATACTTAAAAGTTCACTTGTAGTAAACTACATGGGTACTTTAAGTTTATGTTGCTTAAACTTTAAGTATACTTTTTTTGTAAGAGTATGTATCAAGTCATAAAATGAAGGAACCCCTTGCGCTTCAGCTCCTCAGTCAGTAGAGGTCGGTGCTCGCCGAAAGGACAGTAAATCCAAGTACACTGAAAAAAATGTTTTGTTGAATGAACATAATTTTTTTAAGGTAAGTGGTTGCACAAAATATTTTTATCTGAAGCTAGATATTTTTATTATGTTGACTATTTGAAATTACTTATATTTTTTCAGTGGAGTTAAATAAAACACCTATTTCTATTAAAATATGCTTAATTAATATATGGAACATTTACTAGGGGTCAAAATCACTTTTTTTCAGTGTAGAAAGAAGAAACTGGAGCACTCAAATCACCAGCATAAATTTATTAAGGTGCCAGGAACCTTGATGCAGCAGTAATAGTCTTACTAATAGCAGGCAGAAGTATTTTTGCCTCCAAGGCATGGCAGGAGAGCTGCTTTACCCTTTTGGAGCAGTTGGCGACTGTGCTCGACTCTCTGGTAAAGTGCGGTTGGCGACTGTCGTCGACATTTTTAAGCTTTCCTTTTCATTCGGCAGATGGCAGCACTTCTCAGTGTGAAACTCCATTCCAATCTTAATACAGTTGGCTTTACTTGACTCCAAAAATCCTAAGGACCATCAGGGGTGGCCAGCATTCCTTGTTAAAGGAGCAGTGTGTAGATTTTAGATTGACATTTTGGAGGAAATGGAATATAACATTTTAAACTACTTTTTTAGTAGTGCATAATCACGTGAAAACAATAATCTTCGAGTTTCATTTAGCTGAGAATAAGCCCTTTAAACCCACATGGGAGCGGGTCCACCTCCTTGGAAACGCCATGTTGCGCCGCCATTTTTTCTACAATAGCCCAGAACGGGAAAAAGGTAAATGAATAAAGCGCTGACACAAGAGAGCGGCTTTCACTTTTTCGCAAGTTTTGCGGCCGCCGTAGGTTTTCTGAGAAAAGGAGTGGTCAGTTAGTTGCAATCTATAATCTGACCACTAGAGGGCTCTAAATCTCACACACTAGTTCTTTAAGTTAAAATGAACACGAATAGCATAATTCTTCACCAGTTTTCAATCATTCATTTAAATTACCATTACAGAAACTCTGAAAACTGACAAAATTATCAGGTGTGGCCAGTTGTCATTAATAACACATACCTGACAACTCAAACGCATTCGGCGTGAATTTTAGTGGCATATTTACATTCCCCTTCTGTTGTCAACAGTTATTCAATCAACATGTGTGTAAGAGATTCTCACGCAGAATTTGAGTCCTTGTGCATGGAGGTTTATTAGTGTCACATGCGTTACCTCGGATTTTACCACTAGTGAAATGAAAACCAATTATGACTCTGGACTTCTCACGCTTTCTTTACTCAGGGGTTGGAAGCAATGGAATTGCATAAAGACGTTTCAAATGATTTTATTTCATTTAAACAATGTAAACGATCATGAAACACATGCAATGCTTCCAACCTCTGAGTGTCTTACATACGTGTTGATCGAATAATTGCTGACATTTCTAGCCCACAGTGAATAAATATTCAGCATTAAATGACATAAAAAATAATAAACAGCGCCAAAACGGTTAAATAGCCTGCCTCACAGAGGAGTGGAGCAGAGGCATATGGGCATGACGGTGTCTTTGAGTTAGAGGACACATCTCAAATTTTCATCTCTGCAAGTTCCACCCCATTTATTTCAATTTTAATGTTTTCCTGTCTGTCATTGGAGTGCTCACACTCAGCCCTAGATAGGTTTATTTGCTGAGGTAGCTATAAACTGGCGGAAACACATTGACAATTATAAAGTGAAAAATTTTCATACAGTTTGATGTCAGAGTTGCTTTCAATTCACTTAGTCATTATGTATAACAAAAAGCCGAATTTCTGCAGCAATTTCTCCACGTAGCAACACACTTTGATTGTGCTAATGGGGTAATTTCACTTTGCTAGAATTTAAGGTTCAACTTTGGATTAAACATTTACAAAAAAAGTCATTCTTGAAATATGTCGGTCAAGTATTATTTGTGTGATAAAAGTCCAGTTCGTGTGTGAAATTGCTAAGAAACTAAAAATTTCATTCAAAGATGTCATCTTCTAGCGTGCAACACGAGCGCAAACTTAGACTAATTTGGACAGAGTTAAGAGCGGGAGGCCAACTGTGACACTTCCTAAGAGAGCAAGTGCACCAGACTCTTGATTCTGTGAAACAGAAGCTGCATAGATCCTCTGCTGGTGGCTTCATTGAACAGAAGCTGCTACACTTTAGCCTCTGCATGGTGAAGTGACCACACAGTGATGGTTGTCTTTAAGGCAGAGTTTCAAAGAGATAGCCATCTCTGGGAGAAAATGTTCAAATTGGCTGAATAATTGAATGTTTGGGTATCTGCTGAGCAAGACTGGTAAGGTGCAATGGATGTAAATTCTGTTCATTACCAGACACATTTTTAAGCTGTACCCTGAATAGTGCAGACTCTTATTACTGGTGCCAAGTAGTACCTTACAGGGGTGGCCGCTAGGCTGAAAATACAGGGGCATGTAGCATCTCTTTAAACTGATGATTGGTCTTACCCATTTTCAGTAATGTTCCTTGATGAGGCACAGCCCATTTACAGGTTTATGTGCCATTCCTGGCACTTATGTACACTTTGTTTTCCAAGAGTGCAGTTAAGAAATAGGCTTGGAACTGTTCCTAGGTAAGACAAAGCATTATCTAATTTTCTTGCCACTCTGAAGGTGTCCCTTATCTTGTTCTGAGACTGGAAGGAAAACTATGCAAGGCCACCCCTTATTTTCCACTGCATTTTTATGTTTCAGTCCAAACCATATCTTTGGTTTTTATAACCTGGGTAGCGCAGAAATATCTCTTTTCTTGTTTTTAACTTAACTGGTCATTGACCAGCTGAGTTATGAGGATGGTGCAAACTTCATCGTCTGTCATTGTCAACCGTCGTTTGTTGTCTGTTTTCTCTTGTCTGGGAACAATTTGACCCCTAACCTTTACTGGTCACAAACATTGATCAAATTTGACATAACTTGGTATGCAACATCTTTAGCACATAAACTACTTTGTGTTTCAGCCCTGCACCCACAAAAGTGGGTGTGGCAGGGTGGTCTAATTGAAAAACTGAAGTATTACATTTTAGACCGTTCCAGTAAGAGCTGAAACTTAGTACATGAGTATTATACTGTGTGTCATCATACAAATGGGTTTTTGAGAATTTGTAAAAAATGGCCATTTTGTGACCTTTTACTATGTATTCTTTCACCCGTCGACCCCTATTTGAACAACTCGTAACCTCTACCAATCACAAATATTGATCAGATTTGATTAAACCTCTCTTACAACATTTATGGGACATTAACTACTTCGGTACTTCATTTCAGCTTTTCTTCCCTCTTACAAATGGGTGTGGCTGGGTGGCCGGCCAGTTGAGTTTCAGGTTTACTTGAACCTCTAGTTTATAAGCTGGTTCAAATGGCTAGCAAGACATACTGGGTTTTCCTGGTTAGTATAGCTGTGTTCAGATGGCGGTCACAGGCAGGTTGTGTTTTTCTGGGTCTTGTACCCTGGTTTAGATGGCTGGTGTGAGCAGGTTGTGTTTTCCTGGTTTTGTAACCTGGTTTAGATTGCCTGCACTGGCAGGTTGTGTTTTCCTAGGCCTTGTAACCTGGTTTATATGGCCTGCACTGGCAGGTTGTGTTTTCCTGGTTTTGTAACCTGGTTTAGATTGCCTGCTCTGGCAGGTTGTGTTTTCCTAGGCCTTGTAACCTGGTTTATATGGCCTGCACTGGCAGGTTGTGTTTTCCTAGACCTCGTAACCTGGTTTAGATGGTGGGCACTGGCAGGTTGTGTTTTCCAGGTTCTTGTAACCTGGTTTAGATGGTGGGCACACACGGGCAGGTTGTGTGCTGGCGCTGAGGAAGAGCTGGCCTCTTCAGCTCCACAACAGCAGATGGACGGCCAAGGTCACCCTGAGGGAGGAGGGGAGAAGGGGGGCACGAGAGACTGAGGTGATGAACCTGCTTCCACAACAAAACCTGCTAGTCTTGTGTGCGTGTGTGTGTGTGTGTGTGTGTCTGCTTATATGTGAAGATATGTGTGTATGTTTATGTGAGAGACTGTGTATGACTGTGTGAGGGTGTTTGTGTCTACTTCTTTGTTTTTGTGGCTGTGAATTTGTATTTGCATAGACATGTCACTGCGGCATGTTTGCGTGACTGCAATTGTGTGCCCATGTGTGTGCGCGTGTGGGTGTGTAGATGTTCTGCGTGCATGTGCATTTACATGTGTGGTGCGTGCAGTATGTTTGTGTGTGTGTGTGTGTGTGTGTGTGTTGGCGTTACTATGTGTGACTGCACCAACCTGTATATGTTTGTGTCTGTGGTAAGTTTATTGTATGTACATTGGAGAGGTGTTGGTATTGATTTTTGTGTCACTGTGTCTGTAGAGAGAGAGAGAGAGATAGAGAGAGTGTGTGTGTGTGTGTGTGTGTGCGTGCGTGCGTGCGTGTGTGTGTGTTATTGTGCATATGCACGCTTGTCCCAGGATAAGAGCGATAGGGTGTGACTGTGAATGTTCAGTCATTTCCCTGAATGTTTTGGAATGTTACAGTAATTTTACCGTCCATTTAATTTTAGCAGTTCACCACAGCATAATGGAGTTGTAATGAAATAACAGTGGAGCTTTCAGCTAAGGGAATGTAAATCAGGTGAACTTTGGAGGTATTACTGCACTTTCTGTGTGGTACTCAAAGGAGCTCTTACTGTGAGTGAAGCAAGCTATTGTTAGGCTGAAAAGCCAAAAGAAGCCCATTATAGTGGCAGCAAATACATTTCATACAGCCAAATCAACATTTTTGGCCTACTTCCTCTTTTTGGTCAACAGCCTCATAGTGCTAATAGACAATGACCAAAGCTTTCTGTGAAAGCAACCAAAAACTTCTTTAATTGCCAAGTCAGACACCTGACCTTTGCCCAATGGAGCATGTGTTATACTTCCTGAAAGTAAGACAACTGAAAGTTAAGTGACCCAAGGACCAGCTGAAAGTACACTGTATTGGTTTTATCTGACCATTGAAGTCATTCCTACCATAGGTTTCTGCACCGCTTGGCTAACTGTAGGCGCGTGAGTTTGTTTTTGATGACAACATGGCCAACCCTCCAAATAATGTTTGTTTCCTTTGCCACTGAACCATGCTCCACTCAGTGTGTGCGTACAAAACAGGCACACATCTTCTGTCAGGTACATTTTTAGCATTTCCCTCTGCCTTAAACGTCGTAATTATAGTCACAATCTGTATTTTCAGCTTAGGATCTTAAAGCCATTTACCCAATTCTGATGCACAACAACTTCGTCGCACACATTTTTATATTACTTTGTTGTTACCTGGGCGATAAATAGCTTAAGGAAACAGGCCTGTCTGTTACATCAGATTTATACCCCAGGCAGACAGGAAATCTTGGTGGGGGGGGCAATGAAGTTTTCCCAATCACCCTGAGCAACCTAAAAAACATAGTGAGAGTTGGCATATGCTTTGCTTAGAGTTTTTTTTTTCAACAAGCTTTTCTGGGGGGTGTCAGTGACAGTGGCATGTTTTTGAGAAAATATATTAATCTCAACAGAGGTGTGTTTTATTTTTTTCGTCATTTTATTGCAATTCAGGGTTAGATTTTTTTTTGTTCGTTCTGCTTTTGTAGAATAAACTGAACATCAGCCACAGTTTTCGTGTCACTGTCTAAACATGTAGGGAACCGACTCTACATTTGTATCACTTCCTCTTCCCTGACGCTCTACAGCTCTTACTGCATATGAAAACACATTCTCATCAGAGGATACCTGTGTTTACTAGCAGCAGATGCTCGAGGGCTGCCATGGCTCTGTTCTGCACAAGTCACTCAAGCAAGCAGAACCTGGGCGCTCTGGGCACGGATAATCTAGCACTGATACTTCTGCACCTGAATTACAGTGGTCCCTCTGCATGAGTCAGTCGAGCCACATTGCATATAACACCTCATTCATCTGTTAAAGAATTACGACATCACACCTCCACAGTCATCAACTGTCTCTCAACATCAGAATTCCCACACTGACACATACTGCATTCAGCATGATTATTATAACCACAGACTTGCGGCGCTGGCATATTTTTGTGCTGTCCTGTTGCTTTTTTTAAACATGCAGGAAGTACTCTGACCACTTAACGAGTACAGTTACAGCACCCCTCCATTTTTATTGGCACCCCTGGTTAAGATGTGTCGAAAGCCTTAAAATAAATTTGATTTTTATTGCAGAAGCATACTCTCACTCTGAAAATTGTTGAAAAATGTAACCTTCAACTCAAGTGAATTTTAAGGGAAAAAAATCCCTGACAAAGAAATAATTATTTTTCATAAAATTACCTGCTCCACAATTATTGGCACCCCTAACAATTCCTAGGAAATATATGTGATTGAAGTATTTCTGTCATTTCTACAGTAGTTTACAAAGTTGATCAGCGTATCTAGGAACATTTGATTAGTAATTCATCTCATCCTGTTTCCCTGGGGTATAAGTATGATGTGACACAGAGGCCATTTTCCTTTTCCACTCTTCAACATGGGAAAGACAAAGGAACACACCATTCACGTAAGGCACGTGTGTCGACCTTCACAAGTTAGGCAATGGCTACAAGAAAATAGCCACTCGCCTGCACCTGCCCATATTTACTGTCAGAGGAATCATTAAGAAGTTTAAAACAACTGGAACAGTGGTAAACAAGCCTGGACGAGGATGCAAGGTTATTTAGCCACCATGCACAGTGAGGAGGATGGTAAGAGAAATTAAAAGTTCTCCAAAGCTCACTGTTAAAGAATTGCAACAAATGGTAGCATCTTGGGGTCACAAAGTCTCCAAAACCACCATCAGGCGCTATCTACATGCCAACAAGCTATTTGGGAGGCATGCACGGAAAAAACCTTTTCTTTCTCACAATCATAATGCAAATGTCTGGATTTCGCTAAGTGGTACTGGGACTTCAACCGGGACCATGTGCTTTGATCAGATGAGACCAAGATAGAGCTTTTTGGCAAAAAATACTCTAAGTGGGTCTGGCGGAACACAAAAGATGAGTATGCAGAAAAGCACCTCATGCCCACAGTGAAGTATGGGGGAGGATCGGTGATGCTGTGGGCCTGTTTCTCTTCCAGAGGCCCTGGGAACCTTGTTAGGGTGCATGGCATCATGAGCGCTTTGAAATACCAGGACATTTTAAATCAAAATCTGGTGGCCTCTCCCCGAAAGCTGAAGATGGGTCGTCACTGGGTCTTTCAGCAAGATAATGACCCTAAACATGTGGCCAAACCTTCACAGAAATGGTTCACCAGACACAGAATCAAGCTCCTCCCATGGCCATCTCCGTCCCCAGACCTCAACCCCATTGAAAACCTGTGGAGTGAGCTGAAGAGGAGAGTGCAGAGGAGAGGGCCCAGGTCGCTGGATGATTTAGAGAGATTGTGCAAAGAGGAATGGTCGAAGATCCCTCTTTCTGTATTCTCCTATCTTGCGAAACATTATAGGAGAAGATTATATGCTGTTTTGTTGGCAAAAGAGGGTTGTACAAAGTATTAACATTAGGGGTGCTAATAATTGTGGCACACATGATTTGATGTCAAAGAATTATTTCTTAATTTTCTCCGGATACTCCGGTTTCTTCCCACAGTCCAAAGACATGCATATCAGGCTAATTGGAGACGCTAAATTGCCCATAGGTATGAGAGTGAATGGTCTGTGAATGGTGTGTGCGCCCTGCGATGGATTGGCAAGCTGTCCAGGGTGGGTACCTGCCTTTGCCCGTAGTCAGCTGGGATAGGCTCCAGCTCGCCCCGCGACCCTAGTGAGGAATAAGCGGGTATAGAAAATGGATGGATGGATGGATGGATTTTTTTTCCCACTGAATAAATGCACTCGAATTAAAGGTTAGATTTTCCTCTTTTTTTTCATTGTGGTCCTATATTATTTAGAAAAAAACTGAATTGATTAGAAACTAAATAACACATCTTAGCCAGGGGTGCCAATAATTATGGAGGTCAGTGTATATTACCTCGAGAAAAAAAAAATTATCATAAGTAAGCTTATGATCATAATCAAACGGTTTGCAGGAGGGGTTATAAAAATGAAATAGATTAAATGAAATTAAAATGTCAGGTTTAAACTTTGCAATTACATTTAATCATAGTCATTTTTAAAGTATCTTTTCTTGTATTTTTAATGATGCTTGGGGAAAAAAAATGTGTCCCTGTGACAAGACACGGTATTAAGCATTTGCAGAGTTAGTTGGCTCCCCGCCAATTACAAGAAAGCATTTCCTGTCTCATTACTTTCCAGCGCCTTTAAGTTAGGCTGCTGCCTTCTCCTGAAAATAAATTTTTATGGACCCACTTTCAAGGACAGGATGCATTTTGCAAAGTGAACGGCTAGCCGGCTAACTGCACAGAATAAAACTCGGGACAGTTCTTCTTTTGTGGTCCTAGTTTCTGACTCAGGAGTGGGGCGGGTTTTACCCAGCACATTTATCCGCCATAATCCTGCTTCATCATAAAGACGCCCTTCATCTTCCCTCTTTTCCTGAAAGTAAGTCGAGCTGCAGATTATTCAGTCAGGCATGCGGCAGACTTGCTCGAGATCCAAAACCAGGGTCATTGAATTTGTTTCCTGGTTTACGGAAACACAATTTTCTCGCCGTGAATCATTGTTGTCATAATTTCGTTCGCTTCTCAGAATGTTTTGACACGTTTATGATTTCCACTGAGCTCAGATCTCATTTTGCATGCTTCAGCTGGTGGTTTTATTGCCAGGCCTGAACATAGCTTGGTTATTGCGTTCATTAAAAATGCTGTGAGGCGCGACTTTCTGCTCTGGCAAAGCTTTGAATGCGTTAAAATAAATCTTCCCCTGTTTCACTAGCCTGCAGCAGATACTCGTGCTAAAGCGGTTTCGCTGAGGTCACTGCCCTGCTACTGGCAGCGAGCTTCCTGAGGAACACAGTATGTGTAATTTGGATTGTGAAATAATGTTCATGCTGGTGAAAGCTCTGTTCTGGCCCATCGACAGATACAGATGGGTTACAAATGAATTGAAAAATCAATATAGGGTTTTAGTAAAGTGTTGGGCCTCTATAATCTGTCAGATCAGCTTCAACATGCCTTTGGCATATCTACAGTCTTCAAGCATCTACAAAAGTGTGGTTAACTTTGCTGGAGGGATGGAGTACCGGGGATAATCCCTGATTTAGTGCTTTGATGATTGTGACAGCGAGCGCCGTCCTGCACTATTATACTCTTCCAAAAAAGAAACTATACATTGTTTTTAGCATCAATTTATTATACATGAAATGTTTTGACAAATTTGGAAAACATATTGAAATATACTCTTCCAAAAAAGAAACTATACAAATATTGAATTATTGATTACATTTTATTTTCAATATGTTTTCCACATTTGTCAAAACATTTCATGTATAATAAATTGATGCTAAAAACAATGTTTCGTTTCTTTTTTGGAAGAGTAAATTCCAAAATTTACCATTTGGGTTCAGTTGATTTGAGGTTTGGTGGCTGTAATGGCGGTGGCGTGTACTTGTGATCATTTTCATACCCATAAAACCATTTGGTGACCCCTTGTGTCCAGTGGCATTTGAGCCAGTGTCATGCTAGAGGAGGCCACTCCCATCATGGTAGGAAAGCTGAGTCATACGTTATACAAATGATCACTGAATAATTGCATTGATTTGCAGTGACCCCTCTGCCTTTATGGGGACAAGTAGACCCAAACCATGCCGGGAAAACGAACAGAAGCATCTATATTTGTTATGTTTGTCCATATATATATTCAGGTTTATTTCCTGTAAATTCCTGCTCACCTGTGGTTCCTGTGTTTTATCATTTTTTGCACAGTGAGCCCATTGTCATGTACTTTACCAGGTGTTCAGCGTAATCTGAGCTGACCCCAGGTTTGCCAAAATGGAGTCATTGTTCATTAAAAAAACAGGACTCAGGGCTCATTCCAATGACTTTTTTTTCTCACGGCCAGCCGTCATTTCCTTCTACCTGAACACAGAATTTGATTTTACAGAGTCACTTCCAAAAGTATTACAATGGTATGGAAAAAAAAAAAAAAAAGATAGTGGTCATTTTATCTGAATTGTTTTTTCTTCTTTTTTTTTCATGATGCTCCTGAATGTCAAGACTCCAACACTCTCCAAAAATGTTGGAATTAGGGCAGCAAAATACTCTTGTTGAACGGTGTTATGTTAAAAAATGGTTTTGATCAGGTGTTGAACGGGAAAGATATCATGCCCTGGCATCCGCAGAAGGCCCGTTCATTTACAAGCAAGGATTGATCAAAACTTGGAAATTTGCAAAGAATTGTGTTATCACAGTTTATAAATGTTTCTCTAATTTTCAAGAAATTTGGGGATTTTTTGCTCTTTAGTGCATGATGTTAAAATATTTAGGGATGTAGTTCATGCTTCTGTGATGGTTGTTTTTAGATTGGACGTACTTTTGAAAACATTTGTCAGTAAAAATAATTTGTTCTCTATATTGCTACAGCTCATCTGACATGGACTGCCGCACAGTAGAAATGTGCGCCGTGTTCTTGTCTCTGGTAGTATTAGTCCAGCGGGCCAAAAGGGCCAATCCCAGGTTTTACGGACACAAAGTTCAAACTTAACGTGTTGCTGAATACCCTGGACAAGATTTCCTGCCTCAAGGTCACAGGGCTAAGGTCAAAGGTGAAATCCAGGAAAAAAGGAGATGTTGCACATCTATGTGTCACAGTGAGTTACCATACCAAATTTGGTGAAGCTGCGATCAGTAGTTGCTGAGTACTGACCTGTATAAGATTTCCTGCCTCAAGGTCACAGCGCTAAGGTGGAAGGTGATATCCAGCAAAAAAAACTTGACCTAGCACATCCATGTGTCACAGTGAGTTACCATACCAAATTTGGTGAAGCTGCGATCAGTAGTTGCTGCGTACTGACCCATAAAAGATTTCCTGCCTGAAGGTCACAGCACAAAGGTGAAAGGTGAAATCCAGCAAAAAAACACGACGTTGCACATATATGTGCCACAGTGAGTTACTATGTCAAATTTGATGAAGCTGCGATAATACATTGCCGAGTACTGATCCGGACAAGATTTCCAGGGTCAGGGTCACAGAGCTAAGGTCAAAGGTGAAATCCAGCAAAAAACCTGACGTTGCCTATCTATGGGTCATAGTGAGATAGCATACCAAATTTGGTGAAGCTGCGAGGATTAGATGCCGAGTACTGACCCGGGCAAAATTTCTGGGGTCAAGGTCACAGGGTCACAGCGCTAAGGTCAAAGGTCAAATCTAGCAAAAAATGTGACGTTGCACATCTATGGGTCTTAATGAGTTACCATAAAAAATTTGGTGAAGCTGTGAGAATTCATTGCCGAGTACTGACCCGGACAATATTTCCAGGGTCATGGTAACAGCGCTAAGGTCAAAGGTCAAATCCAGCAAAAACCTGATTTTGCACAACTGTGGGTTGTAATGAGTTAGCATACCAAATTTGGTGAAGCTGCGAGGATTAGTTGCCGAGTACTGACCCAGACAATATTTCCAGGGTTAAGGTCACAGAGCTAAGGTCAAAGGTGAAATACAGCAAAAAACATGACATTGCACATCTATGTGTCACAGTGAGTTACCATACCAACTTTGGTGAAGCTGCGAGAATTAGTTGCCGAGGACTGACCCGGACAAGATTTCCAGGGTCAAGGTCACAGAGCTAAGGTCAAAGGTCAAATCCAGCAAAAATCCTGACATTGCACAGCTATGAGTCATAGTGAGTTACCATACCAGATTCGGTGAAGCTGCGATCATTTGTTGCTCGGTACTGGCCCAGACAAGTCACCCGGACAAGATTTCAAGGGTAAAGGTCACAGCTCTAAGATCAAAGGTCAAATCCAGCAAAAAACCTGACATTGCACATCTATGGGTCATAGTGAGTTACTATACCAAATTTGGTGAAACTGCAATTATTATTTGCCAAGTACTGACCCAGAAAAAAATTTCTACGATCAAGGTCACAGCACCAAGGTCAAAGGTCAAATCCGGCAAAAAACCTGACAGTGCATATCTATGAGTCATATTGAGTTACCATACCAAATTTGGTGAAGCAGTGATCATTAGTTGCTGAGTACTGGCCCGTTCAAAATCATGGACAGACGACAGACAACAGACGACAGACAGACACACAGGGGACGACAATACCCCTCCGGCCAAAGTCGGTCGAGGGGTAAAAACCAGTGCCTGTTATTGTATGGGGGTGTGTTGGTGGCCATAGCATGGGTAACTTGCACATCTGTATTGGTCCCATCAACATTAGCACTGATGAATATGCAGTGTTTGCTCTTTGGAGCAGTTATGCTCCTGGACAACATTTTTTGGGGACTTGCCTGTTTATTTTAAATAGACTGTGCCAGCCAAACCACATTCAGTATGTGTTGCAACAGCAAGGCTTTGTAATTCAAAAGTGAGAGAGCAAGACTGGCCTGCCTACAGTCCAGACCTTTCTACCATTGAGGATATGTGCAGCACAAGAGACACCATCCTTTTGACCAGCTGAAGACATCGGAAGAGTGAGAATTTCTGCTATCAAACCTGGAGCAATTAGTGTGCTCAGTTTCCTGGTGATTATTGAGTGTCGTTAAAAGAGGCAGTGATGTACCATAGTGGTGAACACTCCTCCATCCCAACATTTTTCAAACTTGTTCAAAGCATGAAATGTGTGCTGATTGTTTACAAAAACAATTAAGTAGAGTTGGTTTGACTTAAGTGTTTAGTCTTGTTTTCATTGAAATACATGCCTAGGATTATCACAAATCTCTGCTTTCTTTTCAATAGTATTTTCCCTTCCGTCCCAACTTTTTGTCATTAATGAAATTCCATCTGTGACATTAGTTCAGAATTGGGAATAGGTTATCCTGAGCAAGGGAACCGCCCTTTGCTGGAGCACTGCATGTTTTCAGAGTACATGTAGCATATACTATTGATCCTCCCATCTGTCAGGCAGTGGACTTGCCTGGGGTTAGGCGTTATATATATTTGGAATGGAAGTTTGAAGGAGCTTGGACAATCATTTTGCTTACTCATCACTGGAGCTAAGTGTAAATACAGGAAGGCATAAAATGATAAATAAGCTTTGAAATGAATCCTCGCTGTCCAAAGTTGCAGGTTATTGAGGGAGCTAAGTAGTCCAGGTGGAGGTGAGTAGGAGGCCAACCAGTGCTTTTTAAATTGGCTCAGGTGCTCTCCAATATTAGGGACAGGCAAATTCCACAGGCTAAGAGGGAGTTTAGCACACCCAGCTGGTGAATCGGCATATCACCACAGATGACCATTTTCTTATTGTAAACAGCAACCAATTGTGATCTTGTTTGTCTGGGAACCTTAATAGGCAACCTCGCAGAACATATTAAATCCATATCCCATTTGCTAGCCATGTACTCATTTGCCAGAAATTGCAGTCCTTCTATGTTTACTTTCAACTTTGAGAGACCAAGGGGCATTCATGGGGTCATAATTATCTACTATTATTTGTCTCCGTTATGCAGTATGTCCTCGTTCAGATGATAGAGCCAAGCCTGTACCGAGAGAGCCCCCTAGAGGATAATTATGGTAGTGTAAGTTCATATCCCTCTAGTGCTCACGCTTTGGAGGAGAGTAGGGACTGACTGAGATGTGAGTCGAGAAAAAGTTGAGAAAGCAGGATAGGGTGACAAATTGTTAAAAATATTGAAGTTATGTTACTTTATGCACAGTGTAGTCTTTTGATAATGTATAATCCCCATTCCTCACATTATGAAAAATGCAAAGAAAAAAAATGGTAATTTATATCAAGAACCACTGATTAGAAAAGTCTATTCACCTTCAGCTATTTTGAAAACAGTACTAAAACACATTATTTAATTTTCTAGTGTGAATTAGCTCGTGTTTGTTCTGTCAACTTTAAACAGTAACATCACCATGTCATCTTATCAAACACATTAAGTGCTTGGGCACTGTAGACACCAGTTGGTCAAGTTTCCCTAATTTGTCCATTATGCGGGTCTTCAGCTCAACTATTAAATCACATCTGTCTGATTTTATTAGCATTTTCCGTAATGTGCCAGCCTTTTCAGAATTGGGGTTGCAGATACAGATGCAAACATTCACACTCTACCACAGGGTAGAAGCGCACACACACTGAGACACTCATGCGCCCAGAGATATAAACACACAGACACATACACACCAATATAGAAACACACAGACATACATATGCACAGATACACACACACACACACACACACACACACACACACATAGCGCTATGAAAAAGTATCTGCCCCCTCCCTGATTCTTCGATTTTTGCATAATTGTTGCATGTAAATGTTTCAGAACGTCACGTTTTGCTGGATTTGACCTTTGACCTTAACGCTGTGACCATGTGACCTTGACCCCAGAAATCTTGCCTGGGTCAGTACTCTGCAACTAATCCTCGCAGCTTCACCAAATTTGGTATGCTAACTCACTGTGACACATGGATGTGCAAGGTCACGTGTTTTTTTTGCTGGATTTCACCTTTCACGTTAGCAATGTGACCTTGAGGAAAGAAATCTTGTCCGGGCCGAGGGGTATTCAGCAACGCGTTATGTTTAACCTTACCTGGAGTGGCCAGCTGACCAAAAAACAGGAGGTCACTAAAAACTCAGACTAACTGCTAAAGAACTGCAGCCTTCACTTGCCGCAGTTCAGGTTCCTGTTCCTAATTTCACTAAAAGAATGAGCCGGGGCCAGAATGGCATCCATAGGAGAACTGCACAGCGGAAACCACTGCTGTTAATAAGGACATAAAAGCTCATCTTCCATATCGTTGGCCTGCTGATGAAACCTTGAATCTGCAGTTTGATAAAAAACAAAAACTCGTATGCCCACGACATTGCAAAATACAAAATTTTATTGATTGGATACATTCTTCAAAGAAAAATAGTCATCCTACCTGGTCACAGCTCAACTGCATTCTTACATGCAAAATTTAACATTTTTTATGCTCTCCTGTAAAGTTTATAATTTTGAAGATACAAGGTTACAAGATACAGCAGGCCGACAATATGTCAAAAACATCTTAATAACCCCCAGGACTTTTAGATTAATAATCTGTGGACTTAATGAGTCAAAAGTGAAACTTTTTGGAAAAAATGGGTCTTGTTACATCTGGTGTAAAGCCATCACGGCATTCCTAAATAAGAGCATCATACCGACAGTCAAATTTGAAGGTGGTAGTGTGACGGTCTGGAGCTGTTTTGCTGCCTTGGGACCAGGGCGACTTGCCATGTTTTATGGAATTATAAATTCTGCTCTCTTCTCAAAAATCCTGAATGGGAATGTCCAGCTATCAGTTCATGACTGAAAGCTCACGCACAGTTTGGTTATGAAGTGGGACAAGCACAGAAGGAAGTCCACCTCTGATTGGCTAAAAAGAAACAAAATGAAGATTTTGAAGTGGCTTGTCAAAGTACTGACTTGAATCAGATTGAAATGCTTTGACCTGACTAAAACAGTCAATTCATGCACAACATTCGCCAATGTGACTGAATTAAAACAATTCTGTGAAGAAGAGTGGGCCAAAATTCCACCTCATTTATGTCAGTCTTGCCAGTTATTGCAAACATTTAATTGCATGTTACTGCCAAGGATTCAGCAACCGGTTATTATATTTAGGGGGTAATAAGTTGTTCACGTTGGTGATATAGGCTTTGAATAACTTTTTACCTTCAATAATCAAATGACCATTTAAAAGCTGTATTTTTTGTCCTGACATTGTTTTTGTCTTATATTAAAATTAGTTAGATGATCAGAAACATTTAAGTGTGACAAAAATGTCTGCCTCATTTTGTTTTCCCTTAGTTTTCTCTGTTTAAGACCCCTTGTTTTCTTTCTTTCTTTGCGAGTTTGTTTGCCGTCTGACTGTAAGCACTGCAAACCTTTTGTTTCCTGTGAGCTTCCCGGTATTGATTCTGTTCTGTTTCCACTGTTTTTTGAGATTGTCAGTCCCTCTGTGTATTGTTGAATCTGGTAACGACTACGGTTTCTCTGTCTTGATATCTGATTTGGATCTCCTCTGGCTTTTGCAGCCTTCCTGCTTGGCATTTGAATTGTGGACTGTGTTTTGATTACAGTTTGGATTTTCCCCTTCTTACTGCATTCTCACTGATTGGCTTTGGGCAGAGCTTAACAACCTGATTAGGCTCACTAATAAATCTGTGGAACTGATGTTCTGCCTGAGTGTGAGTTCTGAGTCGGAGTACTGTCAGATACACACACACACACACACACACACACACACACACACGCGCGCGCGCGCGCACGCACACACACACACAAATAGACACACGCGCACACGCACAGATATAGACACTCACATACACACACACATACAGACACAGATATAGACACGCTTCCGCTCAACATGACGCTGTGGCGAGGGAGAACTGCCTGACTGGACGTACTTGCCCTCGCCTGCCTTGGCAGAGCCTATTTTTAACAGCACTCCTGATGAAAAATGTTTCTTTTTTAAGCAACCTGGAGTGCCTCCCTGATTGGTGGGTTCTGGAGTGGAGGTCCTTCAGGCTAGCGGCTAATTGGCCATTATAACTGTATGGATGGGTGATTCGGCAGTTGCCTGCGGCTCACTGACAGCAGCTAACCTGAGCTGACGAACATGATTCCCTGAGCTTCTCTATCTATATCCCCTCTCGCAGCATGGAGCACTCATGCATATTTTAGCTGGAAATGCCCGTAATAGTTCTAAGGATCATACGCTTAGCCTTTATTTCAGCTGTGCGTGAGAAATTTTCCCCCTGCCAGTCCTGAGATAAAGTGAGAGGCTCCTTGGCTTTCCCTCTGTCCATTTCTTCTGCTCATTTCTCTTGTTTTTATCCACAGATTCCTCACCCTGCTTTCTCTGCAAAAAACGTGGCTCACATTAGCAATAACATGAGAACATTATTTTGATTAAATGGTATCACTTATCAAATTACTGCTGCTAGTACCATTTTAACCTGGCTTTCATTGGAAGCCAAAAATGCTGTGGAGTGTGGACAGTGCAACCTCTAATTATATACAGAGTGAGAGGGATTATTTAGCCTGGAGATAAAATTGCAATGAAGAATGAAAATCATTATTTTTTTTCTTTGTTGTATGTGGAGAGACTTTGCTATTGCAAAAAATTCTGAAGGGAAAATGGAAAATGAAATAGAAAATTCCATTTTTGTTTTTATTTATGCCTCTGAGCTGTCTGCAAATGAGGGGGTGTGGCTTTTTGTCAATCAAGGCGAGCAGAAGTTGGTCTCATGAGTTTTTTTGCTGCATCAGTGTACAGACACTAAGGGAAGTGATAACTCTTGAAGTAATCACTTGAGGTCTTGATGACTCAATAATCTGTAGAGCGAATATCACTTATACCATATTTTGTGTGTCTGCCGGGTTTTGTCCAGAGAGGTTTAATTGGTTATTGCTATGGGTCTTCAATTGTGAATGCTGCTTCTGACTGAATTGTAGTAGACTGGAGGTTTTACAGACTGACTGACACTGACTGAGGCCATTTATTGTTGGGGCAATTTCTGCCTGACTGACTGACGCATGCACACATGCACCCATGACTTGTAATTCTGCTCCTCATGGCTGGCCACACCTCCGACCCCTCCCCCCTCCCCTCCCAGCCTGCAGCCTGTGATTTACTGTCTGTGTCTCTGGGTGGCGCTGCAGGACCAGAAGAGGAGCTACCGAGCGGTGCAGTCGTGTGAGGAGGGGGGCGCAGGCGGGCCCAGGCAGGAGCCCCTAGTGGCACTGGCACAGAACTGCGCCCTGATGCACAACGTGCTCGGGCCCGCCTGCATCTTCCTGCGCAAGGGATTCGCTGAGAGCCGGCAGCCTGTACGTACTGCACACAATCACACATACACACACTCACTCACTCACTCACTCACTCACTCACTCACACACACACACACGCACAAACACACACATTCACATATACACACACACACACACCCACTTAATGACTCACTCACACACACACACGTGCGCACGCGTGCGCGCACATGCATACTCGCACACACTCATGCAAACACTCAGTCACACATACAATTTTGGCGAATTTCTACTACAGTAGCACAGTTTGCCACCAGGGGGTGCTTTGCATGGAAGTTTTTTATATTCTTGGCCAGTAACTGGATCAGTTTTTCAAGTCGGTCTTTTATTCTTGGCAGGTAGTTGTATATCACGCAGAGGAAAAACTGATTGGCACAGTTTTGGCAATTTTCTGATGACCAATTTTGTCACCAGGGGGTGCATTGTATGAAAATTATATATTTTTAGCCAAAACTCAAACATTAGGCTCATATCATAGATCTAATTGAGAGCTTGCCATGAGTTGTGGCACAGATAGTGGTGCAGGGGATTAGTGCTTTTTGGGGATATACCTTTGCTGTCAGGGCTGACAGTATAAGCTTTGTTCAGATCTGTGACTATGGTCAGTGTTTTTTTGTCCGTGGCTTTTGTTATTTATTTTGGTCAGTGATTCTTATGTCTGTCTCCAGTTAGTATTTGTTGTGGGGGCCTTTGGCCTGTGATTCTGATCTGTGACTTTGGTCAGAGTTTGTGATCTCTGACTTTTCTAGATTTTCTGATCTTTGCCTTTTGTGAACTGATTTTGATCTGTGGTTCTTAAGTCTGGCTTTAGTCAGATTTGCAGTCTGAGGCTTCATTCAGAATAGGGCTACAGCTTTGGTCAGTGATTCATGTCCGTGGCTTTGCTCAGTGTTTGTTGTCTGTGGCTTTGCTCAGTGATTCTGATCTGTGGATTTGATTAGAGTTGGAGTTCCCTGGCTTTGGTCAGAGTATGTGGTCTGTGGCTTTGGTCAGGGCATCGGTCTGTAACTTTGCAGGGTTTCCCGCAGAGAATCAGTTAGTCAAGGTGGTGATCGGGGGGGCAACAATCAATATTTATTTACTCTTTATAAATAAACAAAGCAGTTAAATTGCAGTAACAAAGTGACAAAGTTAACTGTCTTGTCACTTTATTGATTGATACTCAGATGTAATAAAATGCATGTATTATGCTTTCATGGAAGTGAGATCAAAAATTGCAGGTTGAATGGGTTTCTGTTTGGGTTTCAATGGTGCATTTTTTGAGCTTAATAGTCTGAGTGTAACACTTGCTTGTTCACAGTGTATTTTAGCCTTACTGTAAGAGCTGAGCTGGAGATAACAAGATCAAATAAAAACACACAATCATACCAAAATTCATGCTACATGAATGAACACAGCCAAAATTATCAAAAAAAAAGAAGAAGAAGAATGAAAAGCGTGTAAAATGCGCACAACCGTCCCAAAGGGTTGAACGAAAATTAATGTAAGAACTTCGATTCCCCAAATGCTTTGCGGTTGTGGTTATGTTTGGGGAGAGGAGAATGGTATTATGTGCCGAAGCGCATTGCATTCACAGGATAAAAAAAGATATATACACCTTATGCCGAAATTACGAGATCTAATTACGCGCAGATGGTGAAGTAAGCCGGCTTCTTTGAATAAAGTACCCCGATATTTTTGACTTCTTCTTCCCATCCATTACTGTACACCAGAGAAAACCACAGGCAATTGTCAAACATAGCAGAAAGCCACGCGCAAACACATCGGTAGCCTTGATAAGAAACTGAACAAATTGCATATAGCGTATCTTAATGAAACAGAATATGTGGGCAAGCAGTTGATAGGAGACACTATTCCAATGTTTAGTTTAGATGAATAATTATCCACGTCCTTCCCATGATAATGACAGGTTATTGTATATCTGGATAATTATATAATTCTTCCCGATACAAAAAAATAATTTTGGCGTAGCAACAGGTGATAGATGGCGCCGTAGCATATTTAACAAACAGATGCCGGCCGCTATTTGGCCTCATCGCGATGCGGCCTTATTTTACTGTGAATGCATTCGTGGATGCAGCAGAATTTGTTTTTTTTTTTTTCCGGAGGTACGTAGTCAAGGCGGGGGAGGGGGGGGGGGTATTTGTTGTCAAGGCGGCCGCCCTAATTATAAAGCGCTTCGGGAAACCCTGCTTTGGTTGAACTTTGTGATCTCTTACTTTGCCAGATAATCTGATCTGTGGCTTATGCAATCTGATTTTGGGCAGTGATTTTTATGTCTTCTTCAAATCAATGTTACTTTTGTCAGGGTTTGGTCAATGATTCTTATCTGTGGCTGTTTTCAGTTTTTTGGCCTTTGGCTTTCTTCTGTTTGTGGCCTGTGGCTTTGGTCATAGTTTGTGTTCCATGATTTTGGTCTGAGATTTTAGTCTGTGGCTTTCGTCAGTGATTCTGATCTGTGGCTTTTGTTAAAGTTTTTCCCCCTGCAGCTTTCATTTGTGCGTATGGTTCTGGCTTTGGTTGACACTTGTGGTCTGTGACAGTGGGTTTGATCATTGATTCTGATGTGCAGTTTTGGTCAGTGTTTGTGGTCTAAGACTCTTGATAATAGATGTTAGTGCCTCCCCCTTGTACCAGAGCATTAGCATGGGGGAGGGGGACTGTTGGGAGTATTTTTTCTCGCTGTCTGAAAACTAATGTTCTGTGAGAGTGAATCCATAATTTAAAACAAATATTACATATTTGATACCCTTTTCCAATGGCATATTTGTACCAACACTGAATGCAATTGTGTAGCAAGTATATCCCTCATATGATTTTATATGTTATTAAAGGGCCTGAGTGGGGAACAACATTTCTACCATGTCGTAAAGTCAAATTACTTCTAGAAAGCTGGAGAGCTTGTGGTATTGAGGTGTCATGCAAATACAGAGTAATGAATGTTGCACATCTATCTGGCATTCGTATAAAATCTGAAAAGCTCCTTCCAAATTACGTTGCTCAATATTACCATGCCAATATTATCTCCATTTTCTCCTGATATGGAACTGCTCTCTTGGAAGAAGAAATCGCTCCTATTCAATTGAATTGAATTTGGGGATTTCGAGCGTAGAAACTATCTTTTGTGACCACAAGATGTCACTAAATCTAACAACAAAATTGAAACTTGCTGACAAGCACTCGAGATAGATGCATAGCACCACAGATGGGAGAAAAAACTGGTATTTTTCATTTTGGAGTGAACTTTCTCTTTTAGACTGGCTGTTATTGCCAGTCTAATTTTGTGCGCTCAGTGCAGGTAGTTGGGAGTACATATTTTTGCAAGTGTGTGTAATCAATCGGGAAGTTCTTTCAACCCTTGCAGCGCTAAAATAAAATTTCAAAGAATTGTACATTTTATTTATCTTGTGCTCCCCTATTGGAGCTGTTTTAAACAAGGTTTCCAACAGCTTTGAATTTGATATCATACATTATTCAGCAACACTATTTGTATTTAGCGCTCTGAAGGTTAAAATAAGTTGGAGCCTTGAGTGATAAATTAGTGATAAATGTGAATTAATGCTGCTCATTTTTAGAATTGACAAACCTGAAGCATAAACCAATTATTGTCTTTTCTTATACCCCACACCCCCTTCGCAAACAAAAAAATTAATTCGCTATGGCTATGGGTGAAATTTTGAGCATCTGTTGATCAATCTTTTTAGCTATTTTTATTAACGTCCTTTAAACGAAGTTGGCAGGAGGCATTTGTGATTGGTGCCATTTGTGGGTTTGTTTGTTTGTTTGTGAACAAGATAACTCAAAAGGTAATGAACGGTTATCTCTGAAATTAGGCGTGTGGGTCGCTGTTAAATCAGGAATGGACCCCATTCAATTTGACAGCAATCGGTCAAACCATATGCTCACCATAGCAGCCATCGCAAAACCCTATTCTGCAGATAAACAGGATTTTACCAGAGTGGGCACGTTATAAGAAAGTTATGAAACAAGTTGAGTAAATTTTGCATTTGCTGCAAGCTTTAGTGAGCCTCAACGACTTTCATAACTTTCTCATTCTGTTTATCACATAACTGAATCGCGTAATTTCATGGAAAGGAAATGTAATTTCCCTTAGCGCCCAATATGTTAGCGCTGCGGTAACTACATCGCTCTGCTTACTCAGTCTCTGAGTCACAGACATGTTTGGCTGAATTAGCAACGCTTTGTAAATTCAGTCAACTGAGTAGCAAGCTTATATTAGCTCGCTGGGTAACAAACTATGTTACATATTGGTTTTGAAAATGTATTGCGTGCACGCTACCTAGCTAAGTAACGTGAACTTAGTTATGTCAGTGATGCTTAACTAGCCTCCTGCAGCGCTGAGCCATACAGATTCAACTAACGTTACACTCGGTATTCAGTTTGGCTTAGTAGAAACAGCGAGACGTAACGCTATGCGCCCCCCCGCCCCCTCGCTCTCAGCCAATTTTTCGCAAAAGTGATGTATAGGGTAATATCAAAAATATGTCATGAGCTGGGCTATGGGAAAAGTACTTCAGATATGTGATCAACCTTAAATTTCTTCAGAGTCATGTTCACTCAGCAAGATTATGACTGTGCTGCCTTGGCCGAGGTTTGCACTGTAGGAGGGCCTCTAGTTTTGTACCTATTTTGAGCGAGGATGTGTATTGCATCACTGGCACAGTGGTAGTATTTCAAATATTGATGTAATCTCGCTGTGTGGTTATGGAGAGTATGTGTTCCATGAATGAAACGGTGCGAATCTGGAGAATATTTGTTGCAGTGATGACACAGTTTGAGTATAGAGAACATATGTTACAGTAATGACGTAGTGTGCGTCTTGAGAATATTTGTTGCAGTGATGACACAGTTTGAGTATAGAGAACATATGTTACAGTAATGACGTAGTGTGAGTCTGGAGAATATTTGTTGCTGTCATGACATAATGTGGGAGAGAATTTGCTGTGGTAATGACGCAGTGCTTAGTCACAGCCATGACTCCACGAGTCTGGAGAATATTTGTTGGAGTAACTGCACAGTGTAAGCATGGAGAATATTTGCTGTGGTAATGAAACGATGGGAGTCTGGAGAATATGTATTACATTGTTGCCACAGTGTGGGTCTGAAGCATTTGTTACAGTTATGACAGCGTGTGTCTGGAGAATATTTGTTGGAGTAATGGCACAGTGTGAGTTTAGAGAATATTTGTTTGAGTAATGGCACAGTGTGAGTTTGGAGAATATTTGTTGGAGTAATGAAACAGTGTGAGTTTGGAGAATGTTTTCTGTGGAAATGAAACAGTGTGGGTGAGGTGAATATGCCTTTCAGTAATGAACAGTATGAGATACAGACAGTACTTATTACTGTAATTACAGAGGGTTGTATGGAGGATATTTGTCGCAGTAATAACAGCATTTTCTTAGGATTCCTATGCACTGCCCCACATTGAGTAAATGGTGGAACCTCCTCTGGTGTTACGAACAACAGAACTCAGGATCCTGAGGCCCAGCCTCCTCAGACCCCATCTCAGATTCTTGGTTTCATGCATTCTAGCTGCTCTGGAAATTCCTGTCCTGGCATAAATTGAGGACGGGGTTAGTTCTCTTGTCATTCCCATATTCAAGACTTTTTTTTTCACGTGCAGCTAATGGTTTTTTTAATTGCTCCCATTTTTTTTTCTCCCAAAGCCTTTGTAGATGTCATCAATGTATTTGTATTCTAGGTGTTGTTATGTGTACTTAATTTGCACAGTTGATGTTAAGATATTACATTAATTCTGTTCTTATCAACAATCAATTGGTTGCACATATAGTGCTTCCTCACACATTATGCTTTGTATCGTTTGCAGGATCGAGAGCTGAGGCCAGAGGAGATGGATGGTGAGTCTGTAATTGTGTGTGTGTATAATTTGGTATTATATATTTATTGTGTGTCGGAATCTGGTTCTCGGGACATGGAATGTCACCTCGTTGGGGGGGAAGGAGCCTGAGCTTGTGCGAGAGGTCGAGTGGTACCGGCTAGAGATAGTCGGGCTCACCTCCACGCAGAGTCTGGGCTCTGGAACCCAACTCCTTGAGAGAGGCTGGACTCTCTTCTACTCTGGAGTTGCCTGCGGTGAGAGGCGGTGGGCTGGTGTGGGTTTGCTTATAGCCCCCCAGCTTAGCAGTCATGTGTTGGAGTTTTCCCCGGTGAACGAGAGGGTCGCTGCCCTTCGCCTTCGGGTCGGGGACAGGTGCTTCACTGTCATCTCGGCCTATGGGCCGAATGGCAGGGCAGAGTACCCGACCTTCTTGGAGTCCGTAGGAAGGGTACTGGAAAGTGCTCCGACTAGGGACTCCATCGCTCTGCTGGGGGACTTCAACGCCCAGGTGGGTAGCGACAGTGTTACCTGGAGGGGCGTGATTGGGAGGAACGGCCTCCCCGATCTGAACCCGAGTGGTGCTCTGTTATTGGACTTCTGTGCTAGTCACGGTTTGTCCATAACGAACACCATGTTCAAGCATAAGGGCGTCCATCAGTGCACGTGGCACGAGGTCGGAGGTCAATGATCGACCTTGTGGACGTGTCATCTGGCCTTCCGCCGTATGTCTTGGACACTCGAGTGAAGAGAGGGGCTGAGCTGTCCACTGATCACCACCTGGTGGTGAGTTGGATCCGCTGGCGGAGGAGGAAGCTGGACAGACTTGTCAGGCCCAAACGTGTTGTGAGGGTCTGTTGGAACCCTCTGTCAGAGGGGTTTTCAACTCTCACCTCCGGGAGAGTTGAAAGCATATATATATGTTTTCATGCAATTTGCGTAGCACATTATTATCCTCTGCAGTGTCTCAATATAAGGTAAAACATTTTGAGTACTCAAAATGCCTTTTGGCTTGTTAGAAACCTGCTTTCTGGTAAAACTCTCAGCAAAGCAACTATTTAAGGCATCTGCAATATCCTTAGTCTTACAATGATGAATTTCTATTTGAAATCAACAGTAATTAGCGTTACAAAAGAGTCTTTTTGCTATCCTCAGCACTTTCATAACTGTGGCGGGTGTATTACACTATTGATCCTTATTATTCTCATAAATGTCATTTTTTATACCCCTTAAAAAGTGCATTCTTTTCTCTCAAACTCCTTGAAATAACCTTAGATATTAACTCTGGGTTTTTTTTTGTTCAACTTACTTTTTCACATCTTACGAATGAGTTTATATTGTGTCTCCCTTGACCCTTTTCCTCACATTTCATTCAACACCTTATAATCAAGAAGTTGCACCTCGTCTATAGTGCTTACATTTGCATGCACCCTGTTTAAGTTTGCATGCAATTACAAGAGGCCCCTTAATTTATCGAGATTCATCAAAACTGTCTGTGAAAGGTGATCTCACTTGCCTCTGGCTTCATTACTTCCACACTACAAACTCTGTCAGGGTCATTACATAGTACAAGATCAAAAATTGCTCTTTCTCTTGATGGTTGACCGACATTCTGTGCAACAAAACTGGTCATTTATATTGTCTAAAAATTAATCATTACTTTTTTCTTGTCCTCCTTGCATTTTCCTTTCATTAACAAGGTAATTGATGTCTTTCGTAATGATAGTCTCACTTCACCCACTAACGTTAGCTCGTTTGAAATTTTCAAAGAGCAGTGCATTCACAGTATTGTTTGATGCTGGCAGTCACTTGCACTCTCACATGTTAAGACCTTCATCTTGTTCCTCTATATGAGCATATAACTCATTGGGATTTAGAGGACCAGTCTCTGGAATCTCCTGCATATTAAGATTTTCTTTCTCATTGAGCGCTCCACCCCCCACCTCTGTTACTGGATCTATCCTTTCTTATGAGTTTGTAACCATCTATATTACATTCACCTCCATTGTCTTCCCTGAGCCACCTCCCTACAATCCCAGCTATGTCATTCCCCCTGCTACCTATAACTGCCAACAAGTGCTCAGGTTTTTTTTCTGCTTTGACTTTTACACAAAGACGTGTCTAACAGTTGCTTCTGCGCTTCCTCAAACATTTATCATTATCTTTAATGCTGTTGATATTCAGGATGTGTATGCCTTTCAACCTTATTTGTGACCCTGAGCAATGAAAATCAAGCATAGTGATTATATATCCTTATTTCTCTCTGTCTCTCTCCCTCCCTCTCTTGCATTCTGCATTCTCCATCCGCGTCCCTGACTCCTGTCCTCTCTAACCCTCTCCCCGCCCCCCTACAGAACTGCGGGAAGCCTTTAAGGAGTTTGACAAGGATAAGGACGGCTTTATTGGCTGTAAGGACCTGGGGAACTGCATGAGGACCATGGGTTACATGCCTACAGAGATGGAGCTCATCGAACTGAGTCAGCAGATCAACATGAACTGTGAGTGTGTGAGAGAAAGTGTGTGTATGTGTGCTTGTGCGCGCGCGCGCGTGTGTGTGTGTGTGTGTGTGTGTGTGTGTGTGTGTGCGTGTGTGTGTGTGCGTGTGCTTGTGTGTGTGTGTTTGTGTGAGTGGATGTGTAGGTGTGTGTATGGATCCCTCTGTGCGGGGCGCGCACGTGTGATCTGTGTGTGTGTGTGTGTGTGTGTGTGTGGGTTTATATTTCTCTGAGGGCCTGCATGAGTGTGTTTGTGTGTGTTTATATCAGAGTTTGTGCATGAGTATGGCTGTGAGCATCTGTGTCTGCTTCTATGGGTGTTTGTGTTTTTATGAGTGTGATTGTTTGTGTGTGTGTGTTTGTGTGGGATACTGTATTTGAATCAGTGCATGTATGTGTAAGAGAGAGCAGTTTTGAGTGTGAATGCGTGTCATGTGTATGTGCGCGTATGACAGCATGTATGTGCAGTATATTCGCATGTGTGCACTTATGTTTCTGTGAGAGTGCGTGCTTGAATGTGTGTGTATATCTCTGCTTGTGTGTGTGCGTGTGTGCGCGCGTGTGTGTGTGCATGCATTCATATGTGTTAATGTGTGTACCCCTTCATGAGCATTAGTTAAGGGGAATTATAGTTAAGCAAATATTTTTCCAAGATATTCACTTGTTAAACTAAGAATTTTTACCAAAATAATTCTATTAGAAATTGCAACTTAAAACACAGTTCCTGTAGCATCACATCAGCGGTTGCCATAGTTGCCATATATTTAGTATTTTGTTTTTTTAGTGGTTTTTAAGATTTTTTTTACCTCCTTAAAAAGCACCAGCCTCATAAGTAACTCCCTCTTCTTTATTCTGTGTTTCTTCCCTAGTTTTTCATGCTTGTCAAGCATCTGTTCATTTCTTTTTTCAAGTTCTAGTGCGCGTTTTTCACTCTGTTTCACATGTTTTCTCTTTTGTGACAGCCTTTCATTGAGTGTGCCCCTGCCTATATGCCAAGTTTCATAAAAATGGAAGCAATTCCTCATTGGCCATCATTGAAAGACACCACTCTCATAGCTGATCCAGCCTTGAAGACAGTGTAACGACTGTTTCCCTCGGAACACGACTCCATATTACAGGCTATTTGAAGGACCGCTTCATGTTCTTACCTCAAAACTAAAATTTTGAACCAAAATTGGCATTTTGCTTAGCTATAGGTCCCCTTAAACAGTACTTGCGTGTAGGGAATGTGTATTCTAAGCAGTCAGAGTGAAGGTAGACGCATGCAGTGCTCGAGCTCTGCTGATGTTGAAGACAGTGTATTAATGAAAGGTCCTTCATATGCCGTCTCGCAGTGGGGGGGCACGTGGATTTCGAGGATTTTGTGGAGTTGATGGGACCCAAACTGCTTGCAGAGACGGCGGACATGATCGGAGTGAAGGAGCTGAGGGACGCCTTCAAGGAGGTGAGGACAGGAGTTTAGCCACGGAGTCAACCTCCATACCTGCTCTTTTATGCTAATATCTGATCAACCAATCATGCTTCAGGGCATGCAGACGTGGTCAAAAGGTTCAGATCCTTTCAGACCAAACATTGCAGTGGGGTAGAAAGTGACTTTAACCATGGAATGGTTGTTGGTTCTCGTGTGGGTGGTTTGACTTTAAAACCCATTATGGTCCATTCAGGAGCTGCTGTGATGTCAAGTGCAACACCTAGTGGCAAAAATCGGTATATCGTTCTGATCTGGGGTTTGGTTTTATGTCAAACTGGTTGATATTATCTAACTAAATATCTACTCTTTCAGAAACTCCTGCGAATTTTACACTCTATATACTGCATAATTTACAGAGAGAGGTATGAAAAACAAAAAAAGCATCCAGTAAATGACAGTTCTGTGGGCGGCCATGCCTTCTGAATAAGAGAGGAGAATGGGCTGACCGGATCAAGTTGACAGGATGGTGACCGTAACTCAAATAACCTCATGAAACAACAGTGCTATTCAGCAGAGCATCTCTGAAGCCACAAGATGGGAACCCTTAGAGTGGATGGGCTACAGCAGCAGAAGACCTCACTGATGCTTATTTAAGCACCTCATGTTTTCATTGTGAGACAGGTCTGGACTGTAAGTTGGCCAATCTAGCAGCCACACTCACTGATTAGGAAGCCATTCTGTGTAAACATATACAGAGAGTGGCTTGCTGTGATCTTGTTCAAGTGAGCAGTATCTGCTATCCCAGCAACTTGTTCAAACGTTTTGTGGATGCCATAGGTGCCCCTATAATGTCATATCTTTATGTCTATAATGTCTGTCTGTACTGCCCCCTGTTGATGGAATGGTGGAACTTCCACTGATGTTACAGACGACAGGACTGTTGATAACCTTCAATAATTCAACAATAGTCATCCAGATGTAAACTCAAGACCCACAGCTTGACACTACATCTGAAGTTCTTGCTTTTCTTTATGCGTTCTGGTCTTGAAATGTTGTGAGCCAAGTCTAACAGAACTGCTGGTGTATAGTGGACTGTTACTCAGTTTTACCTTATTATCCCCATACCACAGCACATTTGATATGAAAAGCAATGTAAATGAGAATGAACTTAAGACTGTTGACTTTAATTTGTATGTGTTAGAATTCATTTGTTGTGAACCATGTAAAAAAATGCAGCCCTTTAATGCTCTGTCAGTGCCCAAATACTTAGGGACTGTGCTTAAAATCAAGCAAATGCCTCCCCTGCTGTGTGAATCGCACTTACCAGGTGCATCTGCTGAATGAATGCACTGCAGTTCAGCTAAAGTGCTTTTATTAATGCTGAGAATATGGCTTTATGGCTCCACAGTGAAAGGTGCTGGGAGAATTGGGGCTGTCTGTACAGACTGATGTGATGTAACAGAAGCTGAGCGACGGTGTTCCTCTAAATCCACCTGCTCTCTGGTCTCTCTGCTCTCTTCTCCCTGTGTTCATGTTCATGTCTCACTCATGTGGTTTGTAAGCCTGACAGGAGCTTATGAATGATGCAGGCCTGTGTGTCAAAGGCCTGCAGGTCTGTACAGCTGTCTGATGGCTGCCTGTGGGCTCGCCGTCCAACATCGCAGCTGTCCTGTTCTTGTCATCTGTGCCATCCTCTCTTTTTCTCACACAGTCACTCAATCAGTCACTCATTCACTTAATCAGCCACTCACTCACTCATTCACTCACTCAATCAGTCACTCAGCCACTCACACACTTAATCAAGCATTCACTCACTCACTCACTCACTCAATCAGTCACTCAGCCACTCATTCACTCACTCACTTAATCAGGAATTCACTCACTCACCCACTCACTCACCCACTCAATCAGTCAGTCACTCACTCACTCATTTGCTCGCTCAGTCACTCACTCACCCACTCACTCACTCATACACTTAATCAGTCAATCAGCCACTCAATCACTCAGTCACTCACATACTTGATCAATCAGCCACTCACTCACTCAATCACTCAGTCACTCATTTAATCAGTCATTCACTCACTCCTCAATCAGTCACTCACTATTCATTCACTTAGTCACTCTGTCACTCACTCACTTAATCAGTTCCTCAGCCACTCACTCACTCTCGCTGTTCAAGATGCTTTATTTTGATAAAATATTTCTGCAAATGTTATCAAAGCTTTACGAGAACATTACAATGTATCTAAAATGAAGTACAGCTCATAAAATATGAACAAATTACACTTTTAGGCATTAAAACGGTTTTACATATTAAATTTTCAGCATGAATATAACAGTTAACTACTATTTGCTTTGTTATGTTATTGTGGAGTTGTGGCGTCCTGAGCAAAGAATGAAGTCAGACTCCATCTGCGTGTTGTAATTCGCGGTTCTCAGTTCTTTGTTTTGGTTGACGGACGACCGCACGTTACATTACAGGTACTTAGCAGACGCTCTTATCCAGAGCGACGTACAAAAGTGCATAAGAACAGTACAAAAGTGCAGACCTCCTAGGAGACAAGTAAAAGTGCTAACAGTAAGTGACAGAACACGTTCCATTGTTACAGATCTAGACTATTAACAAAAAGGCAAGGTCAAAGGCAAGTGAACAAAATGGCAACAAGGTTAAGTGCAGAGGCAAGTGCAACAAAGAGCAATAAAATAAGTGCAATAGGTCAAGTGCAACAAAGGGGCAGGAAAATCAAGTAAACTGACGAGAGTGCAACAAAATGAAGGGAAACCAAATCAAGTGATACAGTCAGGAAGTAAACAGAATAAAGTGCAACGTGCATGTCAGTGCATGAAGGAGGGGAGGAGGTATAGCCAACACGAGCAGTTGTTTCAGTGAGAGATGCTGATGCTCTAGAGAGATATCTAGTGGTTGTTAATGTCACATGTGGCACTTCAACGATTGCATGTTATTATACTGTATATAAATTAGTAGATCACGCAAGCACGACTGTAGTAAAAGACAGTTTTCCATATTGGCTATGTATTATACACCAAGGTTTTGGCGGCAGCTTTCTTCTCCAAGGAGAATTTAAAATTTCTTTGTCTGGGGTAGCTTTAGAAAGTTTTTTTTATTGGGAAATAATTGTTTTCTTATTGTCTTGTCCTCATCACATTTAATGAAGATGTGCAGTTTTCTCTCTGTTTGGTCTATTTATTCTCTCTCTCTCTCTCTCAGTTTGACACAAACGGAGATGGCGAGATTAGCACTGCTGAGCTCAGAGAAGCCATGAAGAAGTTACTCGGACACCAGGTGAGGCGTGTGTATGTGTTCGTGTGTGTGTATGCTGTGTGAGTGTGTGTATGTATATGTGTGTGTGTGTGTGGTTGTATGTGTGTGTGAGAGAGAGAGAGAGAGAGAGAACATATGTGCATGTTGTTTTCAGAGTGTGCCTTTGTGTGTGTTTGCCTGGCGTAAGTCTGTGTATGCATGTTTGCTTGTGTGTGTTAACCACTCTGTGTGTGTATGCTTGTGTGTAGCTGTGTGAGCATGCTAAGGTGTGTGTATAATTACACCATGTTTGCATTCGCATTTGACTGTGTGTGCGTGTGTGTGTGTGTGTATGTGTGTGTGTGTGTGTTTTTAATCAGTGTGTTTGTGTACATGTGTGTGTGTGTGTCTGTGTGTGTATGTATGTTCATGCTTGACTTTTTGCAAGTTAGTATGGGCATGTAAATCTACTAGCGTGTATCTTAGTTTGTGGCTGTGTGTGTATGTTAGTGGGTAAATATTTGACCTCGCTGTGTACCTGCTGTAGGTGGGTCATCGTGACCTCGAGGACATTCTGAGAGACATTGACCTGAATGGAGATGGTCGTGTAGATTTTGAAGGTGAGTCTCGAATTAGCAGTACTGTTCTGAGGTACGTTTCCCTAAAACTCAGCTGGCAATGTAGCTCCTGCTCTCTCTGTGAGTAATCTGTGAGTAATCTAATTTCCTCTCTCCTTGTTTCTGTCTTTTGTCAGAGTTTGTGCGGATGATGTCTCGCTGACAGCAGAGAAAGCACCATGTGACGTACATCATGATTTTCATTGGCTGGTTGATCTAGCGCCCTTCTTTTACTGGAATGGGAGGGCAATACCCTGAAAGAGAAAGAGAGAGAGTGCAATGCACTGAACCTGTTTCTTGAACTCTGATAGAATTTAACCTTTGACCTCTGAACTCTTATCTGTGGTGAGAGCGGACCCCATGGGCCCATCACCTCATCTCATCCAGGACAGAGAGGGATGTCAGGCAGAATATCAATGCTGCGCTGCACTGGATTCAAACCTGCATCCGCGCGGACGCTGGCTCCAGCTCCCTCTGGCCTCTAACCAATTGCTGCTCTTGATTGACTCCATGGGGACTGCATAGTCAGACTCCGCCCCTCAGTGACATTCAGGGCACTTTGCCCCACCCCCACGCTATGCATGTCTTTCCTAGGGCCAGGAGGATCACATGGTCCCCCCCTACCTTTCATGGCAATATGATTTCCCTGAATTCTGTGTTTCTGTGTATTCTGTGTTCGATCCGCGTTGAAGTTCACACGCGCATGCGTGCAACGTGGTCAGGGTTAGTGTACCGCATTCTGACAAAAAAAGAAAGAAAGGTTGAAGAAAGGTCGCCATCCTGTTCACTGCACATGCAAACGCGTTGCAGTCTTCACACCCAATAATCTTTAGATGTGGTTTGTATTCTCTCCCTGCTGAGCATCCAAAACACACCATGTCTTCTGCAGATATACAAAAGATTCTGACTGCAATGCACTATATTGTCATTATACTACTGTTGTCTTATAATTACTGTGTATCAATGATGTCATTTTTCTTCTTGATTTTTAAGATGTCTGTGTCCATATTATGTGAGTTATTCTGTAAACGTGCTATGATTTGGTTGCCGCTGAAGGTAAATTTAGAGACAATAGTTTAGCAGGATACATATCAGATGAAGAGAGTGTATTTGATTTGGGATTTGAATCTGTTGCTCTAAACCATGCTCTGAGGTAAAGCAGTAGAGGCTTTATGTGATCAATGTATCAAAGTGAAAGAGGGAGATTCTTCCACTGTGTATTTATGTATCTGAATCAGAGTCTATTTTTCTGTGATTTTCTCTTTGTTCAAAATACGTTTTGTGTGTTTCTATGCATGCCAAAAGACCAAGGACAATGCCTATTCTTACCTGTCGAAATGCAAATAAAGACAATAAACTTGTGTGTGTGTATGTGTGTGTGTGTGTGTGCACGAGCATTTGTTATATAAAGTTTTTTTGCATGCATTTTTGTGTTTGTGCGCGTATCAAGTCTTTGTATGCATCTGTGTGGACATCCTATCTCCCGGACTTTGTTGGTTTGGGTGTTTCCCCAAGTTATGATCTGCCTGCTGAGGCCTGGAGGGGTCCCAGATTTCCTACATGTCTGCAATCTGTAACTCTTTCATTCACAGTTGCACAGGTGACCTCATACACACACACGCACACACACATGCAAGCTATCATGCTGTCATTCTGATGGTGTCCCAAACTTCATTGCTGAGGCAGACATGTCTGGTGTGTGTGTGTGTGTGTGTGTGTATGCGTGTGCGCACGCATCTGCATGCTTGTGTCCTTACGTGCGAGCATTTTGTCCTGTGCTTGCGTGCATATTCGTTCTTCTTTATTTCTTAGTGTACACATCAAACAACTTCTGTGCAACATGATGTTGTTTCTGACATTGCACATGCCTAAAAGCATAATTTTGTCTACCACTATGTCTTATGTGCTGCATACAGGTTTTATTTTCTGGAAAGCTGTCATCTGCGTGTAATCTGTGTGAGGTAAATTAGAGGCGATACCATTTTTTCCTGTTTCTGCTTGAAGATTTGCTACGGTACCTTTTTTATCCAGCAGATAGCAGTGTGTGTATGAGCACTGTATCTAGTGTGTGCGTATTAATTATTTGTTATTTACTCGTGTGTGTGTGTGCGCGCGCGTGCGTGCGTGCGTGCGTGCGTGCTTTTCAGTGTTTGCGCCTTCCAGAGCTGGGACTTTGGGTACTTTTTATGAATCCTTTGACCTCTGTCCATAACTCAGCGTGTGATTCAGAGAAGAAGATGGAGTCTTGGCCTCCCTTAGAGAAGGGCAGGACACAGTCAGCCCAGCTGCTCTGTCTGGGGAGTCACAGAGTACAAGCGTGTGTGTGTGTGTGTGTGTGTGTGTGTGTGTTGGTTTGCATGCACGTGTGTTTGTGTATTAGAGAGTGAATGAGAAAAAGTGGGAGCGTCGGTGCGCGTGTACGCCTTTGATCACATTTGAGTTGTGACTGCAATTCTTTATTTTACCACTAAGTGGCACTCAGTCATCACAATGACCACAATTTTTTTGGCTTACTTTCCTTTCTTTAATGAATAAAGTTGCACGTGTCTGTCGGAACTTCAAGTGAAGAATATATGGAATTTACAGTCCCTTCCACAATTATTGACATCCCTGGTATAGATGAGTAAAAAAGGTTATAAGAAGTTCATTTTTAATTGAAGTACATTTATTTTGAGAGAAAAAATCAACAAGGCCACTTGTGCCACAATTACTGGCACAGCTAGAAATTCTTGGGAACTAAATACAACTGAAGCATTCTTCCAAATAATGTTTCTCCTTTTTACATTGATCAGAATGTTTAGGGACTTTCGAGCCGTAGTGCATGTCTTCCTGGTTCACTGATGCATAAATAGGAGGTGACACAGAGGCCTAATTCCTTTATTGATTCATCAACATGGGAAAGAGAAGAGAGCTGACAAATCAAAGACAGAAAAGTGTGCTGACCTTCCTAAGTCGGGGAATGGCTACAAAAATGGCTACTTGGCTGATAATGCCCATGAGGGCAATAATTACAAAGTTCAAATCGACTGGATCTGTTACTTGCCTGGAAGACCGACTAAAGTATATTCTGGCCCCCTGCACAGTGAGGAGGATGGTAAGAATGGCAAAAAAAAAAAAAAGAATCTTCAAAGGTCACTGCTGGAAAATTACTGAAAAAAGCACTGTTGTGGAGTCACAATTCTCCCATGCTTAAGTCGAAAAAAGCGCGTGGCCACGCGTATTCTCCCCTCGACTTAAGTCTGTGCATTACGCGCCCCAAAGGCTGTTATGCGCTTGGGGCGGGGCAAGGCCAAAATCGGGGCGTTTCCAGGCGTTTCTCAGGCAAATAACACTTACGCGTATTCTCCCCCTGGCTTACGCGCTTTTTCTGTTAAGCACTTTTGAGGGCTGTATTAAGGACAAGCGCCAACATAAGACGAAATGGAATATTGCGTTTGATGTCGGTTATAGGCCGAATTTTAACATTAATTTTATTTTATTTAACATGGTAAAGGTTGAGACACTTAATATTCGATCGTTCCTCCTAATTTCTAAACTACATTTCTCAACGCCATAATAATTTATCAAACGAAATCATCACATGATATTATGCATCAGCCTCTTCTCCAATCAGTTCAGTTACAAATGCAAAACAATTAATTAATACGAGTATACATAAGACCATCATTCTACCATGCCTCAAAATCTAAAACCAAAATGCCAGTCCTGCATTTGCTTGCACTTTTACGTGATTGGGAAAGAGTAAGAGGAGCGCGCTGAGCTCGAAGACGACCACGCATATATCGGCTTTGTTTGGACATCCTGGGACTAACAAACATCGAGTGCATCCAGCGCTTTCGTCTAGACCGTGCATGAGGCAATCATCTATCTTTGCCGACTTCTGGATGAACTGCTTTCCAGCCGCAGCAATTATCCACAAAACATACCCGTGGTCATCAACGTCAGAACTGCGCTGTCGCTCCTGGCATCTGGGTCGTTCCAGAGAGTGGCTGGTGATGTCTTACACATATCACAGGCATCTGTGTCAAGGCGTCTGACGCAGTTCGTTGACGCTCCAAGTTCTTCTCCGTGCACTTCCACTGCAGAAAGAGTGGATGCCATCTCCTCCTCCTGTGCAGTGAAATGCACAGAGGATGATGGTTGCCCACCACCTGTTGCGTGTACACTTCTCCGGTGTGCAGAGAGCCTGGCTTTTACAGCGCCCCGCAGATCTATCCATTTATGCTTTAAATCGGGGACACTGCCCTTATATCTCCCAATCGAAGCCACATCCAGAACGATTCGCAGCTTAATTCCTCGATCAGCCTTCAGTGCCCGCTTGCCATACAACACCAACATCTGAGAAATTTGGTTTTCGGCTTTGGCTCGACGTCGCCATCATTGTCTTCATGTTCAATTAACAAATGCGACTGCCCTATATATTTGTGATAATCTAAAAAGTTGTGATATTCTCACAAGTGAGGAGGTTGATTTTCTAATTGAGGATGTCTGTATTAACTAACTTGTGTCTTTGTCATTTTTTTTTTATTTATTTTTTTACCATTGATAATACTGTGTGTTTTAATGTGTGAATAATGATGTTATTAAATAGGCTACTCTAGATTGAGCCCTACCCTGGCCAATACCAAAGCACTACCCATTTGTCAATCAATTTTAGCCAATAAAGAATAGCCAACGTGGGAAGAGTCATTATCAGTAAATGGGATAATTGATTATAATAAAGTATTAGGCACAAGTTCAAGTGAATGTGTCGCTCAAATCAAATAGGATGATAGACTATGGATATGGAATTCCGTCATTGCTGAGGCGGTTTCGGGGCGGGGAGATGACCGCGTGCGGGGTAAGAATCCTTGTTAAAGCGTTTCCATGTCCTTTGGTTGCAAACCTGACATCGCAGTAGTTTGAGATTTAAAGTGCGCAATTTCTAAATGAGATCATAAAAACTGTCTTTGATTGTCTTTTTTTGTGTGACTAGAATGTTCCCTTTGTCTTTTTCCCTGTCTTCCACGGAACAAACAGGCTGGTGTCGGAGGAACACATTTTCAATGATCTCATTGCGCTGGTTGAGAAGTGCTAAATTGTTTATTTATTATTTCATTATAGCGGCAATTTGTTTGTTTGCATAGCTTTAATGCCATGGTGGCTAGAGTAAGGAATAACAGGTGCTTGCCACTAACATGGCAATATCCCCCGCCACCTCAATTTTATGTGTCTGTACGGACGGAGGGATGGACAGAGCCCAATGCTATATCCCCCGCTTCGCGCTAATCACGCGGCGTGGGATAAAAAAAGAGATGTCTGAATTACTTCTTGTAATTGGTGCAGACATACATAGGCCTTGTTGTGATTCTGCCTTGACCATGTTCATGCCCTGTTTATTCTGACTGCCTTTTGTGTTTTTTGACTATTTGCCATGCCTGACTATTCTTTGTATTATGTATTTTTAATTGTTTACTTTGATTTGTCATGTTTTATCTTAGTTGACTTTTCCATGTTTTACTTTTTTCCATATCACATTCTGGTTCATGTTTTCCATTTTACTTTGCACTTTGTCTCCCCCGTCTGGCCTCATGTCTCGTCTTTGCACACAGCCCCAGTCTTGCGTTTCACTCTTCGGGTGATTTATTGGATTCTGGTTTTCAAACTTCCTTCCGATCTTGTTTGCTGGCTTCACTCTTCTTTTCTATCTACTGACAATGCTCACAGTTTATTATTTTCTCCTGAGATTACTAACAACAACTAACCTTGTATATAATACTAACTTACTAACGAGCACCAAGGATTTGTATAGTTGCACTTACTAATTGATTAACAAGCTCTCAGCTCTCGCCCTGTTCTAGTCTCCGCCTCTTTGCTCTCCCTGATTACCTTTGCTGCATTTTCTGTGAAAGCTCACACCTGATCGCGCTGTCCTGTTTCTCATTATCTATGCAGGTTAGAAACTCCGTGACTGGAGCTGTTTATCTGTGTGTAGGTTTGTCCCGTGATCCCTGTCCAAGTTTTGGCTTCTGCCAAATTCCAAGTGATTAGGTTCTCCCCCATGTGCTGCTCCTTAGTAATCAGTCTGACTGTTTGCACCTGTGTCCCTCACCATGTGATCACCCCAGAAGTGTATTTTAGGTGTCTTCTCACAGCCAGTCTCTGTCAGATCGTTTTCCTAGTCTTCTTGTGCCATGTTTCTTTTTGCCTTGATTACTCAGTGTTTATCTTTTTTGCCTTTGTGATTATGGATTATTGTTGCATCTGTGAGTTTTGACCTTTTGCTGCCCGACCATGAGATCTTTGTTTGCTGCCCTGGTTACGATTCGGATTACGCCCATTGGATTCTGGTTTTGCTTCTTTGGCATTCCTGTACCTGTTAACCAGACCCATTTTTGTCCGACTACAATTATTGTGATTGCTGCCCTGGTTTTCGATTCTATTTGCCCAACTGAATTTTGATTTTTGGAGTGTGGACTTTTTACTTTTGCCTTCTGTCCTGCGGGAGTCCTCCCCCTTTATTAATAACACAAGTTCTACTGCATTGCCTGGTTCTCGCGACTGGTACCTGATCGCACCATTACAGGCCTACTATTACAGCGGCATATAAAACCTTGTATCTTCAAAATGACAAACTTCACAGGAAAATAAAAAAATAAATATGAAATTGAATAATAATAAAATGACATAAATTGATAAATATAGTTTAAAATAAATGTTTAAATTTGTATGTAAGAATAGTGGACATGCGAGTTTTCGTTTCTTATCAGGTTGGAGATACAAGGTTTTATCAGCAGGCCGACGATATTCAAATTTAAAGTCTGGTTTGCGTTTTCCACGGACCACAAATGCATTTTCATGGTTAATGAGAAAATTCTTTTTCCATGTTTTCCTGATAGCCATAATCAATGAGCTTTGTACAGAGTCTGCCTCTCCTATGGATCAGTCACACCTCTTTCATAAGGCCGCCTACATTCTGAAGTTAAGCGCTGTGGGCGTGATCGAAGCGCGTAGGGGAGAATACGCGTAACTCAAAAGCGCTTAACTCGAAGCGCGTAAAAAAGGACTTGCGCGCAAATGGGAGAATAGACCCCAAAGTCTCCAAAACTACCATCAGATGTCACCTCCATGCAAACGGATTATTTGGAAAGCATGCCAGAACCAAGCCTTTCCTGTCATTCAATCACCAACGTAAGAGCGTGGAGTTTATTAAACATTTCTGGAACTATGACAAGAATCATATTCTATGATAATGATATGAATAATATGTTCAGATCAACAGGAAAATGGTTAACTGAACACAATCAGCTTCTCTCATGACCATTTCATTCCCCTGACCCAAACCCCACTGAAAACCTGCGGGATGAGCTAAAGAAGAGAGTACAAGAGAGGACCTAGGACCATGAGTGAAGTGGTGAAATTCCTTAAGGAGGAATGGTCTTAAATGCCCTGCCCTGTATTCTCCGACCTTATACGACATCATATTAGACGACTCAGAGCTGCTTCATTGGCAAAGGTAAGTTGTACAAACTATTAAATTCAGGGTTGCCAATAATTAGAATAAATGCAGGTTTGTTAGAAATATTAATTTCTTAATTTTTTTTTCTTTTTTTTTCAGTGTGAATTTAATGTAACTTCCCAGAAGGTAAATTTTTATAACGCTTTTTTACTTCTCTTTACTGGGGGTGTCAGTTACTGCAGAGGAGACTGTAAGCTGGTTTTTGCAAGGGTTTCACCATGTAAACATTGTAATGGGCGGTTGTTTACAAAGCTTGAAAATATTTATCTGAACTGTCCTTCTGAATCTTCACTTAAATGGGCAGTGCACTGAGGATTGTAAATGGCTTGTCGTGTTTTAAATACATTACTGAATGTATTATATAACCGCACTGTAAAAAAAAGTTGTCTCAACTGAAAAAAAGTTAGTGTCCAGGCTGCCTTAAAAATTTTTAAGCTCATTGAACTTGAGATGACAAGTTGAGGTAATATTCAACTTATCATCCTAAATTCAGTTAACTTGAAATTTTGAGGCAGCCTGGATACTAACTTTTTTCAGTTGAGACAACTTATTTTTTTGCAGTGCATTATTCTTTCTGAATTGTAACTATTTTTGTATATTAGCCCATGTTTTCTGCATTAATGGTATTGCTGTACTGTTTCTCCCATGTTAAGGCCTGACCGCACTTGAATTGCCTTCACGTACCACACTGTGATCCTTCTGATCCAATTACACAATTTACTGTGTTTAGCTGAATGAATCAGACTGAGCTTTTGTCCCCTGTGATCCAGATCATTTCTGAGCTGGTTCAGTTTGAGGCTTTTTCATGTTGCATTTGCCAGGGCCAGTGTTCAGCAGTACTCACACCGCAGAACCAGGCCTGGGGCTCGGAACGACACCAGAACCAAACCAGCTGCACAGAGCAGTCATTGCACCATTTGTGGGCGATTGTGAGCGTTTCATTGACACAGATGCTGAATGGGGCTTGACTCAAACTACAGCCCCTCTTAGCCCATTTTCTTTCATATCCTGCCTGTTGAGAGTCAGGTTACAACTTTAGAAGAGATGAAGACAGTCTGGCTTCAGAAACACTAACAAAAGCACCATTCCTTTTTTCATTCTGCTTATTCTCCCACACTCCCTCTGGACTCTCCCTTGGCCTCTCTCTCTCTCTCTCTCTCTCTCTCTCTCTCTCTCTCTCTTACTCTGTACACGTCTATATTTCAGTGACCCATTTCCTTTCAAACTTTTTCAATGCTGTTATGTAACATGATGTTGTTGATGACATACAATTGTAATATTGAATATGTTCAGTCTACCAGAATCGTGTTTTATGTGGTGAATACAGTCGTTATTTTCCGGGAAGCGCTTATCTATGCCTAGTCTGTGCGTGCGGTAATTTAGAGGTAAAATCATTTTGCCCCGTCAGAGTTTCAATGAGATTACGTTATGGGAGCAGTCACTTGGCTGCAATACCTGATTAGTCCAGCAGATGGCAGTATAGCACTAAAGTCTCCGGGTCCTTTCAGAGAGACGAGTGACAACAGATAGAACTTGTCCAGAGAAAAGCCGAAAAGCCCACACGTAACAACCCACGACTGAACTGCTTGTCTGCAGGAACTGTTCCACCTAATCCTCATTAATGATAAACATCCGCATGAATTTTTACTTTGCGGACTCATTCAGACCATTTAGTCAATGGAAACATTACTGAGTCCTGCCTGTGGTTTAGCCCATCGGATTTAGTGGTGCGTCAGTTGTATTCGGTTGTTCCAGGCGATGTATCGATTTCTCTTCAATGTCAGTTCGCTGCCAGGCCAGCGTTCATAACCCGTCTTCTCCGCGGTGACCCCGAAGTATCCCCAGCGTCCCTCTCTCACCCCCCATTGGCATGGGACCACAGGGTTGGGGGGGGGGGGGGGGGGGGTATTTATAGAGGAGGAAGGAATGGCGCTAATGGAGCGGCAGACAGGAGGCAGAGAGTGGAAAAAGGATTAAAAGAGATACGGAGAGAGGAAGAAGAGATGAGAGAGGGGGAGGGAGAGAAGAGAAGGGCTTGCTGGATCAGCTTTGTGTTGTGCTAATGACAGATATCTTTAGACAACTGAGTAAAGGCCTCTCCTTTGTGCTTTCTCTCTCTATTCTTTACTGTCTCTTTCACTCTTTCCTCTGTCTTCCACTGCTTTTCTCTTCATCTCTCGCTCTGTCACTGTTTATCTGACTCTAGTGTTTCTTTCATTGCTTTTTGTTTAGCTGAAACATTTTGATTGCTGTTCTTTTTGAAGTCCTGTCATTTCCATTTTTGAACAAATGTCCCAATAAAGCGGGTCTTAAACCTCAATCTCTCTCTCTCTCTCTCTCTCATTCTCTCACCTGCTTTCTCACTCAGTCTCTCTCTCTCTCTCTCCTCCCTCTTTCTCTTTACAATACTTTCAAAAGTACAGTAACTGTGTGTTTTTTTTTTAACAGAATGTGTAAAACATTTGGGTTTGAGATGATGACACAAGGCCTCTCCACAAAATTTTGTCTCTGAGCTTCTCTGGTTCATCTCATCTGGATTTTTTTTTTCTTTGGTGAATTTTGATCAGGCCCTTTGATTCTCTCTGCTGATGACAGGCTTGCATCCCGGAGTGAAGCCAGAACAGCTTTGTGAATGAATTTCGCCCGTCCCCTTCAGCAGTCTGCTGGTGATGTCACTGACCACTGTTTTCGGCTCCTCGGTCTTGAGCTGCCGTTGTCTCCCTTGCCCGTCCTTCACCACTTTTCTAACAGTGGTTTGTCTGATTTCCAAATGACTATACTGGCTAGATAATCACAGATTGTTCGCCATCCTTCTTTCTGAATTCAACTTTCTGACGTGTTTAGAGCCTTTGAAAGTAGAGGAAGTTTTTTTTTTTTTTAATAGAAAAGGCATAGTTAGTTCTCTTGTCTTTGTGAGGGTGAATGTCTCCTTGACCAGTCACTAAAACATCTGATCTGCTTCAGTGACATGATGTTTTCACCAACAGAACCGTTACTCACCGAATGCTTTGTTTTTATTTTTCACGGTATTCTCAAGCCCTAACCCTAACTCATGAAACAGAAGTGTGTGAAAATCTCAGAAAGCACCACATCTGGCACTAGCGATCACTCCTGGTTCAGGTCAAGGCCCCTCCATCGCACGTCTTTTCCATCGTAACGTTTGGTCAAAGAAAACCCTCCACCATGTCTGCATGTCTTTTCCGTGGAGGTGGGGACTTGTGATTCTCTATATGGTCAATAGCCCACTGCACCAACTCAGCAAGAAGTATCTGTCTTCACAGGTTACTTAATCTTTTTATGAGACCAAGCATCTTATTTTTCTCTCACGAGTAGGAAATATTGTTTTGATCACCCCATGGAAAAATCTATAAATGAGTTAAAACTATCTCTCGCTAGTGACAGAACTTTGTTTTTGCTGAGGAAAAAGATAACAGAAATGTGTTTTGAAGTCTAAATATGTATTAAAATGCTGAATAAGATTTTTTCACATTGTAATATTACGACAAGTATATAGCTTACTGTAAATATTGTATTATAAGATATCAATGAATCCTTTCCCTTGCCTCTCTGTCCGCCCTCTGGTTCTGTTGAACTGCCTGTTCACTTTGTCTTCAGTTTTACAACATGAGAACAATCAGGATGTTTGATGAGGACAGGCGAGTGTTCAGCTTTGGTCTACAGAGCATCCTGTGATGCGTCAGGCCTGAACTTGAATCACCTGCGGGAGTTCGTCCCTGTGCCCACCTGCACTGCTGCCAGAGCAGCCTCCAAACTGAATCTTGTTTTGTTCACACACTCTGTTAATCCCATTTATGATTTTATAAACCTCAATTAAGCACCCCCTCCCTTCATTTTTTCGTTTGTGGCTGCGTCTGTAGACAGTGCCCAGACATGCAGACAGTGCTCTTCTCGGTGTGAGACGAGGAACAGTGTAACATTAATACAACGTTTTTCATTTGTAATCTGCAACGTTGCTGTACACTCCAGAATCCTGTCAGCCTTTAATTGCAACAACACAATGCTTTGACCTGACAGGCTTCGATTAGAAACTACTTCCAGATCGAGGTCAACAAGCTCTAATATTGGACTTCTTTTATATGATTTATTCGATTTTTTTATGTGTGTGTGTATGTATACATATATACACAGTCATGCCCAAAATTATTCATACCCCAACCAATTTTTGGGTTTTTCAAAGCCTTTATTCACGATTACAGCCTCCAAATGCTTCCTGTGGTTGATCACAAGGTTTCTACATATTTCCACGGGGATTTAGGCCCACTCCTCTTTGGCAAACATCATCAGGTCCTTAAAGTTTAAAGGTCTCCTTGCCATGACCTTGGTCTTCAGTTCCTTCCTCAGATTCTCGATAGGACTGAGGTCGGGGCTCTGGCTTGGCCTGCTATGATTCTGCCTTTTGTGTGTTGTCTCAAGCTTATTTGTGCTTGTACTTTACTTTTGTTTTATATTTCAGCTTTCATTTTGGCCGTCTGACGATCCACTCCCTCTCTGCCTTCAGTGATGTCGCGCGACTGCCTTCAGCATGCCTGCGTCTCATCGTCCAATCACGTTTCCTCTTTTGGTTTCGGCTCTGGTATTTCATTCATTGCTTCCAGCTGTGTTTAATTCTGGGTCCGGAGAAACTCTGAGTGAATGCGTTCTCTGATAGGATATTACTAAGCCGTTCTAACCAGCACTTATTTTAGGGTAATTGTAAATATTTCGTCACGTAGTATTAACCTTAATTAACTCATTTAGCAAGTGCGTGTGTTTCTGGCTTCAGTATGTTCCGCCTGAGCTATCTCTGATAAACTGATTTAAAACCTGTGCCTTTCCTTCGCTTTTCTTGTGGTGCTTTTTACTTGTCACGTTTAGATTACCTTAATCTAAACTGTCTAGCTTGATTGATAGTCTCCGCCTCTTGTATCGAGTCATTATTGTTAACCCGGATCTCATGTAATTGTTTATTAATCCCATGTGTTTCTGTTTCAGTTTGAGATTGCATTTTGAGTCCCCGCCTCCTCTTGTGACTATTTATGTGGCTGTTTTGGGAGCGGATGTCAGACGGATCCTTGTATTTACTCTGTTCTACATGGTGAAATCTCAGCTCCTTGTGCCTTCCGAGTTTCTCCCGTGTATTATTCCCAAGTCTTATATTTTGCAGCGCCCTTGTCTTGTCTGCCCCGCATTTAAGTCTCCCAGTGTGTCCGTCAGTATAGTTAGGTTCAGTTAGTTTAGTTTAGTTTTCTTAGTTTATCCACTCTTGGAGGGAGTATTTTTGTTTGCCCCTGCCTGTGGCAGCGTACTTCAGTTCTCCCATTTGTTCAGTGCGTGTGCACGGTGTTTTGTTTCTGGTGTGTCTCCCAATCTCCCCTTAGTGTTTGGTGCTTAATAAACACTTCTGGATCCTGCAACTGGTGTTCCTCTGTCTGACCTCTCCATACATGGCCACTCCAAAACATTCACTTTGTTTCCACTAACCATTTCTTGATGGATTTGACCGTGTGTTTAGGATCATTATCCTGTTGGAAGATTCATTCCTGCCCAAGACCAAATTTTTCAGCAGATTGCTTGATGTTTTCACTGAGGATCTGGATATACTGGTCCTGTTTCATAATGGTATTCACTTGAACAAGGGTTCTGGGCCCCTTTGTCGAAAAGCAACCCCAGAGCATGATACTCCCGCCACCATGTTTGATCGTCGGGACAGTTCTTGGGTTGAACACTTCACCTTTCTTACACTACTTACACTTCTCCAACCCAAACACACAAGAGCTCGTCTAGCCTTCGCAAAAGCTCACCTGGATGAAGATATAAGCTTCTGGCTGTCGATGTTATGGACGGATGAACACAGATGGAGCTGTTTAGGCACAGAGATGTGGCTTTTGTTTGTTGTAAGAAAGGGGAAGTGTTCAATCTGAAAAACGCGGTCCCAACGGTCAAACACAGTGGTGTGAGTATCATGCTCTGCGGTTGCTTTTCAGCAAGTGGGCCTGGAATCCTCGTTAAAGCGAATGGCATCAGGAAACCGGACCAGTATATCCAGATCCTCAGTGAAAACATCATGCAATCCAGGGAATAACTTGGTCGTGGGCAGGAATGGATCTTCCAACAGGAAAATGATCCTAAACACACGGCCAAATCTGTCAAGAAATGGTTAGTGGACAACGAAGTGAACATTTTGGAGCGGCCAAGCCAGAGCCCCAAACTCAATCCTATCAGAAATCTGTGGAGGGAACTGAAGACCAAGGTCATGTCAAGGAAACCCTCAAACCTTACAGATCTGGAGAAGTTTGCCAGAGAGGAGTGGGCCAAAATCTCTGTGGAAACGTGTAGAAACCTTCTGATCAACTACAGGAAGCATTTGGAGGCTGTAATCGTGAATAAAGGCTTAACCAGCAATTACTGAGAAAAGGGTATGAATGATTCTGGGCATGGCATTTTTTGTAAATCTGTCAAATAAAATACCAAAAAGTATTCTATTTCTCGAAAAATTGTTAACTGTAATTCTTACAGCCTTATGTCAACTTACTGTGTCATTTGTGCGAGAATAAATTTGATTTGTCAAAAAATATCTCGAAAAAACCCAAATATTGGTAGGGGTATGAATAATTTTGGGCATGACTATGCATATATATATATATTTATATATATATATATATATACAACCCCAATTCTGGGACAAAGTGTGAATAAAATCAAAATGCAATGACTTTCGGATCACATGAGCTAACATGTTTTTTACAATGTAACATAGTAGATAACATTTCAAATGTTGAAACTGAGACATTTTACATTTTTATCCACAAAATGAGCTTATTTCAAATTATCTGCTTGCAACAGGTCTCAAAAAAGTTGGGACACAGGCAAAAAAGGGCTGAAAAAGCAATTAATATATAACAGAATCAGCTGAAAGAATATTCAGCAAGTAATTAAGTTTACTGGCATCAGATGTGTAACATGATTGGCCAGAAAAGGGATGTCTTAGAGAGGCTGAGTATGTCAGAAGTAAAGATGGCCAGAGGCTCTCCAACCTGTGAAGGCTTGCATAAAAAAATTGTGGAATACTTACAAACAATGTTCCTCAACATCAAATTGCAAAGGCTGTGAAGGTCTCATCATTGACAGTGCATAACATCATCAAAAGATTCAGAGAGACTTTGCATAAGGGACAAGGCCGAAGACCTTTACAAGATGCCCGTGATCTTCGGGCCCTTAGACGCTACTGCATCACTCACCGGCATGATTCTGTCATTGAATTACTAAATGGGCCCAGGAATACTTCAAGAAACCACTGTCTGTGAACACAGTCTGCTGTGCCATCCACAGATGCCACCTAAAACTCTATCATGCAAAAAAGAAGCCATTGTTCAGCATAATCCAGAAGCGCTGCAATGTTCTGTGGGCCAAGGCTCATTTAAAATGGACTGTAGCAAAGTGGCAAACTGTCCTGTGGTCAGACGAGTCAAAATTTGACATTCTTATTGGAAATCATGGCCGTCCTGTCCTCCGGGCAAAAGAGGAGAGAGACCACCCCTCCTGTTATCAGCATTCAGTTCAAAAGCCAGCATTTCTAGTGGTATGTGGATGCATTACTGTATATGGTGTGGGATACTTGCATGTTTTAAAAAGCACCATGAATGCTGAAAGGTATATAAAGGATTTAGAGCAACATATGCTCCCCTCCAGATGACATTTATTCCAGGGAAGGCCTTATGTATTTCAGCAGAACAATGCAAAACCACATACTGCAGCTAACAGCATAGCTTCGTAGTAGAAGAGTCCGTGTGCTGAACTGGCCTGCCTGCGGTCCTGATCTTTCACTGATTGAGAACATTTGGAACATAATTTAATGAAATGTCCGTCAAAGGAGACCCAAAACTCTCCAGCAGCTGGAAGCCCATATTAAATAAGAGTGGGATCAAATTCCAATGGCTAAACTCAAGAAACTTGTCTCCTCAACGCCCAGATGCCTCCACTCTGTGTCAAAAAGAAGAGGGGATGTTACACTGTGGCAAACAGGCCCCTGTCCCAACTTTTTCATGACCTGTAGCAGCCATCAAATTTGAAATGAGCTCATTTTGTGGATAAATTTGTTTGTGAAAATGATTCCTCATACTTGTTTTTGTCATTCATGGTTTTCTTTGCTAAATACAGGCCAATAATTTGCCCGTTCTGAAATATTGTAACATCTTTTCCACCATCAGGGGATGTGTCTTCCAACATGATTTTTTAAGAAATGAGTAGCGACGCGCTTCATCAGTCAGGGTAAAACGATTATTGCCAGCTGAAACATATTAATAACCACAATAATGATCCAATTATAGAATTAGTTCATTAATTTCCAAATGGTGACTTTTTTTTTGGCCGGGCAGTGTATATGCTTAACTTAATCTTGTGATGTTTGTGGAAATTCTCTCTGGGTTCTTCTTATAGTTGCCGAATGGCAAGAATTATATGCCGGAATTCATAAAGGGTGACGACCACCCTATTATTTTAGTCACTTACTACTACTGTACGGTACTTATGGTAGAACATAATCGGGTGTTGACCCATCCGTGTACAAGTCCCCGCTTAGCCGATGTGTGGTGGTGTCATGTGACACTGCATGGTATGAAGTGGTTTTTCCTGGCACATATTGCCTCAGTAACATGACAAACTACTCGACAGCAGGTAGTCTGTGACACACCACACGTGTCACCAACAACCACTTGGAATGCAGCACATGCATAAATGCGCAGGGCAATGCATAGTTGGTGTACTGGAAGAAGGGGATGGTTTCGATTAGGTCTAGAATATAATGGTACGATTCTTTGGAAATTCTGTATCGCTTGACAAATTTCGTGTCACTATACTCTTCTAAAGGATTCGTCTTGTCTTTAGTTTTTAGTCAACCATCTCTTCCTGTGCTAATTCAATCATGCGCAAGAGATCCGCGGTCATACGTCCAGCCACACAAGCAAGCCAACAGTGAATTGGTAGCTTGTACACGAGATAAACAAGCCCCTTGGGAGGATTAGAATTTCTTTTGTTACTTAGACAGGTGTGACTAACCATGTACGTTGGATAAACAGCAGCTGATCTGATCTCTCTTTATGAATTTTGGCCTAAATTTGTCCGCCCGATCATCCCCTGGTTATACACTGTTTAGCCAAGTTAACAGTGATCAAGGGAAAAACACCCTTTATGAATTCAGGGGATAGTGGATGTTCAAGTGTGATTATGTTTATGTCTTTATGAAGGTGATTTATGTTGAAGAAAAGCATAAAAGCCTTTATTCTCTCTTCTCCAAACTGCCCCACGTTCACACCCCCCCCCTCCCCCCCAATACTCCCCCCATGACTGCTTTCTCTAAGCAGGTCCCAGGGCCTTAGGGTGAAAGGTCAGAGGTCAACAATAGCTTTACCACTGAGAGGTCAGTAAAGAGCTTTAGTGAACATACTGTGCGTGCACACGCTTGAGTGTGTGTGTGTGTGTGTGCGCGTGTATGTGTGTGTGTGTGTGTGTGTGTGGAGTCTTGGTCACTCATCCGAGCAGAATCTCTACATCCCGTCATATGATCATCCTCTTCTGGCTGATTGGCTGCACAGACTCTTTGAAGGACATAGCTGAAAAATAGAGAACATAAAATAAAATATTCAAAGAAAAATGACTCAGTAATTAAGAAAAATCACGCACACATTCATTCAGGAGAGAAAGGATGTGTTTAAAACTCCTCCCATGAGTTCAATCTTCTTTTGCATATTATTTGCTAATAAAAGCTTTTTGCTGGTACCCAAGGAACATGATTATGTCTATGATGGGACAAAAATTTACCTTTGCACAAACACACACACACACACACACACACGCATGCGCACACACAATCGCATGCGCACACACAATCGGAAAGAGAAAAAGGAACAGATATGATCACAGCCTTACTTTTCTCTTCCTAATGCCACACACCACCTGAGGACAATTTACATATCTTCAGTTTTCTCTATCCTTTCATTTTTCCTGCTCAACTTCTCTTCTTTCATCTCTTCAGTCTCATTCAATCCATTCTGCTCTCTCACTCCCTCTCTCTCTCCCACTCTGTATCTCTCTCACTCTCTATTCAACCCCATTGATCAAGCATGCAGAAATTGGTCACGCCTATAATTTGTGTCAGAATAGAATAGCCCCTGTCCTACATACGGTACAGTTCCCTCCCACAATCCCCCGAGTCCAGCTACACACTGTGCCCTCCTGTGCATCGCACGCGCACACACACACACGCATGCACTTACACACACACACACACACATATGCACACAGACAAATAAAAGCACACTGTTGTGATCCTGCATTTTCTGTCTTTGCCATGCCCATGCCATGTGTCGAGTTCAAGTTCTGTGCCTGGCCTAGTGCCATGATGGATGGATTCTTGTGTTTTGTGACCACTGACTTTGTCTGACCTTTCTTGGGTTGTGTATTGTGTATTTGGTTATTAGGATTTCATGTTTTATTATTTTCATGTTTTAGTTTATCTAGTCCATGTCATGTTTTGTTTTCATAGCCATGTTTATTTTCCTTGCCATGCTTCGCACTTTGTCTCCCCCGTCTTGTCATGTGTGTATCTTTGCTCACGGTCCCTTGTCTTGTGTGACACTCATTCGGGTGATTTATTGGTTTCTGGGTTTCAATCTTCTTTCATTATCTCGTGTTCTTCCTTCCTCTCTCTTTTACTATTTTACTAACACAGACTAACAGTTGGTTATTTTCGCTAATTACTAACCCGCACTAACCCTGTATATTTTGACTAACTTACTAACAAGTACTCGGGATTGTATAGCTGCACTTACTAATTGACTAACGATCTCTCAGCAGTCGCCCTATTCTAGTCTTCACCTCCTTGCCTTTCCCTAATTATCTCTGCTGCGATTTTCTGTGGGTCTCCACAAACTGCTTCGTGCTTTCCTTTATCTAATCTATGCACTTTAGTACTCCGTGACTGGAGCTGTTTGTCTGTCCTTAGGTTTCTCTTGTTATCCCTGTCTGTGTTTTCGTTTCGGCCAAATTCATGTAATTAGTTTATTCCCAATGTGTCACTCCTTGATTATTGTTCCATTGATTGCACCTGTGTTCCCCGATCATGTGTTCTCCCGCATGTGAATATAAGATGTCTGATTCACTTCCTTGTCAGATCGTTCTTCCTTGTTTTCTGTGCTACGCTTCTCTCGCCTTGATTCATAGCGATTTATCTTTCTGACTGGACCGCCCTAGACACCGAGTTTCGCCGATTCCCTGTACTTTTGCCGCATTCTTGTTTTTCGACCTCTTTTTGTCTGACAACGATTTTGTGATTGGTGCCCTGTGTATGACTCTGGATTTCGCCCATTGGACTCTGTTTTTGGACTGTGGACATTGTACTGTTGCCAGCTCTGTTGGGGGGTTTCCCCCTTCAGAAATAAAGCCTCCTTTTTGTATTCTACTGGTTTTCACTTTTGGTTCATTTCGTAAAACCCAACACACGCACGTGCACACGCTGTGACGACTACGTGGACTTTTTTTGGAGCCAAGCGTAACAAACGCCAACACAAACACGCACCCACAAACACGCAAAAACACACGCATATATATACACACGCACCAATGCATGCATACACACATGAGCACACAAAAAACAGATATATATATATACACACACACACACACACACACACACACACACACACACACGCGTACATGTAAGCACATGTAAAAGCTCACACTTGTACACACACCCACACACACACACAAACAGACAAAACCACACACACGACGGCACACAAACATACACACGCACACCCACATATGCACACAAAGCCACACGCGTGTGCACCAACACAACCACGTACACATTGATTTTATCCTTCCATTTCAAAGTTGGCTGCGTAAATAAAGTGCTGATTAATGGTTTCTACAATCCTCTCACATGCACAGTCTTGTTTGTTTATGTTTGTGTTCTCCTCGCTGTAGAAGCCTTGTGTTCCTGTTTGCTATGCATGTGTGTAATAAGCCAACTCAGCAATTTGCTTGTTTTGATTAAGATTCCCGTCGGTTTGCACTTCCAAACATTTCTTCAGGGAATCCTTGACCTTCACATGGTTCACATCTGTCTTTATTATGAGCAGGGGCACATAATTAATCAAGGAAAATAGAAAATTGCCCATACCAAAAAAAAAAAAAAACCTCACAAATAATTTGCCCTTTCACATGAATGACAATTTCCACATTTGAAAAGGAAATAGGTCACATTGAGTCATTCGCATCTTCATGTTTAAGTTGCTGAATTTTTCAAGGGCAAACTACAATTTTTACAAGTGAAAAGAAATCAAATCACTGGAAAATTGCATTTGTTATCAATTCCTGCTTTCATCTAATCACTAAAAATATTTTGCAGTTCAAATATTCGCTCCTCACCTGCTGAGTGTTCAAATGCCGCTTGCAAACGCGATTTTTCTCAAAAGGATGGTCGTATAAAGGTGACAAGCAGAGAGGAACTCTTGCAGTGGGATATCGTACTTGTGGAGAAAAGAATATTTTAACCCTCCTGTTCTCTTCACAGTTTTTTATTTTCCGATTACTTAAACACTGAAATTATTAATAAGACACAGTCAGTGAAACCAAACACTCGAGGAGCAAGACAGCCCACAACTGTAATCACATTTTCGGCGTCACAATTTTTTCTAAAAGGCAGAACAAGCCTCTAGATTAGACGCATATATCTTAACACAATATCGTTTCGTGGCCATTATAAGGCACTGCCTTTCAAAATAACACACCTGAGGACCAATCGATTAATCAAGGCCTTCAGGTGTGCAGACACTTAGGCAGAATTGTAAACTAACCAATCAGGTGTGAGCACTATAAAAAAGAAACAAGTGGGGCTACAAGTCTACAACAAAACTGAAAGGCAGCATCACAGGATGAGAGGGGGAATTCATGGAGGAGGAGGGGCAGGCAGAGGAAGAGGTGGACCGGAGGATGTGAACAAAGACAGCGAGGACCAAATGTATCAAATGGCATTCGAGCAGCATTGGTTGACACACAGTGAGGCTGGACCGAGTTCAGCCCAATCTGAACAGGTATGTACTGTTGCAAAAGTAATTCAGGCGTTTCGACAAGAGCACAGGAAAAAAAACATTCTTTCTCCACGGTCTAAAATAAAAACAGTACAATGTAGTCCACCACAGTATACTATGCACTACATTGGCACATCCTGGTACCCGTTTACTGGACTCGATATTTGAAACAATGGCCCAGATGCTGTTGTGTGACGCTCTACGTGCATTTTATTCGATTTACGTACGATTGAGGGTCGAGAGCGACAAGGAGGAAGGAGCCCATGTTTTAAGAGGAATGACAGCTTTCATGAACATGCTTTTGGCCAATGATGCGATGCGTCTCAAAAATTCAAACAAATGGCCTCAATGACCTCGCGGTTTTCAGGAATGTCCATCAGGCCCCTCGATCAACATGGGCGAATCCTTAAACAGATAAAAAAAACTCAACAGAAGTCATTTGAATGATCGCAGAGAATCACAGATCCGCTTGGAGGTAAATAATGTACTCTTTAGTACTGTGTGTTGCGCACAACCTTTTTACACGTAAATTTACATATTAGACCTATATTGAACTACACAAAGATGCCTTTTTTTCCCCCAAGTTTTAGGAATGAAGGCAGATGCAATCTCACATGAATTTATCTTCAAGGATGAGGCTGGGTTTAACCTGACGACAACAAGATGAGGGAGGAACATCATTTCCAAGTGAGGAAGGAAAACTTGCTGTCCTCGGCCCTCGAGGACTATCTGTTGATCCCAAGCTGATTTCCAACCCGATGTCAGGATGCCCTTCGTTCAAACCATGGAGGACGCCTGTAATCTCAATGATGCAGGGTGTGTGCAAGGATGAATTCGCCATTGAAGTCGATTCTTCGCTATGTCTTGCGACAGAGAATGTCGCCTGTGATGTGGACGAAGTGCTACAGCCAGATCCAGGCGTACGAAGAGATGATACAGTCTTTTCTTCATGGTTTCTTTTGTCTCAATTTTTTTTGTGCAGTTTATGGAATATACGCCATTTTTGTGTCGATTATCCGCGCAAAAAAAAAAACAAGCTATCATATGGAGAGAAATATTTTCATCACTGTGCAGTACTTGTATGGTGTGTTTGATCAATACATTTCTGCGCAGTACTTCACTGTTTAAGATGTGAAACTTAAATGATCTTGTGAGAAGAGAAGAAATGTTTAGCGTTTTACCGCAGTAGTGGTGTAACTGGTTCAGACTGAATCAGTATGAACTGTGATTTTAGATTTGAATTAAAAGTTTAATTTTGCATGTGAGGTGTCTGAGGTGTTCTGGTACTTGAGTGTGGTTCTGAGAATTGTATGCAGTGTTTCGATAAAATAAGCCTCATTTTCAGAATTATGCTCAAGCAAATCGTTAAAAATAAATGAATAATTTCTTTTTTTTTGGTCAGGGTCAAATTCAAAATGAGCCCTTATTTTCCAAAAAAAAATCTCACTTTCAAGATTTGAAATATTGTCTTTGAACTATTTTCAAATAAACATAAGGTTTAAATGATTTGAAAATCATTGCATTTTGTTTTTATTTACATTTTACAAAGAGTCCCAACTGTTTTGGAAACGGGGTTGTATATTTGAGTTAACTTTAAATTTTCCTCATTCCTCAAAGTGAGGAAAAATCCAGCTGAAAAAAACCATGCTAAAATGCTTTTTGAGACAGTGTACATTGAGTAGGTTCAGTGCTGGGTAGCTGATATTGAGGTGACTCACTTAGCTCAGTGTTAAGCAGTTGATGTTGAAGAGACTCCCCTGGTGCAGTGTTAGATGGCTGGTATTGCAGTACTCTCTTCATGCAGTGTTGGACGGCTGGTGCTGAGGTGACTCTGCTAGCACAGTGTTTGGCTGCTTTAATGAAAATCCTCCAATATGGCAGTAAGTCCCATGACCAGTAAGTGAGGAGGTTGAGAAGAGGAGGGGTGGTCCAGGGCTGTCTTGGCTGTAATTAAATGCTTAAACTCAGTGGTGTGTGTTTCTGTAAACTGCAACTTCTGAAATCTCACCGCGAACTCTATAAAAACTCAAATGATGTTTTATGGCCTTTCTTAGGGATTTGACACATCCCATCAACAAGCGCACAACTGCTCATGATCTCTGGCTACAGTGGAGTACACAACGCTGCTTTCATACATCCAGCTAAAGGGTTAATGCTTACATGCATCAGTTATGTTATTCTTTTCTCTCACCAAAGAAGTGCCTCCTTTGAAAAGTAGAGCTGAAAAATGTTTTATCTGCCACAAGCTTCTACTAATTGCAGAGACAAGCACAGGAGCAGAACTTTCAATTAGGAAGTGCGTGTGTCTGTGAGAGAGAGTGTGTGTGTGAGAGAGAAAGAGACCTTTTCTGAATGCACAGCCAGGTGCAACACAATCTGGTTCAGCCAAAGGAAACCAGATGCACAGCAAAGCAAACAAAAAATGCAGAGTCAACTGAAGTACTAATGTACAAAGCTTAGAAGGCAGTTAGTCAAGAGGAGAACAAACTGCTTCTCACCAAACTCAACACCTCTCTGCACCCCCTCACCAAACCAAACACCACTGCGCGTCATCACCAAACCCAAACACCTCACTGCACCTCCTCACTAAACAAAAAACCTCACTGCTCCTCATCTCCAACCCAACACCTCACTGCACCCCCTTACCAAACCAAAAACCTCACTGCATCTCCTCACAAAACCAAACACTGCACCTGCTCTGCACCCCCAACCCCGCCCTGCCCCCCCTCTAAACCCAACATCTCAGTTAAGCCCCTCTCCAAACCCAACTCCTCACTGCATGTCCTCAACAAACCCAACAACTCACTGCACCTCCTTGCTAAAACCTAAGTGCACCTCATTACCAAACCCAACACATCACTGCACCTCCTTTCCCACTAAGAATCCCCTACTACCCCCTCTCTCAACCAAGCACTTCACTGCACCTCCTCTCCAACCCAACACCTCACTGCACCTCCTATCCAAACCCAACATCTCACTACACCTTCTTGTCAAACCCAACACCTCAAAGTACCCCTTACCAAACCAAACACTGCACTGCACCTCCTCTCCAAACCCAACATCACCCTGCCCCTCCTACCAAACCCATTACTCAGTGCAGTAATGTAAATGCAGTAAATCCAACACATCACTGCACCTCCCCCGCAAACCCCCCCCCTCACTCCACCTCCTCTCAAAACCTAACACCTGAGTGCAACTCTTGTCCAAACCCAACACCTCACTGCTCCACCTCTCCAAACCCAAAACTTCCCTGCGCCACCTCTCCAAGCCCAACACCTCATTGTAACTCCTCTACAAACTTCACACCTCACTAAATTTCCTCTCCAAACGCTATACCTCACTGCACCCCCTCTCAAAACCCAACACCTCACTGCCCCTCTTCACCAAAACCAGCATCTTTGTGTGCCCTCTCTCCAAAACCAACACCTCACTGCACCTCCTCTCCAAAGCCAACACCTCATTGCAGCTCCTCGCAAAACCCAACACCTCACTGCACCCCCTAACCAAACCCAACACCGCACTGCAGCTCCTCTCCAAACCCAACACCTCACTACACCTCCTAACAAAAGTCAGCCCTTCACTACACCTCTATTATAAACCCAACACTTTTGTGTACCCCGTCTCCATTTCACTGCACTTTTCTAAACTCAGCATCTTACTGCACCTCTTCCTCACACTCAACACCTCAATACAGTTCTACTCCAAACCCAGGACTTACCAAACTCATTACCTCCTTTGACATCTCCTCCGAACCCCATATCGCACTTGACCTCCTCTCTAAACTCATCACCTCACCGCACCTCCTCTCCATACCCAGCATCTAACTGCGAATCATCTCCAGACCAAGCATATTGCAGTACCTCCTTTCCAAGCCCAGCACCTCACTGCACTTCCACACTAATCCCAACACTATGCACCACTTCTTCACCAAACACAGAACCTCACTGCAACTCCTCCCAAAACCCAGTACCTCACTGCACCTCGAATCCTAACCTTGCTCTGTACCTCTGCACCAAACTCAGCAACTCACTGTCCCTTGTCTCCGAACCCAACACCTCCTCATCAAAGCCAGCACCTCGCTACCAAAAACAACTCCTAACCGCACGGGCACACCAAGCTCAGTAAGTCGCTGCACATCCTCACACAACCCAGAATCTTGCAGCGCTTCCTCAGCCTGTCCAGCATTTTCGTGAATTTGAACACCTGCATTTACGTCCGAGACCCGGTTTTGCCCTGATACCGCTTTAGTACATTTCAGCGCGCGCAGACTCGAGGATGAAAGCATTGTGCGTCTCCCGCTCGTTTTACATAGTCGCTCCACCGCTTTACAGTCACGGGTTTACAGTACAGTCGGCGTAGTGACGCTATTTCGAAGCTGCCGAGCCGCTGATTTACAGACTGCGGTTTGAACTGCACCTTATAAAGAGAAGATTTAACGCCTCTGTCTCCGAGAGCGAAAGAGCGGTCAAGGGACCCGCTGAAAGAGTCGCGGGAGGGGGGCGTGGACGGAAAAAAAAGACATCCTGGGAAATATTCTCGTGCACGAGAGGCAACGTTAAAGAGGCGGAGTGGGGCATGGGAGGCGCGAGGAGGGCCGGAGAGGAGTGAGACGGAGCGAGAGGCGGAGCCTCGGCTTTTGTGTGTGTAAAGCGCTCTTGCCCCGCCTATCCGAGACGCCCCCAGCCACCCCACCCCCCTCGGCCACCCGCCCCTGACTCTCCCCGCTCTCACACACCGCGCAGTCGGGACCAGAGGGAAGGCATGGATACCGAAGGGAGCCAGAGCAGCCTGTCGTCCGCGGACTCCCCCCACGACCCGTGGTAAATCTCTCTCCCGTCCTCTAACTCGGCTGCTGTCCCACTGAAGAAATCCAGGAGTTGGTGGGCAGATTACCGGAGCTCCAAGACAAAAGGCAGCACGCTGTAACTGTTGTGATCTCAGTGTGCTGCGCTGGACCGCGGCTCTGCCGCGCATCATGCGCTCCAAGCATCGCTGCCTCACCGTGTTTTGCCCGATCACAAAGGGGGAGAGATGGCCGCAATTGATCGTAACTTTCTCTTTCTACCATGAAAAGCTCGCGGCTTATTGCTGGGATAACGGCCTGACTGTGCAGAAAGTAGACCTGCACTACCAACATGGCCGATATGTTTCTTCAGATACTTCAATCTTTGTTTTGTGTGTTATTTGTTAGGTTGATGAAATTATGTATTTCGTCTTAATGAAGTCGATCGATCGTGTTGTTTCACATCCCGTCCTTTTCTTTTCTCCCATTTAGTAAAATGTTCATCGGCGGCCTCAGTTGGCAGACGACACAAGGTGAGCCATGTAGCCCGCTAGCGACTTTCTCAAGTATTGAGGTAACCGCGGAGAAGTGACGTTATCGTGCTTCTTTTTTTCGCCGTGATTTTCAGTTTTTCCAGAGATAATTTATTTTCAGCCCCGGGTTCGATGGCATGTGAGTTTATTCGGATGTTTCGCTACTTTCTTCGGATTTTCTGCGCTATTACACTCGTCATGATGCGAAAAGAAAGTAGAGTTGGTTCAGTGCAGCCAAATGAAAGCGCTAATTCAGTGCGGATCCATGAGCGGGGATTTACGAGTCGATCTGAAACAAATGGCAAGGTCAGATGGATGGGGATTAAGCGCATATTGATTTAGCGCAGCATATACGAGCTATAAACTCTGCCTGTAATGCCGAACGAACGTCAACCAAACAAACTGCAGAGTAGATGGGGGTATCTAGTGGCCAGGTATCTTTCATGAAACCGGCGCTGGCTTTCTCCAGTTAGCGTTTTGTCCTTGTACCTCGCCTAAGGGGATAAGTTTTTCGTCAAGCGGGCGCTTTGGGAATTTGTTTTGTTAGGAAACTGGAGCTTATTGTTAGCGAGCTTGCGTGCCTAGCTACCGAGAGCAGCTCCTGTGCGTCAGCTTTGTGCGATTCCTCCTCCCACCCAACCGTAATCACACAGCTCATTTTTTTTCCAACGTATTTTTTATGTTCTAATAATAAAGGTGAATGATTGTGCGCACCTTGCGTGTATTTTTTTGCTGTTTTATTGTGATGTTTTCCAAGTTTGTCCTTTTCAATGTTGCCAGTCTTGTCGCTTTGAGGTGATTTACTCGTTAAATCTTATTTAAGATTTACTCGTTTGTTGTGGATTGAAGTCGAGAAGTTGGCACCCCCGAAAGATTTATATGGCCCCATCAATTGCAGACACGTTTAGACAACAGTTTGTCAATGGGACAAGGGATGTACTTTTTCCTGCGCCACCCACTGATGATTTCCTTATCCAGCAATCTGTTTATTTTCCAGAGGGTTTGAAGGAGTACTTTTGTAAATTCGGGGAGGTGAAGGAGTGTATGGTGATGCGGGATCCGGTTACAAAGAGATCGAGGTGAGTGATTCGTTCACTTGATCGCAGTTTACTCGGACCTGACATTTTGTTTGTGCTTTTGGTATCCTTAGGGGGCGTTCTCCCGCGAGCTATGCAAAGTGTTACCCACGCACACTTTGATTTGCATTTCTTATGGGCCTACGCCTTTAAATGTTAATAGTAATGATATCATTCAATTGCAGAGGCTTCGGTTTTGTCACATACGTCGACCAGGCTGGTGTGGATAAAGTTTTGGCGCAAACTAGACATGAACTGGACTCCAAAACGGTGAGTAGCATTTTGTAATGCATTTTTATCCCTCCTCTTTTCTCGTATGTGTGATAAAAGACCCACATTGCCTTTGAACTGTTGGCCTGTGTTAGCCATTTGTCAGTATTCAAAATAGTGAATTAAGTGCTGCTGATGATGATAAACGATACGAACCAATTTTAGGCATGCGCTCAGTCCGTTGATCTATCGCACGAGTAATACAGTAGCTCTGCCTCTACTGAGCATGGGGAAAAAAAACACGAAGTGTAATCAACCTATTGATGGATCAGGAATATGTGAGCAGGATGTTTTTAACTGAACTCTCTGGTGATAATATTAAAATTACCAGGCCCTCTGGTATTGGATAGCACTGGAGTTTTCCATTCTGACTTTAGCTGGTAGTCAGGTGTGAAGTCTGGCCAACCAGAAGCACTAATTATGCAGTTGGTGAATTACCTGGAGAAAAGAAAGCCAGGGTTTGATTTAGATTTGAAGTGCAGGTTTAATTATCCCTGCTTTAGTGCCTGATCTGTCCCGTTGCCCAGCTTAGAGAGGACAACAGGAAGAACGTGTTAGAAGTTTGTACATCATGAGCATATACTCACCTGATCTGGGAATCTGGCATTGTCAGGATCCAAGCAGTCTAGTTATGTTTTGCCCATTTGGCACATTAAAAACATAAATGTAGTCCTAACGAATATTTGCAGTAATTTGAACTGTCAAACCTGACTACAGGAAGTGAAAAAGTAAGGAAAAATGCATAGGCCCAGCGGACTGAAGCATGCAGATTCAAATTGCCTCATAAAAACTGTAATTGGTCTTCTGTTATGTTTTATATACCTTTTAAACTGCGCCATTTAAATTGCCATTCAGGTGTTAAGTGCATTATTTTTGCCTAATTAGTTTGTTGAATTTCCTATGGCTTCGCTGGCGTTATATGACTGCGAGCAGTGGAGCTCATTATTGTAGCTAACAGTTGCTTGCCTGAGAACCTGCGCACAACTATTATTTTAACTTGGTGATGTCACCATGAGCGACTTATGTCACCATGACTGACTCATAGTGAGGCAATTGAGTATCATATTTTCATGTGTAGTATTGATTCCCTGAAGCTACAATGTAAAAAGCCTACATTTTAATCTGTGTCAGGGAGTGTGTGTGTGTGTGTGTGTGTGTGAGAGAGAGAGAGAGTTATCCATGCATCTTTGTTGGTAATGAATGCAAGTGTGTCAAGGGACAATACGACTGGTTCATCACCATGGCGATAAGAAAGTACCTGCCTCGGGGGTCGGAGTGTATTCGTGTGTTTATGTAAGTGTGTGTGTGTGTGTGTGTGTGTGAGAAATTGTGCTTGCATGTGAGTGTGTATGAGCATGTGTGAGAGTGTATGATTGTTTGTGTATGTGTGTGCTAGTGTGGATGTGAGTATGAGAGTGTGTGTGAGTGCATGAGTGTGTGTTTGTGTGTGTGTCCATGTGTATATGAGCATGTTTGCTTTGTGTTTGTGTGAGTGTGTGTATGTGTTTATGTGAGAGAATGGGTGAGAACAGTCATGTGTTTGTGGATATGACGGTATATTTTATCCTGGAGTATTAAAAAGTGAGGGAGGTGGGAAGGAAGAAGATAAATGAAAGATGAATAGGGAGAGAGAGGAGGGGGGAGAGCCAGTATGAGTTCTGTGGGTAAAGAGGCTTAGTCTGGAAGGGTTGCCATCAACATCGTCATGGTGATGTCAGTCACCGGGGGAGGTTTGTCACCCTCTTGGGATTCTCTGTCTCCATAGTGACCCTTAAAGCAGAATGAGCTCAAATGCTCTCCTGATGCTCTGGTTCAGAGTCTCCTGACAGCTGAGCTGAACCCTTCGCTCTCGCGGAGAGGGAAGCGAGCAAACGGCGGGGTTACAGGCGGCTGGAGAGGACAGGCAGAGTTCCGAAACTCGGCCTCGCTGACTCTAGGAGCAGCCTGGTGTTTTCGAGGGCTGGGCCTGCATGGGAGTTATGAAACATCACTCAGTACACTGAGGCCCCTGTCTTAAAGTGCACCTCCCTAGCCTGCTCACTCAATGTTCAAATCCAAGCTTTTATTTTGAAAATTTTCGGCCCCGTAGGCTATACCTCTACCAACACTACATTTAAACTAGCTTGTTTCTTTAAGCATTACTTTCTTATCCCTTTAAATTATGCAGTCATGTTTGAAGATGTAACTGACGATTCTAATGCAGACATGGCCACCAGTGCTGGTAAATTCAAGTATTGCCAAAACAGTATTTTATTTATAATGTGTTGAGTTATTTTTTAATAACATTTTTATGTATATATTTCCCTGTAATGTATGTGGTGTTTATCTTAAATTAGCGTTGCAAAATTACTTGAAAATATTTGAGCTGAAGCAAACAATTGCAACAATTTATGTTGCTCAACTTTTTAAAATTTGTTGCGTGATGTAGCCCACTTTCTGGTCTTGCAGTATTGGTGTAATTGTGTTTTTGGACAGTGTTTCTTACTGGACAGGTCAGTAGCCTGAAAATTACTCTGAAATGTCATTGGTCACTGGAGAGTGGATCTTTGTGCCTCTGCGGATGTTGTTCAGTATTTATCTTGTATTCTACTCCCGTTCATTGTGTCTACTGGTTGTTGTTAATTTATGCTCATATAAATTTTCCTTGGAAAAGTAGTCTTGCCTTTACCACAGCGCTCTGGTGACTAAATAAAAAGCGGAGAATGTATGCTACATATTTGAAATGTGACTGGAACGGCATTTTAGTGCTAGTTATGCGGTTCTTTTGGTGCTGGTGTTTTGTTGCCTGGTGTGTTCTGTTGTGGTGCTTAGCGTGTAGTTGTATCGGTGCTTGGTGTCCAGGTTTTTTTGGTGCTGATTACACAAGTGGTCTAGTGCTTATTGGACAGATAGTTTGGTGCTTGGTGTGGATGTATTTTGGCGCTTGGTAGTGCCTGGTGTGCTGGCGTTTTGGCGTTATGCATGCTGATGTTTTGGTGCTACATGTGCTGGTGTTTTGGTGCTATGCGTGCTGGTGTTTTCTTGTTGCTATGTGTGCTGACGTTGTGGTGCGATGTCTGCTGACGTTTTGGTGTTTGGGTATTTTGGTGCTTGGTGTGTGGCTTTTTTTGGTGCTAGGCGTGTTGGTGTTTCGGTGTTAGATGTGCAGGTGTTTTCATGCTAGATTTGGAGGGTTTTTTTGGTGCTCTATATGCTTGTGTTTTGGTGCTGGGTGTGCTGATGTTTGGGTGCTAGATGTGGAAGTGTTTTGGTGGGCAGGTTTTTTGTGCAAGGTGTGCAGGCGTTAAAGTGCTTTGTTTACAGCTGTTTTGGTGCTGGGTGTGGGATTGTTTTGATGGTTAGTGTACTTTTGGTGATTGGTACATGCAGGTGCTTTGGTACTAGATCTGCAGGTGGGTCAATGACAATGAATGTTTTTTTCTAATAAATCTTTAAAAATATACAGAAACATTTATTTGAAGTTGGAAGAGTGTATTTAAACAAGTATTAATGGTTGCACAACATTTACAGGGTTTTAGTACAGTTTTGAACAGTTTTCACCAGCCAAAAAATGTCAGGTGGTGCAACCAAAGGTTTCTTTGGGGGGAAAAAAAAAAAAAAAAAACACTTCCTTTTTTTTTTTTTTTTTTAGTAAGTATACCTGAGAGTGTCTAATCTGCCTAAAACATTACTATTTTGTAGTTGAGCTGGGTATTAAAAGTAACTTATGGATTCTATATTGTAGGGCACAGGTATTTTGGTTTTCCAACATCCAACTTAAGATTTAAAATTTGAATAAATACTTTACAGATGTAAAAAGTATATTTGTATGGAATGATTATTTATATCACAATTTTCAAACATTTGTTAATGTCAATCTCCCATTTCTTGGTTGAAATTAGTATTTTATCTGGTTGCACCATCTGACGATGCGGTTGCACCGCCTGACATTTGCTACTAATCCCCAATTATTCAGGCATCTACTCGGACACCTATGTAACCCTTTGACTGTGCTAGCTAGTTTACTAATTCATTTTTACAATACAATATAACATTTTTGAATAAAATAACTATCTTCGTTTTATATTGCTTATACCCCCTGACATGTAAACTGAGCAAGTCTAACTATGAAGAGAAAGTAGCTATTTTTTGTCCATATTTGAGAGAGATCTACATACCTTTCACCCGTCAGTAAGGGTCACTTGGGGTCCTTTTGATGAAGCAATATCCTGTTTACTCATCTCCCTCTTCAATTTAAAATAAAAGTTGTCAGGGCGGCGCAGCCGCATTCATACATTTCAGATATGCATATTTCCGGACAAATTGGTTTTTAATATTCCAAACAATTTAAGAACAATTTAACTATTAAACTTTAATTATTTGAAAGGTTTTCAATATAAAATTATGCCCCCATATTAAAATTATATTAATTCATGTTTTAAATTACGTTCTTGATTCATTTCACATAGTGTTAACTTGCTCGGACGGCTGCGCCATCTGACATTTTGAGGGTTTGAGATGAGAAAACATAAAATATATATCTTTTTTTGATAAACTGGAAATATGTTCAAATTAAGGGGAGGAGAAACCTTTTGGAAAAAAAAATTGTAATTTTTGGATACAAATCATTTATACTTGGTGTATTGACAGTATATGACCTGAAATGCACAAAATATGAATTTTACCTCATTTGCATAATTGGGTCATGTGGTTCAAGATGGCTGCCTCCCCAATTTCACCATTATTTCTTTGCGTTATATCTCAGGACTGAAGCAAGATATTTGAATCAGTTTTTTCATTAGATTTAGTTGTGTTTACACCTTTTTCTGAACTAGAATAAAGCATTTACACATAATACTATAGATTTTGTGGGGTAAAAGAGGATTTTGCCATTTTTCGACCCCTCAATAACTCACAGACCCAAAGTGCTAAACCAAAACTTTTATTTCAGTAGACTTCCTGATATGTACACAGACTTCTGTCAAAATTTCATGAGAACAGCTCCACAAATAAGTGAGATGGAGCAATCTGGGCAAAAATCAGGTTTTGAGAAAATCCTGGTTTAAGTCAAAGTACACCTACAAATCATTGTTACGGTCAACTTAGAACATTAAAATGGCCCTGAAGGATGAACTTCTCCCTCCTGTCGCCTCTGATTGTCCTGTTCTTGAGCAGATTAAAGTGATTTTTGGATTCGCCTCCTCTTAAACAGGTTTTATAGAATAAAATGATGCTTATTGTGAATCATTTGAAATTATTTTAAACCAAAGTAGTGCGCTCAGGACACAATAATCTGTATGTCACGTCATTGACCCAGGTGTTTTAGTTCCTGGTGTCCAGATGCACTGATGCTTGGCGTGCAAGGGTTTTTGGTGCTTGAAGTGGTGGTGTTTTGGTGCTTGGAAAATGGTGGTGGTGTTTGGTGCAAGGTTTTAGGTTCTCTTTTAATGGATATTTTATTGATAGCGGTTTAGTCCTAGATTTGCTGGTGTTTTGGTGGTAGGTATGCAGGTCCTTGCTGTGGTGTTTTGGTGCTTTGCGCACTGGTGGCGTTTTTGGGGTTTTTTTTCTTTCTGTTGGGGTTTTGCTGCTAGGTGTGCAGGGGCTTGGGTAGTGGGTGTGCTGGGGTTTTGGTACTAGTTGCGCAAGTGTTTTGGTACTTGATGTGGTGGTGATATGTTGTTAAGCGTGGATATGTTTTGGTGCTGGGTTTCCTGGTGTTTTTTCTTAGGTTTGTGAACGTTTCGGTGCTCGGTGTGTTGGTTTTTTCGGTGTGCAGGAGCTTCATTGTGCTAATTATGCGAGTGTTTTGGTGAAATGTGTGCTGGTGTGTTTGTGCTTGGTGTGTGGGTATTTTAGTACAAGGTGTTTTGGTTCTTTTTGTGCAGCTCTTCTAATGCTGGTGGTTAGAGTTACATGTGAGGGTGTTTTGGTGCTTTCTGTGTGCAGGTGTTTTGGTGTTGGGTTTGTAAGTATTGGTGTCGATATTTGCAGGTGTTTTGGTGCTTGATTCGAAGGTGTCTTGGTTCTGGTTCAGGTGTTTTTGTGCAAGTGTATTGATGTTTGGTGTTTTATGTGCTTTTTTGTGGAGGACAGATTAGCAGGTGTTTAATGTGCACAGTGCTTTTGATGCTTCTTTTGCAATGATTTTGGTGCTTGGTATTTTGGTGTTTAGGTGTTTTGATGATGGATGAGGAGCTAATATGGTATGAGTGTTTTAGCAATATTGTTTTTTACTTGATGCTTAGTGAAGTGTTTGAGTGTTTTGTTCCCCAGGGTTTAGTCGTCTGATAAGTGCTCAGGTGTTTCTGAGCTTGACGTGTCGGTTACTCGGTTGCGCTGCTGTTCTGATAAGATTATCCTTACTGGGACAAGGGGTATTACCCAATCTGTAATTAGTGTGGATCTCTAAAAGACCAATCACCTCGGAGGAAACTAACTGGATTACATTGCCCGTTTTGTGTACGTGCGTGAGTGGTATAGAGGCTAGGACAGCCTTGTCTGCGGATGTGCACACAGACCTTTATGGAGTTCTCCAGGGGGACTCTCGTTAGCTGTGCTCGTTGGCCAGTCGTTCACATTTAAGTCTGTTGGACTGAAGTGACCCCATTGCTCTAGTCCATACTGACTTCACCCCGTTAGGTTTCATTGTGCATCGTCCGCGATTGGAGCAGGTTTTCCCCCGCGTGGCTGTGATTGGCTAGTGCCGTGCCCTACATTTCTGTGATTGGCCCTCGCTGTACCCATCATGCCTGTGATTGGCTCTGGCTGTATCTCCAGTTTTTGAGTGACTGCTTATGTTCATAGGATTAGTGAAAAGTTTGTCATCTGATTAGCGCATGTGTCTGTGTGTGACTGAGCTTGTTTCTTGAGTGAGCGTGTGAGGTGAGTGTGTCTTTTACAGCAGGTTATTGGATCACACTGGGTTTAGGTCAGGTTGTGGCATTGGGTCAGAAGTGCTTAGGTTTTTCTGTTACCGTGTCTCGTCAGAGCCTCTGTGTCTGCACCCGGGAATACTGAGGGAGGGTACTGTTCAGACACACACACTCATACATGCACAAACACACACTCGCCCTCACACACACAAACACACACATACGCGTATGCATACTCCTGCTCAAACCTGCAGGCTGACACACGCCCACGCTCCATAGCAGGCACACATCACACTCACTCGGTCTGGTGCACATGCACAGTGCAGTGTCTCTCACACACATCACACACACTCATACACACACTGAAAGGCACATGCTGTCTGTCTTTCTCACACACAAACATACGCACACACTCCATAACACACTTGGTCTTTCACACATACACATCACAGCAATACTTGTTTTGTCATACATATGCGCACACACAGCACACTTGGTCTTTCACATCTATACAACTGTAAATGCAGGTCTTGCTCGTACTCAGAAATGCCAGTATTTGAGTGTGGGAGAGAGCAAGCTGACAAAATATATCAGACTCAAAACAGGTTGAACCCTTGCCTTTCCATCTTTACTCGAGCACCTGTTTCCTACTGATGGTTTCTGGTGGCGGGTTCTATACTTCCTGCAGTGGCATGCTCATAAATTCTCAGTCTTTCCCTGGCCCTAACTTTTCTTGCACCATGTTTAATGTGCTGTCTGCCAGTGTAATCTGCGAGAAGATGCCAAGACTAACTGTATTTACGTGGGGTTTTTCCAAACTGAAAGGTAAAATTTAGTTTTTTTTTTAAGAGTTGTGGCCAGTGCATATAAACAAAGCCCATTAAAAGGAACAAATTATGCTTTATACACTCAGCATATCCGGCTTTTCTGACAGTAAGCAAAATGTTAATTTTGTTCGGTAACAAACACGAGGCACAGGAAGTAGTCGCATCAGGGGAAGATGGATTGACTGTAATAATTTCCAGAGGCGGTAAAGATGAGTATTTTGTCCCTGAGGCTATGGCTTGCACTAGAAACAGATATTGGAGGGTCAAAAAATGTGGGTTTTTTTGTCATTAATAAACCTCTATTAGATGTACTACAAGGCCAGATAACATGCAGTGCTGTGCAAAAGTATTTCCCTCCTCCCTGATTTCTTTTTTTTTTTTTTTGCATATTTGTCACACTTAAATGTTTCAGATCATCAAACAATTTTTTATATTAGACAAAGACAACCTGAGTAAATATAACATACAGTTTTAAAATGATCATTTCATTTATTAAGGGAAAAAAGCTATCCAAACCTACCTGGCCCTATGTGAAAATTAATTGCCCGCCTTGTTAAATCATGAATTAATTGAGATTAACCACTTTTTTTTTTTTCTTTCCAATTTCACTAGCCACTATCAGGCCTTATTACTGCCACACCTGTTAAGTCAAGAAGTCACTTAAATAAAACCTGTCTGACATAGTGAAGTAGGCTAAAAGATCTCAAAAAGCTACACATCATGCCGTGATCTAAAGAAATTCAAGTACAGATGAGAAACAGTCATTGACATCTATCTGTCTGGAAAAGGTTACGAAGCCATTTGTAAGCCTTTGGGACTCCAGCGAACCACAGTGAGAGCATTATCCACAAATGGAGAAAACTTGGAACAGTGGTGAACCTTCCCAGTTGTGGCCAGCCCTCCAGTATTACTCCAAGAATGCATCGATGACTCATCCAGGAGGTCACAAAAGAACCCAGAGCAACATCTAAATAACTGCAGGCCTCACTTGCCTCAGTTAGTCAGTGTTCATGATTCAACAATACGAAAGAGACTGTGCAAAAATGGCATCCATGGGAGAGATACAAGGCGAAAACTGCTGCTGTCCAAAAAGAACACAAAAGCTTGTCTCACATTTGCCTAAAAACATCTTGATGATCCCCTAGACTTTTGTGGAAATATTCTTTGGACTGACGTGAAGAAAGTTGAACTTTTTGCAAGGTGTGCATCCCATTACATCTGGTGTAAAACTAACAGGATTTCATAAAAAGAACATCATACCAACAGTTGAACATGGTGGTGGTAGTGTGATGGTCTGGTTCTGCTTTGCTGCCTCAGGACCTGGATGACTTGCCCCAATTGCTGGAACCAGGAATTCAGCTCTATCCTAGAAAATCCCAAAGGAGAATGTCCGACCTTCAATTTGTAACCTCAAGCTCAAGCGTCCTTGGGTTATTCAGCAGGACGCGCATCCGAAACACATCAGCAAGTCCACCTCTGAATGGCTTCAAAAAAACAAAATGAAGGTTTAGGAGTGGCCTAGTTGTCCGGACTTAAATCTGATTGAGATGCTGTGGCATGACCTTGAACAGGCCATTCATGCTCGAAAACCCTCCAGTGTGGCTGAATTAAAACAATTCTGCAAAGAAGAGTGGGCCACAATTCCCCCACAGCGATGTGAAAGACATTGCGAGTTATCGCAAATGCTTGATTGCAATGTTGCTAAGGGTGGCACAACCAGTTATTAGATTCAGGGGGCAATTACTTTTTCATAAGGGCCATGTAGGTTTGGATAGCTTTTTCTCTCAAGAAATGAAATCATAAATTAAACTGAATTTTGTATTTACTCTGGTTATCTTTGTCTAAATTAAAATTTACATAATCAGAAACATTTAAGTGTGACATGCAAAAAAAGAAAAGGAAATCAAGACGGGGGCAAATACTTTTTCACAGCACTGTAGATTTGGTCCCCTTATTACTGCTGTTGTAAGAGGCTTCCCTCATTTGAGAAGGCTCTCCTCTAGATTTTACAACATTGAAGCTGGGATTTGTACATTACAGCCAGAGCTGCTTTAGTGAGGTTGGGCAGTGATGTTGGGAAATTGGGCCTAGTTGTGCTAGCCATGTAAATCCTCTACATTGACAAATAATTCATGGTCCCTGCTCTGCAACTGGGCTCACTGTAATGCTTTGAAAGGTAAGGGCTTTCCCCAAGCTGTTGGAGCCATGGAATGATCTGGAATGCCGTTGCGTGCTATAGTGCTAAGATTTACCTTTGTTGGAAGCCAGAAGTGTAGCCTTGGACCTAGGGGAGTTCATTTACTAACTTTCAGCCATGGGTAAATTCCTCCAGTTTCCTGCTTCACCTGTGTTCACTGGCCTCTGCCTGCTGGGGGCATCATGGGGGTGCTGTGGGTAGCACCGGTGCCTTGTGTCGGGGAGGTTGTGGGTTTGACTCCTGCTTGGGACCTTGGTAGAGTATGAATGCTCTCCTGATGTTTGCATGGGTCTCCAGCTGCTGCCCAATTGCATGCATTTAAGGCTAAATGGAGCCTATAAAGTTCCCAGAGGAGTGAGTGTGTGACTGGATGGTGTGTGATCCTTGCTTTGATAAGAGCACAAAGACCTGGGTGATACAACCTTCAATGAAAGTGTTGAAATTGTCATTTAAACATAATGTCCCTTGGTCATTCCTTTTATTATCCCCCGCCGCACGATATATAGCATTGGGCTCCGTTCGTGTGTCCATACGTCCGTACGGACACACAAAATTGAGGCGGCGGGGGATATTGCCATGTTAGTGGCAAACACTTGTTTCATATAACTTAAGGTGGAAATTACATTATAATTCATGTTTTTGGAGTTAAGCTGAGTCACAGTAAATTTTTAATTTGGTGGAAACTGTGAGGGAGCATGCCACAAATCAGTGCTGCATTTCGGAAATGCTTTTATCCAGGGCGGCTTACATTAGTGTGTATTCATTTAAGGCTACAAGCAGAGCAATGAACCAGTCACCTGGGTGACCATAATGTCCAGGTGTTTTTGCATAACAAACTATGCAAGCTAAAGCTAAGCTCCTCGCTCGGGGTAGAGGGAGATGGAGGGTGAAGTCCTCTTGTTAAGCAAGCAGGACTGAGGAGATATGGTCTAATAATAGGATGATTCCAGCAGCAGCAATAGGAACTCATTGCTTCGTTAAGAGGAACTCTCTGCTCTTTCAGCAGGTACTTGCTGCCCCTTCAGCAGGAACTTATTGCTTCTATTACAGGAACTCACCGCTTCAGCAGCAACTCGCTGCTTCTATTACAGGAACTCACCGCTTCAGCAGGAACTCACTGCTTCTACTACAGGAACTCACCGCTTCAGCAGGAACTTGCTGCCTCTATTACAGGAACTCACCGCTTCAGCAGGAACTCGCTGCTTCTATTACAGGAACTCACCGCTTCGGCAGGAACTCGCTGCTTCTATTACAGGAACTCTCCGCTTCAGCAGGAACTTGCTGCTTCTATTACAGGAACTCACCGCTTCAGCAGGAACTCGCTGCTTCTATTACAGGAACTCACTGCTTCAACAGGAACCTTGCTGCTGTGATTACAGGAACTCGCTGCTTCTTCAGTAGGAACTCACTAGGCCCGTTTCCACTGAAGAAGTTCCTGGTAGTATTTGGGGGGCAGGAACTACTACAGGAACGTCCTCTTGGCCCTCAACTGCTGTGTCTCCACTGAGAGGGCAAAGCAGGAGGAACTGCTTTTTAAAATGCGAAAAATGCGTCGTCTGCTGAGTTTTGAAAATGCTGGCTATTTTGTTGCTTTCTGTAAACGTTACATCCCGCCCTGAGTAAATCCAGTCAGTGCCAAGTAAACCCCAAGCCCCACCCAGGAGTTTTTCGGGCCGTTCAGAGTACCTACTCCGAGGCAGGGACTTCTTTAGCCCCCGTAAAAGTTCTGGAACTCTGTCCCTCGGGGGTGGTTCCGGCGGTGGAGAGACGCAACAATGGCCCCGTCCCCATAAAATTCCCCCAAAGTTCCTGCGGTGGAAATGGGCCTAGTGCTTCAGCAGGAACTCACTGTTCCTTCAGCAGGAACTTGCTGTTCCTTCAGCCGCTTCTATTACAGGAACTCACTGCTGTGATTACAGGAACTCGTTGCTTCTTCAGTAGGAACTCACTTCTTCATCAGGAACTTGCTGCTTTTATTACTGGAACTCACTGCTTCCTCAAGTGCAATGCTCTGCTGGTTCATCAGGAACTATTCTATGCATCTCATTACTGTTTTTCGCTCTTCCCTCCCTCAGATTGACCCAAAGGTGGCGTTCCCCCGCAGAGCTCAGCCCAAGGTGAGTCCTGGGTCATGTGACCTGTTACACGCTCTTTCCGCTCATCCGCGCGTGTAATGGAGCTTCTGCTGTGGTTTGGGCTGGCTACAGTCCTCTGTCATGTGGGATTACAACTTCCTGTCATGCACCCAGAGGCACTGTAATAAAACAGGTCCTCACAGCCGTCCTTGTTAGGACATTGCATTGACTTTTTATTCATTATGGAGAGCCTAACCCTAACCCTACACCAAACCCTAACCTTAGCCTAATCATACCTGACCTTAACCTTAACAAAACCTCAATTCAAACCTGACCCCTAAGTCCCCATAAGGACTACTGGTCCTGACAAGGTCAGTGTTTATACCGGAAAATGTGCCCAATAGGTAATAAAAACATGAAAACGCACACACCCCCATACCTTATCTGTACAGATCTTGTGTCCCCCTCATATTTTTTTTTTTGGTGAGAGATTGTTTGTTCATTGTTAAATGGCTTGTCCTTTAATGTCTTGTCATGTGTAATTTATTCTCTAAGTCAGGGGTGTCAAATTGGTGCCATGGAGGGCCAAGAGGCTGCAGGTTTTCATTCCAGAAACTCCAGCAGGTGATTTTACTGATTAGTCCCTTCTCTCTTCTTGAAGGTGAGGTGATCAGTGAGATCACTTGGTGGAGTTTCTGGATGATTGAAAACCGGCGGCCTCTTGGCTCTCCATGGCACAGTTTGACTCATGTACTCTAAGGGATTTATTGTAACAGAAGGACACATTCTTGTGAGAGTGAATGAATATGGCTTACTGTTTCACAAAGTTTTAATCAGTTGGTTCTCTTAGCCGAGCCATGGTTTTATTGTCTTTGCCGTGGCACGTTACTAATTTTTATGTGGTTTTTTTTCTTCTCATTCTCACTTTGAGAAATCTATATATATATAATATATATATAGATTTCTCAAAGTGATGAGAAGAAAAAATTATCAGCTTTTTTAAAATGGTATATTATATATGAAGTCGTGGAGCTAGGAGTCAAATCAAGAAAAATGCCTTTTCGCACATTCATGGTGTAGAACACTTTATTGATAGAGATGCACTATATAGAAGAAAGTACATTATTTACAATCTGTTTGATCTAATGACCTTGTTCCACAGCTGGTTACCCGGACGAAGAAGATCTTCGTTGGAGGACTGTCAGTGAACACCACCATTGAGGATGTGAAACAATACTTTGACCACTTTGGCAAGGTAACTGTGATGGACAACTGTAGAGGGTTAATGGACCCCAGAATGGGTCATGTTCTATCTGTGTTGGACTCAAGCATGTGACCAGTGTAGTTGTTCCATACTAGTCAGCTCTACAGGTAATGGCTGCTCTGGTCAGTGATTGGCTCCTTGGGCAGAAGCAGCATTGATCAGTGATTAGCTGTACTGACGGTAGCTGCGCTGGGCAGCGATTTTTCTACGAATGGAATTTGCGCTAATCAGTAATGGGCTGCATGCATTTCAACAGTTTGTGTTTAGCGGCAATGATGCGATAGAGCTGGGCTGCGAAATATTCCATTCTTCCATGGGTTATCACGCCTTAATCAACAGTTGGAGATGTGACTGTGCTGCTAATTAGTTGAATGAGGTTTGGCAAATTAAGGTTGTTATGAACGCCTGCAGGATGGTAGTTCTCTAGTGGCAGGCAGTGTTAGGGCTGGGCATTATGTCGATATTATATTGCGATACAAGAAGAGATTGTCTGGGATTTTCAATATCACGATTTCAGACATAGGTGTTGACTCTGGTTTTAAAGGCTGCATTACAGGGAAGGACGCAGTTTTCTACGCTTATTAGATGTTGCCTATACCTGCATATCCACATATTAATGGCTGTTTATCAAAAAAATGTTATTACCCATGCCCGACGAGGCGGCATGGGTATACAGTTTAGCTGTGCGTGCGTGCGTGCGTGCGACAGCTCGGCCACCACTGAAGCTAGGGTGACCAAACTTTTCAGGGTAGTTGATCCTAGGGTACCCTGTCAAAATTTGCATTTTGAGGTCGAAAGGTCAAGGTCAAGAAGAGGCGTGGGTTAGCATCTCTATAGAGAGCGCATCATCTAGTTGTGTAAATGTTTCGTGAAAACACCAATATTTATCCCTGTAATGTTGCCTTAATATTGATATGGAGGTATTGGGTCAAAAATATTATAATATTTGATTTTGTCCATACTGCCCAGCCTGAGGGGAGGGGTCAGCTGTTTGCTGCTGTCACCTGGTTTACAGATCACCATGGCGATGCGAGAGTAGTCATGAATCATGTAACCATAGTGGGTGGGGAGTTGGGCGGTGAAAATATTTTGAAGGAGTGGAAATCAAGAAGGGATTATGATTGTATTGGTCTTCCTTTTAACCTTCAGAATGTCATTGGCATCTGTGTTTGCACTTGTGTATGCATGAGGAGGAGAGAGGGAGGAAGAAATTGCCGGAAGCTCATTTGAAATGAGAAAGGGAGTAAAAGAAAGGGTGATGCGGGAGGGAAAGAGAAAGTAATTATCCGGGAAAATAAGACCAGATGTGCGGAGATGTGTAAATGGATCTAGCCAATAGAAAAAGGGGGAAGTCTGTTTCTGTGTAGTGAATGGAGACTTGTGTACGTACACACACACACACACACACACACACACACATGCGCTTGCGCTCAGACCTGCACCCGCACCGACACAGTTGCTTAGCAGAGGCTTTGTTATGTGTATTGGAGTGTGTGTGAGATTACTCGATATTGAGTCATTACCTCACCCCAGTGGATTTTGGGATTTGTAGGAGATTTGTCTGAGATCCATTTCAATGAATGTTATTATTGATCCGCGTGTAAAACTGAAGTTGTTTTGTCGTCTTTGTAGTTATATGAGAAATGAAGGAGGTCAGAATGTTTGGCTATTGTTGAAAAATCCTGTAATATAGCAGCATGCGCACTTTTCTAACATAATCAAACAAACATAGTGTTAGATTTTGCTTCATGCTCCAACATTTGGCCGCTTATGCAGCATGGGCCAAGTGTTTCAGGCAGTGACAATTTTTATCACCAGCTGTGATGGTGAATCTGGTATCGTTTTCAGTTGATCTGTATATTTGTGTCATCAGGCCAAAACAAAGCCAAGTTACTTAAAATTATTCTACAACTACCAGGAAAGCAGTTTTGAGCATTTTGGCTTGTGTTTGCATTTCTGTCTGTCTTGACTGTTTGTGGAAAATTGTGAATACCGTTGCCTTCAAACCTCACAGGTGAATAGTTGTGATGAAAAGGATGGCTGAGTTGGAAGATGGGCGTTCGGAGTACGTACTCACTTAATGCAGTATAATGGGGACTCCTGAGAGGGCAAAGTGCATTATTATATGGACTTCTGATGAAGCAAAGGTGTTGACTCATGTGGTGCTTCCTGCCAGAATAACCGAAAAATAAGCTTTAATGCTAAACTTTTGGTTACCTGCAATACTGATGTTTGATTGTTATTACAACAACTCTACTGTATGCAGTTTCGTCTTTGCTATCGGGAATGGTCTCCGTGGTTTTGACTGGATTTGAAAAAAGATGGTTTAAGTGGAGGCTGTCTTCTTTAATTCTGGGTATTTGCTTCCAAATTGTGTGCCATGCAGGAATTTCAGGTGTACTAGGATTGACCAAATATTTCTGAACCATTTCTGTTGTTTGTCTGTAATGATGCCCTAAGAGCCACTGAAGGGTTTAGCCAAGTGCAGTCAGGGATGCTGTGGGTCCCCCTGGCCTGCAGGCGGCAGTAATGGCTCTTAGAGGCCCTGAGGTTCTGTCTCTGCTTTGACACCATTTGTAAAAGCCTCATGTCTGGACTCAGTGCTTCTGTACTGGCTGCGGTTTCACCCTGAGGTGCAGCTCATCTGCAGTGTTTCTTGCTCTGCTGGCTGTGTGCGTGTGCGTGTGTGTGCGTGTGTGTGCGTGTGTGTGCGTGTGTGTGCGTGTGTGTGCGTGTGTGTGCGTGTGTGTGTGTGTTGAGAAGTTTTAGTTTCCTGCATCCTTCAGAACAACATTTGCTGCAGGTTCTGTGCAATCTGGTAACCCAGGGGCCAAACTTGGCACAAATGTGACCCCCCTCACTTTGTTTTAGGGGTTGAGCTAAGACACACTTGAATACACATGAACACTCAGTTTTAGTTTAGGGGTGGAGGAACACTCTCTTTTCTACTTAAGGGGTCGAGCTAATGCAGCCTGTGAGGGCGGGGCTGCCAAGGGGTTTTATCTTTAGAGGAAGAGCTGAGATGCCCACTTTAACACTGAAGAGCGGAGCTGCTGCACCCCTCAATACAGCGGGCAGTTCCAATGGCCAATTTAACCCCAGAGGTGGAGACAACACCCTCATTATCCCAGGCAGAGGAGCCAACAGACCCAATTACTGGCTAGTGCTGGAGTTTGGGCCAATCAGAGATTTCCTCATCACTCTGGAGCCCTCCGCTTTTCTCCTGTCTTTCTCACTTATAAGGGGACAAAACCTAGGTTTCTTTTTTTTTAATTGAATAATCATTACTTTGACATATTAGGCTCCATTCTTGTCATCACCAGACACATCAGCGATTTTGACTGATTTCTTTCAAACTTTGCATGAGCATTGTATGTCAAGCGTAGATTAAACCTGGCACATTGGTACTAATTCCATACAGTATGTTAGCAGGTGCCACATGAGCCTGTCATTGAAATTGAAAACCGCTCACGCTGTAGAGTCTATGCCCTGTAACCTTATGGCTTGGCTAATACAGTCATGGCTATTGCTACCTCCTGTGTTTTCCATGGAGGAAAGTTCCAGAAGCATTTGTGAGATGTTTGTGGTTTCAGTCAAGCGGCTTTGCCTTTTCTTTATTCATGCATAACTGCAGCATCATGCAAACTTGTTGCACAAAGTCTAACGGGACATCAGTCCCTAACAAACCATATGAGTCACTCCGCCACCCCCCACCCCTCCCAGACTCCAGTTAGCGCTGTGTCCGCTGGTGGTTAATGAGCTGAGCGGTCAGACAACTGTCTCATCGCACACCATCACACTCCACTGACTCTGCCTCAACAGGAAGGCAGCACCCCTCCACCCAGCACAACCAAACTGCTGCCCTGTTTTCACGCTGGCTGACTGAACCCAAAGAGCTGGAAATGGGGGGGGACAGGAATGATCCTCTACCAACCATGCAGGGCTTGATTAGTTGGGCCTGAATTGGGCTCAATGAGTGAGGCCTGAGCAAGGCTCCATTACTGGGGCCTTAGTGGGGTCACGATAATGAGTGGAGGCTCAATTAGTTGGGCCTGTTTGGAGTTTCATTACTCGGGCCAGAGGGGGGGCTGGATTACTCAGGCCTGAATTGGGGGGAGAGAAGCGGGGAGGTCTACGGGTCTAGTATTCGAGCCTGAGTGTGGGGCCCATCTGTGGAGTTGTGCAGGGCTGGGATTAGTTAAGCCAGAGCGGGGACTTGATTTCTGGGAGGCCCGAACGTCAAGGGGCTCTATTAGCCGAGCCTGAGTGGCAGGGGGTTTGATTAGTCGGGCCTGAGCTGGATGGAGGTTTGATTAGTCTGACATGAGCTTGATTTGGCTGGATTAGTCGTGCCTGATCAGGAAGGGGCTCAATTAGTCAGGCCTGAATGTCGGGGATCGATTAGTCGGACATAAGCGGGACGTGGCTTGACTAGTTCTGACCTGAGCAGCAGGGGGTTCGATTAGTCGTGTCAGTGTGGGATGGAATGGGGGTTCGATTAGCGGGTCTGCGCAGGAGGTGTCTCCATTAGTGGTGTTGGGTGGGAGGGGGGCCCCATGAGTCGGGCCGGAGTGGGAGGGGGTAGATTAGTAGGGCCTGAGCGGCAGGGGGCTTGATTAGTCGAGCCTGAGTGGGAGGGGTTAGATTAGTGGGGCCTGACCGGCTGTATTGTCCTCTGTCCTATTTACCGAGAGGGTCTGACAAAGGCTGTGAGCGTAGAGGGCAGGGGGATGGAGGGAGAGAGTGAAGATTGAGAAGAGGAGGAGGGGCAGATGGCGAAAAAAGAAGAGTGAGAGGGTGTGTGATTGAGCAGAAAGGGACAATTATTGCTCAATTGAGGGTCATGTGAGCAGATTCATGGGTTGGCCCGCGTAACGCTCGGAACAGCTCTGATAACCAAAGTATTAAAGTTATGAAAGAATAGATCCCATTTAAATAAAACCCCAGCCTTTTTTTTTTTTTTTGTATCTGTGATTGTTTGGTGTAACCGTGAGGCTGCGAGTGGCAGGTTTAGCGAGTACAGTCTCACGGGATTGGCGAACAGGCTGGCCTGGGAAGCTCTGGTCGGAGGCACGATTATCTAATACGTGCGTCATCGTGTCCAGATAGGCGCTCAAATGTGCAGTTGGCTGTTGCCACCACAGCTCTCCGCTGGTGTCCGCATCGTTTTGGATGAACAAAAAATGTGTTGCGCATATATCAGGCGCAGTGGTGGACGTTTGTGATCAAACCGTTGTCGTGTGGAAGTATCGTGACTGTATTGTGAATATGATGAATGTCTTGAAGATACATTTGTTTAAGTTTGATAACAGTTCTTTCAGAAATGAGGACTGGATCATAATGGCATATTTAATCCCATTCCAGTCACTGAGCTGCTCTGTGCTGAATTTGAGTTCCCTCCCAAAACATTCAAAGTTATGGGTGCAGACCTCAGTCTGATGTACGCAGTTAAACGTAGTGGTGCCAGTACAGTTGGACAGTTTTTATTCTGGATTAGAACTCCAGTGCTATTGATTTTACATCAAGCAATTATGCTAGTAGGAGCTAAAAGTGCATTTTGTGGTATATGTATGGCTTTGTCTTAATTTTTTAAGAATGGGTGATTTTGTGTTTGGGGAAAAGTCAATTATCATCGTACAGTGCTGTGCAAAAGTCTTGGGCACTTTTAAAGCAATTTCATAGTGCAAATATGCTTTCAAAAATGATAAAATTAAAAATTTCTAATAACGGTGGCGTGGTGGTTAGCACTGTTGCCTCACAGCAAGAAGGTCCTGGGTTCGATTCCGGCCTGGGGCCTTTCTGTGCTTTCTGCTTGGAGTTTGCATGTTCTCCCCGTGTTCGCGTAGACTTTCTCTGGTTTCTCCCACCCACAAAAACATGCATCATAGGAACAAGGAACTGGCTGTAGAACTGGAGTTGGTCCCCGGGTGCTGCTCTGTGGCTGCCCACTGCTCCTAACTATAGGATGGGCCAAATGCAGAGGACAAATTACCCCACGGGGTTCAATAAAGTTTATCTCATCTTTGCCTAAAAATTTGGGACACTGTCCTGTTGTGCTATAGTTTTATGAGATGACTGGCTTTATGCTTATCCCAGACAGAGTGGAGAACTTGCCACCGCTCTTCTACAGACCTACTGACTCACTTGCATCTGTCCCTCCAAGAAATTACAAACCGCTATGATGATGTTGACATCAAGGCTCTGTCAAGACAGTAATATCTGTCGACTATTTGTAATGGAATAGAAACATTTATTTTTGAAACATTTCTTTAGATTAGCATTTGGAATTTATAACTTACTTTTTATCTTCAGGAACTCTTCACATGGAAACAAAAAGTAAACATCTAATACAGATTTGAGTTTTAAAAAGTGCGGGGTGCCCGAGACTGTTGCGCAGTACTGTATATACTTTTCACATCGTTGCCTCGTTGATGGTAAGTCTCTCAAACGACTCTTTCAAATCGCGTGGGACTTCCCGTGTGCGTCTTGGCCTGTATCCTTGACGATGGCAACAGTGTTTCAAGCTACGGAACTTTTACATTGTGACTTCTGCTGAAACCTGGCCCTCAGGGCAATGATTCATGATGTCATGATGTCATGATCATTCTTGAGCCGGAAGCCTCCAAAGCTGCTCTGCATGAATGCGCGGTAAACTGTAACGTTTAACTCACTTGACTTTATTATGACGTGATTCATTTCCGCGTACAACACTGTGCTCCTGCTGGCCTTGTCTTTTGAAACACTCCATGCTCTTGCCTATTTCAAGTTGGAGTCAGTCCAGGCAAAGGGAAGATCAGTTAGGAGCCATTTTGTACAGCCGTGTTCATATGTATTTGTATCTGCCCGACAATGATAGTCAGAACACTATGGTTTAGTTCCAGGACTGCCGCCGCTGCAGTGATTTTGCAGTTCCCGGCTCTGGAAGCTACAATTATTACAGGAATTTCTCCAAATTTCACACAGGCAAAGATATTGATTGGTCAATGCTCAAGACCGATTTTCGCGAATTTCGGACTTCCAATATGGCTGCTGGCGGCCATTTTGTCCGAAATTTGGGGATCGGGGATATGCAAGACTCGGTCCCTGTGGCGACCGAGTTCTGTAGATCGTGTATGCATGGATAACTGCATTCGTGTGCACTTTATGTTGTTGGTTTAGTAGTTCAGTTATTTCAACAAATGGAAAATTTCCGGGTTATTCTGTAAGAAGGAGGCAGAGACTGGAAGTGGGGGTGGGGTTTGAGAGGATGCTGGCCCACTGAGGCTTTTTCCTAAGTGTCATTGTGGTACAAAATTTTGGTTCTGGCACTTTGGTGAAAATTTTTGGTCTGGACACATGTTGAAAGCTTAGGTTTTGGCTGGGCTGTGTAATGCTTGGTTTGGGGATAATTGTATAAAGTTATTATGTCACCTGAGACAAGGTCTCAGTGACCTATTCTAATCGCCTTTGGTCCGTCGTCGTGTGTCTGCAAACAATTAACATTTTGGACTACTTCTCAGAATTTGCGAATCCGATTCAATAAAATTTGGCAGGAACCTTCCTTTTCAAATATGCACCAAAATTGCGAATTATATGGTGCCCACCTCCTGGGGCTTTGAGGGGCAGGGCTAAAAGTGGTCAATACATTTTCAACTTCTCAGAAAACGCTGATCCGAATTCAATAGAATTTTGCAGGGACCTTCCTTGGTCAAATATGCACGAAAATAGTGAGTTATATCGTGCCCGACCCTGGGGGCTCTGAGGGGCGGGGCTAAAAGTAGTCAAATTGGCTGAAATTTTCAAACTCTTCTTCTCCAGACCCTGATATGCTGGAAAACAGTACACTTCATAGATGGAAGAGTCTTCAGGTGCTTTATCAAAATTGTTCATCATGTTTGCCCCTGGGGAGGGGGTGAAGTTACTTTACATAGGAAAATGATGGGTATATTTGGTTCATTCCCATCAATGACATTAGTTTTTACACAACTCAGGTGACCGTGAAGGTCCATGGGCCTCTTGCTCTTTAGGCACAACTCTAAAGTTTTGCTCTGGACACATCAGTGTAAAGTATTGTTTTGGCCATAGTAATGGTGTAATAGTGTGTAAAGTTACGGGGAACAGTTGTGTAAGATGTCTTTGAAAGTGTGGTCCGGTCATAGTTGTGTAGTGCTTTGGTGAGCAAAGTTATCTGGACACTGCTGTGAAAAGTTTTGTTTGGGCTCAGTTGTGCAAACTTTAATTTTGGGCACAGTAAAGTTTGGGCCATAGCACAGGTGTGTAAATTTTGTTCCAGGCACATCAATGTAAAGTTTTGGTTCGGGTACACCTGTGGTGTAATTTTGCATAACATTGTCCCCTTACCAGGAATAACTGTGTTAAACTGCGTGTAAAGGTGTAGTTTGGACATAGTTGTGTAAAGGTTTGGTAGGAATCTGTTATCGTCGAGGGAAAAAAGTTGCAGATAGTTGTGACCAGCTTGGTCGCACTCGTCCAAATGTCAGGACTTAATGGTGTAAACTGGTGGACCGGCTGCCATACAGCACTAGTCAAAAGTTTGGTCACATCCATATCTTTGCAAAAATAAATGATAAGAGAAATGAAGACCTTTTATTTTGCAAAATAAAAAAAATCTAAATCTTAAATAATTCAAACTAATCACCATTTCTGGTAGTAGTTGCTGAGAATACTCATATTTTTCTCAAAGGCAATTTGTCAGAGTTGATCCCAGCAGGACTGCAGAAGTTCCCACACCTGTGCTGTAACTGTGGTTTCCCTCTCATTGACGTTTCTGTCAAGTGAAGTCCCAAACCAGACTATTTCAGTTGTTGGAAAATGTACGGAATTTCTTCATCTGTTTTCCTTGCAAAATATGGCTTCTTTGAGAATTCCAGAGTTTTGGACACTGTTCAGAGAAGTAAATTATTCTCTTCTAACTTCTGACTGTTTACCTCTTTCCCCTTGAGATTATATGGAGAAGTTAAACCACTTAAATGTCAGTAAAAACGGAGCACTAGAAGTTTGCGAAGTGTGTCCAAACTTTTAACGGTGTCTGTATTATTCACATAACTTGTGCTGCGACGCAGAGTGGCGTGAGGGTGAAGAATCAGAACTAGACGTTTAATTTGCTTTTTAAATAATAGATGTGTGTGTGTGTGTGGGTGTTTCTCCAAGGGGGGCTGCCTGTTTGCCCTGACGGTCGGAGAGGGGTGGAGGATGGAGAGAGAGAGAGGGAGAGCGAGAAGAGGAGGGCAGGGGGGTGATTGCCCTGTGACCCTGTTTTCTCCGTCCTCTCCTTTGTCTCTCATCCCTTGTTCTGCCTCTCCCTCTCTCCCACTCCTCTCCCCTGCTTTCGGCCTTCCTCACCCCCCCCCCACATCTGCTCTCTTCTTCTTTCTCTCTTTTTAATCTCTCCATCTTTCTCCCGCTCATTAAATACTTTTTTTGTTTTGGTCTGAAGTTCTCTCTCTCTCTCTCTCTCTCTCTCTCTCTCTCAGCACTCTGTTGTCTTTATCTGCGCTGTGATCCTGTGCATGTTTTCCCCTCTTAGTGTCAGTCTGTTCTCTCTCACGAAGTCTCTCTGTATCCCTCCTGTTCACCTTCTCTATTCTTTCTCTCTCTCTCTCAGTCTCTCTCTCAGCGGGGAGGGAGGGGGTAAATGTCTCTAATTGAAATTCTTTGCACGCTGCCTGGGAGCGGGTAAACTTTGTACAAGAACAAGGAAGCAGGGGGGGCAGAGATTGTGAAAAGATTATCCCCCCCCCCATCAGACAGAGAGGGAGTGTGTGTGAGAGGCTGAGAGAAAGGCTGTGTGTATGTGCGTGTGTGTGAGAGAGAGAGAGAGAGGGGCAGGGGGAGGGAATGAGTGTGAGAAAGTTTGTGAGTGATGGAAAAACTGTCCTCCTGTTGTGTGGGTCCTCCGCCTGCTCTCTCTCTCCTTTGTGCCCCCCAAACTCCATCTGTCGCGGCCCCCCCGTCCCCTCAGAGTCATAGTAACAGCCTAACAGGCCCGCGGGGGACGGGAGGCAGCGATTTCGGCCCCCTGTGGTGCGGAGGAGCCCCTCTCTCCGAATCGCGCTGCCCTTCTGTCTAACCCCCTCTGCTCTGTCCCGCAGGTCGATGATGCCATGCTCATGTTCGACAAAACCACCAATCGACATCGAGGTGAGGTCCCTGCTGGCTCCGCCCATTTTTGCCTAACTTTTTCTGTTTGCGGTTTTTAGAAGAGTTTAAAACACCTTTCTTAAAATCAAGTGACACCCCTGAAACAAATAAATGATTGAAAACAAATAACTAAAACTATTCAGTAAACACGTTAACTCATTAAGAAGCAAACAAAGATGTCCTGTTGCCGTTGCGGAAAGTGAGTGACAATTTGCCTTTGCGGAAAGTTGAGCGCTTCCTAAATGCGTTATTATGGAACCCACATATGTTCTTGCAAAGACACGCCCCTTAAGAGCATTCACTTGCTAGGATTGGCCAGTCATCCTGCCCCAAGAGTTTGCCAGCCATACAGCTGTAGGGTTGGAGTCCTGCCCTTCGAACAGTTGGCCAATCCGGGCACTTGAATGCTTCAGAGAAGCGTGTATTGCGAGAACATAGGTGAGTTCCATAATAACGCTACAGAAATGAAAGGCACAATCCGGTGTTGTGGAAAATCTGGTCCCCCCATAAAATCTGGTCCCCCGGGTCAGTTTGAGTCAAATCAACTCATTTGAGGCCTCCACATGATTTGCATAGTAACAAAGTATTCTCGGAGATAAGCCAATTCAGAGCATTTAAATGCAATAATTTACACTGACATTAGCGGACTTATACAATCATTTGCTTGCACTTCAGTAAAAAAGCTAGCTATCTTGCTAATAAGGCTGCAGTTTGCTTTTACTGTATTAATTGCTAGCTAGCTAGCTAGCTAAAGTGATAACAAACTTTCAAATGAATAGCAAGCATACTACTGTGGCGAGTTTGCTAGCTACTTTGCAAATAAGGTTACAGTTCGCTTCTATTGTGATAATCACTTGCTAGCTAGCTAGCGAAAGTGATATTGAACTCTCTAATGAATAGCAAGTACAACAGTTTAGTGAGCTAGCTAGCTATCTTGCCAATTAGATTATAGTTTGCTTCTACTGTGATAATCGCTAGCTAGCTTGCTAGCTAAAGCGATAACAAACTTTTTATTGAATAGCCAGCACACCAGTGTAGTGAGCTAGCTAGCTAGATTGCTAATAAGGTTACAGTACACTTGTTCTCTGATAATCGCTTAAGTGATAACAACTCCGTTATAGCTAGCACCCAGTGTAGCGAGCTAGCCAGTTAGCTAATTTGCCAATTAGGCTACAGTACACCACATGCACGCCACCACAATTCAATTAATTCTACACTATTTCAACAGTGAGCTAAATGATAATCTCGCAAGATACGTCATTTGACGCACATTATGTGATTGAAGTCACGGGAGGGGACCAGATTTTGCACGACACCGGCTGAGCTCCTCATACAGATGAGAAGAAGGGTAAGGTAAAACCAAACCAGCGCAACACAAAAGTACTAAATGGACAAAGCTCAATACAGCAATACCAGCTCATCACTACTATATAAATGCTTCTGCTATTAAAAATGCACCAAAATTTGTCTTGATCAGTCCTCCTTGCTCTTCGATCTAACCCATTTGAGCCATGATTGGCTAAAGAATAACCCAGAGAGGAGGGTTTTCAATCAGCAGGGTGCTATGTTATTGGCTGTTGTGTGTGAGGGAGTGCTTTCAAGGGATATTCTTGAGCTTTGTTTAGTGAAGCGGGATTAGAGTTATCGTTAGCCGAATAAGCGCACTGCATGAAGCCTAGAACACTCAAATCTGGAACGTGGACCGAAGTGCAGAGCAGTTCCTCGATTTACTCACTGCGGTTATCCAGCTAACTCTGCAGTTATCCAGCTAACTCCTGTGTCTTGCTTGGTGAAACAACCCTCTGCTGTTGTGGTTTGGGAGGTGTGGGCTGATGCTGTTTCAGCTGCGTTCGCCCTTCTCAGCTCCTAATTGGCTCACAGCATGGCCTTGTGTGGGATCACTGGGTCTCTGCCCTTCACCTGTCCTCCTTCACCCTTCTGCCCTCTCCTGCTCTGTCTATCCTCTCTTTTAATCCATTCTCACCTGTTTTTTTGCCATTTTCAAAATTTGTTTGGTTGGGAGTTTTACAGTACTTTGGGAATCTTACAGCCACAGTTGTTCTCAATTCTCTCTTCCTCTCCTTTCCTTCAATTCCTCCTCTCTCCCTCCTCTGTCCTGCCCCCTTGCATCTCTCTCTTCTCCTGTGGAGGAGAGGGACAGAGAGTGCTGGGCTAATAAACTAGCTGGTTAATCGCGGCTCAGAATAAGCCCTCTCTAAGCATCCCGCCCCCCCGCCCCCTGACGGATCGATTGTGACAGGCGGGAGCTCGAACAAATCCCACGGGCAGCTGTGGGGGGAGGGGCTATGCTTCAGATGGGCGGGGCCAGTGATCCACATTTTTGCAGAGTTCCTGGGGCAATGAGGAAATCTACTGCTAACTGTCAAACTGAAATCAGAAAAGGTTCTCCAAGTTATGAATTCAACACAAACACAGTATCAAATCAGTGCAGATAATCTGCAAAGTCAGCACGCATGTGCTACTGTATGAAATCAGTGCAGATGATCTATGAAATCCGTGCGTATGTGCTACTGTATGAAATCAGTGCAGATGATCTATGAAATCAGTGCGTATGTGCTACTGTATGAAATCAGTGCAGATAATCTATGAAATCAGCACTCGTGCACTACTGTATGAAATCAGTGCAGATACTGTATGAATCAGCACTGAGGTGATACTGTGTAAAAATGTGCAGATGCACTATGAAATCAGCGCAAATGTAGAACTGTATAAAATCAATGCTGGTACTGTATGAAATCAACTCAAGTGAGGGCAGGGTAAGTCCCCCTCACTGGCATTGAGCGCGTCTTAGCCTTGAATGCCGAGGGAAGAAGGGTAGACCCAATAAAAAAAAAAGGAAAGAAATTAACTCCCATGTGCTACTGTTTAAAATTAGTGCAGATACTCCTATGAAATCGGCACAAGTGCATTACCATATAAAATCAATGCAGATAATTTTTGAATCGGCACAAATGTTTTATTGTGTAAAAAGGTGCAGATAGTTTAGGAAATCTGCACAAATACAGTAGTATAAAATCAGTGCAGGTGCTCTATAAAATCAGCACAAATGAGGTGCTTTATGCTTCAGAGGTTTGTGACCATTGAGAATGAGCAGTCTGTGTTGTTAACCTTCAGGTTTTGGGTTTGTGACGTTTGAGAATGAGGACGTGGTGGAAAAGGTGTGTGAGATTCACTTCCACGAGATCAACAATAAAATGGTGAGATTCTTCACTGTTCTTCACCCACAACATTTTATACCCACCTTCACTCAAGGAGCTAAGCAGTGTTTTTTTCCATCCCATTGCCTCTGTGTTTGTGGGTCTGTGCACATCTATTTCTTTGTGCATGTGTTTGTAAGTGTGAGAGAGTCCAAATATTACTGTTTTGGAATTTTTTTTATGTACATTTAAAAAAAAAAGTCTGACATGCATCATCTAGTATGGATGAAAAACTGGGTCTAGTAATGCGACAGTACACGCCTTAAAGTGAAACGGACCAATCTGCTCCTGAACTTAATTGCGACATTTCATATCCATCCTGCCTGGGTCCTTACTGTGTGCAGTTTGCATGTACTGTTTGTGCATGCTAGGCTGATTGAGGACTCCCGTGTGTGTGTGTGTGTGTGTGTGTGTGTGTGTGGGAGAGAGCAAGAGAGAGATGAGCTTCGCTGAGGTGTTTTTTTTTCCCCCCCCTCCATAGGTGGAGTGTAAGAAGGCCCAGCCCAAGGAAGTGATGTCACCGACAGGCTCAGCGAGAGGGAGGGCCCGGGTCATGCCCTACGGGATGGACGCCTTCATGTTGGGGATCGGCATGCTTGGTAATCCTGCACCGCGCTGAGAGACTGTAGTGAACCCTGGACCCTCTCAGGGCACAAAACTAGCATCTGATTAGGTTGTGTAATTCACTGGAACTCTGCCACCATCTGCTGGCCACTTTGAGTAACTGCACCTCATGTGAACTATCCGAGCAGAGCCCTCGGTCTTGCAGCGGGGTATCGGGTTACTTCGCCTCCGTTGTTTCTTTATGCTCTGCGAGCAATAGATTACTTTAGTATTCACACCTCTGAAATTCTTAATCACTTTATGTGCAAAGTATGTTGCAGTATACTTATGCACATCCTTAAGTATTGCTCCGTAAAACAACCACAACCAAAGTCAGCCAATCTTTTGTTTAAAAAAATTTGCTGTGAATATTGGCGTTCCAGCACCAATATTGTAAAAAGATTTCTTTCCCAGTTCAGCTGGCTGCCTAGTGAAGTTTTGCTTTAAAGACCCCCTGGTTTAGCTGGACCCCCCTTTTTGACGTCACAAATAGGCCTGTTCTGCCACAGCCTCGCTCCACCTCCCCACCTCTCTCTCCCTCCAAGCTTTCATGGTACCTTTTCTGATGTGTTCGCTGGCCAATCAGAGCAGAGCTCATTATCAAGAAAGAGAATTTTCGCTCAAAACAGCCAGTTTTTCTTCTGAGGGGAGAGTGATGCGCTGTCAGTGGTGTAGAATTTATGTAGTTTGTAGGTTTTTTCTTTGTTTAAAAGTTAATGAACATCTCTTTTGCATTATCAATTATACACTAACTTTTGGGTGGGGGGGTGGCTGGGTAAAATGTTACACTTTTAACAGTCGTTAATTAATTATTTCTACTGTGTTGAAGTTTTGCTTAGATGTACCTGGTGCCTGGCTGCCTCACAGTGGAAAGTTGATTATGCAAATAATATGTAAGACTGTGTTCTGATTGGGTGGGGGATTTCCCCAGTCGTGTTAGATTGGGTTGATTGGATTGACTGTGCCTCACAGGCTTGTACCAGGTGTTTTGATATTCATAGCAATCCTTCCTCTGGCCCCACAGGGTACCCAGGGTTCCAAACAGCCACCTACGCCAGCCGAGGATATGCGGGCATCGCCCCTGGGTACACATATCAGTTCCCCGGTGAGCTGCCCCTCCCCTCCTGCACTGATTGACAGCAGATCGTTCTGAGGGGTGGAGCCTGTTCATTGGTCGAGTGGGCTGCCTATAAGACACCCCCCCCTCCCCCCCCCTCCCCAATCAGGAACACCCATTGCTGTGGTATATGAGTTCCTGATTGGGTGATGATAGTTAATCATACACTCTCTCTGACTCATGCACCACACACACACACACACACAGTATTGTGCACATGTAAATATAGTCGCTTGTTCTCTCAAAGACATTCACATGCACAGTCCCATGTACTCACACACAGAATCACATGTGCCAGTGATTACATTGAAATGTGTAAGCCTTCTCTCACCACAAGCACACACCTACCTACACGTAGTATCATTTTTGCATAAATGCATACAAGTATATTCTCTCTCTCTCTCTCTCTCAATCACTAACTCCTTAACTGCCTTAACTAACTGGTTCGCCTGCTGGGGAACCAGATAATGTTCTCTCTCTCACACACACACAATCATTTTTGGACGAGTGAATTTACTTTAATGTGTTTATTTTCTGACTGAGATGACTTCTCTGCTTGTAAATTTCAGGAACTGCATTATCTGTGTCCTTCTGCGTGCACGTAGGGGTGTACGGGTGTTCAGTATGCATGCAGTGTTAACAGATTGTGTGTGTGTGTGGGTGTGTCTGTGTTTGTGTTAAAGCTCTCTGTTTCTTTTTTAGAATTCCACTTAGAGAGGACCCCCCTTCTTCCAGCAACTCACCCCCCTGAAATCACAGGTCTGTCTGTCCGTCTGTCTCAGTGATTGAACTTTACCTGGTGGCTGTTTGTCTGTTGCTCTCTCTGGGAGTGCTGGTGTGAAGTGATCTCCCATCTCTTCCTGTCTCTGCTCCTACAGCCATTCCACTGACGGCATACGGACCAATGGCTGCGGCCGCTGCTGCAGCTGCAGTTGTCAGAGGTACTGCTAGGGGCCGCTGTTGCTTCATTTTACTTCTCTCTGACGAAGTCTGTGTGTTCGTGTATGAGGCTCGTCAGGCGTCTGAACTTTAACCTGATAAATCAATGTTAAATGATTGTATAACATGCAATCCTAATTCGTATTGTTTACCATAGTAATTCTTCAAATAACTGCGCTCATGAAAATTATTTATTTATTAAACAAACATTTAACCACCATAAAATTGATTCTGTAAATATTTTTTAGCGCAATGTGAGTTACTGGGTAAACCTTGTGAACAAGTGCTCATTTCTTAAGTCTGGGATAGACCAGTCTGGTCCCACAAGGCATTGTTCCCACCAATCACTTTGGCTGATGTTGCTGTCTAGGCAACGCGGGTGGCCATTTGTAGACCATTTTATAGCTTTTTAAATGGTATTCTGGAATAATCATTAGTTTTTATTTCTGTGCTGTTGACAAAATGTCTCTTTACTGTCCCAGGCATGAATATTTTAGCTAATTTGGTTATTAATTGCCTGAAGTTGGCTTAACCTAAAAGGCCTGCCTGCCTTTGTACCTTCTGTTCCACTCTGATTGGCTACCTCAGGTGCCGCGCCATCTCGAGCTGCCGGTTTCCTTAGCACCAGCAGCCCTGGACCAATGGCAGACCTGTACGCTGCAGCCAATCAGGACTCTGCTGTCAGTAGTTACATCAGTGCAGCTAGCCCCGCTCCTAGCACCGGATTTGGGCATGGCCTCGGGGTAAGACTCTGTGTAAGGGCAGGGGTGTTTGTGTGTGTGTGTGTGTGTGTGTGCACATGTGCACAGGTATGTGTATGAGTGTGTGCGTGTGACATGAGATAAAGACTGGTGGCGTGCAGATTTGCAAACCATGGACACCTCGGTTGTTTTCAGAAAATTTTTACCACACTGAATGCTCTTAGCAGTGTAAAGCCATCTAAATGAGTTCTGCCTGGCCTTGTGCATGGAGATTTATTATTTTCCCGGTTGCTGAATTGCTATCAGGTTAAATATGATATGACTAGTTTTGGTTGAAATGAAAACCTAAGGATGGCTGGTCTCAGGGAAAAGGGTTGGTTACTGGTAGAGTTGAATCACTGTGATTCTCTGCAATACCTGCTGAGGGGAGTGTGTTAATTTAAATCTCTCTTGTCCCCCTCAGGGTCCCCTCATTGCTACGGCATTCACTAATGGCTACCATTAGGAGGTAAGTTACAGTTCCTTAATCTACTCTTGGTGGTGCAAAGCACTGTACTTTACCCCTGTATTCTTGGCGTGCAACCACGTGACGAAATAGTGAGAGCTAAGCATCCATCGCCATGTTGGATGATATACAAATCTACAATGCCATCCCCGGTGCCGGCTGGTGAACTGGCAATAGGGGAGGCTGAAACCCATCCCTTAAAAATAATGATTGGTCATGACCTGTTTTTTAATCATTTATTTAAATTACCATTACAGAAACCCGGTAAACTCTAAACATTATCAAGTATGGCCAGTGGAGGACACAGAATTGGGTATTGGAAGCACCGTGAAGAACCGTAATCTTGGTTGTGGTTATCATCCACTATGGCAGTCTTTGGGTTTGCTAAATATGCGTGCACGTGCACACAAAGAATATCACCATGGTGATCCGCCTTTTGGTCTGACTTATTTGTGGCAACAGTGACACCCCTGGTCAATTGGGGTGTTGCAAGTGTGCATGAAGTGTTGTTAGCCTTCAGAAGGGGTTTCCAAATCACCGTCCTTGAGGGCAGAGAACAGCTGGTTTTCCACCCCCCTTTCACCTGGGATTCAGATTGGATGACGGTCTGATCAACAAGCGGCTATAATTGTTCATTTAATTGCTTGGAAGAAAGAAAACCAGGGTTTTCTGAATTTGGACTCTAGGGCCAGATTTGGCGAGCCCTGGCCCAAACCATTACTGCTCATTTTAGCTGGAGGACAACATTACTAGATTCGTTTTTCTTTTATCAGTGAGGAATGCACTGAAAATTTCAAACTTTGTCCTGTTGGTTTACTTTCACTTGATGTAGTTTCTGAAATTATCAATATTGGATATTCTTTCTTTGGCCTTTCTTGATTTGATTTTATTCTCTTGTTTTTCTTCAAGACTGTCAGAGCCGAATGTAGGAAGGGGAGGAGTCAACCGCAATGAGCCAATCATATTGCTGCATGTCTCCGACACAAACTGATTGGCTTCAGCATCTCTTAACGTGACTCTTGGTTTTTTTCCGTCTGGATGGAAGATCCCATGCCCCGGCCCATTTCTTATTTCTTGTACTAACATCACTTTCTGTACTGATGTCACATCCTGTTTGACCTTCCTCTTGTCCTGTCCTTCCTGTTTGCTGCAGTTTGTCATTTACTGCATAGGGGCTGTTGTACAGCTTCTTTTCACATGAACAAGAATTGAAACAAAATAGGTCTTTTATAAAAGCATTTTATTGTATTTTGGGGAAGGGACTGTTTTGTTTTTAAACTTTTTCTCAATGTTTTGTCTTATTTTTGATTGCGCATAAATTGTCTAATTGTAAAACCATTGTCACAATGTCCCAGAGAGGTCCCTGGGATTCGCTGGTTATGTCTCACTGTTGATATTTTAATGCATTTGAACACAGAATAATTTTGATTTTAAAGCACGAACTTTGCGTCACAAAAAACTGAAAAAGGTCAAAAGAAAATGTATATTTTGGTAGTTTTTAAACATAAAGCATTTTTAATAATAATATTAATAATCAAGAAGGTATTTTTCAGTAACTGGTTTTGAACAATGTTTTATTTCTTCGTGTAAGATATTGTACATAAGACTTAGTGTTTTGAATTTTTCTGTGGGGAGGCATGGGGAAAGGGTTTATTTAAACTGGAAATGCCAGCTTGGCATAAGACACCTTGAATACGGAGTACTTGGTGTGGTCTCACAGCGGAGCGGGACTGTCTGGCGGCCTCTAGTGGCTGTTTGCTGAAACACAGTCTCTGATGATCAGCGTCCTTACTCAGCCATTTTATGTTTAAGCGGTGACGTGTGCAGCAAGCCCTAAGCAGGGGATAATTTCATGCTTATCTGCGCAGTTGAGGTGGGGTTGCGTGAGCTCGGTACATCCAGTCGAGTTTCCCTGGGTTTATGTGCGTTTCAGGGAACAGCCACTAGAGGGCGTTAGTGAAGGAGTGCCTGTGTTAATTCCCCAACGAGACCTTCCTGATTCTATTTAGAGTTAGGAGGGCTCCTGTAACAATGTTTTTGTTGATTTTCAGTAATTTTGCAACGATTGGAGGGGTGTAAGGTGATTAGTAGAGGAGCAGGCTGATGGGGGAATTGATGCAGATACATCCTTCAGTTTTGCCCTGTGAGAAATTCCAATTTTATGGGATTGAGAAGGTAGGATGGAAACTCTTACATCGGTACTTTATCGTAGGGTGGGGTGAGGGAGGGGGGTTGGGTGTGTACATTTCTTTTGCTTCTGTTTTTATTTAGTTGTTGTACAGTTTTTGTGCTCTTCCGTTTACAGTAACGATCACTGACTAATGAAGGACAAACTGACATGACAGGTGTCAATCATGGCTCTTAGACAGTCTGCCCCGCCCCTTTTTAAACTGATGGGGTTGAGTGGTTGTGTGTTATATACATAAAAATATGCGTGTGTGATTGGACTCACTCACATGAACACACACACACACACACTCATATGCGCAGTGGGCTTGTTCATGTATTTTGTGCGCCACTGAGCACACTTTTAAAGCTGAATATATTTCATACGCTGTTTGCTGATTCAGCCAGACATTTAACTGACGACGGGCAGGTCGGGCACCTTCAGCTCTAAGGCACGATGCCCGTGCCTCAACTTTGAAACGAAACCCGATCAGATTTATAACCATTAAACTGAACTACCCGCTGTATCCGCGTAATTGTACTGAGGGAAAAGGCCGTAGTTGGTTTTTATTGATGTTCATTGTTGCAGACGTGCGGTACACTGTTACTGAATGGGGGGGTTATGGGTACTATCTTCAATGCCCAGAAACGGACTAAGTGCCACTGTAGTGTACACTACATTTAACTGTGACCCTTTAACTGACCTTCCAATCAAATATCCCCTGCAGTGTGTCCTCTAATGATGTTCCCCTTAGGTACAGTGTCTTAAGGTTCGGCCCCTGCTGTAGACGGTACCCCTGTATCCTGGGTTCTCCATTACAGGTGATCTGCTTTAAAACTGCTCCGCTTCAGGCACCTTTTTTCCCCCTCAAAGTTTCTTCCTGTCAAACAGCAAGCATCTTTACTGATACCAGTCCATTTATATTTGGTCATAAACACAAGCTGAGCAATAGCTGGGCACCTGAGCCCATAACTGCTGTAAGAATAAACTGATATACACTCTGTCTTCCTTTTTCTTTCTGTTGAGTTGCAGAACACCTTAGAAAGCTGTGGACATGGTGCCAGTCTGAAGTATTCGGGCAGTGCTGCAGTTTGTTTTTGTCCTGGCTCCATGGTCCCAACAAATTGAAATGAATTGATGATTCAGAGTTTAAGCCCGTCAGTGCCGAATGATGAAAAAGATCAAAATCAGACGCTGTTGAAAACCAATCATGTGTCCTGCAGGGGGAGCTCTTTTAAACAAGTTGCCACATGATAGGTTTTCAACAGCTCAGGAGAACTATATTTTTAATTCCTTGAAAATGAATTCAGCGCTCAAAGAGTTAAATTGCAAATCACTGGCTTTATTTTTGATGTGTTTACATCTGTAATGTGCGATATTTTTATTTTTTTTTATTCTTCTTTGGAGTCACTGCCATTATACACAACTGTCCGAATACTTGCATATTGCACCGTGCAAACTGCAGCGTAGGTGGAATATGCTATGAAATTCCAGCCTTTGAATGTTTCTGAGTCATTTTGCTGGATATTCTGATGTGCAGTAGCCCTCTGGCTCTCTAACCTGTCACTTGCTGTGAAGGTTTAAGTCAGAGTTATAGGAGTGTCCTCAGAGGGCTATGACGTGCTTACAAAGGTGTTGTGAAGCTTGAATGAAGGCTATTAATCAGCATTGCTTGTGTTTACCTTCATAAGGAGATGCATACCTACCCTGTCTTTCATATGACTTCTTAAAATGGCTTCTCTCACTCCGAACAGCAATAAGGAAGCTGTGAAACTACTGCTTGACACAAACACTGTAGCTTTTTTTAACCCAGGTGGTGATCAGTGAACTTTTGAACAAAAGAAGTAATAATGAGGACGAGGAATGGAAGCAGGGCATTACCTTTATCTTCAGGAAAAGCTGTACATTTTATCTTCAAAACTTTTTTTGTGGGGTGGGAAGGTGTTGGTTTATTGTAAAAATGTATTTTTTGTCCAGTTTGTCACTGGTGTGGGAATGGGAGGTGGGCGGGATGGGGGAGGGGTTAGGGTGATTGATTCGGGGAGGGGTTGGGCTCTGTGACTGACGTGATTGAGTCGCACGAGGGTCGACACCAACCCTGATCTCCTGTTATCGTCTCCCTTTTCTTTTTGATTTCTCATTTTTTCCTCTGAAAATTTTAAGTTTTAAAATTCCTAATAAATTATTTTAAAACGTTTCTCTGATGTCTGTTTGTGGTATTTGACCCCCAATTGTGTGTGTGTGTGTGTGTGTGTGTGTGTGTGAGATATTAACATTGTCAGAAAACTGAGGAGAAGGGATAAAATTATTAAAATGCCCATATTGCATTAACTGAATGTAATTTATTGTCAGTCTTGCATACTTTTCCCAGGTTCTGATGAAATTAAATGCAATGGCTTGGTCGCTTAAGTATGCTAGACGGAAGGTCGCTTAAGTATGCTAGACAGAGTCTAATGCACTGTGAAACAGACCTGCCCCTGTATGGGGGTACGTGGGAAATATAATTTTATTTTAGAGCCAAGCATACAGGACACATTACCTAACAGCATGACTCCGGCTGTTCCTGGATCAGGTTCAAATCGTGTCACGTGTCTGCCAGTCCAGTCTCAAGCTCACGGAGCCAAAGTTCTCACCCAACTCCTGACCTGCAGATTCTAACTCTTCTCCTGTGTCTGCACATGCAGTATTAGGCGGACAGATGCTGCATAAAAATTGCAGTAGTTCTGCAGAGTATTTCCCAGAATAGATATAATTGGCCTCCATTAAATTTCAAATATTTTTATTGCAAGCAAAAATCCTGCCAAAAAGCCAACCCACCCACATAAGCCAAAAAAAAGACCCCCTCACCAACCCATACCATCCACTAACCCTCCAAATAATCAGTACAGACCGCAAAACAAAACCAACATCCATGACAAAGAAAAAAAAAAAGACTAAGGCAGACATCTTTAAAAAAAAAAAAAAACCACCATAATATAGGTACAATTCAAAACAAAACCTATTCAATCCCCATTTACACCTCTCAAATCCTGTTGATAGGCTAAAACTGGACCCCATATACTTTCAAGTGTCACCAACCTATCAGATATTTCAAATCTAAGTTTTTCCAAATGGAGAATGTCACCCAATTCTCTTAATCCACATTTCAAAAGTAGGGGCACTATCTGATTTCCATTTTTGTTATGTCAACTTCCTAGCGATGACAGAGCCCAGTATCAGTACCCACTTAATTTTTCATGGTTCCACTAATTGCCTTATTAGGTTGGACTCCAAGGTCTTTCCAAAGACAATAGGGGGGGAAAAAAAAAATTGAGGATGCCCATAGTTGATGTATAAGGGAAGCCTCAGTAAATTTACATGTATTACCTAAAGCGGATACATTCGGAAATAATTTGTTCATGTTTACACCAGCATAGTGTAATCTATGTACCACTTTAAATTGCACCAAAATATGGCTTGTATTTACTGAACACTGATGCATTTTTGTGAGATGTGTTCCAAGGAGCTTGAGATAAATCAAAGCCCAGCTCAGGCTGCCAGCAACGTCGAACTTCGTCCGTATTGAGATCTACTTGACCCCAAGAATATTTTATAAAAGGCTGAAACATTCCCCCTTGATCCAGGTACTTTCTTATTAATTTCCTCTAATATTGCATGATGCGGTAGGGCTACATATGATGGGATATAGGTCCTTATAAAACTGCGTACTTGAAGATACCGAAAAAAATGAAAAGTTGGCAAATCACGCTTCCTTTTAAGCTGTAAAAATGACATGAAATGATCATCTATATACAAATCATTTAAGATAATAATTCCCCTTCGTTTCCAATCTCTAAAGGTGACAACAACTCTGACAGGTCCAAAGACATGATGATCACAAATTGGTCTGTCAATATACATGCTAAAAACCCGTTCATTTGTCTCCATATTTTTAAGGAATTATGTATAATGATATTTCCTCCATGTAACAATTTATCTATCTTTGTAGGGCTATTTAAAAGAGCTGGAAGAGAGGTTCCTCCGTTCAATAGAGAGCCAAGATGGGCATTTTTCGGATGGTACACTTCCCTTGGTGTAAGTGTTCCTCCAATACAGCAAGATATTTAAGTTGACAGCCCAATAAAAGCACTTAAAATTGGGGAGACTAAAACCACCTTGAATTTTATTTTTCAAAAATGATTTTAACTTATACAAGCTGCTTTATTCTGCCAAATGGAAAGAAAAATAATGAAATCTAACATTTTAACATATTTCTGTGATATAAACATTGGAATCATTTGAAATACTTACTCCAAAAATTTATATTCTCTTTCAGTTGATCAATTTTCCTTTGCCAATTTACTTGCAGGATTCCTTGTTACAGCAACCCCCAGATAAGTAAATTTATCTTCTACTATTTTGAATGGAACTGAATCTAATGTGACATTGTTAGGATTCAGCTTGACAGGCATAAGTTCACTTTTTTCCCAATTTATTTGATACCTGGAAAAGGTAACAAAAAAACTAATCAGCTGAAGTAGGGCAGGTCTAGAAATATGTGGCTGTGTTATAAAAATGAGCAAATCATTCGCATATAAAGAAATGTGATGTTCTTGTTCTTTTATTGTATTATGAAATATTCTAGGATGTGATCAAATACTAATAGCTAAAGGTTCAATAATTAAACAAAATATGCTGAAAGTGGCTACCCCTGTATATGGGTAACTCAGGGGAGATGTTCTGATGTGTGGTAACACTTGCTGTGGGGTGGGCATAAAGTATCTTAATCCAATTAATAAATTCCGCACCAAAACTCATAAGGGACACATACATATAAGGTCAAAGGCTTTATGTGCATCTAATGAAATCACCACAGTTTCTTTGTCGCGTGTTGAATACAACATATTAAATAATCGGCACCAATTAAAACACACATGCCTGCCAGGAGTAAATCCTGTTTGATCCGTATGTACAACAGAATGAATATCGGTCTTCAGCCCTCTAGACAAAATTTTGCCAAGCAGCTTTGTCTCATTAGGAAGCAGTGAAATAGGGCGATACGAAGAAGCCTTCGGTTCATCACGGTCTTTTTTTTAATTAAAGATATTTGTGCTTTATACAGAGTATCTGGTAATAAACCAGAAGATAGAGTGACTTCTGGCCTCCAATTAGAGTTATCAGTCAGAACTTCAACCTCACATTCCTTGTTTCATTTTTTCAAGTAGTTGTAAAACAGCCAGAAAACTGAAGAATGTCAAGTGACCAAATGACAACAGAGTACACACTGCGTGGGCCTCTCTCCCAGTGAGGGCTAACTGTGGTGCCACTGCAAATAGGAATAAAAACACATTCAACCTGGAGAGTTTTTCTCTCTTCCTGTTTCTCTGGAGGCAAGAGCACTGGGGGTCGGGCTGAAATTTACCCCTAAAATAATTGCGTCAGCACCCCCAGCGCCATCCCCCCCCCCAACTTTCTCAGTCACTGATCCTCTCCTTCACCTCTCCAGCCTCCTCCGGACCCCTCAGATCACTCGTTACTTTATCCTCCTGCTCCTTCTCTCTCGCACTGCTGCTCTCCGTCATTTTAAGCACTGTTTACCGATCTCCCCTTTGGCGCGGCTTGGTTTGGTTCGCTACGGCTCGGGATGGCGCGGATGTCCGGTCCCATGTCCCTCGGGACGCCACACGTGGACATAAAGAAGTCGTGGAGCCACAGTTTGGACCACAGTTTGGAGGGCGAACCGCAGGATGTCCCGCCGATGCGGAGTTACCTGTTCCTCACCATCCTCACCTGCTTCTGCCCAGCCTATCCTGTCAACATCGTGGCCCTGGTCTTCTCCGCGATGGTAAGTGTGTGTGTGTGTCTGTGTATGTGCCCTCCAAGAGCAAAGCCCTGTTCCTGGATGGTCTACCTTCCTGCTGGTAATCACTCCAGCCATAACAAAGCACCACAGAACCCCCTTCAGATCAGCTGTTTGAGATGGCGAGATGCTAATTGGTAGATCTCGGGTGGGCAAAATAATTTTTTGAATTGGGGCGGTTGGATCCTCAGAAGCAGTTTTGGTTACAGCTGGTGTAACTGCTTAATCCACAGGTGTATGATTCTTAGCACGCATGTGTGTACATATGATTTAAATTTCAGCGTATAATTTTTGGTAAAAATCTCTGTACGGTGTTGTCCAACTTGTGACCTGTGTCATGACGAGGCTTAGGTTCTGCTGCTGCTCTCAAGAGCTTAAGCATTCGTGTAAGTTTCTCGCGCCACTCACATTAAAGAGCCTGTGGTATGACCGCAGGCCAGTATTCATTCAAATCTGGCAAGAGTTAAAAGAAAAAATTATTTTTACCAAGCATACTCATTGGTAAGTTGTTGCAAGCGTGTGCGGTAATCTCTGTCTGAAAGCTGTATCACCTCATGACTTACCAATAAATTGTGAGGTAACTTGCTGTACACACACACGAAAAGTTATAAATTTTTGTTACTGCTGGGCTGGCATGTCATGCTAATAAATAATATTATATGTGCTATGTTGTCACATGTATAGTGCCGCTTTGTGGAAAAAGTTGTTACTCAAGTCAATGCAGCAATGGAGGGAAAAAGTGACGCTAACAAGGGGACCTCAGGAAATTGAATCTGACACCCAAATCCTCACTCAGAGCAGAGGAAGGGATAGAGCAAGAGGGAGAGAGAGCGAGCAGGGTGGAGGAATGCTTTGTGGGGAATTCAGACTCCACTCTTGTTGGGGGTGTGAGCTGTGCTGGCGTCTTGATGAGCTAAGCAGCTGTACCCCCCCAACCCGGACGACACCCCAAAAACAGCCGGCACAGGCTGACGTATCTCAGGGCATAAACACCTTATCTTTGCTCTTCCTCACAAGTGCGCGTACGCACACACACACACTCTCTCTCTCTCTGACTTTGACACATGTATGCTCTTAGACCTTTTGGGCTTTGGGCCCATTGTCTCACAAACAGTCAAGCCCATAAGTGTTTGGACAGTGATGGAATTTTCACTGTTTTTGCCCCATTAAGCCAACAGGATGGATATGACGTGGAACAATCAAGATATGCTTGAAGTGTTGACTTTCAGTTTTCATTAATGAGCTTTTCTAAAAATGTTGTAAAACCCGCATAGGACATGTAATCATTTTTGTATTTAGTTCCCCAATTTTAGAGGCTTAAAATTAGTTAGGAGCAAGCATAATCATAAATGAAAGTCTAATTTTGGGTACTTGGATGCAAATGCTTTGCAGTAAATGATTGCCTGAAGTCGGTAGCTCATACAGATCACCAGACACTGGGTTTCTTCCCTGGTGATGCTCTACCAGACCTTCACTGCAGCGGTCTTCAGTTCCTGTCACTGATCTGTATAGAAAAACTGGAATGCTGATGTGATGCAGATCTGCGTTGGGTGGATGAAGCAAGCGGAAGTGGTCGGGAGGCCATTTTACTATGCCCGGTAGTAAGCAATTGTTATATAGTATTCTATGGTAGAGAAGCACTGATGTGCAGCCTTGCAATGCGGAGCGACATTTTTTGGGGGATGTGGCGAGACAATGCACTGGCTGTGGTGAAGACTGATACACATAAATGAATTTCAACTAATATATTGCTTATTATTGGCCACTGGTGATCTACATTAACGGCAGATAATGTGTCAATGTTAGCCCAGCTAACGGTTATTATTGGAACTATTCAAATTGATGTTCGCTAACGTGATCCATCAGATTAGCCTAAAGCTACCTAGATTACCGAACTGAAGTTAACCAGATCAATCAATGTCACACGGCATAAATGAGATATTCCAGTAAAACTGCTGTGTAACACTGTCTATAATATTAGACCAGACTAACTAGACAACAAAACCAGGTGTTGACTTGTCTCATAATTAAGGTAAATTTATGCCAGCACTAAAAAAGGCTGATGTTCCGCTGACACTCAATTACCGTTGACGGACAAATTTAATTCGGCCAGGTTATCACTGAGGATGTAACGTTAGAGCTACTTAAATAGATAATGTGATTCACACTCAACAATGAATGGCAGGCAGTTTTGCATACATCTACACAACCCACAACTCACGGCTACTTTATTTTTTCATGAAGTTTTCAAATTCTCTCACACAGAATAATAACAATACGTGCAGGATTGACGTCTTGTCTTCAGTCTCAATGACTTTGGACCTCAATATCGTTGTACCCCACTTAGGCGAGATGTAGAAAAATCCGTATAGATTTCCTATGGAACGCACTCATTGGTCGCGCTGTCAAATGCTGATATCGTCCATTGAAAATGTTAAAGGCCCATACAACTGCTGCCGACTATAGTTAAACCTGCGGTCCTTGAGGCATTTTTCGTACAGTCAGGTTGATCTGAGGAGGAAACATAAAATACCACCTGTTTCGTGTCAGTGAAAATATATCTTCTCAATTAATTATATCTTTGGCTGCAACTTGTTGAATGTGAGCAATGTTCTGAGAGATTATAGTTGGGCATACCAATATGACGGCACGGTTACTTCAAAATTATGATGTCATCAGCTGTCCAGTTCTTATATATAGATCAGTGGTTCCTGTATGTTCTTACAGTGTCTTACCTTCAGCAAGTGAAATACATGTGCTCTTAGATTCAGGTCGGGTGATTGACTTGGTCATTACAAAACAGAATTTTGTTGACGGGTATTTCCTATGCAATAATGTGATGTCGCAGAATCCACAACTCCACAAATATAACCGTGACTTCAGTTTGCTCTAATGGTCCTTACAGAGCCAGATCTTAATCCAGTAAAGCACCTTAGGTTGAGATGCCACATCAGATCTTCAGCATGAATGAGAGGCTGACCAGCAGAAACTTGATTCCTGATCCTTAAATTATGGTCCTCGCAGTCTGAGTACTGCTGGTTTTCCATCTTTACCTGGGAATCTGGAGTAAAGGCAGTTTGCCTGCTCAGAGGCACTAAGTGTTCATTTACTTACTTGGGATAAAAGAAAACCTGGGCTGGGTTTCCATTTGACGTTCAGTGAAGTGATGAAGTCATGCTGGTGCCAGACGTAAAAGTTCCCATTCATTTTACCCATGGACTTTTTTTAATATTCACTTTTGAAGCACTTCCCGTTGTTTTCAAGCCTTTATCGATTTTGAGACTTTGCATGATATTCCTAAGTGACAACAAATGTTGTTTTTCTTGACTGGAGCCAGATACAATTTAAATCATTTCGCCACCCTGCAAGTCCTCTTGTAGCCTAAAAACAATACATCATATGATCCTCCTGATTCTCAGGCTAAACAGTTCATAATGCGATGGAAATTTCCAGCACCTTACCACAGCTATTTGTTTGCTTATACTATGCTAATTAATTGGCCACTCTAATTTCTACTTCGTTTTGCTTACCTTATTAGATATCAAGTTTTGCAACTAGTGCCAATTTACTTTAATACCCAAGCATCTTTAGCCAACATGTGTTTGCTTAAAAACTCTTGTAGCTGGTAAACGAGCTAATCAGCTTTATCAATGCCTAACTGACCTAGCTACATAGTTAATTCATGTCTACTTGCTCATGTCTAATACTAATTATGTACCGAAATAATTGCTGTTCTCTGTTTCTAGTGATTTATATTTACCAAGTAAGGACAGCTGAGCAAGTGAACTAACTGTTAGCTGGCTAACTTTGCCAGCGAGCTAGTTTACTGACTTCGGTACTTGGCTAATGTCATATTTGGTGCACATAAATGCCAGCTAGAGAAATGCTTGTGGCTTAATGCCAGCTAAGTAGCCAAATAGGCCTAATTGCTATTCACCATTTTTATTGACTTATCTAGCTCGGTGGCAAGGGTAGCGAATAGGGTGAGTTCACTAGCTTTGCTAGTTATATTTGGTGAATAATCGTGCTAGCTAGCTTTCTAAACAACATTAAGTGACCGGAAACAAGCCATTTGCTGTTTTCTATCGATTTAGCTATGTACACAATATGTAATTGGGGAACAAGCTGGCTAGCTAGGTAACTTAGTCTTCTGGCGTAGCTAGTCATATTTGTTGCGCATAGATGTTAGCTTGCTAAATTGCATAATAATAGCTATTTACTGTTATCCATCCATTTTTAGGCATGTAGCTTGCTAGCTGATAGTGGCCTACTGTGTAGTCACGGAGATGACCAACGGCAAATAAGGTCACTGTTCGGATTCTGTCGAGGTACATTGTGAATATTTGGTGTAACAGTGGTGGTATCCCATTGGCCAGGAACAAATCATGGGGTACTTGCCTGTTTGTTTATTGGATTTGTAGTGGAATACAAACTCAGGGTTCCCACAGCTTAGGGCAAGTTAAATTCAAGACTTTTTATGACTTTTTTAATGCCATTTGATATTAAATTTAAGACCGACTTCATAATAAACACAAATGGAAAAATAACACCTCATCATAGGATTCGGGACAATTTTGCCCAAATGTTTATTTGAACATGAAATATGACCTTTTGATCAAATGAAAACGTTTTTTTGAAAAACATTAATACTAGGGATGGACGATATTAGATTTTTGGCCGATATTCGATATGCCAATATTTTACAACTCATTTGGCCGATATCCGATACTGATACCGAGATTTTTTCCCCCACATCTAATTGCAGTGATCATCTAGTTTCTGCAGGGGAATTAACAGACAGAATTATTCTGCAGACTCTTCATCATGTCGGCCTGCTGGCAAATGCAGACATACGACAAAGCTGAAAATGATGTAACATCAGTAATCACTCCTTGTGCAAAACGAGAAAAATACCTCAATTTACGTTATTTAAAACATGTCATATTTATTCATTACAATTGTTTTTAAACAAAACAAAAATAAGATACTTGCAGCCTGTCCTACTTAAAACAGACTTATGACAACACCCACAACCAATTTTACCTCTATTCACAAGGAACATGTATGAAGTGCATTGTACAACTGTGCAGCAATGCCCGTGACCTTTGACCCCTCAGGCGGTACTGCATCAAAAACCAACATCAGTGTGTAAAGTACATCGCCACACGGGCTCAGGAACACTTCAGAAAACCACTGTCAGTAACTACAGTTCGTTGCTACATCTGCAAGTGCAAGTTAAAACTCTACAATGCCAAGTGAAAGCCATTTATCAACAGCACCCAGAAACGCCACCGGCTTTGCTGGGCCCGAGCTCATCTAAGATGGACTGATGGAAAGTGGAAAAGTGTTCTGTGGTCTGACGAGTCCACATTTCAAATTGTTTTTGGAAACTGTGGACGTCGTGTCCTCCGGAGCAAAGAGGAAAAGAACCATCCGGACTGTTATAGGCGCAAAGTTCAAAAGCCAGCATCTGTGATGGTATGGGGGTGTATTAGTGCCCAAGGCATGGGCAACTTACATATATGTGAAGGCTCCATTAATGCTGAAAGGTGCATACAGGTTTTGGAGCAACATATGTTGCCATCCAAGCAACGTCTTTTTCATGGACGCCCCTGCTTATTCCAGCAAGACAATGCCAAGCCACATTCTGCACATGTTATAACAGTATGGCTCCGTAGTAAAAGAGTCTGGGTACTAGACTGGCCTGCCTGTAGTCCAGACCTGTCTCCTACTGAAAATGTGTGGTGCATTATATACAACAACAGAGACCCCGGACTGTTGAACAACTTAAGCTGTACATCAAGCAAGAATGGGAAAGAGTTTCACCTGAAAAACTTCAAAATTGGTCTCCTCAGTTCCCAAACATTTACTGAGTGTCGTTAAAAGGAAAGGCGATGTAACACAGTGATAAAAAGGCCCCTGTGCCAACTTTTTTGCAATGTGTTGCTGCCTTTAAATTCTAAGTTAATGATTATTTTCAACAACAAAAAAAGTTTCTCAGTTTGAACATTAAACATCTTGTCTTTGCAGTGTATTCAATTGAATATAAGTTGAAAAGGATTTGCAAATCATTGTATTCTGTTTTTATCTACAATTTACACAACGTGCCAACTTCACTGGTTTTGGGTATGTATATCGGCAAATATCAGCAGAATGGCCGATGTCCGAAATTTAATTTTAAAGCCGATATCGTTCACTGATATGGCACTGCTTTTTTCAGTTCCTCCTCCACCTCTGCCAATTCTGCCATTTTTTCTTTGTGGCGCTTTCTCAGTGTGTTCACTAATTCATCACGAGTTCACATTTTTAAGACTTTTGAAAGATTTATTTAAGACATTTTAATGCCAATTAAGGCCTTGTTTTTAGATTTGTGAATTTAATGCCTTTTAAGACTTTTTAAGGATCCGTGAGAACCCTGAAACTAGACTACAAGTGTATTTTTGGCAATGAACAATGTATTTGATGTGATCATTTGCATCCGTGTACCTCGGAGTCCATTCTCGGAGCGAGCCAGGTCATAAAATTAATACAAGTTTGAGCAATGCCAGACAATATCCCAACCACATTATAAATTTCCATCGACAGGCCTACCAAAAAAAACGTAGCCTCAGCACACAAAAACTTTGAAATGCCTACATTAATCGCGGAAATAGCAACAGAAAAATAATACCCCGCTACCGAAACTGCAAAAACCGCAACATAAACTGTTGACTCGTAGCATAAGACTATGAAACTGCTACATCTTCTTTCGCATCCGTCTTTGCCATTTACTGCGCTTGCGCGTACCGGCCCAGGCTGCTTTCAGAGATAGCGGAATCAGGCGTGTCTCCTTCGGTTGGTAAGTAAAACTTCCAAATATGACGTTATTGTTAATGCAGATGTTTAACAATGAATTGTAAGACGTAGCTGTTACATCCACATTCTCGGAAATTCGCTTATTTTAGCATGTCACCCTGCCGAAAATGAACGATGCACTGTCGATTTCGCTAAAGTCTTAGAGTTGCCAACTTGACGACTTTCTCGCTAAATCTGGCGACTTTCCAAATCGGGATTGTTTGTCCACTCAAGACGTATGTATACACCTTGAGAAAGTCGTCAAGTTGGCAACTCTAAGACTATAGCGAAATCGACAGTGCATCGTTCATTTTCGGCAGGGTGACATGCTAAAATAAGCGAATTTACGAGAATGTGGATGTAACAGCTACGTCTTACAATTCATTGGCCATAAAAACATTTTGTGTTTGAATATTTCTGTCAATATAAGCGTGATGTAGCCTCAGTGAAGAGCTACAACTAGCAGATACAGAACACAGTGCTTTGAAAGAGTAATATCGATCTCCCCGATAGAATATTTGTTGCGGTTAAATGTTATGGATCAAATTATGTTTAATATTAGACAAAGAAAACACGAGTAAACACAAAATGCAGTTTTTGGAAACACTTTACTTGGATATTCAGCTACAGGTGGTTCACAAAGAATTTGTGACATTTCAACAGCATATTAGTTGATATTCAACAATTCAGCAGTTTCATTTTGCAGATGTTCAACAGATTATCAACAGAGCATGTAACAATTCATGAGCATACGTACTGAGTATGTGTAATGTTTTAACAGCTTATTAGTTAAAAATCAACAACTCAACTGTTCACCTTATCAGTAGATGTTTAACTGATTATCAACAGAATATACGCAACAATTCATCAGCATATCTACATTTTCTCAGAATAATTTAGTTGAATTTTAACTTCTCAATTACCCTATGCTATACAAATGTTCAAAAATGTATATATAAATATTCAACAGTTAGATACTAATATCCTAATTTTCAACTAATATTTAACTTCTGTTTAACTACTGTTGAAAAGTCACTAATATACTGCACATCCAAGTAAGCTGTTATCCACTTTCTAAATGATAATTTAATTCATTGAGGGAACAAAGCAATCAAGCTGCACGTTTGTCTATGTGATAAAATAATTGCCCCGTTAGTTACAAAATCAACTAATTAAACAAATTTAATAGATAATGCGGTTAATTTTGCTAGGCACTCCCAGGCATGATTACTGCCAGCCCTGCTGAATCTAAACATCACTTAAATCGCACCTGTCTGGCAATATGAAGTTGGAATTATGCAGCACATGATGCCGCGATCTAATGAGATTTAAGAACAGATGAGAAACAAAGTTGTTGTTGTCTCAAGGCGAACATTAATCAGCTTGGAAAAGGTTATAAATCCATTTCTAATGACATGGGACTCCTTCGAACATGGTGAGAGTCATTATCCTCAAATGGAGAAAACTTGGAGAAAAATTCCCCCAAGAGAACCGCAACAACTCTTTGAAGAAGGTTACAAAAGAACCCAGACTAAATTTCAGGAGGAATTCTGATCAATTAAGTTACCAACCAGTCAATCAATCTAAAGACCTGCTCACCTCTTTTGCTTCAGTCAGTGCTTACGATTCAACAATAAGAAACTGGGTTAAGATGGCATGCATGGCAGCTGCCAAAAACCATTGCTGACCAAAAAGAGCACAAAGGCTCATCTCATATTTGCCAAGAAAAATCTCGATTCCACCAAAGATTTTGAAATGATAATCTGTCAACTGATGAGTCAGAAGTGGAAGACATCTTGGATAACATGGGTCCTGTTACATCTGGTGGAAATCTGACACAGCATTCCACAGTAAAACATCATACCAACAGTCAAACGTGGTGGCCCTATGATGATCTGGGGCTGCTTTGCCACTTCAGGACCAGGGTGTCTTGCCATAACTGCTGAAAATATGAATTCTGTTCTCTACTTGATGGAGAATGTCCAGCCATCAGTATCTGAACTAAAGCTCAAGTGCAGTTGAGTCACACAGCAGGACAATGATCAGAAGCACACAAGCAAGTCCACCTCTGATTGGCTCAAAAGACAGGAAATGAAAGGTTTCGAAGCCAGTGTCTGTCTTGAATCCGATTGAGATGCTGTGGCATGACCGTAAACACACAGTTCATGTTTTAAACCTTCCAATATGGCTGAATTTAAAATATTCTGCAAAGAATTGGCGCCCAAAGTTCCTCCACAGTGATGCAAAATTGCCGATTTTTGGATTTTTTTTTTCTCTAAATGGAAGACATAGGTTGGAAATGAGAGAATCATTTAAAAGCTGCGTTTTCTGTTTACTGAATTTGTCTTTATATTCTATTGAGATAGTAACTGATATTTTTCAGATCATTCAGCCAATTTGCTTGACAAGTGGTACTGCCTAATCACTGGGGCGAATCTGAGGAGGAGTCAAACTTTCTAACCATTTTGCTGTATTTCACAGTATTTTACCTCCCTTCACTGGTTTTAGCAGTCACTGTCAGTATTACAGGGGCATTTTGTATCAGTTCATCAAGTGATGCTTATGATCGCTTGTCCATGTTTGAATCTACCACACAGCTTTGCCTGTCAGGTGGTATTTGTGCATCGATGGGAAAGAAAACAACTTTGGATGAACTTTGAGGAGCACGAGGATATCCTGAAATGTGTACTGTGCACTTTAAAGTGCTCTGCTGAAGCATGTTTTTATATTAGGTGACCCCCCCCCCCCCAACTGCTGGCTGAAGTTTCGCTGACTCATGCGCCTATCCCAGAGAAATATTATTCCCGCTGACCTCTAATGAACTTAATATAACCTCCTGCACCAACAGCAGCAGGGGTGTGGCGTGGTTTTCAGATCGTAAGACTTCTTATATTCCAAAACATTTTCATAATTGACATACTGAACGTCCCAAAAATCTGTGATTGCACATGGTAAAAAGGATCAACATTCACACACTGATAATGGATGCACACCACAGGTCTTCATTGGCAAAATTTGTGATTTATAACCACAGGGTGAGTTTGACTTTTAAGGCAAACATTGAAAGATCCCCAGCTAGAAAATTAAACCCAAGCCTGGTTTACATGCCCTCTCATTTAAACAAATGAATGAAGATCTCCTTTTTTTTTTTTTTTTGAAAAACGTTCGTGTGAGAAAGACTATCCCACACTAGAGCTGTACTCACGGGAGCCCATACCTCTAGCAGCATAGCTGGATTTGAACTTTGGCCTACATCTTGGCCGTAGGCCTACTTTGGCCTAGATATGCCAAAATTTATTCACTTGATCCTCTTGTGCTACTTTAACATCCTGCAAAGTTTGGATAAAATCGATCAAACCGTTTTTGAGATATCCTGCAAATAGACAGAAAAACATAAATAAACTACAGGGTGTGTCCGGAAGGCCACATCACCCCGCCCGCACCTTCAATGCCACGTGAAGGTCAATGTCATGGTGCAATTGGTCTTCCCATGCATGGTTTCCTATTTGTGATCGAACATAACATAGGGTGATTTTCCACTTACAGAGCCTCAAAATATGAAGGTCAGCCATTTTGACCTTTCAAGGTCACTTGAAGGTCAGGGTGACAGTGCCATTAGATTGACATATTTGACTTCCTATTACTGGTTTATAGTAACCATGTCTCTATCTCTCGCCGTTTGGCCCCTTGAGCAGCCTGAGAAATGGGTGACCTTGAGCTTGACCTTTCAAGGTTGCTGAAGGTCATAACATTTGGTGGTAAAAGAATCTCCATACCCAACTTCCTATCAGTGTTTAATAGTGACTACATGCCTATCTTCAACCAAGTTATACTTTCAAGTTTTAAGCAGTGGAAAGTCTGCCCTATCTCCCAGTGTTAACAAAATCTTCAAACTGATCTCAGAATCCAGGATTTGATCCAGATCTTCACCAAAAACTAATCCTTTCTTCCCTTCCGCCAAAGGATTGTCCCAACCAAATTTGAAGACAATCCATCCAGAATTGTGCCCTGCACAGTGCAAACACAGACACACACACCCACACACTCTCTCTGATAAATAAATAAACGGGACAACCACATATACCCCTTTCGCAACTTTCGTTGCGGGCGGGTGAATAAACAAATGGAAGCAGAAACATAACCTTCTTGGCAGAGGTGATAAATGTGGGGGTGCTCTGGGAGGTGGGGGTCCGATTTAAGGCTCCAGTGGGGTAGTGGGATGCTGGTGATTCCAGGGACAAGAGGTACGGTGATGTCATGCTCGAGTCTCGCCCTGCCTGGGCAATAAACTGCCAAATGGATGAACAGGTCTGGTCTGACGAGCACGTAAGCAGTGATCTCGAATTACAAAAGCAACTGTCTAAAAAAACTTCATTTCCTTGTGTCCAGTGATCAACCAGTGTTTCACACGTAGTAAGCGTGCACTCCTAATTCCTTTCTCTCGTTACGGCTATTATTTTTCTCCATCCATCAGTAGCCATTACCCCTGCATTCAAGAAGAGGACAGTTTCGTTTAACCTAAGATTTCTGCCAGGCTTGCTGCCTGTCTGTTCAAAGAGATTCCTTTCTCTAATCTTGCTCTCTGGAAGTGGGGTGTGGTGGGCTTGTTGGCCAGGGTACACTCCGAGGCGGGTTGGGACCTCCACTGTTCTGGGTCATGCTCTACTGTCTCCTTTATTATCTCTTCTTTCTCTCCCTCTCTTCCCCTCCCCCTCCCTCTCACATTCTCGTTCTGTCTCTCAGTCCAGAAACAGCTATTACAATGGGGATTATGAAGGATCTCGAAGACTCGGGCGGAAGGCGCTACAAGTGGCCATTGCCTCCATCATCATCGGTCTAGTGATCATCCTGATCTTCTGCGCTGTGCACTTCTCCACGGTAATGGCACAGGAGGCGAGAGAGAGAGTGTGTGTGTGTGTGTGTGTGTGTGTGTGTGTGTCTGTGCATGCACATCTGTCCAGTGGAGGAAGGAAATGTTTTCACCAACCATCAACCACACTCACATGCGTGTTTATTTGATTCTAACAGTGTGTACCCTGTTGTGTGTTTGTTTTGCAGAAGAAAACTTAGTTTTGAGAAACTGGGGTTTGTAGAACCTGAATCAGAATTACGGTGAGGTTTGGAACTCTGTGAAACCTCTCATCTCTTCTTCAGCCTTATAACTGTCCCGAGAGAAGAGGTCTAGAACCCAAACTATTCTCCTTTGTTGGCTAAATGTCTGCCCAGCTACCCTCATCACATTGGAACCCTGGGAACCGCTACAGCTGAGACTGTGTGTGTTGCAGAACATTCTGGAACAGACGAGGTAGCTGGCGTCTGGCTTTCCTTTCTTTACAGGTGTGAAGGTGATCAGTGCCCTGGTTATTAAATTAGGCATCAGAGTGTCAGGTGACCAATTTATTTTGAAACTTATCATTTGAACTGTTGGTCAGTTCATGTCATCATGATCTCATAAATATTATCATCACATCATTATCCATGTACACTAGACCCAAGCAGTAAGGCTTTGGCATTTCCTTGCCAAATCAAGCCTTATCCAAGGAGTTATTTTTGTTGTAACTTGGTCAATCAGACTGATCAGATATATTTTTGTAGATGTAATTGATGTTCCTGATGAATAGTAGTTTCTCTTTCACGTCAGAGTTTTTCATATGATTACCCTGAAAATGTTAATATTGAAGAAGTGATTCAATGAACAGAATGTTAAAAATATAAAATTTTTTTCTGTAGACTGATATGCACGTGACTTAAGGGCAAAGCACAAAAGGGAACACAGTATTTCGGGTGAAATTTCTGTTTTCCACATCACTGAGCTGTGAGCATGATATAATACAGTGAGAACCGAGTCATTCAGCCATCTTAGCATGAACAGTTTGGTGTAATTTTATACACTATCCAGCACTGCACCAGGCTAGGATTAATATAAACTATGCCATACATTTTTTGATATTAAACTGTATAAGTTTCCAAAAGGTCAGGATTCCGGCATCCCCAGCAATCATAAATTGGGTTTTATGCATAAAAGTCAACGTGGGCAGATTTTTGCTTCCTTTATGTTGCATGGAGCAAAACTCATGTGAGTTGCTGGAAAAAAAACTGCCACCTGCCTCAAGCCCTGCCTGCTGTATGATTAAATACAGCATTTTTTATGCAGATTTCATAGTATGGCATATATCAACACGAGTTTAATTTTGCTTTGTGTCATGAAAGTGTTACTCCACCAAAGTCTTCCTGGCATCCAGTATAAAAACATTTTAAAAGCTTAATTTTTTAGCACAGGAGGCCTAGGGCTGTCATGGGTCAGGCAAATAATTTTCAAATGAAATATTTTCAGGAAATGTTACATTTATTTTGTGAGTTTATGAAGTGGCACTTGTATAGGCTTTTGCATCAAAGAATATGCCTGTTTTTTATTTTAGTCTATTTATTGAGAAAGGTAAGAGGCTCCTGCTTCTGACACAGGAGTATTGTCATTGGAAAGTTTAGCCCTTTTACTGGTGGATTTTTTTCTGTGAATTTATATATATATATATATATATATATATATATATATTTTTTTTTTTTTACAAATGAACCAAAAATTACAATAATGTTAATAAATTCCCCTTGAAATCAAACAACATGTTGAGGGTTTAGAGCCAGAATGGTTTATCACCAAAATTTGGGCATTTTGGGTTAAGTGCAGCTGCAAGTTACAAATCATGTCTAGTTTGTCTGGAAAAAATTGTTTATCTCCATATGCAAATTTGGAGATGAACCATTCTGGCTCTGAACCCTCGATGTATTCCTTGTATTAATTGTATATTTCTCAAATCTTTGGTTACAATAGAGACTGAAGCTAGTGTTTGAATAGTGTTGCTCTACTGGAAAGCCAGTGGTAACAGAAATGTCTTCTTACCGGTCTTTGATCCGTTGAATAAGGGTTAAGGGATTTTAATGCACAGAGATTTCATGCATTTTTAAAGTTATACTAGTATTAGGGACCCAGCTGATAGGATTACCACAAACTGGAATTGCCAAACTAACTGAAAGCAAACATAGGAGGGCCCTAATCTCAAACACAGATGGGCTGAATGACCTGTTCACACTGTCGATGTTGGATTTTTCATGTTTATGCTTTTGTCTTGTGTTTACTGCCCTCTGTGCTCTCATGTCAGGTCTGACTGCTTTGTCATAGTATATTTTAGTTTAGTGGATTTTTCAGGAAGCAAACATTCTGTTTACAAAAATGTTTGAGCATTTTACGGCAATGAATGCCGACTGGGGACATTTTACATGTTTTTGCATTTGTCTGATTTGTTTGAAATTGATCATCATTTTCACAAGTATGTCACTGAAATATTACAGAACTGTGAAGAAAATAGACTCAGGTCCATACATTCATTTTTGGACAGAGACACAATTTATATTGTTTCCATTTTCTACACCACCACAATGGATTTGGAAAAAAAAATCAAGATGAGCCTGAAGAGCAGAATTTCAACTTCAATTTAAGAGTTTTTTCAAAAATACTGTTCGAACCATGTATGAATGACGCCCCTCCTATACACACCTCCCTCAGTTTTAAGGAATCAAAAATAATTGGACAAACTGACATAGTCAATAATTAAATTGTCGTTTTTTTTTTAATCTTGGGCAAAGCCTTTGCAGTCAATGACTGTCTGAAGTCTGGTACCCATAGACATCAGTGGACACTGGGCATCTTCCCCGGTGATGTTCTGCCTGGCCTTCGCTGCAGCTGTCTTCAGTTCCTGCCTTGATGTCGGGGTGCTTTGCCTTCAGCAAATGCTCAATTGGATTCAGGTCATATAACTCACTTATCTATGGAAGAACATTCCACTTCTTTCCCTTTAAAAATTTTGGGTTGTTTTTGCATTATGCGTCCAATCACTGTCCATCTGTACAATAAAATGTTTTCCAGTTAGTTCTGATGCATTTGGCTGAATCTAAACATATAATATAGCCCGATACACAATTCATACTTCATCTTCCAGCTATTGTCCAGTCTCATGATCAGTAGATTGAAGGTAACCAGCTCAGTTAGCAGCCATTCATGCCCACACATGACAACTCCTCACAGATGAGGTGGTTTGCCTCAGATCATGAGCAGTTGCTTCCCTTCTCCATATCATTCTTTTCCCCTCTTTCTGGTATACATTGATCTTTGTTTGTTCGTAGGATGCTGTTCCAGACCTATACAAGCATTTTTCTAGTTTCTTTTCTTTTTTTTTTTGCAGGTTTCCTGTTTTTGAGCCATACCAATAGTTCACATGTTAATAGTTTACATGTTAAAATCCTCAGTAATTAAACCCTCTGTATTTACTCTGATGAAATCTCCTCTTGATTGCTGACTTTAGCACTGATAGACCTACCTCCTAGAGCAGCGATTCTCAACACCGTCCTCAAGGACCCCCTGTCTGACAGGTCTTTGTTGCAGCTTTACTTTTGCACACCTTATCCATTTAAGGCCCAATGCACCTTCATGCACACCCTGTTCAGAGAGATGTTTTTCAACCAATCAGCATGTAGCCCTTAAATGGATCAGATGTGAAAGAGTAGAGCTGGAGCAAAAACCTGCAGGGCAGGTGGTCCTTGAGGACTGGGTTGGGCACTACTGTCGTAGAGAATGTTTTTGATCTGGCCAACTGCTATGAAGGGGTATTTTTCTAAACAAAGGAAATAATTCTTCTGTCATTTGCCATAGTTGTTATCTGTGGTTATCCAGGCCTTTTTGTACCCTTGAACTCACCAGCACTTTTTTTAATTTTAAGAATTTACCAAAAAAGGTCAGTTGGCCACACCTAGTGTTTTTTCTTTTTCTCTGGTGGGTTTGTTTTTATTTTTCAGCCAAATAAAGGCTAGGTTTATTGATACTGACATCTCTTAAGATTTCATAGTACAGACTCCGAATGAAATATAACTCTTGAAATCAACTGTAGACCTTTGATCACTTTTAAATGAAATTCTTGGGGAATAAAACACACCTGGCCATGGAACTGCTGTGCATCTAATTGTCTAAATACTTTTGGTCCCTAAAAAGGGTGGACCTCTTTTCAAAAATGCTGTAATTCCTATTCCGTCCACTCAATATCTGTTGTTAACATTTAAACTGAGGTAGGAGGTCCTCACTAAACGTATATTTATTGCTTAATTTCAACTCCAATATTATGGTCGACAGCTAAAATATCCAAAATATGTATGGACCTAACTGTACAAGGCAATTTATGTTCGTTGTAGATAAATTACATAAAATATATATATAAAAATGGCAAGTTTTGTTGTATATATTTGACTATTTCTAGTGTTCTTCCTGTATGGTTAAAGTTTTTATTGTGACCTCAAAATGTATGTTTCATAAAATAGAATTTTTGAATTGATTATTCTTGACTATGGACCTAATGATGTTGGCTTAATGTATTCAGTCATTGCATGAGTCTGATAGCAGCAAAGTGGAATGGACAGAGGTCTCTTGATGCCATGTTTGGTAAGTAGGCTTAAAATCCAGTCTCTAATGTGTGTAGCTGATCAGCCTTAATAACGACGGCACCTGCTCTGCAGTCTTCGGTTAAAACAGTATGTTGTGTGGTTCAGAGTCAGGAAGGCTAAATACATTTTTTTTTTTTGCGCACTTTTAAGTACACTGTGCAACTATAGAAGTGTGCAGTCATTTTTAATGGTTGCTAGGCTTTTTTTTTTTTTATAAAAACATAATTCATAGTTTTTGTGAAATTAGCTCATTTGTAGCTCTGAATCATATTAAAGGGGTCATATTATGCCCATTTCCCAGTTAAGTATTTTCATTATTGTGGTTGTCTACCAAAAATTTTCATGTTTCATGGTCAAAAAGCACCTAATTATGGCTACACAGGTCATGTGTGTAGCACCTCGGTCTCACTCAAACTGATACAAGTTGTTTCATCTCCTGTCTCTTTACGGCTCCTCCCTTTAACACATACTCTGTTATGATTGGCCAACAACAGTTCAGAAAGCAGTTCTCTGAAAAGAGCTCAATAGAATGTTGGGGTTGCACTTGAGAAGAATAGTTGTAAATGTTGATTTTAACCACAGAGTCCTCTTTTTGTCTCCTTTTTGAAAGTTTATTGCAAGGGAATTCACCTTTGCACTGAAGTACACGGCGTCTTCTCAGCATGGGAGTACGCACCAATCAAACTTATTCATGCTTCCAATATACCGAGCTTTGATTGAGAGCATGCCAAACTACCGACTTGTTGGGCATTACGCAAATTCATCTTATTGTGACATGACCATGTTACTGGAGAAAAGGCTGGACCACAAATGAGGTGTTACAGTCAGTTCATGACCTGTGTCATCTGTCAGAGAAAATAACTCCTCTTGGCATGGACTTTGGGTTTTGAATCTTTGCAGACGTTTTACAAGTACAAAAAGACTACAACACATTAAATGAAAGAGGAAACCCAGACAAGCATCATACCACTCTGTTAATTTATTTGCTCTGAAATGCACACTATGAAGAGCTGAATAACGCTCAGGCATGACCCACCAAGTCTCTATTTGTTTTTGTATACCTGAGGTGTCCTGTCTTTGCCAGATTAAAATTCACCTGAAACTGGGATCAGCGTGTTACTGGCAGGAACAGATGCACGTGGTGCGCCCGGGGCTGTGGGTACAGGCAGTGCTTCATCTCCTCTCTCAGCGTTCGCTTAAGACTGCAATCTGCCGACTGTGGAATATTGTGTATCCCGATATGTAATGGTATCGCCAGTCCCCAGTTAAATATAGGGCAGATATCCCTTTGGGCTGGCACCTGTAAGGTGGAGAGACTTGGCGGGATCCGAGTCCTATGAAACAGCACTGGGAATTCAAACTTTCCAACAGTGAAGACATCTGCAAAACATGCCGCCTGTCTATGCAGTTCATCAGTTGGATTTAAAGTGCAACCATTGCTGATCTAAAAAAGAGGATATGATTGTAAGCTGGTCTCTTATTTGTGAGGTGACAGGTTATGAATGTACTGGGACAAACAGCTGTAAAGCACCTACAAAAAATACAGAGGGACAGGCAAGGGGTGATGTGTCCAAAGAATTATTCTCTCAATGGCTGCAGAAAGCCTAGTAGTATACCAATGGGTGCAAATACACAGAACTGTACATAAGTTTTTGGCACATTTAAAATGATAGGCAAAATGCTTCCAAAAATCATCAAATTAAAGGACCACATTGACTTGATGAACAGAGTGGTGTCAGTTTGAAGGCTCTAGCTTGAATAGAAGCAAAGTCTTTGACCAAAATGTGTTTTTGACCTTTTGATGACCTTGAGCTTGGACTAGATGATAAAATCATGCAAAAGTATACGCCTCCAACGGAGACATTTTTGGGCTCAATGACATAAAGCTAAGACGATCACTGCAAGATAAAGGGCATTTAAAGGTGTATCTAACAGATTAATAAATAAACAATCAAACAAACATACAAGCCAAACTGACCAACATACTTGCCAACAAACAAAACCAAAAACTCTAAGGAGATGATGGTAAGTGAGGATGTGATGAAGGGTGCAAGCGAAGTGAATTAAGTGGGTGGCACTGACCACCTATGGAATGTGACCTACTGTCTCGGGTAGCAACCCCTATTTCTCAACTAAAAATAGTTCATCTTTATTGTCTTACAACATTTGATGCAGCCTATGAGTCTATGACCAGGAAACCATTCCCGGCCACCTTATGAAGCAAATCCAGGTGCTTTCCTCGGGATATAAACGTCACTGGTTGGGTGAAAGGGTGGTATTAATTGTATTTCCAACATTCTGAGAGGTCCACTGCTGGTGAGAGCTCAAACGTTTTATTATTATTTTATTAATTCTATTTTTATTCTTTCAGAGGGCATATAAGAACCAGCTACGTCGCTGGCCCTGAGCGTAAGCCTAGTTGGGCACCATGTGTGAGGTGCTTGCAGTCTGGAGTGACAAGTTTCGGAAACTGAGATATTCGATGTCATTCATATCACTCCCCCCCCCAACCCCCCGCACCCCCCAATTCCGGTATCCGGCCTCATGTCTGGAGGAGAGACGTGTTTTCACTCTTATAATTCACGGCACTCCAGCTTGCGAGTGCAGCTGCTGGTGCGGTTTGTGCTTGAGTAAGCGTCTGTGCATTGGCCGCATGTCTCGCCTCCATTTTGTCCGATACGGCCGAGGGAGAAGCAACAGTATAGTCCTGAGAACACTGGCATCAGAATGCTGACGGGGAACACAGAGCAGCCCAGAATGTGAGTGAACTCTCACAAAAAAAAGAATAATTTTACTAGCCTCCACAGATTAATACTCTTAGCTTTGGGAAACCTTAGTCATGGTGATGCAAAAAGTGTGAGAGCTGCCTCGTTTAAAGATTTTCTTTGACAATGAAGCCTCAAATTAAAAACAGTTCCTGTATGGAATCAGCTTTCGTTTCAGAATATTATTTTTTGGAAGTATATGTATCCTGATCCTGGATCAGCAGGGGTATTTAGCAAAAGCCCTGTAACTTCAGTGGAAGCTCCGCCTTCTGGCTGCCCTGAAAGTGCCCAGCACTTTGCAGTGTACCAGTTATATTTAAAATGACACTGACCAATCAGAACTATTGCTTGTGTTTACTCTACCTCATCCTCCTTCGTCCTGAGGGAAAAGTTCCAAGGCAAGGACTGCTGCTCTCTGTGCGTGAGATCGGATTTTTGAGATTTCATCTAATTGACTATATTTTTCATTCCATTTATGAATTTGAATTAATAACAATGACAGACTCACACGTAGAGAGGCAGTTCATAAACAGGTACAGTGCTTCTTTGTTTCAAGCACATTGGTCTGCTTTGCAGAACCCTCAGAAGCACGCTTGAGAAATTAATAGAAGGCTGTATAAATCCAAATCATTTTGCTTATTGCTCTGTTTGTTTTTACTGAAACACGCTCTGTCTGTTGTACCAGGACTGAATCCTCACAAAAGCACATTCCTCTTCTCAGACAGCACGAGACTCTGGGCCAGATTCTAGCTGGATCAGCTGGAGTCGCTAAAGAACCGTAGCAGATCCGGCCCAGATCTAGAGTGGAGGTCCTGCTATCTGGGTTCATAATTCAGGCACTGCGATCAGCTCAAACTGGATTAGTTTCAGTGGGATCCAGAATTCTTGGCACCCCTGACTGAAATGCACCAATAATAGCATGAAAAAATAACAGAGATAAGCTAAAAATACAAAAAATATTATTGTGTATCAAGGTCCCAATAGAAACCAATGAAAATGAAAATCCTATATTTCTTCCATAGGTGAACAAAGTTGCCAAAATTAATGTTTAATAATTATTGGCATCCCTGGTTGAGTGCTCGGTGAGACCATATCTGGCAAGAATAACAGCACCCAAAATTGTCAGATATTTGGTGGAATCCTTAAACCATTGCCTCTGTACTTTTGGAATCAAAACAGCCCCAAAACATCACTGATTCACCACTAAATTTCACCATTGGCATGAGGGGCCTTTCGGTACCTACGTCTTCATATTGATGTTAAAGTTCCTATGTTGCATTTGACATTAATTTTGGTGGCGTCTGACCACAGCACCTTCATACACAAATACATTAAATGGCCTTTGGCAAATTGTATGAGCTTGCTTCTGTGTTCTTGGGGTCAGAGAAGGCTTCCTCTTTTCTAACCCTTCCTAAGAACCTGTGGTTAAAGAAGGCAGTACTTTTTTGAGATCTGGTAACCCCAATATACGATTATGGGCTGAAATTCTTTCAAGACGATTCTTATTTTTCACTTTTTTTTTCCTTCTCACAAAATCCTACTTCCTATCCAGGGGGTCCTCTATCTGTCAAGGTTTGACTGACTCATATTTTTGAATAATTGCCTTGAGAGTGTTCTGTGGTATATTTAATCTTTTGTGGTTCTTCTTACAGCCCATAGCAGAATTATAGCGGCCCATGATCACTTGTCTCTCTTCAAGCTGCTGGAGAAGAAGGAATCGAGCATGGGCAGAACCTCATTTTTATTCCACAGTAAAATGGGAAGTAACTTAATGACAAAAAATAGTTCCTATAAATTGAGATGAATTGTTGTTATATGAATTTTATTCCTTATTTTCATTTGGTTGATTTCATTCAATAATTTAAGAGGTGCCATTCATTGTGAAACCATGATTTGGAGGAAATAGATTTTTGACTTAAATCCAGAAAGGATTTTTCTTTTTTCTTTCTCTCTCTTTTTTTGAAATGTTAATGAATTATATTTCATATTTTAGCATGTTGTGGTTATTTCTGTAACATAGTTTTTTTAATATAGCATTTTATTGAAAATCCACTTAGGGCTGCCGGTATTTCTGCAGTCCACTGTGTGTTATATTCAGAGGTGCAAAGTCTTGGGTTCAGAAAGAAAAATCATCCCCAGAACTTCCAACAATATTCCAACAACCTGGATTTACTTCGGCAGGAGACAGAGCCAATATGAGTGATCAGCTGATTCTGTGTGTGGGAGAAACACTTGGCAGGACTTTTACTTTCTGACCCCTGGATTTTTCACTTCTCAGTCGTTGAAACAGAATTACGCAAAGCAGTCTATGGATTCAATACTCTCTTGACCTGACACCGTGAACAAATGCGTCACTTTAATATCCGTTTCCGATTCGGACTGGGACATAGGATAGTTTTAGCGTAGACTGAAACGTTAGTTACATCTTTGCTCAACTTCAACTGGATAATTATTAAAATATTGCCGTTGGCTTGTAATATCCAATTACATACATCATTATTCCAGCGTTGAAATCTTTTATTCATGTATGCTTTGCAACATCGCTGGTCATTTGAACAGCACGATTTGTTTAGTTTATTCACTTTTTTTCAGTGGTTACATACAGTGAAATATCTTGCATTGAAATAAAACATCTCTACTCGGAGTTGAGCCGGAAGTGCCCGGAAAGGGGGTGGGCTGCTACGTAGCGATGACGAGATGGTTTATTTTTAATCAAGCGCTCGAAATGGCGAAATAATACCATCTCCATCATACCTCGTGAGAACGCAGCTACGCATCATTGCAGGTAGGTTACAAATTAATTGATTCGACACAAGGTACGTGATATTTACTGTGAATGCTGAGTTGAGTAAATGAATCCGCAGGAAGCGTTCATGTCCGGGGCTTGCAGGTGATCTTCTCAGAATTTGCGGGATGCGGGCAGCCGTTGTTGTGAACGTGCATGCGTGCAGGCGCACAGCAGCAGCGTAGTTGGACCTTCTCCTGCCTACGCGCGTGGTGTGTTTGACTTCCCTGTTGTCATGTGAACAGGAGGGGTTAAAGTATGATTTCTGAGCATGCCATTTTATCATTCATTAAACTATATTGCTCCATCTTGCCCAGTATTTGCTGCGCATCCAATGTGGCTAGTTTCAGCACCCAGCTTGTGAGGAGCAGCACATAGGCTTGGAGTAGCTTTTGTCGTTAGACACAAGTGTGTCAATTGATCATTCACGCTGCCCGGTGTGGCTTGCGATTGCTTTGATGCTGCGTTAGCTTGTTATACCCGGGTACGAGAGTGAAAACCGGCGGACTGGCTCTTTTCTTGGATTGAGATTACTCGTCATACTCTAAAATGACACTGAACCGCATTATAGCTGTAGTTACCGCATGCATATTCGTATCAATGCCAAAAAAAAAAAAAATAAATAATTGGTGTGGAAAGGCTGTGGGCGTGTCAGCACCGATGAATTCACGCTGATGGTTGTAGTTAGTCGGAGTCGCCGCTGACACACTCCACTCGGGACCATGGGGAATACCAACAGCGGCGTGGGCCAGGGGGAGAAAACTCATCGGAGGGACAGCCGAGGGACCAAGGATGGCGACCGACCCAAAATCCTCATGGACAGCCCCGAGGATGCCGATATCTTCCATGGGGAGGATCTCAAGGTCAGGCAAACAAGTCTGGTGTTTTCATTTGTACATGTACATGAGCACAGAATAGTAGCATTTGCAAAGACTCATACTTATTGATAAGACAAAGGCTTGAATTTGTTCATAAACAAAGGTGACATGATCACCATTTTGAAGCTCCTGTCGGGTGTCTTGGTCTTTAGAAATTCTCGTTCTTTCAGTCACATGCTCTCACACACTCAAACTATTTAAGAATCAATTTTACAAGCACAAATGAGACTGTATAAGGAACTTTTTTTTTTTTTGCTTCACTTCAGAACATGTGATTGGATTTGAAAATAATGAATTTGGACTTTCAGTTTACGACATAAGGATGTTGATACTCTGAAATGTGGAGTGTCTTGTGTGATGTCCACTCTACCTGTGTACCATAACAGCCAGCGGGCATGCCAGCAACCAGCCACCATTTGAGGGGTGTTTTTTTAATTATTATTTTTATTTTTGCACTATTTGAGATTCAGCCCTGTTTTTTTTTGTTTTTGTCCCTTTTTTGCCCTTCTTCTGAAAAGTGTATTTCTACTACACTGACAGAAAATTCAGGCTTTGAAAGAGAAAGTCTTCTTCACTTTTGTTTTTCCTCACATATTTTAACCTCTATGATACAGTCGTTACTAACGCCTGTACGGGAAAGCTCTCAAAGTGCTTCGTGCGGCCTCGTTATGAGTTGGAGGCTTCTTCTTATTTTTGGTTTTATGGTGTTTACAGACCTGTTGGTGTATTACCGCCAACTACTGGATTCATTCGACATAAATTTCCCTATTCCTCTTATATCGAATTCCCACCAAAGCCTCGCCAAAGTGAAAGGTGCAATATGTCTAACGATGGGTTTGCACTCTGCATGTGTTCAGTGTGATTACACTTTCGATTCGTGTAATCTACGAGCCGAATGTAGACGCAATGCATTGGCTTTTGAAGAAGGAAATGACGTCAACGCCATAGCTGCCTGCTGATTGGTCCAGCCAAAAAATTTCAGGTGAAGCGCCGCGAGGTTGCTGTCCTTTAACGCCCTGATGGGAGCGATCGTCAAAGCCACCTAGCGGACACAGGGCGTTTATCATTAACGTTACACATATTTTTGTAAAGTTTCACAGTTATTTAGCCTATAGTTAGAGGTGATTGGTCACTTCAAAGACACATAGCGAGACTTGAGTGTCTGACCTCGGGCCTCGCAGCCCCTGCTCTTGCGTAAAATGCGCTATGCGAATGTAATTGACGCACATGTTGTGCTACTGACGTCCGTGGATGTGCTGTCCCTTCTCAGCCGCCCCTGGAGAAGGAGGAGTTCTTGACCTGGCAGGAGGGTCTGGAGCAGGAGGATAAGGGTGCTCTGGACCGTCCCACTGTCTTCCGCTGGACGGGCGACGGCAAGGACGTCTTCGTGTCGGGGTCCTTCAACAACTGGGCCAACAAGATCCCTCTCATCCGCAGGTGCAGCTCCTGGCCACCGGGGGCAGCATATTTTCATATTTATGACCCTCCCTTGACTCGCCTTCTGGGTTTGTGCGAGCATCAGTCATTTGCGAGTGCATGTATCAAGTCATAAACAAAAAAATTGTATTTAAACAATTCTCTGTCAGTTCTAGAGACTAGAGCAAAGGTTGTAGACTTACGAAAGTGTGAGGTAGGTGCTATGAAATCCTGAATAACATTGGCCCATACTCAAACTTCCTTATGTGTGCGTGTGTTTTTGCATCTCAGTCAGAACACTTTTGTGGCGATAGTGGACCTGCCAGAAGGGGAGCACCAGTACAAGTTCTATGTGGATGGGCAGTGGACCCATGACCCAGCAGAGGTGAGCGTTAAACACATGCAAACAACGTAATCATGCACACTCTTAGAAACACACACCCATCATCACCTTCAGGCCCTTCATCTCTCACAGAGTAGCTAACCCTCTCTCTAACTACTGACTGATGATCACTGATTCACTTTATAGCTGTCTGAAAGTTGATCATTAATTGTTACGTTTCATCTGGTAACGGACAAATCAATCCAGGAGCATCTAGTTCCAGGTGTAGTTTTGAGGATGACCAGAATGTTATGGAATTGGATGCAGTGAGGACAGTATTTCCTGTCATTTGTATTGTCTCATCCTCCCTCCCTGGGAAAAACTCTCAGGAATCGGTTTTGAGCCAACTGTACTATGGGACTTGTAGTTCATTTCATGGGATTTGCATCTTATAAATGAAACGTGCCTGAATGCAGCCTGTTCATCCACTTTTGCAGTGACCCTTGTTCCAAAAGTACATTTCCCGTTCATTTACTCCAAATACATTTAAGATGACTAATGACATTCTAAAAATGGTCTCAGGGTAAAAGGCAAAGGTACAAAAATTTTTACCTCAGGTTTTTTTGGAGGGAATGAACCAGTTTTCCGAGCATGCATTGCAAATGATCTGATCAAATCTCTTTACCCTTGTGTTTACAGGGCGACTAGTGTATTAGGTACTTTTAAGGTTAATTAAATTTCTTCTACTCCTGACACAATATGGCTGTAACTACGGGCTGATGAGCCAAAACATTATGACCTCCTGCCTATTTTGCTATTGGTCCTTTAGCTGCCAGTAAGGCATCGACTCTACAATACCTGTGGAGGTGTCCTGTGGTATCAGGCACCAAGACATAGAATGTAGAAAAAAGTATTTAGTAGGTGCGTTTCCATTACCCTTAGAAATGCGCAAAATCTATTTGGTGAAATAAAATAACTGGTAATGGAAACACTTTAATTTTGAAAAACCTCTCCAATATCGCTAAAATGTTTTTAAGCTCTCATGAGGTGGTTTTCCAGAGTTGTTGATTTTGCAGTATTTCGCAAATTGGAATGGAAACCCTTTTTTTCCTCATTTATAAGTCACACTCCCTGCATGCAATGGGTTCTGACTCTGTCTAAGAACATCTATCTTCAGTCGAAAAGAGTATCGCGGGACGAGAGTTTATGAGAATTATGAGGTTTATTCACAAACCATCCTCAAGTAAAACACTTGCAACTCGAAATTGTGCTTTGCTGACTTTTAGAAATATTGCTTTTATTTTGCGCAAAACTGTGATGGAAACACAGCTACTCTTAACATTTGCACAATCTTTTCTTGCAATGACTACTTGAAGTCTGTCAAACACCCAGCATCTGAAGATCAGTTTATCTTCCTTGGTGATGCTCTGCCAGGCCTGTGCTGCAGCCATTTCCAGTTCCTCCTTGTTTCAGAGTCTTTTCGCCTTCACTGTCCCCTTCAGCTGTAAAATCCATCTTCAGATCTGGTGATAAACTCGAGAGAACCAAAATATCAAAAAAGTCTCACTGTCTATTGAATTTTAATGCTCGCTGTGTGTGTGTGTGATAATGCTGGGATAGGTGCGGAATACAACTCTGCGTTAGTCAATGTAAGAAAATAACAGCCCATGCAAATGGTTAACAGCCCAACCCGAAAACCACTTGGGTATGCGGCTATTTTTCTGTAGTGTCGGCCATGTCATTGTATATTGCTTACATATTCAATGGCTTTGCAATCTAGTACACAAGCATATCCAAATTAAAAATGCCATTCATTGTCAGCACTAGGAATTTACTATTGGAACCAGAAGTTACAGTTATGTATAAAAGCTGTTTTGCAGTTTTTCTCTCGCAGGGATGGTGATCCGGACAACGGTGTTGTGGGTTTTGTAGTTTATTTTATATACTGTAGTTTGTAGTTCCGATTATAGAAGGCTGGTGATGCGTTGTACTTTGATCTTCTCTCACCTCAGCCAGTTGTGACCAGTCAGATGGGGACTGTCAACAATGTCATCCAGGTGAAGAAGACTGACTTTGAAGTGTTTGATGCCCTCATGGTCGACTCGATGAAATGCTCAGACCTGTCAGGTACTAACGATCTCTTCTCCTCCTTTTATTCCTTACTGTCCCATCCCTCCTCTCTCCATCTCACAAATGACACAGGACATCTCACATGTTTCAGTGATCTTTATGAACCAGCTGCTAATCACATTACCCCTCTGTAGTAATCTTAACGAGTCTGTGTTGATGCCAGTTTATGGTGTAGTCCTGCCCTCTGATGTCTCGTTAAACTATTAAATGATCATGGCCTTCAATCAAGACCTTAAAAAGCAGATTCACGTCTCATAAATGCTGGTGTATTTTTTTGCGTCTGTGGATGTTATGAAGTGTATTCTTACCCTTTTGTGGACTGAATAGTAGATCAAATGACAAAATTAAGATGTTTTGTCCTTGTGACATTTTCCAGTCCCCACAAGGGTTAGGGGTTTGGGCTTAGGTTAGGGTTAGAATCAGGTCTGAGTTAAGCATGTAGTGTTTATGGTGAAGGGCAGGGTAGGGAATGAATGTTGGTCTATGGGATGTCTCCACTAAACGCGTGTGTGTGTGTGCAGATCTCTCCAGCTCTCCCCCGGGCCCGTACCATCAGGATGCCTATGTCCCCAAACAGGAAGAGAGGTTTAAGTCCCCTCCTATCCTACCGCCACACCTGCTACAGGTCATCCTCAACAAGGACACAGGCATCTCCGTGAGTGTGCACCCCTATAGTACCCTGCTCTTCCTCCTGTGCCTTCATCTGCGTTGTTGGTGTTCAGTTGGGACCAGGGTTTCAATCTTCTCTTTTGTTTTTGATCTTCTCTCTGCCAACAAAGTTGTTTGTTTTTTTCCTGCAACAGTGTGATCCTGCCTTGCTTCCAGAACCCAACCATGTCATGCTAAATCACCTGTATGCGCTGTCAATCAAGGTAAGATGCGCCCATTCTAGAGGCCATAATCCTCATTCAGGGAAAGTGCTTGATTGGCCCGCAGTGGTTCATTTGATTTTGTTTCTCATGGGCTGTGTTCAAAATCACCCACTCATTCACTATTCCCAACTCGCCTATAAGGGGACTCATATGTAGGTGACTATATAATGAGCTCACGGGCAGAAGGAAGGGACTATTTCAGACACTACCCGGCTCGTTTCGTTGGCGCTGTTATTGACGTCATCTTGCTCCTCTTCGGTTTGTGTGACTGAATGATGGGACTTGTTTCTGTGAATGACTTTCGGATGTTTGCTACATTTTGCGGTGGATTATGGGGTGTAATGAGTTCACTATATAGGGGATAACAATTCTTTCTGACAATTCGGACAGCACTACAAATTGGTGAACCCACTATATAGTGCACTATATAGTGAGAAGTGAGTGATTTCGGACACAGCCATTTCCTCTCTCGTTCTTATTTTCCCTTACAGGACGGCGTAATGGTCCTGAGCGCCACCCACCGCTACAAAAAGAAGTATGTCACCACCCTCCTGTACAAGCCTATATGACTGACAGCCAAGCTCCACCTCATACCCCACCCCCCTTGCAGATTTCCATTTGTCTGTAGTGTTAACTTATTTTAGTTTAGTGGTTTGGAATGAGAGACTGTTTGAAAGCCTGGCCAGGGCATCGCAAAGTCTCACCTCTCATTCCACGTTAATGTACTGTCACTCTTCGCCTATTTCCATTGTGGCCATGTAAAATTTGCTCATACATTGGAGTTGGAGATGACCCATAATGCCCCAGTGAACGAGAGGCTGGAGAGCGGAAGGACCAGTCCTATTAAAGTGCAAGTGGCTTCATCGGTCACATTTCTGGAACATTGGGGGAGATCTTAGGTGTTTAATGGATTGCATTTTGGTTTAGGAGACTAACTAGGTGTGTTCTTCCTTTCTCACGCTAATGGTGCATATCCTGTAAAACTTTAGTGTTTTATTCTGTTTTTTTAATTGCTGGTAATTATATAGGAGAGCCTGCTTCCACCTGGAGCAACAGCATATAGACATGGGACCAAATACAAAGCTTGTTGGTCTTCCAGAGACCCCCCCCCCATCACCACCTCGCAGAAAAATCACACTTATGAACATTCTTCTGTAATTCCATGACGTGGATGAAATTACATTGACAGAACGGAATTCGGAATTAGCCATTATGCTGCTCATGGTTAACGTTTGTTACTATGTGTTTCTAACTTTACGTTGCTAGCTAAAATGCTTTACTGTACGTGTTAATAAGTTTCAGATAGGTTGACATTGTATAAATGTAATTATTTAAACGTCTTACCTTTAGAAAGTTTATCGTGACCGAGTCTACTCCGCATCAACACAACTGTAAAAAAATGGTCATTTGGAGTGAATGAAGTTGACACCTCTCTCTCTCTCTATGGCTCTGTGGGTATATAGGTCAACACACTGCATACGGAGAGCATGGCAGGACACATTGGCAGACTGCTGCAACTGTTGTTGCTTATAGCTCATTGTCAGTGTCTCTGCAAGTACAAAACTGTACAATGCTGACCTGGCCAAGTAGTGCAGCTCTCTGTCCATTTCTGTGTACTGTGTGTTCACTGGCTAAATGGCTAATACTAGCAAGCTGTGAGATATGCATAATGCATGTTCTGATGTTATTCACGGCTCCCTATTTATTTCTCTGCCATTATTAGCTAGTTCGCTTGTGAACACACAGCATGCAAAACATGTTTGAAATGGATCAAACTTGAACATTGAAATGGCCATCACTGCAGACGCCATGATCAATACCTAGCTAACATTCACTATTAAACTACTTGATGAGTATGGAAAAGTTACATCTGCTGGCTTAGCAAGGACAGCAGTTATGGTCATGGTTATGGTCTTGAAAATTTGATCTGTAGCTACCATGGGAACCATTACTAAACTTTCAATTTATTGGTAATGGCTGCCCTATTTTCCCAAACTGATCTGAGTGATTGTCCGGCTAACTCTGCTTGCCGTCATGGCAGCAGAGTGATTGACCAACCCTGCCGCTACTATATTAGCGAACGTCAACCCATCCAAACAATGGCAACAGGCATATGAGGACAAATGGACTAATGGCCGCTAGCCGGCATTTGTGACTGCCTATTAATAACATTAACCAACCTTAATATTAGCCTCAAGTAGGCATAACACTTCTGAATAACGCCAACAGGGATGTCTTGGAGGAAACCTCTTTTATCACGGGAAAGGTTTCAGCGTGCGTATAATGACTAAAAAGTCTTATTTTGGACAGCATTTATGCAAGGCGCGCTGCGTTCAGTTCCCTTCAGGAAAACTCGGACTTACCGCCTTTCTCCTCTTCTTCGTCTTCTCTTGATTTGGCAGACTCGAGGCAGCGAAGGCGTACTGCTGCCCCCCTGTGCTGAATGTACTGAATCAGCACAAAGATGGCTTGATTTCATAGGACCCCAACAAATGGCATTTAAAATGAAATATCTCTAAAACTAAGGAAAAATTCAAAAATCTGTTCAGATGCAACTTTATTTAGAACAAACTGAATTTTTGAAAGTTTGTACGGTATCAACAGCTTACACGGTGTAGGAGTTAGTCCTCCAAATTTAGGCAGAAGAAGAATATGAAGTTGCGTAATATTGAAATAAGAGAATAGAGTGTGCTGCTTTGCTGAAGCAAGGACACAATAAGAGTGTGAATATTGGGTCCAAAGCTGCTTCTTTATTATGGTAAGAGAATATTTGTTATTAACATGTGTCCTCTGTGTATTTGTTAATGCAACCAGCCATTCACCTTGAATGTGAATTACTGAATGAATAATAGGTGAATAAGTGAATAATTATCTAGTCTTGCTCAATGATGGCGTCACTTTTAATGTGAGTGACTTGCCGCCAGAGGGGGAAAAAAAAAAAAGGTCAAAAAAATGTGAAATGATATTGAAGTGCAGTGTATGGTAACAGCGGGAGCCTGTCTGTTTTTAGAGAGACAACTGACAATGCAGATGCCATATTGAATGTTTTTTGTGAAGCAAAGCTTTCAGTTGACCAGAAGTCTGTGTGTCTGTGTATCATGTCACTCAACATCCAAGATGGCCAGAATTTTTGGCAAATTGGCATTTTGATGGACAATTGTTAAGTAATTTGAGTGTACAATCGTCAAAACGTAAAAAAAATGTATGGGGAATGTTCACCGGGCTGGATTTGTAACCCAGCCCTGGTGGGTAAGGCTGAAGCTGTACACTCCCCGAGCAGAGTTTAGTGCAATGGATTGTGGGAGTTGTAGTCAAGAGGCAGGGGAGTATGTGGAAGCAACTATGAAAACCTGGCATGCTGTTCATATGAAGACTTTGTGAGATCTAATAAAGGACATGATTTTTGCCATCCACTGGCATATATTGTATAATTCTTTATGTATTAATCAAAATTACACATTAAAGTACTTCACAGGGGAGAGCAAGGAGGAAAACCACACTAAAAGCAGAAAAACGATTGCGGTTTTGTCTGTGTTCCGGAGAGTGCGCTCGGATACCTCTCAAATCAGCATAAAACTGCAATGTGGACCGAAATGAAAAGGCCATTTTGCGTTTTACTTCAAGCAAATGTCCAGCTGACTGAATAATCCTGTCTCACAAAATTCTGCTGCATACCAGGGAGTAGAGTACTGTGGGTAAGCACTGCAGTCAGTTTTACCCCCAGCAAAGAGGTCATGTTTTTGGTACGGTTTGTTTGTCTGATTGTCAGCTGGATTCCAGAAAAGCCACTTGGCTGATTTTTATGAAACTAGGTGGAAGGATGTAGCTTGGGCCACAAGAGAAATTAAATTTTCGAGCGGTTCCGGATCACAGGGCGGATACAGTAATTATTTTTCATTTTCATTCATTTAAACTGCAACATGGTGGTTTTGGCCTTGGCGGCATAAATTCCATACATCATAAAATCCCGTTTATTATGGTGAAGTTCAGTAGTTATGAAACACAGCCAATTGTAGAAATACAGTGGTTGCGCTTGCAGACATTTGCATCGAAGAAGAGTGAACTGTTGGCCTTGGCGGAGATTTGCGCTCTCAGATTGCTGCTGTAGTTCACTATATGCTGTTCCTTGAACTGATTTACATTTTCCTGTCATAAATCTTGTCTAAATAAAACTCAGTATCGGAGGTCGTATTCAGGCATACCTTAAGTGTCGGAGTGCTGATCCTGGGTTGGTTTCCCCTGGACCATAGTCTACCCTCACCCAATATGAGCTGAAGGGCTAAGCTGATCTGGGATCAGTGGACCTGCCCTGTAATTCTTAATATGTAACTAGGTCTATATAAACCCCCATGTATTCTAAAGAAATATATCTACTCTACACACCCACCCAAGAAGTAGATGTATGGTTTTTCCTGATTCTGAGCATAGTGATAATACAGAACAGCATAAAAACCACAGAGGAAATTCACTTGATACTTTTATAAGCATTCTTATAGCAGCAGGGCCACTAAAATTCAATACTTGAGGCCATTTGGGCCAGTGAACTTCATCAACAAAGTAGGTAAACTAACTAGTGAAATCTGGTGATGTAGTGCTTGGTTAGAGCAAATACCTACAGGCACCACAGCTCACTGGAGCTGGAGTCCAGTATTCCCACTGAATAGGGAGTTCCACTTGTCTCCATACTGCCAAAACATTCAGTCTTCTCAAGTCTCGCATTCAAAGCTGAAGCTTAGCATTTACACTGAGAGGATGACCATGTGTGGCGCTATGACACAGGGCCAGAACCTCAGGTGCTGAAAGAGTGGAAAAAGGCACAGGGAGGGCAGTATCTGGTGTATCTATAGGATCTGAAGAGTGACTCAGGGCTAAATGTTTGCTTTTCTCGAGTATTCTGTAACATTTCTGACAGGGGGTACACACAGTCCCTGGACTGATAAAGGCAGGTTTCCATTGGCGACCTTGACTTAAGTCCTGTCTCCAGACATGCAGCTCCCAGGCCACTTGGGTATAACTGCAGGGCAGCAGAACTCCACATCGCCCATTGTGCTTAATTCAGTAATATGTGCATGATCCAATTGTAGGACATCAACGTTTTAAATTTCTCATTCAAGACTATAGATTGCAAATTGAACTCAGTGGGAGCACAATGTTGTACATGCACTGGGCACCAATAGGAGGACACACAATAGGTTTTTTTTTTTTTTTAGTGCACAAATCCCTTGTAAAAAAATTCCACACAAAACTTTGGGTTTTTTTGCATTTTTAATTTAAAAAATAATATTACCTGAGGCTAAAATTGAACGCTTTTATTTCTCTAGGGATTTTGAATTATGTCTGCTAATGATTTGCTGAAAGGTCCATTTTTTTCTGTATACTTATGACAAAGTAGCTGGAGCCAGCAGAAATGACTCCAATAATTGTCTCTTTATTCCTAACAATTTTAATAAATGAATTCTCGTGGGAAGTCTCCATCCATGAATATCTCTGAAATTTCCTAGTCAAGACTCTCTTCTACAGCAAATACAACAAAAAATAACTGATTTCTAAAGCTCTGTCTTAGCCAAGTTCACAGATTACCTGTGATCTGTATGTTGATATAGTGAATGTGCTTGTTTTTTCCCATTTGCTAGAAAGGCAATGCGTTGATTTGTGGGTCTTTGTGATTTGTATCAATTTTGGATTCACTTATGCGCTTGTGAATGCTATATTTGTGAGTGAGCGTGTTCTATAAAATGTCTGTTTGCTGATGTTCCAGGTGGGAATGTTTGCTTTTGATTATATTTAAGTGACAAACTTAAACTAGGGTGACTCCTGAAACTTGTATTCCTATATCTACAGAGCAAACTTGAGGTGAAGACTTCCTTTTTTCAAAGGTTTTTGCTCTTGTGAGGAAATGTTGTTTTAAACATAGTTATACACTTCGAGGGTCTTATGCATACACTGTAAAGCTACGCGAACATTCTCCATGCACAGGCATACACACAAATTTTGTGTGTGTGTGTGTGCGTGTGCCCGTGTGAACTTCTAATTATTTGAACTAAGTGCAAGGCCATCCAATGTTTCACTTTTATCACATTTACATTTAATGACAACTTTAATTCTGAAAAAGTTGGCACATCACGGAAAAAGTAAATAAAATCAAAAGGGCTGATTGGAAAAGTCTATTACCCTCTACTATATTTAAGACCACAACAACACATTATTTGATGTTCTGGCATGAAAATGCAATTGAAAATATGTGATGCTGTTACTGTAACAGAGTCCAGAAAAGTGGGCACAGTCACCAAATGTTGTAATCACTCATTAAGCATTTGGACACCTAAGGCACCATTTGGTCATGTTAAGCAAGAAGAATTTTCCCCTATTCCTCCATTATACTGGTCTTCAGCTGCATAATTGTAAGGCTCCTTTATTGCTGTATGTTTTGCTTCATAATCTCTCAGTCAGAGACAGATCAGCACTGCTTGCTGGCTAATCTAGCACCCACACTCTCCGCTTAAGCAGCCATTCACTTGTAAACATTGCTGAATGTGGTTTGGCGTTAGAGAATGTTTGAGAAGTCGAGGATTTCCCAGGAGCAGACAATGTCTCAATGGAAGCGTATACTCCAGAATTTGAGCATTTTTCTGCATTAGGGCCGTGATATACTTGCTGCTTGATCGAACGTACGCATACGCGTCGGGTCGTGTCTGTGCTGGTGTGTGCATATACTTGTTGCAGCACTACACCGCCAAAATGCACAATACCGGGGGTCCCCACTTGAGGCAGACAAAAAAATATGATCCGGAAATGAAAAGCCGGTATTTCTGGGTTGTGGATGCCGGTCGTTGTCGTTGTCGCTGGAGTGCCTCTAGCGGTCATGTCAATACCTCGCATCGAGATGTGCAACCGGCCGCGTCCGACGCCTCAAACCGACGCAGATAAAGCGTGGCAGCCATGATGCGCTCACGTTCGCATTGTTTGTAGCAAGTATATACGGCCCTTAATGGTGCCCTTTGGATTGTGCGAGTCTCCCATCCCACATGCAGTGACACGACCCATTCCATGATGGATGCTCTAGGACCTGACGCTGATAAGGGCTTGGGTTGTCCTTGTCATCTTTAGTCCGGAGAAAAAGCAAATGCTTTTTTAAAAAAAAAAAAAAACAAACGCTTGAAATGTTGACTTGTTTGACCGCTAAACGCACTTTAACTGTGCTGCTTGCCATCTTAGATGACACAGAGCCCAGAAGTCAGCAGCGCTTTTCAGCAGTATTGATGTATACTTTGGCTTTGGGTAGTAAAGCCTTAACATGCATCTGCTGATGCTGCAAGCAACTGGTGTCGACTAGCAAAGGCTTAACCTTGTATTTGTGAGCCCAAGGTATGATATTGATCACTGTCGCATGATGTTTCTTTAGACTGACATCTGAGAGATTGGAGATCACATACATTTAGAAGTAGTTTTCAGCTTTGCCCTTCAGATTCATTCCTTTCTTCCTTAAATTATATTACACACTGTAGAGCATGAAATGGCCAAAATTCTACTTTTTTGTCTTTGGGCAATGTTATTATCAAAGTGATGGATTATAAGCTATAATCAAAGGGTAAATTGGTGAGCCTCAACTCATCTTTTTTCTTGAGAGACTACGCCTTTTTGAAGACAAATTTTATGCTACTATATAGCTCACCTGTTTAACACCTCCTGTTCCACATGATCATTATTGTCACTTGTCACATCATTATTAATCTTACATTGCCTGTGTGCCGCTTTTTTGGCATCAGTTGCAGTCAACAGATTTAAAATATGTTTATATTTTCAATGAATAATTGAATTCACAAGTTAAAGGTATACTGGGTAGGATTTTCTTTTGGTTATGGTTTGTAAACACAACATTCAAAGTTGGCCCCTCCTCCTCACCTCAGCGACACCAGAAGCGCTACGCTGCAGTGCAGCACTATGACTAGCCCAGAGCCATTGATATTCTCAGAGTTGCGACTCTCCCATTGACTTTTGTGTACAAAAAATGGTGGCGCACTTCTGGGTACTGGGAACTTCCTATAGTTCCAAAAGAGGATTCTCGCAGCTTCAGACTGATTTACTTTCATTGAGACAACATTTACGGTAAGTAATAAAATATTGAAGTCTTATGATTCACGAAATGTATATATCATATCAGTGGTCATGTTTTTATAATCTCCAATTGTGTATTATCGGCACAGCGATTATTTTTATATATATATATATATATATATATATATATATATACTCAGCAACAAAAGTTTCTGTGACACCATTTATGTGTATGTTATAAATGACACGCAAAGATCTCAATGCAATCAATATGTTTATTTAACAGGAGAAACACTGACTTTTCAGTGCCAACGTCACTCAAAACGAAAAATGTCATTTTCATGCGTCATGAAGCACTTGTCTGTCGTCTAACCAATTGTGACCTTCACACTTCAATACCGGGTGTGACTTCCTCGTGCCATGATGCAAGCAACGCATCTCCGGCGCATGGACCGAATCAGATGTGCCAGAAATTGCTGTGGGATGTCATTCCAAATCTGAGGTAGACGTTGTCGCAATTCCTGGAGTGTAGCTGCCGGGTTATCCAACCGCCGCAAACGTCGATCCATCTCGTCCCAAAGATGCTCGATTGGGGACATGTCTGGGAATCTGGCTGGCCATGGCAGGACATTGACATGTTGTTGCATCAGATACTGCTGTACAATCCTTGCAACGTGTGGTCTGGCGTTATCATGTTGCAGCGTTATTCCGGGACCATATTGCATCAAAAACGGTACCACCAATGGCCGTAGCACTTCATCGCCATATCTTTGACCTGTCAGATTTCCATCAATAACAAGCAAATCTGTTCTGTTTCTAGCCGTGATCCCTCCCCAAATCATGACACTACCACCTCCAAAACGATCAAATTCCTGAACACAGTTGTTGGCATAACGTTCTCCACGTCGACGGTATACACGTAAACGACCATCACATCGGTTAAGCATGAATCTTGATTCATCAGTGAAGAGTACAAGATCCCACTGACGTTGGATCCACCGTCGATGTTGTTGTGCCCACTGTAGACGCAGTCGTCGGTTTTGTACTGTGAGTATTGGACGTCTTGCTGGCCGACGTGGGACAATGCCAAAATGACGGAGACGGCGACGGATTGTCTGTGCAGACAGTCGCCTCAAACCAGGTATCGTTCTTGCAGTTATGGTTGCAGGTTGGAATCGATTTCGGAGATGGGTTGTTCGAATCCAGTTGTCCTGTCTGGGAGTGGTTACTCGTGGACGGCCGCTGCGAGGACGGTCTCTGACATGTCTTGTCTGCTGATGACGCTGCCATAAGTTCCAAATGGTGTTTCGGTGGACATTCAGGCGATGAGCAACTTCCCTCTGCGAGGTTCCGGATTCAATCATCCCAATGGCCCTCCACCGATCATTTTCAGACAGTCTTGGCATTTAGAGGGTAGAGTTCCTGATCCGAAATGGCTGTGTTTTCGATAAGTGATGCTTCCGTCGTTCATCAGGCACAATGTGAACATTCCAAAAATTCTCCTCTTTTATTGCCATCCACAAGCATGATTTACGCACATTTTCACGTGCAAAGTCATTTTCTTGCATTTTCATGATTTCCATTTCAATGTTGTGTTTACGTGTACTGTTTCAGTCTGATATCACCATGTATGACAATTTCATAATTGCGTTATGAAAAATAATTAACAATATTGGTGTCACAGAAACTTTTGTTGCTGAGTATATATATATATTTAAAGTCTGAAGGGGTTGTGATGATTTAAGCTCATGTTCTTTGCATCGTAGTTACCTTGGTCAGCTGTGGGAATGCAGTCATTAACTCTATGGAGTTTCTATTTCTATTTCTCACAAAACCGATATAAATCATGACGGTAAATGATGGGATGAGGTGCCTGAGACTGGTTTCGGTAAAGTTTTCAAAATTTTATTTTAAAGTTAGCTTTGACAATTTTGACATGCTCTTACCTAGCCTAGCTTGATCCGCTGTTTTAAGTTTAATCACGAATGGTTGCGGAGTTTCTAACTCAGTTTAGCTCTCAAGAACCATTTTGGATGAAAATGACACCACTTGTTTTTCATAAAATTGAATGAAACACAAGCATTTGTCATGCCAGGCGCTGTTAGCTTTCAAGCGATCTTGCTGTAGCCAGCTAGCTGTATTATATGCCATGTTCTATTTCCCAAAAAGATGTTTTTTTTAAATGATTTGCTCTTGAAGAGATGCGGTGGTTGTGGTGAGTCTTTATTACTTTTCTGTGCTCATTTTATTGTGCCACGTAGGCTTATCTAATACGGGCAGAGGCTCTTGTTGGCGATGGAGGCAATAGGGTTCGTGAGAGGTTCTGAGATGTATAAACTTTGCAAATCACACATTTATTTTAATTCCAAATCAAATGTAAAACTCCTTATTAAAATAATGCAATGATTTTGTTAACTTTTGTAATTGCATGAGTGTCTTACATGTCAATTATGGGAAACTTTGAAAAGGTCTTTAATTTAACTGACTGAAAACCTGCGGGTACCCTGTGCTGCTGGCAGTGGTGGAGGCAGGCGCTGGCGGAGGCGGGCAGAGGCTGCTGTTGGCGATGGAGGCAGACCTCTTCCAACATTCCTGTCCCTTGTGTTTGTAATGTGCCCAACTCCTTTATTTAATTATTCGTAATTCCACAAATGTTCATGCTTCACAGTATTGTTCTTGTTCCAAAAGTTTACTTGTCTGTTCTATTCAGTACATTCCTGTTAAATCCATTTAGTTGTTATAGTTCTATTCAGAACCCTGCCTGTTCTGAAAGCACACACGCGCGCACGCACGCACACACACACGCACGCACAGTCGCGCACACACACACTTAGTAGTTCCACGCATCGCGAAGGTTTATTAAAGGGATAGTACACCTTTTTTGAAGTGGGGTTGTATGAGCTACAAATTGCCAATATTTACATTAGATGCAGTAGAAAGCTCTCTGATCTCCTACAGGTAGCTGCACCAGGGCATAGTGCTGGGTGGAAATTTAGGCGATATACTGTTGTGAATGGAAACACAGAAACAGCGTATTTCTGCGGCCTAAAAGAGGTGCTACCTGAAAATAATACACCATTTCAATTGTACGCTATATTTAAAAAAAATTACAGCACTTTAGGTGCTCGGAAGTTTCTTTTGAACTAACCAACTGACGTATTCCTCCGCGAGGCACATCGTAGTTCACTCCGCTCAGTAGCGATCAGCTGTTTGGGTCAGACTCCGAGCGGTTTGCGGCTGAGACAGCACTTCAACGGCATAGAATCATGTCTCAAATAAAAAAAAATTCCCTACAATAACCAGCACAGCAGATACACAGTATCTGGCTGCGTAAACCCTCTGCGATATCAATTTGTGCTGCAATGTTACATTAGACTTTTTAACAGGTGTTTCACTCTTTTACCTGATGCATGGGTACAGCAGTGCTCTTCGGTGTGCACCGTTGAGATTTCCCTGAATGTAGCCTAACGAAATCCTCTTTGGAAAAATGAATACTGCAAACACTGAGTTCTTTTTGGGATACGGGTAGTGTATTGACATCCGTGTTGAGGCAACTAGCCACAGCTACAAGTCCCAATATTCCGTATTATTTTCAGGTAAAACCTCTTTTAGGCCGCAGAAATACGCTGTTTCTGTGTTTCCTTTCACAACAGTGTATCGCCTAAACTTCCACCCAGCACTATGCCCTGGTGCGGCCACCTGTAGGAGATCAGAGAGCTTTCTACTGCATCTAATGTAAATAGTGGCAATTTGTAGCTCATGCAACCCCACTTCAAAAAAAGTGAACTATTCCTTTAATTTGATACTGATCATCCCCTCTCCCACATTAGAACCCACTACTACCCTGCCACATTACTATGTACAATGTAGTGTTTCTTTTGTTATTTGTTTAAGGTTCACTCACTCACACTTGCACCCCTCCTTGTTTGATTTGTTTATCAACTTCAATTTCTCTGCCGTCATGTTGTCTACTGTTCAATAAAAATCTTTTTGTTGAAAACCTTTCCCTGCATCAGTCATTGTATTTAATCTCATTCAGTCTCCTGCTGTAGGTTACATGTATTTCGTTCATTTTATCTAAACATTAGAATTGAGACTATCAAGGTTTCTGAAATGAACATGGTGGTGCAGCTTTGCTTTAAGGAAGAACTGGCGTGACAGTGAATGATATTACAGGTCAGCAGAACTTTAACATGCGTAAGTTGTGGGTAAATCAAGAAGATAAATGCAGACTCTGGTAATCCAACAAAGTAACTTAATAAAGCTAAAATATGTAAACTTATCCATCCCTATGACAGGGTAAATACAGGGTTAAATATGCTTAGAAATTATAGTGGATCAATAGTACGTTTAAGTAGGCCTACTAGCTCACTGATGGCAACATGAATCTTTCCCTCCAAAAGCTATGACATGATCTTAGTAGTAAAGGTATGACCTCTATAAGCAAGTATGTAAATAATGTCATTCATAAAGAGAAATGTGCGGCAATTGTGTAAGGTTTAATTTAATATTTAACGTTAAGTAACGCAATCGCTGGTGTCTGTCCCATCGGAGACAATAACAGCGCGGCGTTTGTTTGGAACTAATGCTCTTCCCCACGAACCACGTGACCGCTCGAACAACGAAGTCAATGGGGGTCGCCACTTTGAGTTATCTACCGCTCTGGACTAGCCTTCACACCCTGCGTGCTCTTATTGGCTGGGGGCTACACAGCCGCTGCCCAAAGGCTGATGCACAGAAACGTCCCATACAAAGAAAACTATGAAAAAATTACAGAAAGATGGCAGGGTGTCTGTTGATAAAGACATAGCAGCACACTTTAATTGGGTACTACATGATGATCGTGAGGGATTAGTTTTCAATAAGTCATTGCTTTTCAGAAGAACATTGTTTTTCAGGAAAATCCTACACTTTTAATCTTTAAAGCATCATACACTGTATTTTTGTGGTGTTATCAACATAGTAGAGCGCGTATGGACATTTGAAATCAGTCTTTTTTGATTTCATTTGCATTTTTTGTACCAACGTTTTTCAGCATTTGGGGGTGTATATTTGGCGCTGAAATGCAAGTTTTTCTCTCATTTAAGTTAGGTCATTACTTTGCAGAATTATAAGTTAAACGACAAAAAAAAAAACAACATTTATATTGATGTATTCCTTTTCTAAGCAGTGGATGACGTTGCATTAGTAAAAGTTATACTGTCGTCCTCTAGTGGTTATGTAAAGGAATGCACAAGCCACGGCCGGCTACCCTTCAGCTCTTGTCGCGCTTAAAGCCTTTTTTTAGAGCTGCGTGATGGCATCATATTCCCCGCACCCGACACAAATGTTTATGGTTTAATTATAACGTATAATATTGGGTTCTATTTCGTGACTTGCGGCTCAATTGGGAGGCCATATTGTCCTTAGCTGTGGTAGACTGGTGGTCCGTCCTCTGATTTAAATGTGTCTCTTTGGATAGCCTATAATGGGACAGGTAATGAGAAAGCATTCACAGGCAGCACAGTGGGCACTTGCGGGCGGTGGACATAGAACAAGGAGGGCGATAAACATGTCTTTAAACTGCTTATTAGTCTTGATCTGTTTTCAGTCAAATTCCCTGGTAAAAGATACTTGAACTCTCCCCTCTCAGGTGTAGCTAATTGTCATCGTTAAGACAGGAAATCAAATGCACCAGTTAAAAATGAAAGCCAGTGCATGGTGTTCTGTGCTCATCGTGACATAATGGGTGCGGTAGTGGTGAGGGACCTCGGGCTTGTTACCTGGTTTCTGCTGCATGTGGTCTTGCCATTATGCACCTTGGGTGTAGTGTTGAACCTGAATTTCTTCTCCACACATCCTGTGCAAAAACGGCAAAAATTCAAGAGCTGCAAATAAATCACTGGTAAAAATGTGCTTGTGTGAAAGAAGTGGGAAAGCTTGGGGGGTACACAGCAAACATCCCAGTGTTAATTGAACTCCAGCAGAGTTTATATGAGACCAACAGGTCTCATATAAACTCTACTGGAGTTCAATTAACACTGGGATTTTTGCTGTGTACAGTATCTGTCCTATGTGTGTACTATAATCTCATCATATGCAGGTCAGTAAGTGATAATATGTTTCATTTCTGTGAATTTGTTTCAAATAGCTGAATTAAAGAAAAATTAAAAATGCTTATAAAAGACTGCAAAGGGAGGGTCAGTGCTAAATACTGATACAGTATTGCCACACAGAGATGCCTTTGAAGCCACGTATCCCAAACAATATGGTGCTTTTAAACAGGGGACTATAGTGATGTTGGCCGAAAGTTGATGACACAAAATTTCCAACATTGAGTCAAAGATGCCCAATCCCCAGCACGCTCTGAAGGGGGCATCATTTGACAATTGCCTATGAGTGCTACACTATAGTCCTATGTCATCAACTATCAAAATCTGAATAAATTGTAACATTTCTCCCAATGCTGAGGCACAACTTCAATAACTCTGATTGATTGTAGCAGTTTAACTGACTCAGTAACAGGTTTCTAAGGGCAGAAGAGTGCATGTGTTTGGAAGGTGGAGGTGATGGATGTATGGGGTTCAGCAAGAAAGCAATTTGCAGCAGGATGGATGAAATGCAGGGAACTAGAACTCTGCCGTGGGAGTTTCTGTGCTCTGTGCACATGTGCTGCCTGTGTATGTGCATGTGCGTGTGTGTGCCTGTCTTCATCTCGGAGTTTCCTGAGCAAGGTCACAGAGGAGTATAAATGCTGTGCAAACTCTGCTCCAACAGTGCTTCCACTCCCCAGCTTGACTCCATGGCCGCTGTCCGCACACTTCTCCTGGCCGCAGGGCTCGCCACCGGTGAGTTACAGACTTCTCAATGTCCCGGTCTGCTATGGGAAGAGTCTATCAGGTATGTGGTCTCTGACGTTTGAGTGTGCATTCTTTCCTCTAAGTGCATTTAAAAAGGAGGTTTTACAGGGTATAGGCAAATTTGCCCACTGCCCAATTTGAACCATCTTCTGGTTATATGTACCAACTTGTGGGACTGTCCAGAAAATAGATTTGAAATGTGAAATTTGCATACAGGAAGTGAACTGTGACCTATTGAGTGATTTCAAGATTTTTGTGGGGCAAGGCCTCGAAAAGTCCATATTTAAACCCTTAAATGATTGTTCTAAAAAACCAGATGATTTTTAATGGCTGCACAACAACATGATGGACATTTTGATACCAAACGTAAGTATATATGTGAAAAACTAAAAAAGTTTCAAACAATTTTCCATTGAAAAATGCGTCTGTCTTAATGCAAGAAGCAAAGTTCATCTTGAAAAACAACCAGGTTCCTATGGAAACACACCTAAGATATTTTCACAAAAGTTGCCTCTTATAGTTGGCTAAATAATGCGCGAGTGTCGCTAAATTGAGAGACAGGCAATATGGTGTATTCAAGCCATTTTTATTATATACTACTTATTTCACAGAAAAGCCGTTTAGTTGTTTTCATGAACTGTTGTGCATTGTATCGGGTCTATATCTACCAGGCCTAGTTTTTACTCCACTGAGCAAAGCGTAGTCTGCGCTTGTGGTCACGCTTCAATGATTTTGTGAACCACAAAGCATTCGACATTGTTGTATGCCAGGGGTGGGGAACCTTCTCCAGAAAGAGCCACTGTCGGTGCAGGCTTTCATACCAACTGAGCTGCTACACACCTGATTCTACTAATCAAGGCCCTTAACAAACATTCCAGAGGTTGATGAGTAGAATCGGGTGTGTAGCAGCTTGGTTGGTATAAAAGCTGCCTCCACAGTGGATCTTTCCGGAGAAGGTTCCTTACACCTGTTGTATGCTCATGCTTTACATACTGCCACTGTTTCATGTAATACATTTTATAAATCATATATACAGTGCATTCAGACTGCAAAAACACAATTATGCCACAATTAAAAACACAATTAAAACACAAAGATAGTGAAAAGTGTAGTAAGGGTGCTCGTAACCTAAATGGAAAACAAAATCAATGGCTATACTCATCGTTGGTGAATAAGGGGATGACGATACAAGATGGTGACAAGATTTGCAGAAAATGTTATTTCAAACATGTCAAAAAATGACCAAAACCAAACACAGACAATAACAATGACACAACAGATGATGTTACTACATCAAACAATGACATTGATGAAACAGAGACTGTTTCTTCAGGAAATCTTAGCAGATGAGGAGGACCTTATCTAAGGAAATCATCTCAATGTATCCTGTCCAACTGTTGATGTAATGTATGGAACATCATTATATTGAAGGCATTCCATAGGTAAACAATACGATGACCAATGCTTAACCATACCAATGGCTTCTCGAAAATTCTCAGAGTCTATAATTGCATCCTAAAATCCACTAGGCCTGTACAAAACCTATACAACGTACAACAATTTATAAAAGTGTTTTCTGACAAATATGTAGTATATAATAAAAATGGATGAATACACCATATTACCGGTCTTGCAATTTAGCGACACTCGCACATTCTTTAACCAACTACATGAGGCAACTTTTATGAAAATATCTTAGGTGAGTTTTAATAGGAACCTGGTAGTTTTTCAAGGTGAACTTTACGTCTTGCATCAAGACAGATGCATTTTTCAATGGAAAATTGTTTGGAACTTCTTCAGTTTTTCACATATATACTTATGTTTGGTATCAAAATGTCCATCATGTAGTTGTGCAGCCATTAAAAATTATCTGGTTTTTCATATGTGTTTAAATCGGGATTTTTCGTGGCCTTGCCCCACAAAAATCTTTAAATCACTAAATAGGTCACAGTTCACTTCCTGTATGCAAATTTCAAATATCAAATCTATTTTCTGGACAGTCCCACAAGTAGGTACCTATAACCAGAAGATGGTTCAAATTGGGCGGTGGGCAAATTTGCCTACACCATGCAGAACCTCCTTTCCAAAATGCTATACATCCAGGTTAAACCTTCAGGGTGAGACAGTTCAGGCATCCCATCTTTAATTCTTTTAACCAATAAAACATCAACAGTTTAACAGAAAAATTTTGCCTTATTAATTTGTATAAGTTATAAATGATCCATTTGTGACCTAGTAATTTTCCTCTGCTGAGAAACAACAAGTGGTATCTTCATTTTTACTCAGTCCGAAAAGACTAAGCGCAGGTCGAGACCTAACACTGGTTTATCTGAAGCTGATTTATAACCCAAGCTGATTCTGTAGGCCTATTATGTATTATCTGAAGAGGAAAGTTCTCAAGCATAATGTTTCCAGTGAGCTAGTTAGGTAATCACAGCAATAAAACTAGCGCAGGGTTAGAATTCAGTCTTTTTTCCAATGCTGATTGTGCTGAGCATAACAGTTTGGCTTATTTTGATAGCCTCGCTGATAATACCGGAATTAAATTGGTGCGGTCTGTTACAGATTTTTTTTTAATTATTGTGATGTGTTGCATATTCAATACCCATTAATTTGCGACTGGTGCGATTAACTATGAAAGTCATTTTTTTACGCAGGGGAGCAATTTATTGCAAGAGCCACGATGAAATGTCGGATGTAAAACGGAAAAGCGGATCAAGACAAGACCGTCAAAAAATGGTAGCAGTTCGGAAAAGCTGATAAATAAGGAATCATCAGAATGCCTGAGGACGCGCTGGATGAGAAACTTGTGATAGCATCTTGTTAAAGAATAGGGCCGTGTGGGGAAACTCAGAAGAGTAGACTGTAGTTTTTTTTTTTTCTTCTTCTTCCTCCAAGGTTTCGTAATTAACAAGCTGATAAAGAACAAGGCAATATAGCCGATAGATATCCCTGCATGCGCTGGTTGTAATTTAGCAAGAGCGTCTGACTGACTTATGTGTTGAAATCGTTCCTAAACTTGCATGTAACTACCAGGGGTGTCTCTAGGACAGAAGATTGGTGGGGCCCAGAGCTCCCCTTTAAAACAATTACTAACCACGCAATCATTTGCATAATTGACGAACAATCATTCAGGATTTCCCCGGCTTTTTATTGTTTTATTGATTTTTTTGCGGTAACTTTTTCAAAAAGTGGCAATGAAAGTTGCAATGTCTTGGCGATTTATTTATTTATTTTTTTGTCCGCGAGAAATTTGTGTGGATTGGTTGAATTTGGTTTAATAGTTGCAATCGCGACATGCAACTTCCTTGAGGGACTGAGCAATAGATTCACTCCGAGAACACGCCGGTGCATTTCGGTACAGCGACAATCATTAATCTGGACACGTAATTTCGTGCATTTAAATCAGTGTTATTCAGAATTGCACACAGACGTTTCAAATGGGCTTTTATTTTATTTTATTTTATTTAAGCAAAACGATCACGAAGCGCCAGTTAAATCACTTGATGTGTGGAAAAGGTAGCGCAGATGTTTGAGAGCAGTTTGTCTTTCTTAAAGCCTTGGCCAATTTTTGAGTGGCCTAAATAATTTTTCTGATCTGAATTTATTCCATTATTTAGTCGTCAATAGGTCGCATGGAGAGAGAAACCGTAACTTGGATTGCCAGAGGATTGCTTGGAACAATCATTGACGCTAAGGCATGGTCCGGGCCCCACCAATTATCAGTTCCAGAGATGTCGCTGGTTACTACACATATTAAACCAGTGCCATGTGAAAATCTAAACTTTGTCTAATATACAAGTTGAGTCTACAGCCCAATCTCCAGAAAAGTTGGGTCTCTGTGTAAAATTTAAATTAAAAACAGAATACAACATGTTTTAAAATCATTTGAACTTCATGCGTATTTGAAAATAGTGCAAAGACAATATGTTAGATGTTGAAACTGAGATATTTTATTGTATTTCGGAAAATATGAGCTCTTTTTAAATGCGACGTCAGCAACACATTCCAAAAAAGTTGGCACAAGGGCATGTTTACCTTTGTTTGCATCATGTCTTCTTCAATCAACGCTGTAAATGTTTAGAAACTTAAGAGGCCGACTGCTGTGGTTTTGAAAGCAAAATAGTTTCTCCATTCTTGCATTATATTGGATTTCAGTTGCTCAATACTTAACAGCTTCCTTTGTCATATCTTTTGTCTCATATTGCATCAAATATTGTCAGGCAGACCGCTTAAGCACTCAGACTTTTACCACACAGCCATGTTGTTTTAAAACATGCCGAGTATGGAGTTTGGAATGTAGTTGAAATAAGCATGGTCTTCCCGTAAAAATGATGTCTGAATTGCAGTAAATGTTGGACCAAATCCTGTACATATTGTTCACCATTGATGTGCAAGTTGCCCATGCAATGTGTATTAATGCACCCCCATCCTATCATGGATGCTGGCTTTTGAATTGTTCGCTGATAACAAGCTGGATGGCCTCTCTCCTCTTCAGCCCAGAGGACATGGCAACCATGATTTCCAAAAAGAACTTCACGTTTTGATAAGTCAAACTACAGGGAAGTTTTCCGCTTTGCCTCAGTACATTTCAAATGAATACCCAAACATGTGTGAAATACTTTATTAATGTTTCGATGGAGACAACCAAAATAATATCAATCATTTAATTCAAAATAAATTTCAACAAAATTTAAGGTTTTATAATTATCGGCACCTTTCATTTAATACTTTGTGCAACCTCCTCTGGCAAGCATAACAGCATGGAGTCTTTTTTGGTCATTTTTGAAAAGATTAAGGTACATATTTGGGTGGATTCTGGATTCAAGATGTCTACAAGCCCTGCAATTCCTTCACAGTGATTTTTTGTGATTTTGTTGCATCTCTCACCATCTTCCTCAGTATCTTGGGGGACAAAATGCAGTTGCGTCCTCTGCCCTTGAGGTTTTCAACTGTTCCATATGTTTGAAATTTGTTAATAATTGCCCTGATCGTGCTTGGTGGCTTATTAAATCTTTTGTGAATGACGGTTGTTCTGTTTTCTTCATGATGATGGACGACAAAGGGATATTGCATGTATGTTACCTTATTTTTATACCCTAGTGAAACAGGAAGTGATGTAATGGCTCAATATAGTTCCTAAATGTTTAGATAAAACTTAAATGAGAGGAATATAATACCTGGTTTAATTTTGGTAGATGTTATTCACAATAATCTTTCAGGATGCCATCAATTGTAAAACCTTGATTTGCAGGAAATCGATTTTGAAATTAAATCAAAGTGATTTTGGGTGGCTCCATTGGAACATTAATACTGTTCAGTATTTCTCACGTTATTTTGAGTTTCTCAATAAGTATATTTTTTTTGAATTTTTTGAAGTATTGTCTGTGCATTGCCAGTCAGGGATGCCAGTAAGGGATGCCAGTAATTTTGGAGCCCAGTGTATAGTCTTCTCGGTTATTTGGTATTTGGTAAATGAATTCCATCTTCAAAGTTTTTGTGGCGTGAAAATAAAAGAATTAGAATGAACAGCACTGCATGATACCAACTCCTCGACGTGTGGGCTTTTGTGCCACAACTTCTGCTAAAACACTTTTGGATGTTCTAGTTCACTAGGAAGTAATTGCTGAAGGTTTATACAAAAACTGTTCTTAGTCATTGAGGATTATGACACCCCCCTTTCATCCCTCCACCTGTGCTCCCCCTCCCCCTTTTCACTTTTTTGCCAGTCATTTTATGCTTCTAGTTCTTTCTCTCTCTCTCTCCCTAGTTCTCTCGACCCCAGACCCTCGCGCTCTGTGGCAGTTCAGAGAGATGTTGGTCTGTACCATGCCTGATAGCTGGCCCCTCCTGGACTACGCCGACTATGGCTGCTACTGCGGCAAGGGCGGTTCGGGCACTCCTGTGGACGACCTGGACAGGTCAGAGGTCAAGAGGGGAGGGGCTGCTCCGAGGAGAGTCCCTTGACAGAGAGAGTCACTACAACCCAAGAATGGGAGCCATTTTGTTTCCATCGTGTGGAACCAAGCAATTTTGCAAAATGGGCATGGTTGGATTTTTTTTTCTTTTCTCAGAGCTGAAACATAGCAATTTTGAATGAAAAAAAAACAGTTAGCAATGGCTTTGTCAAGCATAAGAGGGGACAATGTTCAGTCATGAGCAAAGGAAAAAAAATGGAAAAAAAACTGATTCATTCTGAGACCATTTTCGATAACGCAGTGGAAACAAAATGGATTTGTGACCAGATTTTCTGGAATCCTCATATTGCAACTCTCTCTATCCAGGAACCCCAGCTCTGAGATGCCATTTTCTTGCCTTCTGTCCCATACTAAAAAAAAATTGGTGCTGAATTAAGTTTACATAGTGTTTGTGCATTATTTTATTGTGAATGGGATAACAGCCTATCAGCACCAATAACAAGTGAGGCCACTGTTTGTATATATTTATATCATCCTTCCTGAAAACCCTTATGAAACTTGCATTACATTTTACAAAACAGTCAGGATGTGAAATTATTTTTCCGATTGATGTCAAGCATAATGCTGATGTGTGAGCACTCTCAGAAAATATCTCTAATATTTCTTTAGGTGTATCTGGATCCTGTGTATCTGTTTAAATATGTGAACATATCTAGTGAAAATTGACATTTCATGACACCTTGTGATTTTGAGATAAAGGCTGTTAAAGTTTGGCAATTTTACTTAAACTTTGATAGCGGCTTACTTCTTACACGATTCCATTGAAACTAATGGGTGAATGGCTATAATTTTTTGACAGTGAATACTTTATAGGTACAAACAAACTATAACAAAAAGTCAAAAAAGCCAATTGTCGTGAATTTTAAATTTTTACTTTATGCGTTCCAATGTATCTTGTCTGCGTATGTTACTCTGCATGTGTTTACTTGCGTGTGTGTGTGTCTATGTCTGTCCCACAGATGCTGTTATGATCATGATATGTGCTACAATAAGTCTATGCAGATGGAGGAATGCTGGCCTATCTTCGATAACCCATACACGGAGATTTACTCCTACAAGTGTGACAGGCGCAACAAGAGTGTAACCTGCAGTGGTGAGTTGCTATACAAGCACACGCACAATCAGGCACGCGCTCGCACGAGTGCTCACAGTCACATACAAAAGCACTCACTCTCACACCCATCTCAGCTAGGCGCACGCCTGAGCTGAGCAGTGCTCTCTGAGTAAACTATTTTGTCTTCCACTCGTTTCTTCTGTCTCCCCTTTCGTCCTCTCCCTCCCAGATAACAACGATTCCTGTGAGAAGTTCATCTGCGAGTGCGACCGGCAGGCGGCCATCTGCTTCGCCGGTGCCGGTTACAACGAAGAGAATGAGCACCTGCCCAGCCGCTTCTGCAAGTAACTACCACTAGATTGCAATAAAATAGAATTCCAGCCCTATCAGTAATCCACACTAGAGGGCGATAAAATACAACCTGATCTTAGAACTGACACCTGTCTTCAAACCTGGATTCCATTACATCTGCACTCGACCCGACCAGACACCAGTACTCGCTGGAAAAATGTATGTGTTATTAAAATTACGTAAATCATGCACAAAGATTTGTCTATCTTGTTGTCTCTTTGGTGACTGCAGCACATGCATTCATGAAATTCTTCATTCAGCGAATAAACTTTGAAAACTTATCAAAACTTTGAAGTCCTAGCCTAGTAGACTGTGAATCAGGGCCATCCTAAGATTTTGGGAAGCAAAAATAACTTGGGAACCACTGCCAAAACATTCATGGCTCTGATACCCCTCCAAATGATACCATCAAAGGAAAGCTAGATGGCAGGGCTGAGTGAACGGTGAAAGAGGAGTGTTTCTCCAGTATGTCCGACCATCTCTGCTCGGCGGCACACAACAACATGGTGGACCTGGACTGCCCTCAAGTGAATATCGTAAGAAATGTAGCATGAAATTATCACTCAATCAGACAAATTACCTGTCCAGCGATTCCAGATGCCAGAAAGCAGGCGTGAGAAGAGAGAGAGGGTCTGATGGCGAGGAAGAGATGGGGAGAGAAGAAGAAAAATTTGGATGGATAGAGTATGCTGGAGGAAGTGTGTTTCCCATAAGAGATGCTGGCTTCCCTCCCCCTCTGTTTCTTTCTCATAGCATTACATTTGACAGCAGGCCTTGTAACTCAGTAATGTTGTCCATTTTCTTGCAACTTAAGTGCATCTAATGCATATTTCCCCAACACATCACTTAGTATCTGTCACCATATCAATCTCGGGGATTGAAATCCTGCAGAGTTATTGCCTGCACTAGTAGCATGATGCCCAATGCCTATGTTTTAGACTCACAAAATAACAAAATACCAGAAAGGAATATGAGAAACTCCAATATGAGCTGAATATCAGGTGACCAATAGTGTGCAGGCCCACCCTTTTCTTTCAAAACTGTTTCAATCCTTCGAGGATAGCTACTATACAGTTGAACTGAACAAAACTGCGAGAAGTGGGATATTGGCCCATTCCTCCAGAAGACAGTCTTTAGGTCTATAAGCAACGAATGGCATTCTGTGCACCAGAACTTCCTATAAAGGCTCATTTATGTCTAGATCTTGTGACTGTGCAGGTCATGGGAGGCATTTGGCTTTGCCAGCCTGTCTTGGACCCCTTCTACACTGATGTGTCAGCTGGCTGTCATGTTGGAATGCAGGAACATTCTGAAAGAACTGCATTCACCTCATTGGTTGCCCCTGGTCTTTAAAATATTTAATATTGTTTGTCTATTACACAACCATAAAGACTAATCATCAGATCCAATGAGTCACATGAACTTGCTTCCCATGCCATTACAGATCCATCACCATATTTACCAGTTGGTAACATCAGACGCGTCGCTAGAACGGGGAATTGGGGGCGCACAGACACGTCCCTTTATGACAATTATTTGTTATCAGGAATTAGTCCTGATTTGATCTGATCAATGATTTCATCGCTGTTAGATCGCATATGGAGAGAAATCATGTCTTCAGTTGCCAGTTACAATAATTGGAAAACGCGCCAATAAAGGAAAATGATTGAGAACTTGCCAGGACAAATTCTTGTCATAAAGGGACGTGTCTGTGCCCCCCCCCCCCCCAAATTCCCTGTTCTAGCGACGCCCCTGGGTAACATACTTTGAGGATTGAATGCCTGCCTTGGCTTTCTCCTGAAATTAGGAGGACCAGCCACATGATATGAATTTTAACCATTCATACCTCACGGTCAAGAGAATGGCATACTTAACCTGGACAATTGTCATGAGGTGACATCATTCAAACTGAATGGTTCTACATCTTCATGCAAATTGAAATCTAAGATGAAATCAACATGAAGAAACACATGCTGCAGTTTATAAATTATTATTTCATTCACTGAGGAAAAAGCTGTTATCTAAGTCCAATATCAACCACATAAGAAGGAATCACTGACACTACCAGTCAAAAGTTTTTGCATACCTCAGGATCTTTTCAAGTCTTTATCCTACATGTATATTTGTTTACTATAAATAATAAGTTTACAAGAAAAATCCACAAGGAATCCAGCACAGGTGATTGAAATGATCAGCTCGCGATCAACTCCCTGGAGCTGCTAGATAATGAGAAGATCTTTTCAATCACCTGTGCTGGAGCTGGGAGAGATCTAACACATGCAGGACAGATGGTCCTCCAGGAGAGGTTTGCGAAGCATGGGATTAGACCATCGTTACTGATCTGCTTAAACAGTGCAAAATGATTGCATGATCCTGGTTTTTAATAATTTGTTTTGGTTTATTCATTGGGCTTCAGTTTTCCTTCTTCTCCCTTATACAACCAATATGAGACTATAGAACAAAATATAAAAAATTGTAACAATTACAGGAAATATTGGGGTGTGCAAAAACTTTTGACTGGAAGTGTAATAACTAGTCGCACCACTTTTAGCAATAACCACTAAAACCAAACACTTCTGCTGACTGGAGTTCAGTCTTCACACAACAGTTTTATTTGAATCACTCCGGAAGATTCCTAAGTATGAAATGCCCATTCTGCCACAGAGTCTCAATGGTGTTCAAGTCAGAACTTTGACTAGGTCACTCTGAAATTTTGTTTATTTTTTGAGCCAATCATAGGTGGATTTGATATTGTGCTTTGAATTGTTTTCTTGCTTTGAAACCCCATTCCGATAAAGTTTTTGAGAAGTGACCGACAACTGGATATTCCCCCCTGGATTTTCAGGTAGAAAGCAAAACGTGGTTCTGTCAATTATGGCAGGTTGCCCAAGCCCTAGAGCATCAAAACATTCCCATACCATCACATTATCCATCACGTTTGACTGCTGGTATGATGTTCTTACTGTGGAATGCTGTGTTAACTTTACTCCAGATATAACAGGCCCCATGTCGTCCAAAAGGTTCCACCTCTAACTCATTAGCACACAGAACCTTATGCTTTTTTTTTTTTTTGCTGTTTGCGTAATGTTTGTTGTCCTCATCTTGTACAGTCAGTGAAAATGAATTTCCCCACGGGGACCAATAAATATAAATCTAAATCTAAAAGGTTTGGGTGTCACCAAAGTGTTTTATATTTTGACAAGTGTGAGACAAGCTTTTATTTTCCTCTTGGTAAGCTGTGATATTAGCCTTGCTACTCTCCCATGGATAGAATTTTGCAGAGTCATGTTCTAATGGTAGAATCATGAACATTGACCTCATCTGGGGTTTGTTAGGCCTGCAATTCTGTAGATTTTTGTACAGGTGATATCCTGGATGAGTTGTCAATGCACTCTTGGCGGAGTATTGGTCGGCCAGAAAGTGTTGGGAAGATTCATTACTGTTCCCAGTTTGGAGTTAATGGGTCTCACTGTGGTTTGCTGGAGTCTTAGAGCCATAGTAATGGCTTTGTAAGCCTGTTCAGACTGATATTTTTCGATATATCTCTGATAAGTACAAAACACAAAACCAGTGAAGTTGGCACGTTGTGTAAATCGTAAATAAAAACAGAATACAATGATTTGCAAATCCTTTTCAACCTATATTTAATTGAATACACTACAAAGACAAGTTACTTAATGTTCGAACAGGTAAACTTTGTAATTTTTGCAAATATTAGCTCATTTGGAATTTGATGCCAGCAACATGTTTCAAAAAAGCTGGCACAAGTGGCAAAAAAGACTGAGAGAGTTGACGAATGCTCATCAAACACTTATTTGGAACATCCCACAGGTGAACGGGCTAACTGGGAACAGGTGGGTGCCACGATTGGGTATAAAAGCAGCTTCCCTGAAATGCTCAGTCATTCACAAAAAAGGATGGGGCAAGGGTCATCACTTAGTCAACAAATGCATGAGCTGATTGTCGAACAGTTTAAAAACAACATTCCTCAACGAGCTACTGCAAGAAATTTAGGGATTTCATCATCTACGGTCCGTAATATCCTCAAAAGGTTCAGAGAATCTGGAGAAATCACTGCACGTAAGCGACGAGGCCGAAAACCAACATTGAATGCCCGTGACCTTTGATCCCTCAGCGGGTACTGCATCAAAAACCGACATCAGTGTGTAAAGGACATCATCACATGGGCTCAGGAACACTTCAGAAAACCACTGTCAGTCACTACAGTTCGTCGCTACATCTGCAAGTGCTAGTTAAAACTGTACAATGCAAAGCGAAAGCCATTTATCAACAGCACCCAGAAACGCCGCCGGCTTCGCTGGGCCCAAGCTCATCTAAGATGGACTGATGCAAAGTGGAAAAGTGTTCTGTGGTCTGACGAGTCCACATTTTAAATTGTTTTTGGAAACTGTGGACGTCGTGTCCTCCAGACCAAAGAGGAAAAGAACCATCCGGACTGTCATAGGCGCGAAGTTCAAAAGCCAGCATCTGTGATGGTATGGGGGTGTACTAGCGCCCAAGGAATGGGCAACTTACACATATGTGAAGGCACCATTAATGCTGAAAGGTACATACAGGTTTTGGAGCAACATATGTTTCCATCCAAGCAACGTCTTTTTCATGGACGCCCCTGCTTTTTTCAGCAAGACAATGCCAAGCCACATTCTGCAAGTGTTACAACAGCATGGCTCCGTAGTGAGAGAGTGCGGGTACTAGACTGGCCTGTCTGTAGTCCAGACCTGTCTCCCATTGAAAATGTGTGGCGCATTATGAAGCATAAAATACGACAACGGAGACCCCGGACTGTTGAACAACTTAAGCTGTACATCAAGCAAGAATGGGAAAGAGTTCCACCTGAAAAACTTCAAAAATTGGTCTCCTCAGCTCCAAAACGTTTACTGAGTGTCGTTAAAAGGAAAGGCGATGTAACACAGTGGTAAAAAGGCCCCTGGGCCAACTTTTTTGCAATGTGTTGCTGCCTTTAAATTCTAAGTTAATGATTATTTGCAAAAAAAAAAAAAGTTTCACAGTTTGAACATTAAACATCCTGTCTTTGCAGTGTATTCTATTGAATATAAGTTGAAAAAGATTTGCAAATCATTGTATTCTGTTTTTATCTACGATTAACATAACGTGCCAACTTCACTGGTATTGGGTTTTGTACATCAAAAGTAAACTGAAAGTATACTCTCTTATTTTTAGTTTAGAAGATTTTGATTTTTTTATTTGATTTTTATTAAAGTGTCTTGCGCTTACCTGCCCAGCCCAAGTGGGCTTATAAGACACTATTGACATAAAAAAACACATAACACATTACATAACATAGAGGGTGACCAACATACAAAACACATTTCCATCCTTTCCACAGTTAAATTAATCAAAAAAATCATTGTCAAATTAAGTCAGGATACAGATTCCTTTGCCGCAATTTCCAAGCATTTTCCACATATCTCGCCAAGCTATAAATTTCATTTTCAAATAACCAACTCAGCATATCTTCATCCGTCATCCAGCAGAAATCAGGCTTTTTACGTTGAATTCTCTCAAACAAAAGAACAGAAAATGCTATTCATCCTCAACAACCCTTAAGTCACACAAAACACACAACTCGTCATCTTCTGGAACTCCTTTATAGCCCCACCTCACTCTGCAGAGGCAGTACCCCTGCTCTGAGCTGGGCACACACACCTCACTCTGCAGAGGCAATACCCCTGCTCTGAGCTGGGCACACATACCTCACTCTGCAGAGGCAATACCCCTGCTCTGAGCTGGGCACACACACCTCACTCTGCAGAGGCGTTACCCCTGCTCTGAGCTGGGCACACACACCTCACTCTGCAGAGGCAATACCCCTGCTCTGAGCTGGGCACACACACCTCACTCTGCAGCGGCGTTACCCCTGCTCTGAGCTGGGCACACACACCTCACTCTGCAGAGGCAATACCCGTGTTCTCAGCTGGGCACACACACCTCACTCTGCAGAGGCAATACCCGTGCTCTGAGCTGGGCACACACACCTCACTCTGCAGAGGCGTTACCCCTGTTCTGAGCTGGGCACACACACCTCACTCTGCAGAGGCGTTACCCCTGCTCTGAGCTGGGCACACACACCTCACTCTGCAGAGGCAATACCCGTGCTCTGAGCTGGGCACACACACCTCACTCTGCAGAGGCAGTACCCCTGCTCTGAGCTGGGCACACACACCTCACTCTGCAGAGGCGTTACCCCTGCTCTGAGCTGGGCACACACACCTCACTCTGCAGAGGCAATAACCCTGCTCTGAGCTGGGCTCACACACCTCACTCTGCAGAGGCAATACCCCTGCTCTGAGCTGGGCACACACACTTCACTCTGCAGAGGCAATACCCCTGCTCTGAGCTGGGCACACACACCTCACTCTGCAGAGGCAATACCCCTGCTCTGAGCTGGGCACACACACCTCACTCTGCAGAGGCAGTACCCCTGCTCTGAGCTGGGCACACAAACACCTCTGCAATCTAGTTAACCAGCATTTGATATATGGCTCCGTGGCATATTCATTTTTAAAGTGCAAGTAACTTCTCAGTTTAGGCTTATTTGACACCTGCCATTGCCAATGCTCTTTATAAAATTCAAACAGAGACTGTCTAACCTGGGATATTTTAATTTGCAAATTATTTATAAATCGATACTGTACATTAGCTAGTGAGAGTATTTCCAGGACCTCCACTGACCACGGGTAGTTATGAGCTTTATCCCAATTGAAGACTTGGGATAGAAGAAGTTTACTAATAGCACACTTGAATAAACTTCTTTTTTGTAAGGGTAAGTATATCTCTGATAAGTACATCAAAAGTAAAATGAAAGTATACTCTCTTATTTTTAGTTTTGAAGAAGTATACTAATAGCACCCTTGAATAAACATCTTTTTTTGTGTTAGAAATCAGTGAATTGTATATTCGCTTTTAGTATGTTTTTCAGTAGCTTTTAGTTTTGCTATTATTTATATATTTATCATATTTCTTGATTTTAGAGCATGTATGTTTCCGGAAGATTGCGCTGTCTCTGGTCTTCAGTGTCTTCCTCTCGTTTCTGTCTCCTGTCGTCTTGTCTTTTCATCACACTCTCTTTCCTGTAATTTCAGTTGGGTATTTCCACTTCCTTCTCTCTCACTGTTCTCATTGACTATTCGCACCTGAGAATAGTTTAGTGAGGCACGGGTGTTTAGTTAGATTAGAGTTAGAACTCCACCCATTTCCTCTCTCTCTCCTATCACCGTCCTTGCTTTTCTAGTTCTACCTCTCTCTACAGCTGTTCAGTGTTTAGCTGGGATTCCACTTAATTTGTTTGTGTATAAAAACACCCACTTTTCCTCAGCTTCTTGTCAACTTGTTTCTACCACAGCTCGTCTTGGTCAGTCTCGTTTCTGCGCTTTTTCTCGTTTCGATTGTTGAAAGCTCGTTTCTTGTGATTCTCCCGTAAGTCTCGTATTTGATTGTTTGTATCACGTTGTGAGATTGCGGATTTATTGATTAGTACTTCATTCTCCCTTATTCCCATTTTCTACCTATCTGTTTAGTATTTCCTGTGTTGTTCTCCCTTATCCCATCCTACTCCCTTTCTCCTTCCCCTTCCATTCCCTTAGTTCAGCCCCCATTGTTACTGTCTTTGTGCGGACTGACTCTCTGGTTACTGGATTATTTTGCTTGTCCCCTGACTTCAATTCTGCCTATTCTGCATTACTCTGTTTGCCTGGCTATTGACCCATTTCTGTCTTGACCATGAGCTTTGTTAATCCTAATAAACGCCCTGCCAATGCTGAACTGCATTTGGAGTCTAAGCCCGTTCCTTTCAGTAAGAGTCGTCCAGCACCGACTCCAGCGAATACTGCTGAATTGCAGCGACTTTGTCAACAACAAGACGTCGTCATTCAGCAACAGCATGGCGACTTGCAGGAGATGAGGGCGATTCTACAGCATCTCACTCTGGGCCCCACCTTTCCCAGTCCTGTAGTCGCGCCGGCAGAGGCAGCTCCCATTCGGGAGCCACGTCTTACTCCCCTGCGGGAGTATGACGGACACCCCGCAACCTGCAAGGCATTCCTGTCCCAGTGCTCGATCAAATTCGAGTTACAGTCTCTAACCTTTCCTACCTCACGTTTCAGAGTGGCCTACGACATAACACTTTTGACCGGCAAAGCATGGGACTGGGGAACATCAATGTGGGACGCTGGCCACCCCTGCACCCGCACAATTGAAGAATTCATGGCGGAGATGAGGGAGGTGTTTGACCGGTCCTACCAGGGGTGAGAGGCAGGAAGTGCACTACTTAGTTTGCGGCAAGCCGGCTGCAATGTCTCCGATTGCGCCATTCAATTCCGTTCCTTGGTCGCCTCTACGCACTGGAGCGAAGACACCCAGTTTGATGTGTTCTATGGGGCTGGCAGAAAACATAAAGGATGAGTTGGCGTCCCACAAACTCCCATCTGATCTGCAGGGGCTCATAAGAGTGGCCATCCAGATTGATTACCGGATCCAGCAGCGCAAGAGGGAGTGCCGGAGCCATTCAGAGTCCCAACAGTCAGGCCAGCAGGGTAACTTTCGATCTCCGCGGGGCGACTCTCCTATCCAGGAGACCGGCGAGCCCCGGAAATCGGGGGAACCCATGCAGGCAGACCATTGCCGGTTATCGCCACAAGAGCGGTCAGGGGGGTTATCGTATCCAGTGCTGTCCCCTACTCAAAAAGGAAGGGATGATTGGGAGGATTGGACAACTGACTCAAGATAACAATGATCCACGTAAGCTGGTTCCTGTTACTCTACTTGTAGGCAAGCGATCATTGATTACTGATGTTTTGTTTGATTCAGGCTCAGGCATTAACCTGATCGACGCTAACCTGAGTAACCAGCTCCAGCTCCAGCCCAAGAAGCTACCTACGCCATTCCAAGCACTTGGCCTTCGTGGGCAACCGCTAGGTCAGGTGGTCCAGGTTATGCCCCCACTCACACTCATTGTCTCTGGCAAATATCAGGAACAAATCCGGCTCCATGTCATCACCTCCTCCTCTGCTCCCATCGTCCTGGGCCTCCCTTGGTTGAAACAACACAACCCCACCATCAACTGGAGGACTGGGCAGGTGGCTGAGTGGAGTACTCATTGCCTGCGTTCCTGCCTCCGCAAGGCTCCCATCAAGCAGGCCGAGGGAGGATCCAGTGAGCCTCCATTCGCTCCGGATTTGTCGAAGGTCCCCAGTGAGTACTATAGCCTAGCCGAGGTCTTTTCTAAGTCTCGTGCCTTGTCTCTGCCCCCTCACAGACCCTACGACTGCGCCATCGATCTCCAACCTGGCACAGCGCCCCCTAAGGGGGGGTCTCGATTCTCTTTCTTGTCCAGAGCAGGAGGCCATGGAGAAATATGTGGAGGAGTCACTGGCTGCTGGCATCATCCGTCCCTCTTCCTCTCCTGCTGGCACTGGCTTCTTCTTCGTTAGCAAGAAGGACGGATCTCTCAGGCCATGTATCGACTACAAGGGACTCAATAACATTACTATTAAGAATCAATATCCCCTTCCTCTAATGAATTCTGCTTTTGAGCTGTTGCAGGGGGCCACTATCTTCACCAAACTTGACCTACGCAACGCCTACCACCTCATCAAGATTAAGGAAGGGGATGAATGGAAGACAGCTTTCAACACCGCTAGGGGGTACTACGAGTACCTGGTCATGCCGTTTGGTCTGGCTAACGCCCCCGCTGTCTTCCAGAACCTCGTTAACGACATCCTGCATGACATGATTAATCAATTTGTTTTTGTGTACCTTGACAACATATTAATATTCTGTCGTTCTAAGGAAGAACACCTACGTCATGTTTGTGCAGTACTGCAGCGCCTCCTGGAGAACCAACCCAACGCCAAGGCAGAGAAGTGTGAATTCCACTTGGACACAGTCCCTTTCCTTGGATTTGTGGTCACTCCAGGAGGCATCCTAATGGACAAGGAGAAGGTGAAGGTGGTAAAGGATTGGGCTACCCCTACTACACGCAAGGAACTACAGTGCTTCCTAGGGTTTGCTAACTTTCACCGTCGGTTCATTCACAATTACAGTACTGTTGCTGCTCCACTGACCTCTCTGACTTGCCCCAAAGTTCCTTTTGTGTGGACCCCTTCGGCGGAGAAGGCTTTTCTGGAACTAAAGCAGAAATTTACCACTGCTCCTGTTCTCCAACAGCTAGATCCTGAGAAGCAGTTCCTCGTCGAGGTAGACGCCTCTAACACCGGCGTGGGGGCAGTTCTGTCGCAGCGCAATGGTAAAGATAACAAGGTACACCCTTGTGCCTTCTTCTCCCGCAGACTTAGCCCAGCCGAGCGCAACTACGACATCGGAAATCGGGAGTTACTGGCGGTGAAGATGGCAATAGAAGAGTGTCATCATTGGTTAGAGGGGGCTAAGGTTCCATTCCAGGTCTGGACCGACCACAAGAATCTGGAGTACCTCCGAACAGCAAAGAGGTTAAATTCCCGCCAATCTCGTTGGTCACTGTTCTTCGACAGATTTAACTTCACTTTAGTTTATCGCCCAGGCTCCCAAAACAAGAAACCTAATGCTCAGTCACGCAAATTTTCGCCAGACACCCTCCCAAGGAGCCTCAAACCATCTTATCCAGTCGTGTTGAGGTGGGATCATTAGTTTGGGAATTAGGGGAGCGAGTCAGGAGGTCACAACCTTCTGGGGGTCCACCTACTAACTGTCCCAAGAACTGCCTTTTTGTTCCAGACTGCCTCCAAGCCGAAGTTCTCCAGTGGACCCATTCTTCCCATCACGCCTGTCATCCTGGTGCTAACCGGACCTTAGCCATGCTAACTCGCAGGTTTGGGTGGCTAACGGTCCGGAGAGATGTAAAGTAGTTTACGACAGCACACTGCACCAACTGGTCTCCTGCTCCCACTCCCGGTACCTTCCAGACCATGGGCTAATATCGCGTTGGACTTTGTCACTGGTCTTCCGCCCTCCAGAGGTAACACCGTTATTCTGACCATTGCTGATCGCTTCTCCAAGGCAATACATCTCGTCCCTCTTCCCAAGCTTTCCTCTGCCAGAGAGACAGCTGACTTACTCGTCCAACATGTAGTCAGTATACACGGCATCCCTTCTGACATTGTCTCCGACCGTGGCCCTCAATTCATCTCACAAGTCTGGAAAGCCTTTTGTCAAGCCCTGGGAATAATGGTCAGTTTAACCTCTGGATTTCACCCACAGAGCAATGGGCAGACAGAGAGGGTCAGCCAGCAGATGGAGAGTGTCCTTCGGAGGCCTCACTTCCCAAGATCAGGGGGACTGGAGCCAACAACTACCCTGGGTCGAATACTCCATCAACAACCTTCCCACGGCTGCCTCAGGTGTGTCCCCCTTCTAAGCTTGTCTCGGTTACCAACCACCTCTGTTCCCCTCACAGGAGGTCGAAGTTGATGTTCCCAACATCCAGGAATTCCTACAGCGGTGCCGAAGGACGTGGGAGGAGACTCGGTCCGCTCTCCTGAAAGCTGCAGACGAGATGAGGCGCCAGGCCAACCGTCGTCGCTCTGTTTCACCGCAATATAAAGTAGGACAAAAAGTTTGGCTTTCCTCCAAGGACACTGCACTAAGACTGAGAGTCACAAGCTACCCCCCTGTTTCATTGGCCCTTTTGTGATTGAGAAGATCATTAACTCTGTTTTTGTTAAACTCAAGGTACCAGCCTCTATGAGCCGTTTCCACCCAGTCTTTCATGTATCCTGCATTAAACCTGTTCTGTTTTCCATCCACACCTCTGCCCCGACCAATCCTCCTCCCCCAAGGCTCATCGATGGAGGAGAAACATACACAGTGCACAAGCTGCTGGACGTTCGTCGGCGAGGAAGGGGTCTCCAGTACTTGGTGGACTGGGAGGGATACGACCCAGAAGAATGCTCATGGGCTCCTACACGTCACATTCTTCAAAAAGCGCTCATCAAGGACTTTCACAAAAGGACTTTTAAGCCAAAGCTTAGACCGCCAGGTGGCGGTCATAGAGGCGGGGGGGGGGGTTCTGTTAGAAATCGGTGAATTGTATGTTTGTTTTTAGTATGTTTTTCGGTAGTTTTTGGTTTTGCTATTATTTATATATTTATCATATTTATTGATTTTAGAGCATGTATGTTTCTGGAAGATTGCGCTGTCTCTGGTCTTCAGTGTCTTCCTCTCGTGTCCGTCTCGTGTCGTCTTGTCTTTTCATCACACTCTCTTCCCTGTAATTTCAGTTGGGTATTTCCACTTCCTTCTCTCTTGCTGTTCTCATTGACTCTTCGCACCTGAGAATAGTTTAGTGAGGCACGGGTGTTTAGTTAACATAACATAACATGAATGGCAAGAACAGGCCTTTCAGCCTAACTAAGCTTGCCAGTTGGGCTCTAACTGATAACTCTAGTTATATTAGAGTTAGAACTCCACCCATTTCCTCTCTCTCTCCTATCACCGTCCTTGCTTTTCTAGTTCTACCTCTCTCTACAGCTGTTCTGTGTTTAGCAGGGATTCCACTTAATTTGTTTGTGTATAAAAACACCCACTTTTCCTTAGCTTCTTGTCGACTCGTTTCCACCACAGCTCGTCTTGGTCCGTCTCGTTTCTGCGCTTTTTCTCGTTTCGATTGTTGAAAGCTCGTTCTTGTGATTCTCCTGCAAGTCTCGTATTTGATTGTTTGTATTACGTTGTGTGATTGCGGATTGATTGATTAGTACTTTGTTTTCCCTTATTCCCATTTTGTACCAATCTGTTTAGTATTTCCTGTGTTGTTCTCCCTTATCCCATCCTACTCCCTTTTTCCTTCCCCTTCCATTCTCTTAGTTCAGCCCCCATTGTTACTGCCTTTGTGCGGACTGATTCTCTGGTTACTGGATTATTTTGCTTGTCCCCTGACTTCGATTCTGCATTACTCTGTTTGCCTGGCTATTGATCCATTTCTGTCTTGACCATGAGCTTTGTTAATCCTAATAAACGCCCTGTCGATGCTGAACTGCACTTGGAGTCTAAGCCCGTTCCTTTCATTTTGTAAGGGTCAGTATATCTCTGATAAGTACATCAAAAGTAAACTGAAAGTATTCTCTCTTATTTTTAGTTTTGAAGTATAGTAATAGCACTCTTGAATAAACTTATTTTTTCTAAGGGTATCACATCTGGAATTTCTTTTGATGGTGCACAGTGTGCTGCTTGTTGAATCCTTTTAGCTTATTTCTCACTGCTGGAAAGATTGCATTTAGTTTTGCATCTTGGTCAGCTGTAACCAAGCCTGACTGTGCCTCATCTGAGCCAGCACAATTATCAGTTTAATCATCTGATTGATTAAGGGAGGGCACTTATTTTTTGCACAGGGCCTGCAGGTGCCAGACAGGGTTTTTTCATCAATAAAAATCAATGCATGAAATAATATATATTATATTATTATATATTATATATATATTATATATATTATGAAAAGTATTTTGTGTTTACACTTTTTTGGGAAACTTCTTAAACTAGAGCTGGACTCGCAAGAGCACGCACCTTTACCAGCATAGCTGGATTTTAACTTTGGCCTAAATATGCCAAAATGTAATCACGTTCCTCTTGTGCTACTCTAATATTTTGCGAAGTTTGGTTAAAGTCTTATGCGGCCATTTTTAAGATTTCCTGCTTACAGACAGACAAACAAATAAACAAACAAACAAACGGCAGCAAAAGGATAACCTCCTGGCGGAGGTAACAATTAAGATGGAAAAATATGTAAAACAGAGGAGATATGACGGGTGGAAATGCTTTTTGGACAGCACAACGTTGGTCTTCAGTTTTCCCTCTGCTTTCTCTGGTCGCGTGATGTTGTCAAACTTTGCCACTCGGTTACTTTCTCAGGTGTCTCAGACTGAGCTCCATTGACATTGTTACCAAAATCCTGACAAAACCTGTTCATCCAGTGTCGTGTCATTTTCCGCTGCCTTGTCAAAGCTCCTTGCAACTGCCAAATATGGAACTAAGGTAGCACGTTATGCTCCTCTTCGCAGTTTTGATCTTCGTACGCCCAAGAAAAAAAAAGAGAGAGAGAAAAAAAACATAAGACATGGGTTACTCCAATGAGTGAACAACATTTTTTATACGGTTGTGTAACAATGCAATGCCGGTGAAACTCAAGTGTCGGGGCGGCACTACTTTTAACGTGGAGCTGGAATTCTTGCTGTCAGCAGGTCAGGTCTCGTGGCTTATGAAAAGTAGCCGACAATCAATTCATTTTCTGACTGCAAACTGGGGAAACCAGCATACGCACATATTTGTCGGGTTCTAGAAATAAGGTCACATTTCTGAAGCTTTTTTGTAGTCTGATCTGGTGGAACAACTCGGAAACGCTATATTTCTTCATATTCATACAGCCAAACCGGCGAAAGCGACACGTTACCGAATTGAGAGCCAAGTAAATCCATCAAATGAGGTAGACATGGCAAGAATTACAGTCAATTCACCTGGTATTTCTGAGCAAATATCGATCCAATGTATAAAGAAAAACAAAATACAAATTATTGTCAGTCCATTACCCTACAACAGCTGGGTTGCTGACAGGACAGGAGTAAGGAAAGTAAGCAGTTAGCAAACTGGGAGCCAAGCTCAAGGCCACGATGACGAATCAATAGGGCAAGTACAAATGAGCTTTTTTTATCAGACTCGGGTCAGAGTAAAACATTAACTTAGAAAGCAAACACTCGCTCCACACTGAACGCCAGTAGGCAACAGTGTGCGAAAGTAATTGATTTTTTCAGGAAGTATCCTCATGCAAGTACTCAACTGGTTTTTAGGGAGCAGGTGGACTACCTTACTCCACCTCCAAGCGCCCGATAAGCTTTCAACCTGAAAAAGATGAGAAGGAAGCGACGATAGGGCTGTCATATTTGGGTGGGACTCTAGCAGACGGACTCGTAAGGTCTGTCGAGAGCCTGATTTGTTAAGTAGCACGAACTGCCTGGTCGCGCTTCACGCCACAGCGGCGCAGGTGAGCGTGGGCAAGTCTGGGATGTATCTTTATAGTACGCAGGATTGCAGTTCTTCTCAAGTACAGATCTGAAGCAAAAAGTTAAAAAAAGAAGAGTGCTGCGATTTGCTCGGTTCGACGGAACAAGCAGGAGATCTGCTCGCGACAACAAGGTATCAGAGTAATCGAGTGATTTACCAATCGTCTCATTTTTACATGCTGTCATGTTAGAAGTGAGTTTTAATGTTGCCATGTCTATTGGTAACAGTGCTTTGTTCCATGTTGTTTCCTTTAGCTCGCCAGTTGCGTTGACTGATGAAGTCGGTTGCTCAAAGCCTGGTGTCATAAGCTATATAGTTCGATCACAAGCTACAGTCTACCCAAATACAAATTCCCTCATAATGCAAAATTCACGAACTTTGCTTTAAGTGCTTCTCTCTTACGTTCATGAGACAAGTAAAATGCTGCAGATGAGATGCTGATACAGATATGCATGTTGACTGTCACAATATTTTTAGAAGTTTTTAAGTAATGTTTATTCGGGCTGTTATCGCTATCATGTTTGGCAAGAGGCACTGTGCCGACTTCGACTGCCGATGTGTTTTAGCAGGACTTGCGCTAGTCTTAAACGGCAGAACCCTAACGTCAAACAAACAGGGTGTGAGACTGTGAGAGCTGTCTCGAGTCTCTGACACCGGTACCAACGATACGCCAGAGTCCCAGCTTTGGTGTGCATTTGTCAATGGATTGTACCTAAGTGGTGCGCTACCCCCAGGTTGGCCTGCGGTCGATGCTTTGCGATGATGTTTATATCGTTATCTGTCATAGATGGAGATAATGATAGGGCTTTGTAGTAGATCGAAGCACTGCCCTTTCCTGCTGTTGTCAGTGTTTGAATTAAGGGAATGTGGTTGTTTCCTGTTGTCCCTCTTGTGAGAGAAAAAGAGCGAGAGAGATGAAAAAGAGATCGTTTCCTGCCAAGACATTTGATCCGCAGTCTGCTAGCCAGCTTCCAGGGGTGGACTTCTCTGAGGGAGGGGCTGTTTCAAATTATGAGTTATTCCGTCATGTGAAGTAACTGAGAGGCGGTTTCATCCACATTTTCAAATATGTGGTAAATATGACATATGGGACGCTGCACAAACATTATTTCAGTATGGCATTTGTGCAGAGGCTTGATGTTTGTAGTCAGTTGAATTGTGATAAGTAATGATCTGGTATTTTTAAAGATTGTTCCCAGATTTTTGAAGGTAACAGGTTTGGTATTGTACCCAACAAAAAACCAGATGCTTTGACTGGACATTGTTGTCTCAGCAGAGAACCTCAAATTAGAAACAAAAGGCAGGAATGGGAAGCCAAGCCTAATATCTCTTAGGCCAAGAAATCATCTCTGACACGACCCAGCAACAACAGGGCAAAACTCAGCACTAATATGACCCAGCACATGATAACTATGCCCTGACGAAACCAGAATCAACACAAACCAGCTGGAACACAGCCCATCAGTGAAATGGTACAACCGAGCCGCAAATTGACACAACCAAGGACAAATGCAACCCAGCACTGACGCAACCCAACACTGACATAAACCAGCATAGACACAACCCAGTGCTGACATGAACCGGCTCTGACACAATTCAGCATTGCCTAAACCAGCTCTGACACAACCCAGCACTGGCATAAACCAGCAATGACACAACCCAGCACTGGCATAAACCAGCACTGACACAACCCAATGCTGACATAAACCAGCACTGACACAAACTATTGCTGTCCAAACCAGCTCTGACACAGTCCAGCGCTGCCTAAACCAGATCTGACACAACCTATTGCTGACAGAAACCAGCACTGACATAAACCAGCTCTGACACAACCCAACACTGACACAAACCAGCTCTGACTCAACCCAACACTGACACAACCCAACGATGATGCAAACTAGCACCGACTTTGATTTAAGGCAGGAGTGATACAGTGCATGAGGAAAACCCAGCCCTGACATAACCCAGGGCAAACACAGTCCAGTACAAAAATTATTCAGGGCTTGCATGGCTCAACCAAGAGCTGACAGAACCCAGCACTGAAACAACCCAGCACGGACACAGCATAACCCTGCACTGGCACAGCCCAGTGTCTGAAGAAGATCAGAACGTACATAACTCTGTACTGAAGCAAACTAAACCTGGCACTGCGCAATACTGACACAAACCAAGTCAGACATAACCCAGCAGCGACTGCTCTGACACAGTACTGCCCTGTACAGGATTGTAAACTGACATGAGACAACTTTGCACAGACCCAGCACATCAACCACCTTTGGCATAACACTGCACTGACCTAACCCAGCAAAGACATTGCCCAGCTCTAAAATTGCTGAGGACCAACATGACCCTGCGCTAGAATAACACAGCTGAGCCTGTGACACAAACCAGTGCCGATGAAACCTAGTAGTAACACATCCCATGACTGTTACCATCGCACAGGGACATAACCCAGCACTGACACAAACCAAATGAAAATACTCCTGCTCTGATTCAACCCAGCACAGATACCATCCCATAGAGACACAACCCAGCACAGAGAAGCCTAGTGCGGAAATAACCCAGCACTGATAAAACTAAGTGCTGACATTGCACTGCAAAATCTCATACTGTGTGATATAGCCCCACAGATGACATTGTTAATCATTGACGCTATTTGAGTGGATTGGAATCGGGGTCAAAGTGTGGCAGAGACAGGGGCAGCCTGCCCCCTCCTTGAAAGGCATGTTCTGATAATTTTGACGTGTTTCACCAGATGGTAGTAAGCTTGCTGTCCTTGGACGGGGAAACATAACAGAAATAATGCAGATAAAGCAGTGGTGAGACAGTGTTGCAGTGGATTACAAAGGGCTTTTCATAACACAACTGCGGAGTTATTCACATTACAGTTCCCGCGGATATATTTACACAGTCTCTGACACTGTGATGACAGTCACATTTAAGTCATGCATATTTACAGCATTAATCATGCCCGGCAACTTGACACACCCAGCATTTGAACCCATAGCCCTCGCCATGATGCCTTCACAGGCTTTGTGGCCCACTGTAGGTCGGACCCAGTACTACAAGGGATATCACAGGCGTGAACTCCAAGGAACTACTGCAGGAAGTAAACTCACAATATTTTGAGATGCACCTACCCAGCGTAGAACAAATCATTGACCACTTTTTTTATAACTTTGAAATGTCCCCTTCATAAAATGGATGGTCCCAAGTTTTCCTTTTTTACTACAGAAGTCATTAAGTTCATCAAATTACTGATTCACCAAATTGGAAAGAAACTGGAAGAAATGCCTGCCCTGAAAGGAGTACCAAGTTAATTCTATGTTATTTAGCGACCTTCTTGTTGTATTTGCATCATATTTGCTCCACCTGTTTACAGGTTGTGTCCCTAAACTTCATGGCAACCAGAATGTCAAAATATGGTTCTATTGTGAATCTTCAGCCATTTTATTAAAGGACATATTACAGGCAGTAATATCTGAGAAATAATTTTTGTCCTAATCAAATAGTATTGTAATCCATGCCCAATTATGGTAAAAAAAAAATCATTTGAAGTGGCCTGTGACGTTGCCTTTTCAGAAACAAGTAATATTTCGCTCCTTAGCACAATAATTGCAATTATCCAGGGAGCATAACCCAAAAAGCAGACAATAATGACTGCCTTGTAACTGTGAACACCAATCTGATCCCATGTTTTTATCCAGTTGTGTTTACGTACTTCATTTTAGCACTGAGGGTTTTTGGGTAGTGTCTCTAGACCTTAAAGCAATCTGAATGTTCAAATATGATTTTATTGTAAAGCAGACACAACAGGTGCAGTCATTGGTGGAAACATCAGATGGTACATTTCCAAAGAATAATTATTTTGCTTGCATCGGTCAAGTTGTTCATTTATTGCTAAAAAATAAATACTGTGAAATTTCAACTTGTACCAAATCTGAATTTGTGCTGCTTAGAAAAAGTTATTGGTTGTTGTCTATTTTGCTTATTATTATTATTATTATTATTATACCACAATGTGCAACTTTACATGAAGTGACGTTTCCTTCTCGAGAACAAGTAAACTAAGAGTACAATTTCTTTGTGTGTAAACAAAATCTGGGAATATTTCTGTTTATTTTTCTTTTTTATCCATGGGGTGAATCAATCACTGCCATTTGGACAGTCCACGTTAATGCAGGAGCGATCGTCTTGTAATGTGAATATAGGCCACTAGATGGCAGTATTTACCTTTTTTTGTTAAGCTCAGACTGGAGTCATGTTTAGACATGTCCTGGACATGTCTGGGGCAAGTCTCAGAAAATTAAAAAAAAGAGGTCTAAATGTGGGTGGGGTCTGTAAAAGAGTATATAAGGAAAAGAATTGAGACAGTAAAGTAGTAGGAGAAATTGCAAGAAGATGACCAGACCTGCCATTCTGTTCAAGACCTGTGACGTTTCTTTTGTGGATTTCTTTGCCTTTGTAACAGCATTTTTTCCTCACCCAGCACATCACCAGGGACTGTAAATATTTCTGTTTTTTTTATCAATCTTGGTCATTAGCTGTTAGTTAGTTGTTATTGTCTTTGTGTGTTTAATTAAATGTGTTTGAGTTTTAAAAACTGTGTGTCATCCCTTGCTGTTGCTGGTACGTTGTAAATGTAATAACAAATTGGGGCCATAACAGTCTGCACAGCGTAATCCCACAAACATGCACTGGCACTTTGTAGCCTGACTGATGGGCAACATCTCTTTCTGCCTTTGGGGGCTGGGTAGTTTGGTGGAAGGTTGTTTGACTGGTAACCAAAGAGTAGCTGGTTGGAGCCCCCAGTGGGGTTGGGATTCTGACCTGATCTGAAGAGATGATGAGGAAGTTGGGAAGAACCCTGCCATTAGGCCCTTGAGTAAGGCCCTAAACCCCAAAAACTGCTCCAGGGACTCAACTGCTGTTTTTCTCTGTCCCTCTTGCAACTGTTCGATCTGGAATTTCTCCCAAGGCTTTGAGAAAAATGTTCTCAATGGAACTTTCTCTGGTTATTTAAAGATTATAAGAAGGAACGGTTACTGTGATGTGACCTATTTCAGTGTCCAACCTTTCTTGCCTGGTTACCATAAAATGCGTTGGGGGATGTAACTGTGGCACCAGATATCGGTTTGATTCATTGTTTGTAGCAGTAGGACATGTTGGAGGTAGATCTTGAACATGCATGTTTGTTGTTGATGTAAAACTCATTAAATCTGGTACAGAGCTGGTGTAGTGCATTGTTTTTCAGGCCACTAATATGAAGAACAAATTGCCTCGCCGGAAAAACTCAGAAAGACAGGCAAGCCAAAGTTTCTTGTACCCTGAAGCTCATTTATGTGCCTCTCATGTCTGTTGAGAGCATTTGATTTGCCTGTTTTGAACAGGGTGCTCGTTGTGTCGCATCTGGTCAATGCGTGACTCTCGCACTCAGCCGTTGTTTGAAATCCTGGAAACTAGGATGAGCCATTGTCTATCGCAATGACCAGCATGCACAGACATGGAAGCGGTTTGGAATAGTCCTCGAATTACACAGTTAATGAGCAATGCAAGTACATCAGTATTGTAGCTCTTTGCAATGGTAATTATATAATCAGTCCTTAACAAATTTATTTGACCAGCTGCCCTGAATTTCTGAAATGGTTAATCCACCAGTATGCGGAAGCTCTTTAACTGAATTTACTTGCTTACATTGGCTGAGCTCTTGCTGAAATTATATTTTTAATGCTAAAGTATAATTATTGTTGTTATCCATGAATTTTCAAAGTTACCGTTTTACAAAAAAGCTGAAAAGTGTTAAGCACATTATTAGTTTTTGATTAAGATGCCAAATAACAGTTATTTACTTGCATTCCTGAACATAAATTAGTTTTAGTGGGTTTTTTTTTTTTGGTTTTTTTTATGTCTGAATTCGGACTATTTAGGACTATTCAGTTTGTTATTTGCCAAAGAAATAACAAAATTATTTTTAGTTTTAAACAAGTTTTTGACAAATTTCTTTAATATTCATGTTTTCTCTCTTTTTTTTATGACAGGTGGTCCAATAAATTTGTTAAGCACTGTGTATATACAACTCAAATTCCGAAATGGTTGGGACGAAGTGTAAATTGCGAATAAAATCAAAATGCAATGACTTTCAGATCACACGAGCCAATATGTTATTTACAATAGAACATAGATAACATTTCAAATGTTGAAAATGAGACATTTTTCATTTCTATCCTCAAAATGAGCTCATTTCAAATTTTCAGACTGCAACAGGTCTCAAAAAAGTTGGGAATACAGGCAAAAAGGGCCGAAAAAGCAATAAATATATAGAGAATTAGCTGTAAGAACATTTAACAAGTAATTGCATTAACTGGCATCAGGTGTGTAACATGATTGGCTATAAAAGGGACGTCTTGGAGAGGCTCAGTTTCTTAGGAGTAAAGACGGCCAGAGGCTCTCCAACCCGTGAAGGCTTGCGTAAAAATATTGCGGAAAACAAAGTTCCTCAACGTCAAATTGCAAAGACTTTGAAGGTCTCTTCATTGACAGTGCATAACATCAAAAAATTCAGAGAAACTGGAAAAATCTCTGCGCGTAAGGGACCAGGCCGAAGACCTTTACTGGATGCCTGTGATCATCGGGCCCCCAGACGCCACTCCATCACTCACTGGCATGATTCTGTCATTGACATTACTAAATGGGCCCAGGAATACTTCAAGTAACCACTGTCTGTAAACACAGTCTGTTGTGCCATCCACAGATGCCACCTAAAACTCTATCATGCAAAAAGGAAGCCATTGTTGAGCATGATCCGGAAGCGCCGCTGTGTTCTGTGGGCCAAGGCTCATTTAAAATGGACTGTAACAAAGTGTCCTGTGGTCAGACGAGTCCAAATTTGACATTCTTGTTGGAAATCGTGGGTATTGTGTCCTCCGGGCTAAAGAAGAGAAAGACCACCCCCCCCCCCATCTTGTTATCAGCATTCAGTTCAAAAGCCAGCATCTCTGATGGTATGGGGATGCATTAGTGCATATGGTGTGGGACCACGAATGCTGAAAGGTATATAAAGGTTTTAGCGCAACATATGCTTCCCTCCAGATGACATCTATTCCAGGGAAGGCCTTGTGTATTTCAGCAGGACTATGCAAAACCACATACTGCAGCTATTACAATAGCATGGCTTCGTAGTAGAAGAGTCCGTGTGCTGAACTGGCCTGCCTGCAGTCCTGATCTTTCACCAATTGAGAACATTTGGTGCATAATTAAACAAAAAGTCCATCAAATGAGACCCAAAACTCTCAATCAAATTCCAATGGCTAAACTCAAGAAACTTGTCTCCTCAGTGCCCAGAGGCCTTCACTCTGTGTTAAAAAGAAGAGGGGATGCTACACAATGGTAAACAGGCCCCTGTCCCAACTTTTTTGAGCCTCGAAGCAGCTATCAAATTTGAAATGGGCTCATTTTGTGGATAAAATGGTAAAATTTCTCAGTTTCAACATTTGCTTTGTTCTGTTGTGAATAAAATACTGGCTGATGTGATGTGAAAGTCATTGCGTTTTGATTTTATTCACAATTTACACTTTGTCCCAACTATTTCGGAATTAGGATTGTGTGTGTGTGTGTGTATATATATTTATATATATATATATATATATATATATATATGCTTTCTAAATTTTTCCCCTTTTTTTCCACACCCTGAACACAGCCCACCAAAAAGGGACCTGCTCCCACGGACTAAGGCGCAAGATGTCTTTGCTCATGATTCCTCCGACTCATGTGATGACTAACTCTCTACATTTTGCAGTCACACCTCCAATCACACAGAGCCTGTGGCATTGGAGGATCACATGGTCAATGTACAATTTAATTCATACAGCTACATGTGCCTCGCAGGCCAAAAGTGGTTGCTATAGAGCAAAGAACTGACAAATTTTTATACTGTCTTAACCGCTATTTACCCGGCAAGGCTGCAATAGTTGTTGTCTCTCCCATGCGGACCTCCAGCCATAGCCGGTAATGGTGTGGCTGGATCACGATGATGTTTTGTAATCAGTAAGAGGTTAATTGCATGCTGCCCCATCCTGGTGTTTGTTTCCTGTTGTGTGCTGTCCAACTCAAGCGAGCAGTTGCCACCTGTATGGTTGACCTGACTCCTGGCAGTTTTCACATCCACCTGCTAATATAATGGAATCTCAGTCTTTGAGTTTCTTTCATGCAGCACTGATGATGTATTTTGATACAAGCATGCAGAGGGCGTCTTTGTTAGCACAGCCATGTGAGCACAGTCTACAGTTCAGAACCTTTCCGGTCCCTGTGATGTGATGCGTTCTGTTATCTCATCCCCCTTTCCCCTCACAAGGCAGGGAATTGACTGCAGGCTGTCATATTGATTGGTTCGCATTTTAACTACCATTTAGTAGAGAAAGAATTTTCCCCTGAACACGCTCTCCAAGGTCGTTGAAAGTTAAAAGGCCTGCATCATTCAGACTCTGCAATGAGGCTGTGCCATGGGTATTATGGGCTGACTAGCCGTGCCCTTACTCTGCAGGGGATTGATTGTGACCAATAATCCCAAGGAATAGTGATGTCACCCGTCGTCATGGTAACGATAGGCAAAAACAGATAAAATTGCCCAAATTTCAGTAACGGGACGAGTTGCTTTGATCCCACATGGCGGAAGACAGAGGCAGGCTCGTCTGGAGCACATATGCCAGAGGGCGTGGGGATCCGTTGGGCGGTTTGGGAGGAGATGAGTCACAAAGGCCGGGCAAACTGAGAATTAGCATGCAGATAGTAGTAACACACTATCTGGCTCGTGGATTTCTTCTTCCACAGTAGTCTCCAGTTTTCTTTGCTAGTGTTGCTGTTGTAGTTTTCCGCATACTTGGATCATCATGAAAGAGACAAGGTGGAACTGCAGTCAGCTCACAGGCTTACACATTCTCCATACACACTTCTCACTGTTTTGACAGTGTTGGCAATCTCCTGAAAAGGATATCTCAATCCACTGCAATCTGTACTGTCTATGTTAATAGCTTCCTCATAGCATCAAAAGTGGCTGAACATTATCTCTGGATACTGAGGCCCAGAAACTGTTCATTTTTCCTGAAGGCGACCGTTGTTCAATGAATATTATGTTCTGCTTCTTTCCATCCTCAGTGACGTATGACAACTCCTGGGAGACTTGATCCAAAGATTATCTTAGTTCTCCTTCCTTAGCGACAGGCATTTTTTTTCAGTTTTTTTCCTGTGTGGTGAATCAGTTCTTGAATTAAATGACTTTTGCAGCAAAAAGAAAAATTAGGACCATCTATTTTATGAAGGGTACATGTCAGAGACATGGAAAAAAAAAATGAGGTCATGTTTTGTTCTGTCTCAGGCAGGGGTATGTCAGTCTTAGACCCTTTTTAAGGGTTTGTTTCGACACTTAATGGGCGTGTCTCTTTGTGGCGAGGTACTGCAGCTCTCTGGTCTGATTGGTGTTGTTGTGGTCTGACTGGTTGTTCGGCTCGCCGGTGAGTGGGAAGACCAGTCCACATGCCACACTTTTCAACGAAAGCAAAGCGCTCCCTTCCTTCTCAGTTTGTGTTACATGGGCTATAGGGTGTGTCTCAAGACATGAGTCTGAGTGAGGAGTAGCTGTACTCTGTCCTCTGTTGGGTGGATGGATGGCAGTGTGGAGATCTCGCCTTTGACTGTTCAAATACTATCAGTCATTCCAGTCCAGAGAGTAAAAAGAGACAAGAAATCTTACCGTGAACAGTAAAGCATTCCTCATTGGAGGAGAAAATTTCAGTGAGCACTGTGGGACAGTCACGCATTCTCTGTTATTCTGGTTCTGTTGGCTGAGTCAATCACCAGTTCTGAATCCAACTGAATGTACATTTTGTATGTTTAAGAGGAGACTGAAGGGAATAAGTCCCTGAAACGAGCAGGAACTGAGATGGCTGCAGTACAGGCCTGGCAGAGCATCACCAGGGAAAGATATCCAGTGTCCTAATACAAAATACAGCCAATTCAGCATTGTTTGCAACACAACATTCATTGATGCACATTAAAATATATTTTTTTTGTTTTTTTTTTTAATGTATCATTGTATTTTATTGGTATTTATTTTATGTAAAGCACCTCAGTCAACCTAGGCTGTTAATAAGGTGCTCCATAAATAAACATGACCTTGACCTTGCCCTTAAAATGGAGTGAACTCTGTTCAAAAGGTGCTCTGTTCAAAACGGTTGATGTGATATGCATGAAAACATATCCGCACGCACTGTACATTTATTGTTTCACAACAATTTTAACTCATTGTTTTACAGCTTATATTGTGGCATTCAGTGTACTCATCAAAACTCATGTAGAAATCAAATCATGTACTATTCCCTCAGATTTTAATTATCTCTGGGCAATTTAGAGCCTTTAATCATACATCCTAATCCGTGTGTTTTTGGTCTGTGGGAGGTATTTTGATTACTTGGAGTAAACCCACACAAAAAGGTAGCAATATTCCCTCTAATTCTGCATAGAAAGGCTCTAGGCTAGATTTGAACCCAGAACCTTCTGATTGTGGATTGATAGCATTACCCACTGCACCACTCTGCCACCTACTATGGGATGTAGCTAACAGTCCGTGCTTCATATATAGGCTATAGATGATCCAAAACATTATTTGTAATATGTTGTTGGTTTTTGGTTGCCACCAAAACAGCTTAACTGCACTGATGATGTCTACACGAACGCTTGGACCCAGGTTGTCCCAGCAGACATTTCCCCAGAGCATCACACTCCCTCCGCCAGCTTGATTCTTCCCACAGTGCATTCTGTTGCCATCTCTTTCCCAGGTACATGGCACATTAGTACTCTGACAGTGCATGTGATGGAGAAGAAAATGGGGCTCACTGGACCTGATGTCGTTCTTAAATTGCTCTGAGGACAAGTTCCGACACTCGCGTGCCGATTACAGGCCCTTTCGATGGTAGACTTGGGTTAGAATGGGCATTCTTGCAGCTACAAAGCCCCATACGCAGCAGGGTGCGATGCACTGTGTTTTATAATAAGTTCCTCCTGTAAACGTCATTGAAGTTTACGGAGGCTTGTGCCTCAGTGGCCCCTCTGTCATTTTGGTCCAGACAGGATATGCGGATGAGGCTTGAGCGGCCATGACACCCTTTCGCCGGCCAGTGATCAGTCCCTCCTCGGACCTCTGTTGGTTGCTATTGGCCCCTGCTGTTCTGGTGCACCTCACAAGCCTTGCTGATTCAGAGATACTTGTGTCCAGTCACCTGGCCATGAATATTTGGTGCTTGTCGAAGTTGTTTAAGTCCCATTTCTCCTCCACCTGGCACATCAAATGCAAGAATGGACTTTCCTCTTGCCATCTAAGGTCTGCTCACAATGCATTGCTGCCCTGTTGTTGCGGGATAAACACTTTCCATAATCACCTTTTTTTGCTTCATTTGCAAGTGGTCGTTCAGTATTTTCACTGTACCATGGCAATGTTATGGTAATGAGAACTCAAATCTGGATGACCATAAAGGTCCCCACAGATGTGCTGCACTTATGATTTGCATCTCATTGGCCTTATAATCCAATAAACTCCAAACCAGCTTGACTTAAATTCAATTTTTGGTAAATTGAAAAATATAAATATTTTGGCTCACATTACTTCCAAAAGAATTCAAGAATTTTTAACACCATTCTGTCAAGCAAATTTTTCCTTTTTGACCTCTGACCATGCACCCCATGTGCCATTTTAAAGAGGAACTCAGGGCTAAATCATAATGCTGTTTTATACAATCATAATTGGTAAATAAAAATTGTAAAATGCAAAAATGTGGATTTTTTGTTTTCAAAGACGAGATAAATGAGGTTTTATTCCCCCTAATTCGTTGTCGTCTGCTTCAACGGTCGCGTGATAATGACTTAACGTCGCCCGAGAATGACGAACCGTCGCCCTTCGCCCACAGTTATGCACTGTTATTGTGTTGGATAGGGTGATTGTCCCAGTCCGTTATTTTATGACAAAAGATCGTTCAATGTGGCCCATTGGCTAGTTGCATGAGATGGTGTTAAGTACTTTCTGAAATACGCAGGGTTGCTTCAAAATTAACGGTTCGCTTCTGCCACGTATCAGTCTATATCAGATGCTGAGCAGATGACAGGTTTATCATCCCGGATATGTGATATTAGCTATCGCCGATATTCCCACCATTATGTAGACCCAATAGGTGCAGCCTATGAGAGCCTTTGTCCCTTTCTGACTGACTGACCAAGTGATTACCTGTTAAAACACAAGTGTGTAATGGCTGCGCACTGCTGTGCTACCTATTCTGATGTAGATACCTGTCAACGTTTTTTCTTAATTGTACAAGACGGTAAATATGTTCTACATGTGCTGATCGCTGAGCCCTTCTTTAATTGCAATTGTTAAGAAATGAAAATGATAACGGAAATGCCTGCTGAGTGCCAGTCAAATCTATTAAGTTAGATTATTGTGCAATATGTACTGAGGAGGGGGGCAGTCATTGCTATTATAAACAGAGAATATAGTATGATAGAGAATGCAGACGTTTCCACATTAATTTCAATTTTGAAAATGATTGCCTTGTCATGTTGAAATGTTTCACAATTGATAGCTGTGGATATCTGCAAAGAATCTGGTGCTGCCCTTTAAACAAAAGGGGAAGAAAACTTTACTTATATCTGACAGAATTATGCCTAATCGGGGAAGAATGTTAAGTATAGAGCTTTTTAGCTCGCTAAAGTGTTATTTTAAGCTTGGTTATTAATACAATAGGATTAGATGGCATATTTAAGAGATCATAGCGTGAGTGCAAAACAGTAGTTGTCATCATGAAGTCAGGATGGTTGGAAAATGCTGACGTGATACAATTCATTTTTATGCCTGGTAGGGGAATGGCTCATATTAGGCTGTTGAATTATTATAATACATATTACTTCAATTCATATAAAAAAGTACACTGAACAAAAATATAAACGCCCCATATCAAATTTTTGAGTTTTTATTAACATTATGGTTATGCAATATATGAAGCGAATCAAAATTCAATTTTGTTCATGACTAATCTTCAGATCACCATCTATTACATCTTGATATTGGCATCTGCAAAGGAGTAACAATCCTTTGAACCCGTTGGGGGTCAGGTTGAAGAAATTGAATGTTCAATATCTTGTGTGTCCAACATTTGCGTCTCTCAAAGCAACACATCTCATTCTCGTGGAGTTGATCGAGTTGTCTGTCGTGGCCTGTGGAATGTTATTCCATTCTTCCGGAGGGCCTCACGGAGCTGGCGCACTTTATTTGGAACTGGAACACGGTCGCAGACACGTCAATCCAGAACATCCCAAAGATGCTCTGTGGGCGACATGTCAAGCGAATACGCAGGCCAGTCCAGAACTGGAATGTGCTCTGCTTCAAGGAACTGCATGTTGACCGCTCTGGTGGACATCCCTACATACTGAATGCCAATGGCACGCTCCCGCATGACCTGAGACATCTGAGGCATGATGACTTTTGACAAAATTTGACATTTTATTGTCCCCTGTGTAAGGAGTGTCTGGGTTCTGCCCATTCTGTCTGATCACCGTCTGGAAATGCCACACCCATGTACTGAGTGAAATCACTGCATCACTGAGCAAATGCTCACTGACAGAGAGATGAATAAAAAAATGGTACTGAAATCAAGAGAAAAGTAAAAGTCAGCATATGCTCACTTAGATTTGTTAACTTCAATTGGCATCAATATTTGACATGGGGCATTTATATTTTTGTTCAGTGTAATAATAATAATAATAATAATAATAATAATAATAATAATGATAATCTGTTTTGATTCTTAAGATGTTGTAAATCTGCTAGCAGTGGGGTCGTGGCGACTGAATTTTGAAATTGGCCTCTGTAAAATTGGACAGGTCATAGCTCACTTAATGCAGGATAAATATGTATTATGAAAACTCCATTTAAATGTAAGTTCATGCTTAGCTAAAGCTCTTCTTATGGCAGTATTACAGCTGATTTAAGGTAGCTGCTCAGATAAAGCCTCTGGATTGTGCATGTTTTGCACAACTTTTTTAGAGGAAAATTACACTTTATAAGAAGGAAAAATGTTGCATTTAAAGTCTGCAATACTAATTGTTTTCAGTGATTGAGTTTCAGACACCTTTAAAAAGCGGTCTATTGCTGCAGCATTTCAATGTCTATACAATGTAATAGAATTAAATCCTTCATCCTTGGCCGATGGTGGCTGCTCTGTAATTACTAGCCCAGTATTGGGCTACTGGTGCCTGGACTAATGGGCTATTGTCTCATGAAATAATTTAAAGTGCCTGTTCATCCAAAAAAAAAAAGATTTGGATCACAGAATCTTCGATATAAGCATATCCTTTTTGCACTGATCATTTCAAATTGTAATCGGCCGTTAGAAATCTACATTATTCACATTTTAATCACTGCAAATCATGATCATCTCAGAAAGAATTTAGAGAACACAATGTCAGCGTCATTGGATTTCAGTGATTTGTAATTGTGGATTATTCCCTTAGGAAAATGCCACGTATCTGCCTTGTTTACCGCTGCAACAATAAGGCAGATGCAAGCAGAGGCATCATGGTCCATAAATTTCCTAAACCCCCCACAATTCGAAAGACATAGGTGGATTTTGTGAAGTGGAAATGAACGGATCATTTTACGGAGTCTGGATCAGGATCGATCTGTTCCAAACGCTTCGCTGATGATTGCTTTTATTTGCCAGATTCTGAGCTGCATGAACTCTGGATACGATTATGGGTTAGTAATTACTGAAACCATTGCTTAATAAGGCATCGATTAATAAGCCGAGCCCAAACTGCTCTGGTTCCAAATTTTCCCCATTTATTCTATACTCAGAAAAGCCAGTTAATCAGCCCAGGGTGCCGCTTAATAAGCCCATCCTATAATGAGTATAGAAACTATTTTTTGCTATGAATGACTCAAAACTAAACTAAATTTATCTTCCACCAAAAGATCTTGAGTAGAAACTTTGGGCCTGATAGTGAAGCTGGAACGAGACCAGGAGCTGCAATTGGAGAATGAAAAAAGAGTAAACATCTAGTCTGTTTAAGCTAATATGATGAATAATCCACGAGCTAGCACGCTATCGTTTTTTTGCCACTGAATTAATAAATTCAAGTTTCTATGACAACTGCTGCACGTGCAATTAATACTTTAATAGCGAAAAGCTTACGCATGCGTTTCCCAAAAACATAGTTGCTAACTAAGTTAAGTTAACAAAGTTTTTCCATTCACTGTCAATAGTTCCAAATGTATATTAACATCAATGATTTTGAGAAAAGCACCCCAGCACTGCAACATGGCCTCATTTTACCTATAAGGGCTATGTTGCTTGTCGAGTGTGCACTATGGAATCAGAGGTGATAGACTTTTAAGATCACTTGTTGTCATCATGTATGTAGCCTACCTATTTTCGGACACCTTTCCTCGTCATGGCTGAATAAAACTCTCAGTAAGTAGTTTTGGTGCACCTTACCCACAGGCTGATTGTCACGTTGTTCCTTTTCCTCCTCTGATTTGAAAAATATTTGTTTTCATCAATTTATGGAAATGATATTCTTTGTCAGCATCTTGTTTTCCTATTGTTTTCAGCTTGACTTCCATGTTTGGAACACCTCCTGTTATACCACATCGTCTAATTTGCTAATTTGGGTCAATCTTCATTTAGTTTTCAGAAATCTCCCCTCAGACCTCAATAAAAGACTCATTTTTGAGAACATGCAGTACTTTTGGGGTGTTTAATAAGCAGGAAATTGTTCATCAACTGTTTGGACAAACATATACCTGATTACTTTTTATTTGAGAAAATTCAGTGAATTTGCACTTTAAGTATTCAACGTCAGCTAAAATTAAATACACTGTAACCAATTTATGTCAATTAACAAGACCTTGTGTGATGACATTGAAATGAAAGGAGTACTTGCATGTGTGCTGGAGTTGAGGATAAATGTTTGATCAAATATTGATTTTTTTTTTTTTTTAACCTCTGATATTGATCACATGTACTCCGCCCATCCAAAAAAATGTCCTGCATGAAAATTTTTTGTTGGGCCATGTTTACCTTCAATCACAGCGGACATTCCTTGTGGTATTGTTTCGACAATCTAATACAATGTGACAACATTTATATCCGACCAGATTTGCATTCCTTTTTGGCTGACATGTTGTAATAACGATGGGTGAGTCAAACCACTCCGTTGAGGGGTCTTCAGAGTAAAAATTTACATTTTTTTGGAAAATGTAAATATTTTTGATTTTCACATAAAATAAATAAAGGAATGCAGTGAGATGCCAGTAAACAACAATAATCTATGTTTTTCCTCAAGTAACAATTTTGCCTCAAATGTTAGTTGTGACTTTAAATGCAAATTACCGAAAATCACAATTTTGACTGATTTTCAACCTTGTGGCATTTGTAAAATCATTAATATTCATCTGATTGACTTGGAATTTGGACTGAAGTTTTATCTGTTGGATCTATGAAATGACATAGGACTTTCTAGATAGGTGCATCCCTAGGGGGTTGATTTTGAAAATGAAGCAAGTTGATGATGGCGATTATCGTTATGGTTACAGAGCTCATTAAATGTTCATAAATGTTGCAAAAAAAAAAAAAAATCCTATGTCATTTCATAGAATTATCTTAAACCTATGAGACTAATTTGAGTAACATCTGACCATGGGTTATTGAAATATCAGTGCCACAAAATATTTTCAGATTTTGTCATTTCATTGCCGTTTCCATGGTATCCATGCAAATATTTATCGAAATACTACATTTTATGAGGTTAAAATCACTTTGAATATGTTTATTTCTTAGTTCTTACATTATTATGGTTATTTCTACACTTTACCTTGAAGACCCCTAAAGCATTCTCCCGCAGATCCCAAAGACTCGCAGTGGGTTAAGGTCCAGACTCTGCGGTGGCCAATTCATGCATGAAAATGATTCCTCATGCTTGATGAATGAACCATCAGGGATTTAAGAGTCCATTGATGGTCACTGGTCATTCAGTATATTCAGGTAGTATGCTGAATTCATTTTATTCCTGCAGAACAGCTCTGAGCTGTGACTAATTGGAGCAGACCCAGATCATAACACTGCCTCCAGAGGCCTGGACTGTGGTCACTATGCATGACGGGTGCATTGCTTTATGGGCTTTCTTTCTTACCCTGGTGTGCCTATCACTTTAGAATAAGGTAAATTTAGATGAATTAAATCACATGACCTTTTTCCATTGCTCCTCAGTCCAATCTTTACGCCCCTTTGCTTATTGAACCAGTCTTTTTCCCAAGTTGCCTCACAAACAAGTGGCTGTCTTATGGCCATGCAGCTGTTTAGTCCAATTCTCTTAGTTCTTGTTGCATCATGCGTGGAAATGCTCTCGCCCTCATAATTAAAAATAGACATGAGTTCCACTGTTGATTTTTTCGATGAAGAGAATTCACAGAGCATTTTTATGATCTCCAGTCAGGATCATTCATGATTTTTCTCCAACTCATTTATTCTGCGAAGTTGGCAGTTTACCACTATTGTTCCAGGTTTTAATAAATTGTTCGACGGTTCATGACCCAATTCTAGGTATTTCAGCAATCTCTTTTGCAGTTTTTTTTTCTTGCACAATGCTGGCAAATTATTTGCCCCTCTTGAAACACAGTAGCATCTTTTCAGCGAACATAAGATTTGTCCCCCGACATGAGTGATTTAAGAATGAGAAGTTATGCACTGAATTAGTCAGGATTAAAATTATTGCCAGCTGAAACGTTCATCACTGCAATACTGATTGAGTCATAGGCTCTTGAGTATTTGCGTATTGTAGTCCCCAGGTGAAGTCGGGCGACTATTATGGATTCATGTGTGTCTTCGCTGCCGCTGCTGCGGCCAAATCCGTAGACACTTTCTTGTGGATGCTCTACAGGCTGTCATTTTTGACCAATTCCTTTCATATTTGGGAAGGACATGTTTCATACGTCACATAGGACACTTAGCAATTTCAGTTGTCATGGCAACAGTATTGGCGGAAATATATGCAAATTATTGCAAGACATAGTTCCTTGTTGACGCAGTACAGGCTTCAATTTTTTTCTGATTACTTTCATATTTGGTATTGACATGTGTTACACTTCACTGATGGCACCTACTAATTTTGGTTTCCATGGTGACAGTATTCGCAAAATCATATGCAAATTAGTGGCAAAACATAGAGATTTCCTTGTGGACGCAGGACAAGCTGCAATTTTTTACCTATTACTTTTAATATGTGGTACAGACATATGGTACATCTATTGATTTCGGTTGCCATGACTACAGTATTGGCCGCTTAATATCCAAATTAGTGGCAAAACAGAGATTTCCTTGTGGACGCAGTACAGGCTGCATTATTTTACCAATTACTTTCATATTTGGAGTGGACATGTATTACACTTCACTTATGCCACCTATCGATTTTGGTTTCCATGGCAACAGTAATGGCAGAATAATATGCAAATTAGTGGGTAATTTTGTGGGTACAGCACGGGCTGAAATTGTTGTGACCAATGCACCTGGAATTTGGACACAAATTATTTGCCCTCGTCGAGATTATAAGTATATACACCTTCCTTTGGAGACTAGAAAGCAAGGTGCAGCTGCCTGGACCTATTTTAAACAGACAAACACTGTTAATTAGCATTCAATTGATAGGAAACACCTGCAGGTCTTGATGCCTTTGTGATTTTGGTTTGGATATTGCCAAGTTGAAGCTATTAACATCAGAGAGATATTCTTAGAGGGGTACTTTGTCCTCTGCGTGTAGTGCATCCTTGTAACTTAGAAGCAGTGGCCAGCCACTGTGCAGCTCTCAGGGACAATCTCCCAATTCTAAAGCCAAATGTTTGGACAGGTGTGATGACAGGTGTGTTCCTGTAGAGCACATCATACTGGACTGGAGGAAGCCAAAGGAGTACAAAGTAAATTCACGGAAACATGGGGAGAGCATGTGTGCTCCATATGAGAGAATCTTATTGTTCAAACCCAGAACCTCCTTTTTTCCAGTCAGCAGCCAGCCTGGTGCAGCTCTACAGTGGAAAAGGGCTATGATGAGCCAGCCTGGTGCGGCTTTAAAGTGGGAAAGGGCTATAAAGAGCCAGTGTGGTGCAGTGGGAAAAGGATATAATGAGCCAGCCTGGTGCAGCTCTACAGTGGAAAAGGGCTACAATGAGCCAGCTTGGTGTAGCTGTACAGTGGGAAAGGGCTACAATGAGCCAGCTTGGTGCAGCTCTACAATGGGAAAGGGCTATATTGAACCAGCCTGGTGCAGTGGGAAAGGGGTAGAATGAGCCAGCCTGGCTCAGCTCTACAGTGGAAAAAGGATATAATGAGCCAGCCTGGTGTAGCTCTACAGTGGGAAAGGGATATAATGAGCCAGCCTGGTGCAGCTTTACAGTGGAAAATGGCTATAATGAGCCAGCCTGGTGCTGCTCTACAGTGGAAAAGGGCTAGAATGAGCCAGCCTGGTGGTGCTCTACAGTGGAAAAGGGCTATAATGAGCCAGCCTGGTGCAACTCTACAGTGGGAAAGGGCTATATTGAACTAGTCTGGTGAAGCGGTAAAGGGCTATAATGAGCCAGCCTGGTGCAGCTCTACAGTGGGAAAGGGATATCATGGGTCAGCCTAGTGCAGTGGGAAAGAGATATAATGAGCCAGCCTGGTACAGCTCTACAGTGGAATAAGGCTATAATGAGCCAGCCTGGTGCAGCTCTACAGTGAGAAAGGGCTATATTGAACTAGTCTGGTGAAGCGGTAAAGGGCTATAATGAGCGAGCCTGGTTCAGCTCTACAGTGGGAAAGGGATATCATGGGTAAGCCTGGTGCGGTGGGAAAGGGATGTAATGAGCCAGCCTGGTTCAGCTCTACAGTGGAAAAGGGATATAATTAGCCAGCTTTGTGCAGCTCTACAGTGGGAAAGGGATATCATGGGTCAGCCTGGTGCCGTGGGAAAGGGATATAGTGGCCCTCATTTATCAAATTTGCGTAGGATCTGGAGTAGATTCTGGTTTAAATATCATCATTCACCAGGTGTCACGTCTGATTTACTTAAAGTGTGTACCTCGCAGATTTCGCTGTAGAACTGCCGTGGCGTTGATAAATCTGACGGCAGAAACCATCGTAATTTACCTGACACGCCCCTATAAATTAATGCTCAGGGAGGCATAGTCCTGCCCACTTTACGACATGGACTCTCGAAAGACGGCAAAGAAGAGAGAACTTAAGTGAAGAGGAAATATCGTCGGCCTGCTGATAAACCTCGTATCTACAGTTTGATGAGAAACAAAAACTCGTATGTCCACGATAATAGCATAAACATTGCAAAATACAAAATTTCATTGATTGGATACATTCTTGGAGGAAAAATAGTCATCCTACCCGAACACAGCTCAACTGCATTCTTACATGCAAAGGTTTTTACCCCTCAGCCCTCAAGGCTGACGGGGTTTTGCTGTCCTTCGTGCGTTGGGAGGACGGGCGTCTCCAAAAATTTCGACATCGGGCTGAGGGGTATTCTGTGCATTGCACGCCTATTTTTTTTTTTTTTTTTTTGCTCTCCTGTAAAGTTTATCATTTCGAAGATACGAGGTTTTATCAGCAGGCCGACGATAGATGGAGAAAAACAAAATTATTTTATTTGGAAGCCTTAAGAGTGGCATAAAGGGAGCCGAGTAGGCTGCAGTTTGGAAAACTATTGCTACTGCAGTAGTAAACACCGTTGGGGTGGAAAACCGGAGTACAGCAGAGGTTTGATTTAATTCATTAATAAATCGAAGCGACTATTCGCACTTAATTTTTGTGCTTGGACGCACTTAAATGACCAAAATTCTTGTTATACACACTTATTATTGTGGCCAAGATGCACATTTCTCCATTGTCCGCACTTTTATTTTAAGTGTGTCCAAAACTAAAATTTTTTCTTGGCCAAACGTATTTTAAGCGGTACTTTCTAAGTGGCACTGGAATCTCATCAACTTGCACACTTACAAGTGTGGCCAAGAAAAAAATGTTTGCATTGGCCACACGTAAAAGTGCGAATTACATCGGCCTTAATAAATTCAATTTATAGATCCATAATATTTCATGTTATATTGCCTGTATAATTGACAATCCAAATGGTTAAAAAGTGGTCCGATTTTAACATCGCCTCCAAAACACGGGTCGGAACAGCGCACGACAACCTCCAGCTGTCACAGCACTGATCGGCTCCCCCTCCATCGTGGGAATACGAGCTGGTGGGGACATGGATGAGTCTGGTAGGTAGTCATGGATCAGGTCTGCTAGGACACGAGTCATTGAACACAAGAGCGCAATTTGTAGGAAAGGCATGAAGTCATCTGTTGCTATACATTTTCATGAAGCCAAGCATCCTGTATCCAAGCTCTCATTTTGTGTTATACAGCAATTCTCTAAAACACGTAGAGGTGGTGATATTAATCAGAGATTACTTAAATCGGAATGCAAATGGATCCATTATCTGAAAACTCTACATCCAGAGGGTCTTAATGAAGATTTGTCTCTCTCATGCTTTTTGTAACACACGTCCTCCCTCTGGCCCTCTCTCTCTAGGGTTCTACTCTACAGTTTATTAGTGTGGAACTTTAATTGTGGTACTTGACTCTGTATGTATAATACCTTGTAGATGTATTTTTTGATGTGCAAAGTATAATCTTCTGGTCTGTGCATATGGTTACCCTTAGCAGGCAATGTTTTTTACATGTCACTGCATATTATTATTTGGCTAGTGATCTAATTGATCCTGATTGTTTACTAATTGATTTAACGATTGACACCTACTGCTATGGTTTGCTGCCACTGTGTCCTGCTTATTTAAAGCATGGTGGAAACACCAGTTGGCAGGGCTGAGGATGGCTGTTTAAGCCGAAACGTTTCTTTTTCTTTTTGTTTCAGCACTTTTTAATTAATTCACTTTTTTTCACATGGGTTTATTATAGCCATTTTTTTTTTGCATATTTGTGCTTCTTTCTTTTTTGTAGCTGTGTGGGCTACCTTTTTGCATTTACTAAAGAACAACAACAGCATGACGTTCACATCGCCTCATATGGTTTAGTACTCATTTTGACAGCTGCACTCATTCCTGCATGTGGTTCGCTGTTTTCAGATTTGCGTACATCTGGTCAGAGCTGGCGTGAGATTTTTGCGGACCGTTCGCTCTCGTTCAGATTGATAAATGCCTATTCTTGTGGGAGATTTGGCGTACACCCATTTTTTTGGTGTACGCAAGTTTGATAAATGAGGGCCACTGAGCCAGCCTGGTTCAGCTCTACAGTGGAAAAGGGATATAATGAGCCAGCCTGGTGCAGCTCTACAGTGGGAAAAGGCTGTAATGAGCCAGCCTGGTGCAGCTCTACAGTTGAAAAGGGATATAATGAGCCAGCCTAGTTCTGCTCTACAGTGGGAAATGGCTATAATGAGCCAACCTGGTGCAGCTCTACAGTGGGAAAGGGCTATAATGAGCCAGCCTGCTGCTGCTCTACAGTGGGAAAGGAATTTACTGAGCCAGCCTGGTGTTGCTCTACAGCGGAAAAGGGCTATAGTGAGCCAACCTAATGCAGCTCTACAGTGGAAAAGGTCTATTATGAGCCAGCCTGGTGCAGCTTTACAGTGGGAAAGGGCTACAATGATCCAGCCTGGTGCAGCTCTATTGTGGGAAAGCGCTTTAATGAGCCAGCATGGTACAGCTCTAAAGTGGGAAAGGGCCAGCCAGGTTCAGCTGTTCTGTGGGAAAGGGCTAGAATGAGTTGGAATGATATCATGGGAACAGTTCTTAGGGAAATATTGGTGGTTTCAGTTTTGAGCACTTTAACTGTAGATCTGAGGTGTACTGTAATAGCATTACTGGTTAGTTAATGCTTTTGAGCAATGGCATGCATTCACATGGTGTCTGTGGTATTTGTGTCATGTAGGTCAGCCCTAGGTCAAACAATGAATGTATAATTGCCTCTTTGAAATGGCAGTAAAACTGACAAATAGCAGTGGTGTAACCTAGCTCTGTTGGCTGGAAACATAATTCTGTTAATGACAGAAAATATCTGAAACTTGCAATACACTCTTTAAGGATGGTTTTCATATTTTATTTTTTTCATTGAAAGTGTTGTTTATTCTGGCAATTATGTTTTTAGTATGCAATCTATCTTGCAAGTCTTTCACTGTTTGTTCAACATGGAGCAGATGAGTGATTTTTACTGGTAACAGTAAATTTGACTTGTTATTGATATTTATTTTGTTCTCTGTGTTATAGTTGCTTTGATATGCCCCGGGTACTTTTTCTGTCATGTGTCTTATAGAAATATTACTAACTGCGGAGTCACAGCATATCCTGCCCTATAGTTTCGATGGAGAGAGGAATTTAAGCCTCTCTCTTTTTACTGGGTAAAACTGGCCTAACTAGTGAGACCAATAGCCTGTAAAAGCGTAACCCGCCAAACCAGCTTCTTTGCTTATGAGTGTGTATAAGTGTGTGCTTGTGTGTGTGCGTGCATGTATTGTTACTGTGTGTGTGTGTGTGTGTGTGTGTGTGTGTGAGAGAGAGAAAGAATACATGTATGTATGTCATATGTATGTATGTATGTGTATGCTTGAGAGAGAGAGAGAAAAAAAATACATGTATGCATGTTGGTGTGTTCATTCTGTGTGTGATCAATCTGGGCGAGTGTGTGTGTGTGTTTACACAAATAAATTAGAGAGTGGGAACAAGAGACTGCATGAGAGAAAATGTCAAAGGCGGTGATTGAAAATGAAAGTGAGTGAGTGACGTTGAGAGTGGATGGTAGCAGAGGAGACACAGGAAGTGCAGAGGAAAGTGAGATGCCTGATTGAGGCGCTTAGTGATTGAGATTTAAGCTTTAGAATAGCGTTGTCCTCTAAAATAGTGCATGAATTAATTTGACAGTGGATGTTACCCGTTAGCAGAGATGACAACTTCTGACATTCAGTATGAATTGGCGTTTTCGTTCTTGTTTCGCGGTCACACTTTTGGTACCCAGTTTCATGAAAAGATACATATATAAACTGAACCAAACACATTGTGTTTTGTCATGTATTCTATGACTTTGCTAAAACTGTCAACATTCAATGTCTATCAAGTAAATAATCGAGGTTGAGTATGAAAGATGGCAGGTACAGTGGAAGGATTTTCCTTTACAATTGACATTGGAAGCTACCATGGATATCTAGACAGTGTCTGTCATAAAATTTAAGGAATCACCAACACAAAAAACATACCTGGATGTTACAATCAAGCCCACTTTCCAATGCTTTATGGGATAGTTCGGTGGCCGAATTGCTTCTGGTCATGCATGGCTGTTGGGGAAAAGCTGCAACAGCCTGCGTAGTTACGGATTCTTGGCCTTGCAATAGCCAGCATAGAGGCTGTTTTAATTCTTTGCGCTTCCGGTACTTTTTCTTGGCTTGATTTTTGCATTTATATCATTTGCAGTCTCTCAAGTACAGCTGAATTGTTGTCAGTGATGCCATGGGTCATCACTGCCACGCCGCCATGTGCTGGTCAAACGACAATAAGCGAAAAAATCTTCAGAAATAACCTGGATGAGAGACATTTGCTCACATAGATGAGTCCAATCATTTGCTCATTATCTTGCATCTTCAGGGGTCTATAACGAGCTGATCATTTGACTCTCCTGTGCTGTAGCTGGTAGAGCTCTAAAACATGCAGGAGGAGTGGCACTCCAGGAAAGGGATTGAGAAGCACTGATGTCGATGATAAGATCGCTATTGTTCAATGTTATTATGTGCATACAATAGGCCTGGGCGCTAGCGTACTAAGCACACCGCTACGCAAGCTGTGCATCGGAAGTGTGGCAGTCAGGGAGGTGTAAGAAATTTTGGCGAAAAAGCCACATCTTGATATTTTTTTATGTATTGGTGATTACACAAATTAAGCAAAAAGTGATTTTTGTTTGTTTTCACATAAAATTGTGAAAATGGAAAAAATTTTATCTTCTCTATGTGCTGTAAACACAAAGCGAACAACTCAAAGCATCACTCCTCTGTTTCTTTTAGCTAAAACCCAGACCAAGTCATCCATTATCGTCAGTGGCAGCTGATGGACAGAGAGCAGGGAGGGCGTAAAACGTACCGATAAATAGTCTTTATCTGTTTTCAATCATTTTGCTTGATTAAAGATTCTTTCATTCTCCTCTGTCAGGTGTAGCCAATACTGTTCATTAAGACGAAAAATAAAACAGATCGTTTGGATGCAAAACTGTGCACATTTCAATTATTGTTTTCCTTGTTTTCATTTTAAAAATGATGAAGCGCAGGCTTGATGGCTTTCTTTGCAGGATTTGACGAAAGTTCACACGGAAAGTACAGAGCAGTTTTTTTTTTTATACTTGATCGTTTAAATAAAAACAGGTTGAAATTGAACATTTTCGTATCGAATGACGCATTTTATTTCTCGCATCAATGAAGAGAATTGGCTACACCTGAGAGCAGTCGCTGTTATGTAAATGGAGTTATTAAGGAAAATGATCAAGGAAAATGACTGAAAACAGATCGAGACTAATTACCAATGTAAGGGCATGTTTTATGCCCAACCTGCTTTCAGTCAATTGGCTGATACTGGCTATCATCCATTATTTTAGATTTTTTTTTTTTTTAGTGCTAAAATGAGCAGATTCCCTCTCCTCTCATGTCGCATGGCGTGACATAAAATGGTTGGTTGCACAGAACATCACAGAAACCAAAGCAGTCACATGCAGTGCATGAAGCCTTGAAAATGCTTCCTTTTGCCATGCCCATGTTGGCACATAGTTTGGAGGTCCACAGAAAGAAAGGAGAATTTCTTAAGTGACGGAGATTTCGTCACGAGTCTCATGTTTCAGACTAGTGGTTGAGACATCAATACTCAGATACTGCTGGAGGGCTACTGCTGGTTCTTCTGATTTATTTATTTTATTTTATTTTATTTATTTATTTTTTTGCCATAGTTTTTATCAACAAAATTAACTCCACAGCTGTATCACTGGGAATGCTGTACGGCTAGAAAACAATGGGATGCAGGCATCTGCAGGCATTAATGCACCGTGCCGGTGTACGTACAATGGCTTAAACAGATGCTGGTGGGTCATGGAGTGACAGATAACCAAGCCTGCATGGTACCTCCTGTAAAACTGAACCTAAATCTGAGTGGAAGCCTCTTTTACACAGTAACATTCAACATCAGCTTACCTTCACTTCTCTGTCTCCCCCTTCATCTCTCCTTTCTCTGTCTCTGTCTCTTTTTTTCTGTCTGCAGCAGAGCCTGTAGAAGACCTCTCCCCAGGTGAAGATGGGAGAGGTTGGTGTTGGGGGGGTTTCAGGGGGACGTTTGCACCTCGGCCCCCTGTCCGACTCCAGCAACCGAAGCCCCGTGGACACCCAAAGTCCCCTGATCCTGCCCCAGGACTCCTCAAAACCTGCCATCGCCCCCAAGCCTCACCTCACTGCCAAGCCCTTCTCTATGCAGAGGAACAGCTCCATTCGCTCCATCTCCGCTCCAAAAACCTCCCCAAAACTCCCCGTTTGGCCCCCTTCTGCTACCCCTGCTACTGGATCAGAGCTACCCAGTACCCCAAAAACAGATTCTCCCGGCACTGCCAGCCCTGTAAGCATCGTCAAACTAGACCTTGCTAGCACCTCTAAACCTGCCACTCCAAAAACAAAACCTGCTTGCTCACCTAAACCAGGGCGTGCTAGCACCCCAAAACCAGTATCTACTACCACCCCAAAAACAGAGCCTGCTAGCTCACCCAGACTAGAACCTGCTAGCACCCCAAAACCAGGACCTGCTACCACCCCAAAAACAGAACCTGATAGATCTGCTAAACCAGAACCTGCCAGCACCCCAAAAACTGAACTTGCCACAACACCAAAAACAGGACCCTCTACTACACCAAAAACAGGACCTGCTCCCACCCCAAAAACAGACCCTGCCACAACCCCCAAACCAGAACCTGCCAGTACCCCAAAAACTGAACTTGCCACAACACCAAAAACAGGACCCTGTACTACACCTAAAACAAAACCTGCTAGCACCCCAAAAACAGGACCTGCTCCCACCCCAAAACCAGAACCTGCTAGCACCCCTAAAACTGAACTTGCCACAACACCAAAAGCAGGTCCCTCTACTACACCAAAATCAAAACCTGCTAGCACCCTAGAAACAGGACCTGCTCCCACCTCAGAAACAGAGCCTGCCACAACCCCAAAACCAGCACCTGCTAGCACCCCTAAAACTGAACTTGCCACAACACCAAAAACAGGACCCTCTACTACACCAAAAACAAAACCTGCTAGCACCCCAAAAACAGGACCTGCTCCCACCCCAAAAACAGAGCCTGCCACAACCCCAAAACCAGAACCTACTAGCACCCCAAAAACTGAACTTGCCACAACACTAAAAATAGGACCTTCTATCACCCCAAAAGCAAAACCTGCTAGCACCCCAAAAACAGAACCTGCTCGCACACCAAAAGCAGAACCTACCACCACCCAAAGAACAGGGCCTAGTACTACCCCCAAAACAGGACCTGCTACCAGCCCAAAATCAGAACCTGCAAAAACCCCAAAACCAGATCCTTCAAGCACCCAAAAGAAAGGTCTTGCTGCACCTGCTAGAAGTGGCCCTACCAAACCTGAACTTGTCAAACAATTTCCTCCTGTAGAACTGAAACTGGACGAGTCCAGCACCCCCAAAACAGATCAGAGCAATGTGGTAAAACAGGAAAATAAAAGCACTCCCAAACCCACCACAGCCAAATCTGAACAGCCCAGCACCCAAAAACCTCAGGTGGTTGCCACCAAAAAGGACACTCCACAAGCAAACCAGACCCAAAGCCCCGCCCCCTCCGGACAGGAGGACGGGGCAGAGCCAGAAAAGCATAGTCCTGGTGAGGCCGGCTCTGCAACTACAGCGACCAAAAAGCCCGCCCAAAACCCCCCCTCTCCAGAGCCCTCAAAGCCCAGGCGTGTGCCCACCTGGGGCAGGCGCCCCCTATCTGCAGACCTCACCTCCAAATTTGAACCCCCTTCTCAACAGGAGCCCCCCCGCCGCCCGGTTGTGGCCTCACCGAAAGTTCAGGAGGCGGGGCAGCCGGGTGAGGTGATGCCCCAAGACCAGAAGGGCTGCCCAGAGACCGTTGAAGAAACGTTCCAGAAGACAGATGAAGAGGAGAAAGAGGGGCCAGTAAAGCTTCGGGGAGGCAGCATTAAAAAACGAATCAGTCAGCTGTTTGACTCCGCCTCCTCTAACTCTTCCAGTACCTGGGCCCATCCTCCGGAGGTGGAGTCTCCCACAACTGAGCAGCCAAACACAGAGACAGATGTCATAGTGGGCGTTAAGGAAAGAATGAAAGCGTTTACATCTGATACTCCACTCACTCCAACATCGGCTCCAAAGCCAGCCTTCAAGCCACGTCCACTGTCCCAGGACCTCACAAAATGGTAAGAGCCCGCTCACTTGAACAAGTCCAAGGGACTCACTGCTCTCAATAAGGCTCTGTGATAAACTTGCGACAAAAATGTATTAGACCACGTTGCTTTTAGAGCATGGGCAGCAGAAATAAAGGCTAGCTAGTCACCAGCCCACCTTTCCTTTGACTTCCTCCTAGCTTCACTGTTACCTGCCATCTTCAGCCATAATTACCATCCTCATCCAAAATGGAAGTAATTGGGCAGTCACACGATTTTACTCTATTGAAAACGATTGTATTAAAAATCGGCCGCAATGGTCTTAGCTGATAACCTATGAAAATTGTGCGATCCACTGTTATTCAAAAGTTCCATGCTTACATTTTTTACTTCTTTTATGTTATTTTTGATTCTTGTTTTTTTTTGTTGTTGTATATTATTGTTATGATAATGATTTCTGATTTGTTAAATTGTAAGGGATTTATGTTACTTTTTGTTACACTAGAGATGAAGATAAGTGATGCTGCATTTGTAAATGCTTTTTCCAATAGAATTGTGAGAGAGAAGCACAATTTCAATGCTGTACACAAAAATTGTGATTCTCCATTTATTAAGAATTGTGCAGCCATAGGTAGGAGTGACTTTGCCTTTAACTGCACTGAACTAACAAACCTTTGTGGGAGTTATTCACAGGTTCGGGTTCACATCTCAGCTCAAACGGCATATCTCAAACTCCTCAAATTTTGGGTATAATTTGAAAATATTTTCAGAATTTATCCAATAGTACCTGTAGTTGAGTCTAGAGCTGGGGTGATGTGAGATTTACAATATGTTCTTTTTAAAAGCCTTGTGGCAGAAATTTTCATATAGCCTGAAGGTTGGCCTAAACCCCTTGGCTCATATCTGAAAATAAAGCATTGCAATGGCCTAGGGGTGACCAGGCTAAGGTAAGCTGCAAATGATCTTGGGTAAAGTGTGAAGAAAAAATGATATCGGTCCAAGAATTGAGCCCTGTGGTACAGCACAATGGAGTAAATTTAGTTTTCTGTAAATATTGGGAATGTTGTAGTTTCAATCACAACTGTTAAACATAAGTGCTCAGTCCCAGTAATTCTAACCCAAACTCTAGGCTTGTCGATAAAAATGGCATGATCATTACTGTGTAATGCTGCAGCTCAATAAAGCAGTTTAGATAAACAGCTTTCGCCAGAACTCATCAAGAGTTAATTTATTACCCTAGGGAGATGATGCTATCATCTGTGCTAGCATCTAAAGTCAGATCCTTTTTTTTTTTTTTCAAATGAGTTCTTTTTTTCAGTTGCCTCAAGGGGCTGAATAACTATCATTTATTCAAGATTTTTTGAAGTAAAAATAGTAATTCAGGGATAGGTCTGTGGTTGTTTTTGACTGATGCATCAAGGCGCAGTTTTGAGGAAGAGGCTGGACAATTGCAGACTTATTGTGGCTTTCAGATTGGCTTAAATGGTTAAGGGTGCCACCTCTTGGAAGAGTAGTAACCACCACGGCTCAGGTTTAAATCTGAGCCATGCCAGTGCTGACTGTGGCTGGTAGCCTTTTCAGAGCAGGGCACAGTTGGCTTTGCGCTGCAAGGATACAGGAGGGATACAGCTGGTCTGAGTTAGAATTGTTCATAGCTGTAGTACCTCCTGCTGGCCAGCCGGGTGCTTGTCAGTAATAGTCTAAGCTTACGCATGTTGGGTATCCTCTGCCCTCGTTATGAGCTTTCAAAATTTTGAGCTGTGTGTGTAAAGATGCAGTGGCTGACAGGTGTGGGCTTCTGAGGAGAGCTACAAACTGTCTTCACTCTCCCGAGATGGCAGCATGAGTCGCAAACGAGCATACTGTGTTCATAGTTTGCTGATTGGATGTTTTAGATTCAGATGGGATTGATGATTCCATTTTTTTTTCTTTCTTTTTTTTTAACAAAAAGAAAGTTCAGTTAACAGCAGTTAACATGGAAGTCAACTCTGTAAAAATATTCGGAATAATTTCTGAGTTGGTGGGTTTCGTCTGAGGTAAATATAACCCCAATTACAAAAAAGCTGGCATGTTAAGGAAACAAAATTTTTACTAAAAGTAAAATTTTTTTGAAAAGTCCGTTCACCTTTAATTTTTACTGTAGTGAAAACACAACATCTACAAATTATTTGATGCTTTAACTTTCAAATTCTATTATTTATTGAAAGTCTTAGCTGAATTCAAATCCGAGGATTGCAACAGACTCCAAAAAAAGTTGGTGCTGGAACAGCTTGGGACTAATAAAGCTGTGACAATTTGAAATAATGTGATATGAAATAGGATGGTTGAGGCTCACCAATTTGCTAACAGATGCGTAACCTTACAATCCATCATTCTGAGAACAATGTTCGGCAACGAAAAATTGGTAGAAATCTGGGCGATTCACCCTTCAACGTGTGTAATATAATTAAAATACGGAAAGGGATCCAGTCAAATCTTAAATCGTAAACCAACAAGGGCTTTTGAAGAAAAAAAATAAAAAACCCATTACACTCCATCCATTTTATATTGCCCCTTCGAGGATCGGTTTGCGGGCATTAATCATACTTGTATCACGTGACTAAATGAGTTTCACTGCTTAGGACCTTTTGGCTGGACAGGAACTCAGAGCCAGCCCTACAAAAGTGAATGTGTGACTTACTGACTGACTGAGTAGCTCAGTGATGGAGTGAACTCAATGCTAACTATTAACGGGAATTTTCATTAAGGCACTAACGGATATTAGCATTGGGATCACAGTACTATTTTTAGTCTGGCCATAGAGTCCTGCTAGGTTTTCACCTAGTCTTGTTTATTGCTGATTTGTCATGTTTATTCCTGGCAAATTAGGGCAAGTAAGACCCACAACTAGAGAACATCAAGTGTTCATTTTACACTTTTTGTTTCATCGATTTTCCACACGCTATGTTTGTGTAAATCAATGCCTTGGAGGTAGTATGAACAAGTGCTTAAGACATTTAAGCGATACTCCAAAGATGTTTGTGTAAACTTTGGCTGTGCTTTTGTAAATAAGAAATGTTTGTGTGAAACGATGTGTTTTTATAGACAAGAGATGTTTCATGAACTGGAGATGTATGAGTTTAATGTTTGTGTTGTGTCTGTATACACTGGAGTTGTTTTTGTAGAGTTCTGTTTGGTTGGACCTGTGCTTGTGTGAACAGAAACTCCAGTAGGGAACAGGGACACAATTTTGTACATAGGGGCTCTGTGTTTGTGTACATAAGAGCTGTTTTTGTAAACAGGACCTGTGTTTGTGTACAGAGGGGCTGCGGTGATGCATCGAAGAGTTGTGTTGATGTGAATAGTCTGTTTGTGAATACAGGTTTTTTTTCTCTGGACAGTTTTTCAGGGGATAAGGAACCAAGCAGTTTGAAGGTGTTGGACAAGGAGGGCAATAGAGTCCATCCAGAGAAGACCAGAGAGACTCATGGGAAGGTGAGTTTTTTTTCTCCACCTGAAACTGCAAAATGGGTTTAGAACCAAAATATTGGCTGGGATTTATAAAGCAAATCCTCAAAGTCGGCTGATATTTAAGAATGTTTTCAAGAAAATGTGTAATTTTTTGTCTTCACTAAATTACTGTGATGGCCTTTAAATGCAACATAAAACAGTAGGAATGTTAATAAATAATAAAAATTGGGTTAAAAGCATATACAAAATCCAAAAATTGCTCTGTGCCTGTGGACAGGAAGAGAAAAAAGATGATAAAGAAGAAGATGACACACAAGCAGAAGCAGTGGAGGAGGACATTGGAAAAGAAGTCCCTGGTGACAAGGGGGCGGAGCCTGACCAGGAAGTCCAAACTAAGCACAAGGTACAGATAGAGGATGAGGCCACGCCCACTGATGCGCTGCCCAAGGAAGACTCATCTACAAATGTGACACAGAAAGAGACTGACAGCGTTGAACAAATGAAAAGACAAATAGAAGAAAGGATGGCCAGAGAAAAAGAGAAAAAAAGGGAACAAGAAAAGCTGCTGGAAGAGAAGAGAGAAAAGGCAAGGCTTGAAAAAGAGATGGGAGCGAAGAAGGAGAAAGAAAATGTTGAGCTGGAGCTGGAAAAGAAAAAAGAAATGCTGGAGAAGGAGTTGGAGGAGGAAAGAGAACAAGAAAGGATTGAAAGAGAGTTGGAGGAGCAGAGAGAAAAAGAAAAGATTGAAAGAGATTTGGCAGAGCAGAGAGAAAAAGAAAGGCTTGAAAGGGAGTTGGCAGAGCAGAGAGAAAGAGAAAAGATTAAAAAAGAGTTGGAGGAGCAGAAAGAAAAAGAAAGGATTAAAAGAGAGTTGGAAGAGCTGAGAGAAAAAGAAAAGATTGAAAGGGAGTTGGCAGAGCAGAGAGAAAGAGAAAGGATTAAAAAAGAGTTGGAGGAGCAGAAAGAAAAAGAAAGGATTGAAAGAGAGTTGGAAGAGCTGAGAGAAAAGGAAAAGGTTGAAAGGGAGTTGGCAGAGCAGAGAGAAAGAGAGAGAATTGAAAGGGAGTTGACTGAGCAAAGAGAAAAAGACAGGATTAAAAGAGATTTGGCAGAGCAGAGAGAAAAAGAAAGGATTGAATGGGAGTTGGCAGAGCAGAGAAAAAGAGAGAGAATTGAAAGGGAGCTGGCAGAGAAAAGAGAAAAAGAAAAGATTAAAAGGGAGTTGGAGGAGCAGAGAGAAAAAAAAAGGATTGAAAGAGATTTGGCAGAGCAGAGAGAAAAAGATAGGATTGAAAGAGAGTTGGCAGAGCAAAGAGAAAGAGAGAGAATTGAAAGGGAGTTGGAAGAGCAGAGAGAAAAAGAAAGGATTAAAAGAGAGTTGGCAGAGCAGAGAGAAAAAGAAAAGATTGAAAGGGAGTTGGCAGAGCAGAGAGAAAGAGAGAGAATTGAAAGGGAGTTGGCTGAGCAGAGAGAAAAAGAAAGGATTAAAAGAGAGTTGGCAGAACAGAGAGAAAAAGAAAGGATTGAAAGGGAATTGGAAGAGCAGAGGGAAAAAGACCGGATTGAAAGGCAGTTGGCAGAGCAGAGAGAAATAGAGAGAATTGAAAGAGAGTTGGCAGAGCAGAGAGAAAGAGAAAGGATCAAAAGAGAGTCAGAGGAGAGGAGAGAAAAAGAAAGGTTTGAAAGAGAGTTGGAAGAGGAAAGGGAAAAAGACCGGATTGAAAGAGAGTTGCGAGAGCGGAGGGAAAAAGAAATGATTGAAAGACAATTGGCTGAGAAGTTGGAAAAAGAAAGAACTGAAAGAGAGATGGAGGAAAAACAAGAAACGATGGAAAAAGACAGACAAACTGAGATTGAGAGAAGGCAAGAAGAGATGGATAGAGACAAGAAGAGTGGGGATGAGGAGAGCGTATCGGGGACTCTACCCAACACCCTGGGTGAAAACAGAGTGGGCAGGGCCAATGAGGTGGGAGGGGCCAGTGGGCTCAGCGAGAAGATTCAATATGATGATTTCTCTGTGGGAACGGCCAGCAGGCCTAGCGAGGACAGTCGTCGTGACAACCTCTCCATGGGTGGAGCCGATGAGGTCGGAGGGGCCAATGGGCTCGACGAGGGCATTCGTTATGATGACTTCTCTGTGAAGCCGAGGCGGTGGGGGACGCTGTCCAGGACCCCATGGGTCCCCAGAGAGACCCACAAGTCATGGGAGGTGCAAGAGACGAAGGAGGAGGAGAATAAGAGGGAGGAGAGCGAGACGAGGAGGGAGGAAGCGGCGGGGACCCCTCATGATTGGTCAGTGCCAGGAGGTGATTTCACCTCTGATCTCACTGCAGCTGGTGACAGCAGCACTGCGCAACGGGAGCCAAATGAGACCCCACCCCAACTCCTTACCCCGCCCCCATCTCCACCCCAAATTTTGACCCCGCCCCCTTCCCCACTCAGCCAGGAGCTGCTGCAAGAAGAGATGGAGGTGAGCGGAAAAAGTGTGTATGGTAGTGTTCTAGATCACTGTGTATGTATGTGCATCTGTTAATGTATGAGATCACAGTGTGTGTATATGTGTGTCTGGAAATGTACAAGATCACTGTGTGTATGTGTGTCTCTCAATGCACACGATCACTGTGTGTGTATGTGTGTTTGTCAAAATAAAGATACCTGTATATGTGTCTGGCAATATAGAAGATCTCTTTATGTGTATCTGTCAATGTGCGAGATCAGTGTTTGTCTTCATGTGTTGTCAGTGTACTAATGGGCCAGAAGTTTGGAAGCAAGGCCAATACAGGTCAAAAATTTGGAAGCAACTTTAAGTTTCTGTTCACAATGCCTTTCTTAAAAACCAGTGTGAAATCAATGGATTTTTGGATGTATTGGCTGCATGATTGGACTTTTCTTTCATTGTTTTGCACCCTTTTCCTCATTTAATGTATACATTGATGTCACCAGACCATTGCTGAATAAATCTTTACAAAAGAAAGGAGGGGCTTAGTCTTTAGGTTGAGAAGATTTGCAAGAGTCACAACTTCTGTGAAAAAGTAAAAAACAAATCACAAAAATAAACGCTACATACATTTTTTGTATCCCCCTCATCAAACTGTTGTGCCCCCCTTGTTCACCCCCAGAATCAAAGGTCTGGTGATGCCACTGTGTGTGTGTTTCTGTCAGTGTGAACGATCACTGTGTGCATGTGTGTCTGTGAAAATACTAGATCACTGTGAGTTTTTGTCTGTCTGTCAATGCGCAAGATCACTGTGTGTGTGTGTGTGTGTGTGTGTGTGTCTGTCAATGAACAAAGTCAAAGTGTGTCTGTGTATGTGTGTCTGTCAATGCAGTCGTTCACGCGTGTATCTGTGCTTGTAAAAATTCAGGATCAATGTGTGTATATGGTCTGTCAGTGTACGAGAACTATATGTATCTGTCAATGTGCGACATCAATGTTTGTCGCACATTGTTTTGTATGTTTGTCAATGTACAGTATATTAGTAATGTGCTTGTACTTGTCAATATGCGGCAACAATGTGTGAATGTAGAAGATCACTGTGCAATGTGTGTCTGTTGATGTAAATGATCAATGTGTACATGTCAGTCAGTTTACATGATCACTATGCGTATGTGTCTGTCAATTTTCAAGATCACTGTGTGTATGTTTGTCTGTCAATCTGCAAGATCAGCGCGAATGTGTATGCATGTATGAATATGTGTTTTTGCACGTGTGTCTCGCAGTATGAGATAAATGTGTGTCTCTGTCCAGGTACAAGATCAATGCGTGTATGTGTATTTCTATCAATATACAACATTGACATGTGTGTTAATCAATGTACAAGGTCAATGTGAGTGCCTTTACGTCCTTGTACATGATCAATGAGTGTGTGTAAGTGTTTGCTTACAGGAGCAATGTGTGTATCTGTCAATATAAATTCTCAGTGCGTGCGTATGTCTGGCAGTGCATGTGATAGGTGTGTGTGGGTAAGCCAATGAGCAGGATCAATGAGCATGTGTGTATGCGTCTGTCATTATACGTTGCACATGATTAGTGTGTGCATATCTGTCAATGTGCAAGATCAACTTATGTGTATCTGTGTGACTATTTGTGTGTTTCTATTTTGCAAGATGATTGTGTCTGCATGGGTGGGTGTGTCTGTCAACGTAAATGATAAATGTGTTTGTAAATTTGTGCCCACATGTGTGTAGACAGTGAAAGCATGAGTAATCAGGCAGGTATGTCCACACCCTGCTCTGTGCGTCAGTTGAAGTGTCTAAATAGAGCTACAGACTGTTCACACTTGTGAGTTTGAGAACTAACTCTAAGCTCTATCTCTGAGCAATAACACTGAACTTCAACTCTGAGCTCTAACTCTCAGTCGTTAAAATGAGCTCGAACTTTGTGCTCCGATTCCTGAGCAATAACACTTAAACTCTACCTCTAAGCGCTAGCTTTACTTTGAGCTGTATCTCTGAGTCCTAACTGAGCTTAATGACTGAGCTCAAGAATGTACAGTTTAGTCAATCTGTCCATGCTTCTCCCTAAAGCCACTTGAAAAGTAAATTAAGAATGATTACCAAATGCCACGGGAGCTTCAGTTAAGCAACCTTGCAGATGTGTAAGTGTAGTATTCCAGGTTTCCTCAAGACCTGCACGATTAAGTGATGCTTATGGGGTCACCTTTGACCTAAAGTATTATCTAAATGTGCCGAAGGCGCAAATAGATATGTAGAGATGTGGTAGTGCGATGGTTAATTAGGCTTGGCTTGGGAACTAGAGCTCCTGTTCAAGCCTTCACAGTGTGCTTTTAGGCAAGAATCTTCACTCTCACTCTGCCTCACTCCATCCAGATGTACTAATGGGTATCAGCATTTTGTCAGGGAGACCTGACTCAGAGATGGGGGAGCACCTGTGATGGACTAGCATGCCATCCAGGCGGAGTAGCAATACTCCTAGTCGCTTCATGCCACAGAAACTAGGGTTAAGCCTGATGGGCCACTGGGCTTGAAACAGACTTACTTACAATTGGATTTATTGAAATGAAACCAATATGTTACGTTCCAAATGGGTCTGGGGGAATGCTGGGAGTAACACGGTAATTTTACCGGGAGAGAAGGAATGATCAGGGAAATGGAAGTATAAATAAAACACGATTTATTGTTAAACTAAAAGTTCACATAATCTAACCAACATAGAAGAGGACATTAAACCAAGAACACTTTCAAAAAAAATCCTGGGTCAATCAGAAAACAACTAAACTGATTCAATAAAGCAACAGCACAAACAAGGCAAGGAAAAGCAAAAACTAAACACGACACAAACCAAGAAGCTACGCCCTCCCAGCCGAGGCAATCACAGATCCACCGAGTCCGGCACACAAACGGTCTCACAACAGCACTGAAATTCCCAGGAATAACATCAAAATAGTGCTGCCTGGCCCATTGGCATCATCCATAGGCTTCCCCAGGCCATTTATGCTCTGGCCTGGCAGGATAATTGAAGATCCTGCATCCAATCAGAAGCAGACACCTCAGCACAATAGAAGGGGCGAGTCCCAGGCAGACGCAAGAAGAGGGGGAAAAAAGTAAAAACAAGCCACAGCCGTAACATGCCACACTCCTGCAACAATATCTTTTTGTACCAAGCCTGTATCGATATGTGTCCAGAATATATTCTCACTTTGCTCCACAAGATCTTTATGACATCAAGACACTTAACAACAGTAGGGGAGATAATTAACATTTGGCGTGAAATTTGTGTGTCAAGTGTTCAGGGATCCATATGCAAGTATATTTATGGGGTTCTGTGGACTGGAAAGAGTGTGAGAATGGATCAGCTTTTTAATCAGGTAGATGAAGTTTTCATTAATGTCGGCACTGATGAGTTGAAATCTTTTCTTTGAACAAAACTCAGGCCCAAAACACAGCCTCATTCCTAATTGTCGCGACGTGAAAAGGAAATTAGCGACTGTTGTGGTTGAAGAAGACTGGAAAGAAAAGTTCACTTGCAAAATGGAGAGTGATGGGAAAAACTATAAGAGCCCACAGAGACCGTTTATCAGACACATTTGTTTTGTCACCAGCTTGTCAGGGCGATGTGTAGAAAATTACAACATGCTAATGCAAGACTTCAGCACCCTGGGTACATATTGATACTGGCTCGGTACAAAACGATATTGTTACAGAAATTAGGGTACATTTCGATATATCTAATTTTACCATGGGAACATTTCGATGTTACCCTGGTCGTGAGTGACCCTGTCGGGTTAAATCGGGGAGGGGTTAGCTGGTATTTTGAAAATTTTTGTAAAAGAAAATATGAGAATTGATTGAACAACTCAAAAGAAGAGGTGAATAGACCATGAAAGAAAAAGGTCCCCACATTTTATTAATGAGTTCTGTTGTTGTCTATTTTCGGCTTAGTTGTACACATATACTGTACATGCATATATGTATTATGGGTTTCAATAAAAAAAAAATAAATGGGAAGTTTGGCTTTGAAAAGGTTTTGTCCCTAGACTGGCCCTAGAGGTGATATTCTGGTGATGAGTTTTGATGGTGCTTGATTTTGTGTTTCTCTTGAAATATGAGGATTGAGAAAGGGTGGGAACCATGTTAATATTCTTGGTTCTGAGGGACCTTATGCTGAGATATTGGACTGAGGTCACACAGAAGATGCCTTCCAGAGTATGAAGGCTGCAGTGTTCATTTAGTGCGTAGATTTTTTATTCTAAAGAGCATTCCGCTTGCACCTGTTGGTCATCATTTCACCTCACTTTTTGTCTTGGAAATGTCAGTTTGAAGCACCACTGCCCTCTAATGGTGGTATTGGAATACAGCATTAATGAACATCATGCACAAGTTTCCACCAAATGCAGTGCAGAGTGGAGCCAATCCCATGCACTGTTTTGACCTCCCATATGAAAAGGTGCATGTCCTGCTCATGTGTATGTTCACTCCTCTTGCTTATAACTTTTCTCACACACCTTCACTCTGTATTAGAATACATGAGACCTTCTCTCAGTGTTCTCTCTCTCTCTCTCTCTCTCTCTCTCTCACAGGAGGACAATGGGGAAGAACCTTTCGTGGAGACAGAGCCAGAAGTAAAAGCAGACGATCGGTGAGTTCAGTCGCAGACACATTGTATGGCGCAGTCCCTAAGTAGGATTTGCAGAGTGACTGACTATGTACAAAATGGCTGTAATTCCCAAGAAGATTTCCAAATATTCATGTAAATACCGAGCCCAGACTCATCCCACATGTCATACTGTGACGCTACTTGACAAAGCGTTGATATATGATGCAAAAGGAGACTTTCGTCGTCCTGATTTGATGCTAGTTTAAAAACAACCCTACCCCCTAACCCCTTACCCTTAACCCCAACCCTAACCGTAAATGTCAAATAAGGATGCTGAAAGCCTCCCTCTGCGTCTTGTATCAACGCTTGATCAGGTTGCATCACTGTATGACGAGTCGAAATGAGAATATGTCGAAGCACCCTTATGTAAAGGCTTAACTTTTATTTTTCATTTAAATATTTGCATTTCTGAGCCTGAACTGAGAAGTATGACGTTAAAATACTTATGGACGATACAATGAAAGCAGTGTTGACAGTGTTGGCTCCTGCACTTGGTTGTATAGTGAGTAACGATATCTGTCCCCAGCCTGACTCCCGTCGCCCCGAGTGTAGGTGACCTCATAGACTTGTCAGGATTCGAGCCTGTGCCAGAGCCTGCCAGCCCTAGTAATGTGGATCCTGAGGACATTATTGACCCCACCGTCTCCTTGGAGCCAGAGCCCCTCCCCCTTCCCGAGGTCAGTCATTGACTTCTCCTCAATTCTGAAAGGATTTTGATTGACAAATCTGGTATTAGACTGCAGTGTCTCAAAATATGTTTACTGCAAATGCTATTTGAGAGTGCAACTTTGTCATTCGAGGAGAGTCTGAGTTTGTGTATCTGCACTCGTGAGCATGTGCTTGTTGAATATGTTCTGTTATGTGCGGTTTTGGTTTTGCATATGTGTGTGGTTTGCATGTCTGTTGTGTGTGGCATATTTATGTATGGCATGTCTGCGAACGGTGTGTATGCATGCGTATTGGGTGTATGTTGCACTTGTGTGTGCATATATGTCTGGGGGCCGATGTGCATATGACGTCCTTGTGTATATAGGTGTAGTGCTTATGTGCGTGATGTGCGTGTATGTATTGCGTGTGCATGTTACATGGTTGTATAATCTGTGTCTATGTTGTAAGTGTTCTTGATGTATGTGCATGTTATTCAAGTATGATGTGTGGTATGTTGTATGATTATGTGTATGTTCTGTATGTGTACGATGTGTGTATGCTGTATATGCAGTGGGCTTCAAACTGACTGACACCCCTGACTTGCAATGCATGAATAATACTTCAAAAAACTCTAAGAAATGTATATATACTGAGCAACTCTCAATAACATGTGAGAAATACTGTAAAATATTGTTGTTCCAATGGAATCATCCAATTTACTGATTGAATCGAAAATGAATTTAATTCAAATCAAGGTTTCGTAATTAATGGCACCCTTAAGGATTATTTTTATCTTCTCTGACCAGAAGACACAGAAGCAAGCGCTTGGAGTTTGCCAAACGTCATTTCAATAATGACTGGAATAAGACGCTTTGGTCAGATGATTGGTTTTGGTCAGGTACAGCATCGGCTTGTTTGGCGTTGAAACAGAGACGCATACAAAAAGAAGCATTTCATACCCATGGTGAATTATGCTGGTGGGTCAGTCATGTTTTGGTGCTGTTGTAATTCAAGAGGTCCAGGGGCGCTGGTTAAGATAAATGTCATAATGAATTCCACCAAGTATGGGTATATTCTGGCTGAAAATCTGGTTGCCACCCCTAGATGGCAGAGACTTGGCCATAGGTGGACTTCCCTACAAGACAATGACCCAAAGCATAACTTAAGATCCGCACAGAAATGGTTCTGTGACAACATTCTGCAATGGCTATCTCAGTCACCAGACCTCAATCCAGTTGAAAACCTGTGGGTTGAGTTGAAGAGTGCAGTTCATAAATACAACCCCAAGAATGTGAAGGATCTTGAAAGAATCTGCTTAGAGGAATGGCCCAAAATCCCCCCAAATGTGTGCCTTAATCTTGTCAAAAAATTACAGGAAAAGATTCCATGCTGCTATCCTCGCAAGGGATGGTTGCACTAAGTACTAAATTAAGAGTGTCAATTATTATGAAACCTTAATTTGGTTGAAATTTAATTTGCACAAAATGATGTGGTGGCTGAGAGGAGGAGGCTGAACAGATTACTGGCCATCATGGACAACCCCTCTCACCCACTTCATGACACCCTGACCAGGCAGAGGAGCTTGTTTAGTTTTAGTTTTTTTAGTTCCTCTTTTTATCTTGTTTTACCTTGTTTTATTTTCTTGTTTTACTGTATCCAGATGTGACCTTGTCAGGCGCGTTGTTAGACCTGAAAATTCCGGGGCTAATATCCCTCCATTTATTGAAAATAATTAGTCCTGGGCTGGCTAATTCTTGATGGGTTTCCTTTAAGTGGCAAATGAAGACACGGCTTCCCCCCCCCATGCGATCTAAAAGCGACAAAATAATGGGCTACATTCAGTACAGAAAAATAATTTAATTAGGTCTATGCACCGTCACTCGGCGACGGCATTTCAGAACTCTTCAGCGAATGAAGTTCATTTTCGTGACTAGAGCGTGGTTTCATCCGTTGACATTTTCCAATCGGACTGCTGTCTATTTTTTACAGCGAGTTGAGTGACCGTGCTGCAAAAACAGGTGTGCCTACTTGTCGCCGAAATTACCTTCATTCGCCGAAGAGTTCTGAAATGCTGTCGCCGAGTGCCGGTGCATAGACCTAATCGAATTATTTTTCTGTACTGAATGTAGCCCAATATTTTGTCAGTTTTAGATCGCACGTGGGAGAGAAGCCGTGTCTTCAATTTCCCCTTGATTATTCTTGAATTGGAAAACGTGTTAATAAAGTAAACCCATCTAGAATTAGCCAGGACTAATTATTTTCAATAAAGGGAGGGATATTAGCCCCGGAATTTTCATGTCTAACGACGCGCCTGGACCTTGTGTTTTTGTGTTTCTTTAATTGTGTGTCCTTTTATTGAAGCTGCTGTGACGCTCAAATTTCCCCGTGAGGGATTAATGAAGTACTTACCTACCATCATTATGATTTTGGTTGTTTCAAACAAAACATTAATAAAGAAAAGTGTTTCACACATTGTTATATTCAGTTTCTCTATAATTATCTTGGTTATATATTTTTATATCATTTGTGTATTACCAGTCAGGGGTGCCAGTAATTTTGGAGCCCACTGCATGTGGGATGTGTGAATGTTGTGCATGTTTGTTATATGTGTGCATGATATTTGTACGTTGCAGTTCGTGTGTGTGTGTGTGTGTTTGTTGTGGTTATGATGTATGTGCATATGATGTCTGAATGATGTATGTGCGTTTCATTTGTGTTTTGCGTGTGTTTGTTGTATGTGTTAATTATGTTTTTGCACATATGCATGATGTGTACATGATATATGTACGCTGCAAGTGTATATGATGTGTGTCTGTTTTATATATTTGTGATGCATGTATGTTGTATGTGTGCATGAGGTTTGTATGCTGCACTTATGTATGTTGCATGTTTGTTGTGTATATGATGTACAAAACCCAAAACCAGTGAAGTTGGCACGTTATGTAAATCGTAGATAAAAACAGAATACAATGATTTGCAAATCCTTTTCAACTTATATTCAATTGAATACACTGCAAAGACAGGATGTTTAATGTTCAAACTGAGAAACTTTTTTTTTTTTGCAAATAATCATGAACTTAGAATTTAAAGGCAGCAACACATTGCAAAAAAGTTGGCCCAGGGGCCTTTTTACCACTGTGTTACATCGCCTTTCCTTTTAACAACACTCAGTAAACGTTTGGGAACTGAGGTGACCAATTTTTGAAGCTTTTCAGGTGGAACTCTTTCCCATTCTTGCTTGATGTACAGCTTAAGTTGTTCAACAGTCCAGGGTCTCCGTTGTCGTATTTTACGCTTCATAATGCACCACACATTTTCAATGGGAGACAGGTCTGGACTACAGGCAGGCCAGTCTAGTACCCGCACTCTTTTACTACGGAGCCATGCTGTTGTAACACGTGCAGAATGTGGCTTGGCATTGTCTTGCTGAAATAAGCAGGGGCGTCCATGAAAAAGACGTTGCTTGGATGGAAACATATGTTGCTCCAAAACCTGTATGTACCCTTCAGCATTAAGTGTGCCTTCACATATGTGTAAGTTGCCCATGCCTTGGGCACTAATACACCCCCATACCATCACAGATGCTGGCTTTTGAACTTTGCGCCTATGACAGTCCGGATGGTTCTTTTCCTCTTTGGTCCGGAGGACACGACGTCCACAGTTTCCAAAAACAATTTGAAATGTGGACTCGTTAGACCACAGAACACTTTTCCACTTTGCATCGGTCCATCTTAGATGAGCTTGGGCCCAGCAAAGCCGGCGGCGTTTCTGGGTGCTGTTGATAAATGGCTTTCGCTTTGCTTTGTAGAGTTTTAACTTGCACTTGCAGATGTAGCGACGAACTGTAGTTACTGACGGTGGTTTTCTGAAGTGTTCCTGAGCCCATGTGGTGATGTCCTTTACACACTGATGTTGGTTTTTGATGCAGTACCGCCTGAGGGATTGAAGGTCACGGGCATTCAATGTTGGTTTTCGGCCTTGTCGCTTACGTGCAGTGATTTCTTCAGATTCTATGAACCTTTTGACGATATTGCGGACCGTAGATGATGAAATCCCTAAATTTCTTGCAATAGCTCGTTGAGGAATGTTGTTTTTAAACTGTTCGACAATCAGCTCGCGCATTTGTTGACTAAGTGGTGACCCTCGCCCCATCCTTGTTTGTGAA